>CM076573.1:181622974-182364411 GCA_034641835.2 Pinus albicaulis | reverse complement strand
GCAGAAATTAGTCTCATTACATAACCATAAAATTCTCAAAAACCTATTACAAGAGCTAAGTGTCTATTAGCTTCCTTCAAAGTTCGAATCCTAATGAGAAGAAGCAGTAGCCTTCTTTGCATAAGCATGAATCCAAACATGGACCGGGACGCAAAGTATGATGCTTTGTGCGATCAGTTAATTGAATTAACAGAAACGTTTGGTGAAATGCTGAAGATGCACATGGCTAATATGAATATAGATGATGACCATTTCGAGCAGCCTATCATCTTTCAGAGCAAGAAAAACTCAAGACCGAGAAGATGAGCAAGACATGTGTGATGTTCAAGAATCTATAGAAGATGAGGAGGTTAGTGATCAGGATCTGCCTGATTGCTTACCTATGCCTTGTGTTATGTTGACCAAAGAACATCAGGACCTATTAGCAAAGGCTGATAAGGAAAGCTGCCTTGAGGAAGAAAAAGACTACATAGAAGAGGCAGAATCTGGTGTGGAAGATGAGGCTCAAGAAAACATCCAGCCTCCAAATTAGCTAATATAAGAGAAAGAGGATTGTTGTGCTTCTGTCCATGATGAAAGGGAAACCCCTCTTTTGACAGAAGAAGAGATTGAGCGGATATTAATCCAGCAGTCCACCTCTGAGGCCTTCTATAGAGCACACGCTTCTGCTCATTCATTACATGAGTTTGATGATTCATATTCAGAAGACTCCTCTGTGGTCCAGAATGAAGAAAGACTTGCTAAGAATCTGATGGGTTTGAAGGGTGACATTACTTACAGTTATGATTTCCCTTTTTATGATCTGTTTGATGATGAGTGTTTTCAAAGGGAAGCCGAGCTTGCAGGACCATCATCCTTAGATCCGTGGGAGGAAAATCAGAGCCAACAACTCTAGAGAAGTAATGAAACCGGTCAGCCTATCTATGACACTGAAGGGGAGAGTTATGATAGTATAATAGAAGATGAAGATTCTATGAATCTTCATTCTGCTTCACCTCAGATCATCAGTGAGATTGGAAACCAGCGGTTTTTCTTTTCAGAAGATGAGGAGGAAAGCAAAGAAATGATTCTTGAGCAGAATGTAAGCAAGGAGTCTTCTCCTGAAAAAGAGGAATCAATGGAACATGTCCTTGCTCAAGAATACATAGATATTCTCACAGAGCTTAGCACCTTAGAGAAAAATATATCAGAGCTCCAGGAGGACAACACTGCCATATATGATGAGTCCTCTAGTTCAGAAGATGAAGAATATTCTCTTCTCCAAGAGAGCCTCATCCTTGATCCAGTGGAAGAAGAGGAAGTCCTGGTTGAAGCCTACTTGCCAGATATTCATAACCAGGTATCATTTCATGATCCTTATGCACATTTCCTGCATATACTTGAAGAAGGATCAAGGGTCTTTTTGAGCAGCATGTTGCAAATAGAGAGAACACTTTTCAAGGCTCCTGTTATGGAGCAAGAGGAGTGGGAGCTGCCCTGCCTATCCAGCATGCTGAAGGAGTTGAGTAAGAAGGACCAGCCATGGGATCATTTGTTGGACTGGTTACATTGGAAGACAATGTTTGTAAGCTAGACTTGTAAATATTTCAGTAGAGTAGGGTAGGTAGGAAAAGCTAAATAAAGCTCAGCCCATGAGCATGTAGCTAGTCATTTTATTTTCTGTCTTAGAATGTAGAGAAGAAACCTGCTAGATAGTCTAATCCTAGCAGGTAGTAGTGTAGGTAGAGAAGCATATGAGGCCAACTGTTTAATCTTGTCTCATGGAGCAATAAGGGTAGAAGTAGAATAGGCTTATTTTCCTGTTTGCAAAGATTGATGATGTGAAGGGTCTGCTAGCTCAAATGCACCCAAAGGGAAATGTTAGAACTGTATTCTGGGTAGGCAGATTGGTTGGGAAATACTTATGCTGATGTTTAAATCAGATGGTGGCAGTTGAAATCAAAGAAGAAAGATGGCTTATGATAGCAGGCAACTGGCCTACTCCAAAGATCATATCTGGTTTCTTGACTCCTCCAAGGAGCAGCCATCCCCATGTGGAGCCACTGTTAGCCCCCTTATGAAATTATTGACAAGGAAGCTGGGGGCTAGATGGTTCTGGAGCCTCCAAGGAATGCCTTTCCCCTGAAACTTCATCCTCCTTGGAGTCTCTTTGTGTTGTGCCCAATTCTAATCCTCTCTGCTGATCCATTACTCAAAAAGGACCTATTACTCCCTCTTTTACCTGTATATCCTTGCAAGTTTCCCCATCACAACCCCTTGTTTTCCCTTGGTCAAAACTCCCCTTTAATCCCCCCATTATCCCTTTAAATCTTCTCTAAATCCTGTTTTTTCCCCTGCTTTGACTGTTCCCACCTTTCATTTCCCTATCGTTACCCTGGCTGGCCTCAAATTGCATTAAAAACGAATAAAACCCATGTATTTCATTATAAAAGGCCTAGCACCTTTGGCCAGAGCCCCACGCCCTTCCACCTTCCATAGGACCTAGCGCCAGAACCACCCGTTAAATCCGTCAGGCGCTTGCTTTCCCCAATGTTTTCTTGCTACGGTGGTGAATTGGTGGCGCGCTGGCGGCATGTGGTGGTGCATAGGCAGAGCCACCACAAAAATGGTGGTTACGGGGGCTGCCATTTTCCCATACGCATCAAATGAGGTGAGGCCCTGTAGTCATTACCGACCGTTGATTTGCGGTCAACTCCCGATCAACTGGTCAACTACGGGGGGTACCCTCCGTGTTAACCGTCAAGCGGTTCGACCTCCCGTACGCCGTTGATCACCACCATCTTGCTGCCGAGTTAACCCTGTGCTGTTCAAATCTCCACCATCCAAATGAATGTATGATCTGACGGCGTGGAGCCCTTCTGATCAGTGGTCCCCACTCCCATCCCTGTGCGTTGTTCCAAATCCATCGGTATTTTCCGCACCACCATTGGCGAGTCGGTGGTTTTCTCCGAGCGACCAGCGATTCCATTCAGCGCTGGCCGCGTGTCCTCTGTACGACGGAAAACCCACTCTCATTTCGCGCATTAATGTTCAGTCGGTGGTCGGGTAGTGGAATTGCTAAGAGCCATCCGATCTAAAGCCCTTCATCCAACGACTGTCGTCCATCCAAACCACACATTGTTTAACTCCTGTCCATCGTATCAGCTGGCCCTCCGTCTGTCCCTCCCCGTCGTCGATCTCTGCCCAATCGACGGCCCAGATCTGCCTATGCATTGTTGACCATCCCGTTGCCCCCGGGCTGCCACGTCACCCCACGTGTTCCATTCGTACCTTCTCCCATTCCATCGTGTATATTTGATTCTTTTCGTGTTCTTTAATGTTTTCTCATTCGTTTTCGTTTTGTGTTCCATCAATTACCTACCTGAGCAATTTTTCACCATTCTTCTGCGTTTTCTTCCGCCATGTCACTGATTGCACGTCCATTTCGCCCATATACATCACCCGCCACCCTTGTCCATGGATTTCTTCACGGTCTTCGTGTTTCCTGCAGGGTTATAAAGAAAGAATGGCCGCCGTGATACACTTCTATGCTACCAGGACAACTAAATCCGAGGAAGATCATCCACGGCGGCTGAATTTATGAACAAAGGCCTGGGAAGGTGGAGATGAGTTGTTCACTAAAGGAATAGAGTTCAAACTCTGTAGAAAATCTCCCATCACCATTAAAACCTGAGCTAATCTGTCAGAGGTAGAGTTGAAGAAGTATAATGTCCCTGAAAGAATTTCCTCCCTAACTACAGCTCAAAAACAGTCAGACATTTATGAGACAGACCTTCCTAGCAGTTTATTTCATTTTTGTTCAAATCATCCAGGAGTACTTCAGCCAAAAGATGTCAAGATCAAATCTGGAGCAGATCATTCTCTCACAAGGAAGGTGATAGGGATTAAATACATAGCAGGTCAAGAAGAATGGGTTTCGGCCCTGCATTCATTGTTATGTTTAATGATACGTTTAATTTTCACCTACTCCTTTAGTCGATCTTAGGTTCATCCTTTGCTATAAAGCACAGAAGGAAACTTTGTAATGGTTGTTGATGAGATATCAGTGAAATGCAAGTATTTTCCTCTTAAGACAAGTTCTCTGTGTATATTGTAAGATAGGCTGATATTTGATGTATTCAGACTGAATGTTCAAGCTATGGGCTATGATGTACCTGCTTGGTGTTGCTTTTAATATGACAAGCATGTTTCTTTGGATCCTGATCTAAAGCAGCTAGTGATGTTTTCCTTTCTCTGTATTTGTGATTGACTTGCTCTCATTTCATTATGTTTCTTCAGGCTCGCATCAGAAGTTTGGCATAAGATTTACCCTTGATAGGTACCTTATGTTGCTGCTCTCCCAACCTTCTATTTTTTCTGCTTATATGTGTATTTGAATATTGATTTCAATTGATTTAACCAGTGTAGTGGATGATATTTCCTGCTCTCTGATGTATGAATTGATGAATTCCATGTTTAGATGTTCTTGGTAGGATTTAGCTGGAAGGTTTGGGAACACTGGGGATTAGTGTTAGCCCTGTCCACTAGGATCTTTGCACGACCAGCTAGCCTTTCTAAGATCCCTTGTAATTGCCTCTGATTTTGTCCAAGCAGGCTTGGAGTTAAATGACCTCTGACCTGATCTATAGACAGAATTAGATGGTTCTCCTCCTTTCATTTTCAGTCCTTAATGTTCCATTCCATCTTCTATCCTTTAAGATTGAGATGATTTAGATGACTTGCCCAACTGAAAGCTTGCACATTGAACACAAGTAAACACTTTCTTGACTCCATTGCCCAATGGTCTTGATGTTCTCTGAGTTATCTACCTTTGCCTAGCTTCCCTTTTGCTCATCCTTGTCTTGTATTGGACACTTCTTTCCTGATTCCCAACAACCAAACTCATTCAAACAAACAAACCCTGAGCCCCATAACTAGCCTAACATTGAAACATTGAGCCTCAAAGACATATGCTTTGGAAAATATAGAGAGATCCCTCTTTAGACCTAGGAGGGCTAGATCCTAAGGTCTGAAAGTGGTTCTGATGTTGTCTCATCTTTTGGTCTTGCCAATCTGGCCAAAACATGGGAACCCCAACAGGTCACAAAATAGGTTTTTCTGCCCAACGCGTAGCACCACCTTGCGTGTGCTTACGTTTGGGAGATCTTCTGGAGGAAAACTTGACATTTTTGGATTTGTTATGAAAATTTATGCATGCTCAGGAATGGCCTAAGGATTTCATCAAGTTCTGGGTGGCCTAAAGGGTCAAAAACACCTTGAAAATGGCCTTTCTGCCACTTTTTGCACACACAGGAACCAGTCTTGGGAGATTGAAGTTTTGGAGGGGAAAATGACATCAAAATCCAGAAATTCCACTTGGGTTGGAAAGTAGATAGGTAGGGATTTCCAATGAGCTATCATGAGCTCAATTTGGAATTCAGGAAGGGCCTAAAAATCAGCTCCAAATTTGTGCTATGCATAGAGATTTTGGGCGCGGCGCATAGAGAATTTTTGCCTATTTTTCACTCTTAAGCTCAGAATTTCGCCTAGTTTTGACTAGTTTCACTTTTTGATGTAACTATTGATCTACCTTGATGTAATTTCATGACCATGATGTAAATTTGGCACATTTTTACTTGTTCTAGTATATTCATTCACCAAAAGGTGAAATGTAAGTGAATGAATCAGTTTCCTAGCATATAGAGGCAAGTGGTTTTGATTGCCTAGTCTTCAGTTCCTAGTTTAGATATGGTTGAAACAACTCCTAGAATGGTGAGCTCGACCCCTAGAGGCATGAGAAGGAGTTTGGCTTGTCTATATCATGTAATTCATCAGTCATTTTCAGGGTTGGACACTTGTGAATTGTTTGGCACTTCATTGTACATCACTTCTGCAATTTTGGCAAAGGAAAGATAAGGGTTTTGCAACACTTGTTGGGATCCTTATCGCTATGTGTTTTTATGGTGTTTTTCTCCATGTAATTGTAAGTTCATTGATGTTTTATGTATGCCATTTCCCTTCTCTTCGCTTCTGAAATTAAACAAATGAGTGACAAAGGTAGAATTCATTGATTTGTTGTGATCTGCCTTAAACTTTTTGTTTAACTTTACATGTTTTCATCTGTCTGAAGCGAATCCTTGCAGCATCTTGCTCTCTTTAGCTCCTCATCAGTCTGATCCATCCATTCAATCAATCTAAAGCATCAAAACTATTGCCTATCTTGCCCCAATTAGAAACTCTGCAAAAATTTGGCCTCATCCCCGGACCCAAAACGGCCTTTTCCCTTTGTTTCCAACAAAACCCCCAAAATAAAATTCAAATCCTTTCATCTATATACCTAGCCTAAAATTAGAATTCATTTCAAATCATCTTAACCCCAATTGATTATTTTTGCTGAGATTGACCCGGAGAGAGCCCTCTCCTGATCTGGTAGGGCTAGCTACCAGACTGAGCGTGGTTTGGTGTTACCCTGAATTCTGCCTTCCTTTCGCCTGAGGTAGATTTAGGCAATAACATAGTGGTGACCATACTGGGGAAAAATGGTTTTCTTGTTGGTTTTATTTGTTTCATAAGCTACAGACGGAGCCTGAAGTTATGCCAGGAAGCCTTCGAAACGCTTTTGCTTTGCATTAGTGGAAGTAGATAAACACTGCTTCAGTCAATCTCCGGTCTAGTTTGTAAATGTAACCTCTAACTTGTAAATTTCCCCAGTACATGTATCAAGTTCAGATTTGATGGTTGATGGTGGACAACGATTAGACATAAGAAGGCTGAAATCATTCACCTGGTGACTCCGACTCAATGTAGAGACTCCACTAGAGGACTAACTCTTTCTCTGAGAAAATGGAAGGATCTTACACAAAGTTCAGGTATCCAAAGTGGAATGGTATTCAGGATCTAGTCTGCTTTCTTGTAAACTACTTCTTTGTTGTTCTTGAAGTTGTCCTGAAATTTTTTCAGAATTTGTTTTATGATAAAGGTGATCAAAATCTTCACTCGACTTATTCAAAAAGTGTAAATACTGAGTTTCCCTTTGATCCTGACCTCCTTACTTTTCCCACATCGTATGATGACTCCCTTCAGAGTGATGAGCCTAAATAAAACAAGACTGATCTCGTAGCTCTTGTATATACTCCTACACCTTATATAGTCCCAGATAGGTATAAACGTCTTGTTTTACCTTCTGTTCTTCATGCTTTCCCTAAAAATTATGACCTATATCTACCAAGATTTGATGGCAAATGCGAAAATGTCACTACTGAGAGACATGTTCTGAATTTTGAGTCTTTTCTTGACCTTTTTGAAGTTGATGAAGTGGATGTCAGTATTAGGCTTTTTGCTCTTTCTTTGTAAGGCCAAGTGAAGAGTTGGTTGAAAGCCCTGCCTGATGCGAGCATCTCAGATTTCCAACAGTTCGTCGAAGTTTTCCTCGATAGGTGGGTGGTCAGACAGAACCTTTTCTTTATTATAGAAGAGTATAACCAGCTAAAAATACTGCCAGGGGAGACAGTACAACAGTTTTCTGCCAGATTTAACCAAGTATATTTTTCGATGCCAGCTGATATAAGACCTTCTCCTAGATCTACTCTCTTGCACTACCCGGGTGCCTTTGCTCCGGAAATGGAGTTTCAGTTGAGAGAAAGGAATATTGCAACACTTGTAGAGATGTAAAACAATGCAGTAAATGTAGAGGCTCATTTGATGATCCGAAGGGCAAGGTTGAACGAAGAAGAGATGAAAAACATAGATCCGGCGAAATTGATATCTCTAGAGGTAAAGCTTGACATGTTGGTAAGTGCAGTGGAAGAGATGATGCAAAAGATCACCACAAGGAATGAGTATAATGTTCAAGCCCATGGCTCACTGATTGAAGAAGAACAAGTTGCTGATCCAAAACATTTTGTTTCTTATCCCAGTTGTCATAGATCTGATAATGATTGCTTTATAGATCATCTTGGAGAAGAGAGATCTGTTGATTTGACAAGTATGCTTGATTATGTGTTCTATACTAATGATTTGCCTCAGTTTGATCAGTATGATGATGATTATGTCCTCCAAACAGAAGCTAATCTTGCAGACAAATCAACATCTAGTTTGTGGAAGGAGGAAGTTCACTTTCAGTAGCTTGAGTACAGTGATCAACCGACGCATATCAGCTATGACAATAATGAGGAAAGTGTAGCAAATTTTGAAGTAAGTGAAGGATCTTCTCCTTTTTGTTTTGATTCATTTCATTTCATCAAAGACAACTTCCATGCCATCAGAAATCAACTATCCACAAGTCTTGATTTGGACCATCTTGAGGGTAATGAAAACCTTGTTCAATACTTCTCATATTTAGATTTCCAACCCCCGAATTCCATTGATTTTCACGTTGCAGATGAAGACATGGAAGCTGGCATATACAATCAAATGATACAAGATGATTATGTACCATTTTGTTTTGAATCATTCCAGTTTTTGAAGGGTAAATTGCATAGTAAATCTTCAAATGAGCAGCCTGTAGGAAATCAACAATCTCTTAGTTTTAATGTTGAGGATGAGACAGATAGTGAAATTCTTGAGCAAGTTGTTAATGAGAAATTTGAAATCATTTTGGATACAAAACTCTCCCTAGCACCAGATTTGCAGCCACCAAACGTAGTTGAAGGTCAGATTACAGATGAAGGCATGGAAGCCGAAGTACATGATTTAATGATGCAAGAGGATTCTGTACCCTTTTGTTTTGAAGCATTTCAGTTTATAAAGCATAATTTTCGTAATATCTTTAAAGAAAAAGATGAACAGCCAGTAGGATGTCATACAGTTTCAATGGATACATCGCAACAGTCTTCCCAAGTTTTTGATGATCCTATTGCTCGTGTGTTAGATGATGTTTGCTGTAAAATTTCTTCTCCATTAGCTAATCATGTGGTAGAAAAGAATGTTGATAATAATTTGATTCAAAATTCGCCTTCATTGTCTTGTTTAACAAATTGTTCATTGCATAGCCCATACCAAGGTTTGCAGTCATATGAGGAGATTAATAAAGGAGACTTTTGTTCTATTTGGAATCAACAAAAGAGTTTGGTTATTCACGAAATTCAGGATCCTTTTGACAACTTGCTGCTATCACCAATGAAAGACAGCACAGATGTGAGGAAAATATTAATATCCAGCTATGAAGATTACTTGGACCAGAGTAGTAATGTGTTAATGGAAATCAATAGCTATGTTTATGAAGATCCTTTCGCAGTATTCTTGAAGTCATCCAATCAATTCATGCTTTGCAAGTTTATCAGCACTCAACTTGATTTCAAGTTTCCATGGGATTTGCCTTTCGATTCTTCCCTTTTCCTGCGCATCAGCAAGCATTTGGGAAGAAATCAAATAGTAGCCATGATGCTTACATGGTTGCATTGGTTGTTCCATTTCACTTGATCGGGTGGTGAAAAGAAAAATTAGAGTAGGTTTAATGAATAAGTTCAATTATGAGCATCTTTCCAGTTTATTAGTTCTGTTTTAGTGTTTGATTTTATTGTACTTTACAGTTATAGCCTTGAGTCTGAGTCAGTCTGCATAATGTCAGTTTTCGTGTTTTGACTCCATTGCCCAATGGATGAAGGCACTGTCTGCTTTTCCAAAGATCTGTAGTTCTTGGCACCTCCAAGGAGCTATCATCCCCATTGGAGCCAATGTTAGAGTAGGTCTTTTAATCCCTCCGTAAGGGATCAAAATCTCTTTGTTGCATTTCATTTTTTAGGTGTCTCATTCACTTCAGTCATTTTCATTCCATTAGGAGCATCGGTCTTCTGACGGAAGGGTCTTATCTCTCATGTCCCTCTTGTTTTGTACCTGCTGACTCAGGTTTGTTCATCGAAGTTCATCAAAATCATTTTACAGTCAATGACAGTCAATGATTGGTCTTTTGGTGGGCAAAGAGTATTTTAAGAGTCACTTTAGTCATTAGGTCTAGGGTTTCGCGAATTTAGTCTTCAAAGTGTCCCATAATGCCAGCA
The DNA here is from genome assembly GCA_034641835.2 of Pinus albicaulis. Taxonomy (NCBI): domain Eukaryota; kingdom Viridiplantae; phylum Streptophyta; class Pinopsida; order Pinales; family Pinaceae; genus Pinus; species Pinus albicaulis. The sequence continues at coordinate 182,354,434 of CM076573.1, read as the reverse complement.
GGCCAGAGGGAGGTTCAAAATAAGTTTTCGTCGCAAAATTTCATCGTTATAATGATTGATCGTGACTTTTCTTCAAAACTCTGTTTTGAAGAAAAATCGTCCATTCATCTTTTGTAATAAATGTAAATATATTTTCAAACTTTTACATTGTAAAGTTCTCAAGCGCAGCCCTGGTCACCTTGCCAAGTTCCAGGCCATTCATCCCTGCAAGACAGACAAGATAGTTCATCATTCAGCTCAGAAAATCACAAAAGAAGTAAAATATAGTTTCAAATTGAAGTGTCAAAGGTTTCAAAACTACAAAAGTGGGTTTTTCACATAAAAAATAAGGGTCCATGATAAATAAGGCATTTCTGGTGTTTAAATAATCCATTCACACGCCAAAGACATCAGAGAACCAAAGACAAGTCGTGGAGGAGAGAAAGCATTGTTTTAGGCTGAATTGCGTGTGGAAATCATCTGTGCGGCGCGTTGGCTGAGTGGCACGGTGCACATGGCGTGCGCGGCGCATTGGGTAGTTTTCCACAGTGTAAAAATACACTGGCGCGGCACACATGGCGTGCGTGGCGCGTTGGGTTTGGTGTGCGGCGCACAGGCCCGGAACTTAAATTTTTTGCCAATCTTCTCCAAAATCGAATTTTAAGTGGTTGTTCCATTCACCGCGTAAGTTTATAAGATTTTTTCTAAGTTGATTTTGAGAATTTGAATATTAAATGTTAAACCCTATCCTCTTATCAAAAACTGCTCCTTAGGGTTTGGATTTCAAAGTTTTAAAAGTCTGATTTTTGTGCCAAGTATTGCAAATCCCATTCCTCACCTGTGGTTCTGTTCCCATTCATTGCAATATCATCATTGTTAATATCCCTTCCCTATTCCCCTATATCCCAAATCACTCATGTCACTAATTCCCATTTATACCTATCCCTAAAAACCTATCATTTCCTATCATTATCACTCTCCCATATCATTTGCAAGGAGTTCCTAATTCCCAAAGTCCCCAAACCCCACATTCCCCAAACATAATCAAGTGAATGTCTTCACATTATAAACTTCACTTGGTTGAAACATATTTTTCCCACAGTCCACTATACTCACTGTCCTTATTTACCACAGCCCCTTCCTATATAGTCCCTTCCTATTCAGCATATTTTGACAATTGAAATAAAGCACTAATTTGTCATTTTCAACCAATCAAACATACACTTGTCATACCTTGCAACACCATGGATACGGACACCGACACATCATATAACAAGACAGTGATTCCACCACTGAACTGCATGCACCAAGAGGGCTCTTAGGCGGCGTAAAATGTATGATAGGCTCCAAATATTGGCCGAAACTTCTTTGGCTGAGCATGATACTTGATGAGGGACTTTCAGTCAAAATTTCAACAGATTTGGAGAAAATTTTGTCAATTTTGAATTTTTGGTCACAAAACAGGTTTTTCTGCCCAACGTGTAGCGCCACCTTGCGCGCGCTTACGTTTGGGAGATCTTCTGGAGGAAAAATTGACATTTTTTGATTTTTTATGAAAATTTATGCATGCTCAGGAATGGCCTAAGGATTTCATCATGTTTTGGGTGGCCTAAAGGGTCAAAAACACCTTGAAAATGACCTTTTTGCCACTTTTTGCACACACAGGAACCAGTCTTGGGAGATTTAAGTTTTTGAGGGGCCACTGACATCCAAATCCAGAATTTCCACTTGAGTTGGAAATTAGACATAAAGGGATTTCCAACAAGCTATCATGAGCTCAATTTGGACTTCAGGAAGGGCCTCAAAATCAGCTCCCAAGTTGTGCTACACATAGAGATTTTGGGCGCAACGCATAGAGAATTTTGGCCTATTTTTCACTCTTCAGCTCAGAATTTCACCTAGTTTTGACTAGTTTCACTTTTTGATGTAAATATTGATCTACCTTGATGTAATTTCATGACCATGATGTAAATTTGGCACATTTTTACTTGTTCTAGTAGATTCATTCACCAAAAGGTGAAATGTAAGTGAATGAATCAATTTCCTAGCATATAGAGGCAAGTGGTTTTGATTGCCTATTCTTCAGTTCCTAGTTTAGATATGGTTGAAACAGCTCCTAGAATGGTGAGATTGACCCCTAGGGGCATGGGAAGGAGTTTGGATTGTCTATATCATGTAATTCATCAGTCATTTTCAGGGTTGGACACTTGGGAATTTTTTGGCACTTCATTGTACATCACTTCTACAATTTTGGCAAAGGAAAGACCAGGGTTTTGCAGCACTTGTTGGGATCCTTGTGGCTCTGTGTTTTGATGGTGTTTTTCTCCATGTAATTGTAAGTTCATTGATGTTTTATGTATGCCATTTCCCTTCTCTTCGCTTCTTAAATTAAACAAATGAGTGACAAAGGTAGAATTCATTGATTTGTTGTGCTCTGCCTTAAAATTTTTGTTTAGTTTTACATGTTTTCATCTGTCTGAAGCAAATCCTTGCAGCATCTTCCTCTCTTTAGCTCCTCATCAGTCTGATCCATCCATTCAATCAATCTAAAGCATCAAAACTATTTCCTATCTTGCCCCAATTAGAAACTTTGCAAAAATTTGGCCTTATCCGCGGACCCAAAACTGCCTTTTCCGTTTGTTTCCAACAAAACCCCCAAAATCAAAATCAAATCCTTTCATCTATATACCTAGCCTAAAATTAGCATTCATTTCAAATCATCTTAAGCCCAATTGATTATTTTTGCTGAGATTCACCCGGAGAGAGCCCTCTCCTGATCTGGTAGGGCTAGCTACCAGACTGAGCGTGGTTTGATGTTACCCTGAATTCTGCCTTCCTTCAGCCTGAGGTAGATTTAGGCAATAACACTATAGAAAGAGCCTAAAGTTATGCCAGGTAGCCTTCGAAACGCTCTTTATTTGCATTAGTGAAAGTAGATAAAAGCTGCTTCAGTCAATCTCCGGTCTAGCTTGTGAACGTGACACTTGACTTGTAAATTACCCCAGTATATCAGATCGTTCTGGAATTTTGGGTGATGAGTCTAGAATTTGATAGGTTGAACAAGTTGGTTTTGTCCCTTTGATTTTTGAAATTAATCCAACACACTGGCTTCCAGAAGACATACTAGAGAAAATCTAGATCCCGATCCACCTCCACTGTATGAGAATCCCAATCTGATTTCAAGAATCCTCCGTCGAGAAAGTCCCGTGATCCCTTTGTTTAAATCTCATTCATGTCCCGCTATTTTTGAATATCTTGAAGATATTGAATTTGACGAGAAATTTGAGTTGTCGTTGTTTCAAACTAAGTCTGAAAGTGCGATTAGTTCTACTGTCATAAATCCCGAGTTTATCAAGTATCTTGAAATTGAACAAGCTAATAGATCCATTGACAGCTACATCTTGAATATTCAAAACTCCATTGTGGCAACAAATATTCCTGAGTTTATAGAGTCTGCATCTGAAACTCTTGGGCCATCAGCAGTTACATCCGGTTCACAAGTTCATACCGAGCTTCCCTTCATTCCTACCATTCCCGTGCAACCATCTATTTCTGATCAACAATCTGTAGTAGTTTCTCCTCCATCCCCACCACATACACCTCATACATCTACTGCTCCTACTCCACTCGTTTCTCCAAGACAGATTATAAATCCACCAAGAGCAATGGCTGCTAGATTCGCACCCCTTGTCTTGCCTCAAAACTTGGATGCTATGCCCGCTGATTATCAAAGTAAGATCCCATTGTTTGATGGCACTCCTCAAAGTGTTCCTGCTCAGCAACATATTGATAGAATGGCAGAGTTCTTTGATCTTCATGAAATTGATGAAGAAAATGTGACCATGAGATTGTTTGTGCAAACTTTTGGAGGTGAAGTACGAAAGTGGTTCAGAGCTTTGCAACCTAGAAGTATTGCTACATTGGCTGAGCTGCAGAGACAATTTTTAGATTGGTGGGAAATAAAGAAATATCCTCTTCAAATCACTTCTGAATATACCAAGATCAAGTGCAATGCTGGTGAGTCTGTCCAAGACTATTGTATCAAATTTAATGCAGTTTATAATGAAATTCCTGATGATCTAAGGCCATCTAAGAATTCATCTTTGCTTAAATTTCCGGATGGTTTTGATCCGAACATGGCCTATTCATTACGAGAAATAGATCCGCCCACTTTGGAGGACATGCAGAAAATTGCAGTGAGTGTTGAAGCGAATTTGAATGACAAGAGGGCTAGATTGAAAGCTGAGAAGAAAGTCGTGATAAAGGAAGAAGCTTCTACTTCAGATCAACTACTTCGCAAAGTGGAAAAGATGTTTGAAAGATTGACACTTGATAAGCCCGAACCGTAGATCAGAAATCCCAACTTCCGTGCACAGCAGCAACCACAATTCAGGATCAAACAGCGAGAGCAGCGAGCACCAGAACCGCTAGCACAACAGCAGGTAAAAACTCCTTTACATTAGAATTTTTTCGGTTCGGAATCAGACGATGAAGACAATGTAATAGGAGAAGAAAATCACTTTTTTACACCTGATGATATTCCAACCTTTATCACCGAAGATGAGGAGTATGCAGAAAATTCAGCTGAACAAAAGGATGAGGATTTTATCTTGGCAAATGAGACAGCTCTTGAAGAAGAGTCGGATGAGCATCAGATAGGTTATATGAATGCTTTTTCCGCCCAGCAGAAACAATATTCACTTAGAAACAGAGATGTGCCTATCAACCCAATCCAAAAGAGAAAATAAGTTTCAGCACCAAAGAATGATGTACCCATTGCACAAAAGAAGGGAAAAGATGTAGCTGATCCTACTACTAGCAAGTCTCCATCAGCAAGTGAAAGATCAAATCAACCAATTGTATCGAAGGAGAAAGCTGAAAAGAAGGATGCTCCAGCCAAAGAGGTAGAAAAAACTTCAGCTTTTAACTTAGAGAGTGATATTTCTAAGTTAAAAGTTTCCATTCCTTTGACTGAGTTAATGAGAAATAGTAGCTACAAGGGTCAAGTATCTAAAATTTTGAATTTCGATCCAATGTCTGATATGGTGAATGTGGAAGATGATCAACCTGAGTTGATATTTGGTCCAGCATTGGATGGTGAGTCTCCCGATAGCGATGTGGCGCCTTTTTATATTAGCCTTAGATTGCATGATTTTGTGTTACATAATGCCATGTTTGATTCTGGAGCTTCTCACAATCTCATGCCAAGGGCGATTATGGAGAAATTAGGATTGGACATCACTTGGAAGTATCATGATCTGTATTCTTTTGATTCCAGCAGAGTAAGATGTATTGGGCTTATTAAAGATTTGGTGGTAAGTTTAGATCAGATTCCTACGAAGAATGTTTTGATGGATGTAGTTGTGGTATAAATTCCTCCAAGATTTGGCATGCTTCTTTCCAGATCTTGGGGAGCGAAATTGAAGGGAAAATTGTAGCTTGATTTCTCCTATGCTACCATTCCTGTGTTTGGTCAGATGAGAAAACTATATCGGGAACAGAAGATGAAGTATATGATCACCAGCAAGGAGAAACCGGTAAATCATCTGATTAATTATGTACATACAGATTTAGAGTCTTTTGTCTTGTATTCATATAGTTTCAATGATTTAGATAGTCAGTTAGTTGAAGCAGAAGACATTCCAGAGATCAAAAAATTTTTTAGAGAAGTTTTGATGAAAGAGAGACAAGAACTTGAGAGTTCCACTGAGCAATCAACCTTCCAAAAGCAGCAGAAAGTTGAGGGACATCAAGAAGAAATAACAGAGCAAACGAAATTTCATCACTTGGAAGAAGATGAAGAAGGTTTATGGACTATGTATTTCGATGGTGCAGTTGGGAGTGATGGTGCTGGAATCAGCATTTGGGTACGCAATCCTTTTTCCGCCCCAAACAAGGTACCTAGTAATGTGAGAGTTTGTTTTAGCATTTAATTGTTCGAATAATGAGGCAGAATACGAAGCTTTGATTGCTGGTCTGAAAATACTTAGGAAGTTGAATGCTAAGAGGATTGCAGTCTATGGCGACTCTGAGTTGGTGATTAAGCAAGTGAAGGGTGAGTATCAAGCTAAGCATCCTCGAATGCGGGCTTATCGAAATTATTTTCTTGATATCTTGAAGTTGTTTTCAGACTATACTTTGACTTGTATCCCTCGCATTCAGAATGGCATTACAGATGCTCTTGCTAAGGCAGCAAGTAATTTGAAAATTCCAATGAACTCAAGTAACAAGTTCGAGATCCATGTGAAACATCGTCCAACTGTCCCAGATAATCAAAGGTTTTGGCAAGTATTCCAAGATGATGATGAGATTGATGAATTTCTGCAAAAAAAAGGTAAGTTCAAAGACACTTCAATTGACACAGAACATGATGTTGGTGAGGCTGATGTGAAAATAAATCAAATGGAAGTGTTGCAGCTGAAAGATAATGTCATTCCTAAGGGTTTGATACCTTTAGAAGAGCTCTTTGATCAAGATGACGTAGCTAGAAAGCCAACCTTGCAGCCAACTGAAAAGGGAGTTGAAGACGTGAACATTGGAACAGCTGAAAATCCAAAGATGGTGAAGTTATCCAAAGCATTGCCACCAGAGGTAAAAGAAAAATATGTTAGTTTGTTGTCTTCTTTTGCTGATGCTTTTGCTTGGGACTATTCAGATTTAAACACTTATGATACCAATATAATTCAGCACACCATTCCTATTAAGCCAAATCAAAAGCCTTTCAGGCAGAAGTTGAGAAGGATAAATCTGAAGTTGCTGCCCTCAATTGAGAAGGAGGTAAATAGATTATACAAGGCTGGTATCATTGTTCCTATAAGATTTTCAGATTGGATTTCCAATTTGGAGCCCGTTCACAAAAAGATAGGTGAGATTCGTTTGTGCATTGATTTTAGGAATTTGAACAAAGTGTCTTTGAAAGACAATTATCCATTGCCAAAAATGGATCACATATTGCAGTGAGTAGTTGGAGAATCTCGTATGTCAGTACTCAATGGTTATTCCAGGTATAACCAAATTCTGGTCCATGAGGATGATAGAGACAAAACAACGTTCACCATTGCATGGGGAACTTTCCATTACGCTAAAATGCCTTTCGGTTTGAAGAATGATGGTGCGACATTTCAGCGTGCAATGGACATGGCATTTGCGAATGAGAAAGATGTTTTCTTAGTTGTGTATCTTGATGATTTGACAGTATTTTCCAATTCTGATGAAGAACATCTTTACCATTTGAAAGTTCTTTTTCAGCGATGTAAAAAGTATGGTGTGTCACTCAATCTGAAGAAGATTTTGTTTGCCATGGATGAGGGCAAACTCCTTGGTCACATTATTTCAAAAGATGGCATCCGTATTGATCCGGCACGAGTTGAAGCTATTCATAAAATCGATCTTCCCCGGAATAAGAAGGAGATTCAGTATTTTAATGGTAAGATGATTTTTTTACACCGCTTTGTGCCTAACCTTGCTAAACATCTAAGAGAGATTACAGACATGCTTAAGAAGGATAGCATAGTAAAATGGTCTGAGGAGGCAGTAAAGTCTTTCAATCTAGTGAAGTTGGTTCTTTCTTCAGCTCTTGTTTTGATCAACCCAGATTACAGTCAGGATTTTATCTTGTTTTCATTTTCTTCGGAGCATACTATGGCAGCAGTATTAATGCAGAAAAGAGATGGACATGAAAAACCAATTGCTTTTTTCAGCTGTACTATAAGAGATGAAGCCCTGAAATATAACTTAATTGAAAAGCAAGCTCTTGCACTTGTGAAAGCATTGAAAGATTTTCGAGTATATATTCTGCATTCTCATATTATTTCTTATGTTCCTAATGCTGCCGTAAAGGATGTTTTAGTGCAAACAGATCCGGAAGGGAGACGGGGCTGATGGATTGCTGCTTTTTTGGAGTATAATGTGGAGATAAAGCCTACAAAACATATCAAAGGACAAGGGCTGGCAAAGTTAATGGGTGAATTGAATTTTCACGCTTTGGACATCAATCTTATTGCTGCTATGTCCAAAGAGAATGAGGAAATTTCATCAGTTCAGGTATTAGAAATTTTTGTGACATCTCCTTGGTATTCAGATATTGTATATGTGCTTCAAAATTTGTCACCACCACCCGACATGGCTCAAAACAAAAGTAGATCTCTAAAATTGAAGGCTACTAAGTTTTGTGTTTTGAATAATTCACTTTATTGGAAAGATCCCGGTGGTGTTTTGTTGAACTGTTTGGTGGAAGAAGAAGCAAAGCGGGTTATGGAGGATTTTCACAAAGGAGATTGTGGCGGTCATCTTTTTTGGAAAACAACGACCAACAAGATTTTGAGAGCGGGATATTATAGGCCGAAGTTGTTTGCTGATGTGTATAAGACTGTCAAAATCTGCCATGAATGTCAGATTTTTGAAGGAAGGCAAAAATTACAGCCTTTGCCGCTTAAACCCATTGAGGTGAGTGCTCCTTTTCAGTAGTGGGGTTTGGATTTCATTGGCGAAATTCATCCCGCTTCTTCAGGTCAGAATAGATGGATCCTAAAAGTGACAGATTATTTCACAAAATGGATTGAAGCAGTTCCCACCAGGCAAGCTACAGATTCGGTAATAATTTCTTTCCTTGAGAATAACATTTTGTCTCGTTTTGGTTGCTCGAATAAGTTGATCACTGATAGCGCAGTAGATTTCAAATCAAAAAGGATGATTGAGTTTTGTGACAAGTATAAAATCATTTTGGGGCACTCAACCGCTTATCATCCGCAAGGCAACGGATTGGCAGAGTCTTCCAACAAATCTTTGGTCAACATCATTAAGAAGTTGCTGGAAATAAACAAGAAAAGTTGGCATAAGAAGCTAGTCAATGCACTTTGGGTAGATCGAGTGAGTCAGAATAAATCCATTGGTATGTCCCCCTTTGAGTTAGTTTATGGAGTTGATACAGTGTTCCCTACCTCTCTCGCAGTTCTGGTGGTCAAACTTCTACAGGAAGCTGGCAGTGAAGAAGATCATATGCAGAGAAGAATAAATCAAATGATCCATTTGCAGCAGATGAGGGAAGAAGTTTTTCAAAACACATTCAAGCTGCAGGAGAAAATTAAGAATATCTACGACAGGAAAGCAAAGGCGGACAAATTTCAATTGGAAGAAGTGGTGCTGAAATGGGATGCAAGGAACGAAGAAAAGGGTAACCACGGTAAGTTCGAAAATATTTGGAAAGGACCCTTTAAAATTGTTGCATATCGGGGTCAGAATGATTTTCTTCTGAAAGAGATGAATGGGGAAGATTGTCCAGGAGGGCCGGTCAATGGTCAGCTTCTCAATCAGTACCATTTCTAAGATGTTTTATGCTGATTACATTGTCATTGTACATACCATTTATTTCAGTTTCATTGCAAGTGTGCACTGTGATCTTTTCTTCATTTTGGGGCCCAAAGTGAAGGCTATAACTCTGAAGAAGGATTTCAATTTTGGTTTGAGTTTGTCGAGTCGGTTTTTTCAGTCATTTCAGTTTCTAAGTTGAGTCAGTTTGAGTCAGATTTTCAGTCAATAAATCATTCAACAGTCTTGTGTTGATTTTTCAAAATTGTGTATTCCATAGCCCAATGGACGAAAGGCACTGTCTGCTTTCCAAATATCTGTAGTTCTTGGCACCTCCAAGGATCTACCATCCCCATTGGAGCCAATGTTAGAGTCGGTCTATTCATCCCACCGTCAGAGATCAAAATCTCTTTTGTTGCATTTCATTGTTAGGTGTCTCATTCACTTCAGTCATTTGCATTCCATTAGGAGCATCCGTCTTCTGAAGGAAGGGTTTTGTCACTCATATCCCTCATCTCATGTACCTGCTGGTCCATGTCTATTCATCAAAATCAATTTTAAAGTCATTTACAGTCCTGTTTTGGTCTCTTAGTTAGCAAGAGTCATTTCAGTCATTAGGTCTAGGGTTTCACAAATTTTGTTTTCAAAATGTCCAATAATGCCAGCAGGCCAGAGGGAGGTTCAAAATAAGTTTTCATTTCAAAAATTTCATCGTTATAATGTTAGATCATGACTTTTCTTCAAAACTCTGTTTTGAAGAAAAATCGTCATTTCGTCTTTTGTAATAAATGCCATGTATATTTTCAAAGTTTTTCAGTTTTCAAAATCTTCAGGCGCAACCTTGGTCGCCTTTGCCAAATTCCGTGGTTGTCATCCATGCAAAAATTGACAAAAGTTTCATCATTCAAGTCAAAAAAGTCAAAGTGGAAACAAAAAGAGAGTTTGTATTAGAAAGTGAAAAAGCGCTGAAGCAAAACATAAGAAAGTGGGTTTTTGCAAAACAAAAATCAAATCCATGACTATACAAGATATTTTCACCTTTCAAATTTCATTTGCACGCAAGAAGTTGTCAAAGACCCAAGGGAAAATCATGGAGGAGCGAAAGCTTGTGTTTGAGGCTGAGACTGTGGTGAAATTTGCAGGTGCGGCACGTTGGGAGAAGGCGCGACGCACAAGGAGGTTGCGGCGCATATAGCCGCACATCACCGTGTATCTTTCAACGAGCGCGGCGCATACAATGAGCGCGATGCACAGGGTGTGCGCGCGGCGCACAGAGTTGCCAAGTGGAATTCCATCACTACTTCCAAAATTTTCAAAACGACTCAAACTCTTTTGCTCCAAGTAAGCTTGTGAGCCTTTTCTCTTGCTAATAGCTTGTGTTTGGATTTGTTTCAAGATTGGTTTGGAGAGTTTGATTGGTGAAATTATAAACCCTCTCATGTGGTCAAAAACTGCTCCTTAGGGTTTGGATTTCAAGTTTTAAAAGTTTGATTTTTGTGCCAAGTATTGCAAATACCATTCTCCATCTGTGGTTCCCCTCCCCATCACTACCATATTGTCATGTAGGTACTTGCTCCCATTTGTCCATAAACCCTACCATTCCTTATCACTATCACTCTCCCATATTATTTGCAAAATTCCTAAATCCCCAAATCCCAATTCCCAAACACAGTCAAGTGACTGTCCTTACATTTTATTTTCACTTGATTGAAATCCTTTTTTCCCACTATCCATAATTCCCACAGTCTTGGCACACATTTGGAAATTAGAGAAAAAAAACACCAAGTTCTCTTTTCTCATTTTCAAAAAACCAAACATACATTCAGCATAGACTTGCAAACACCATGACGGACATTGAGTCATCATATGAACAAGACAGTGATTCTACCACAGAGCTGCATGCACCGAGAAGGCCTCGTAAAGGAGGCAAACATGTGAGAGAAGAGCCCACCTCGTTGACTCAATTGCAAGCCTGCCCACTTTCCATGGCATGTTTCCGAGAGCAGTCATGCTATCAGTATTGTGATAGGATTTCTCAGATTCAACATCATTAGGAGTTAACCTTCAACATCATTAGGAGTTAGCCCGGTTGTTTGTTTTACATTTGCGAGATGGTGAGGTTACTCTCACTGGTATAAATTTCTCCTTGACACAAAAAACCATTTCTCAAGCAACAGGAATACTGAATGTAGGTGAGGAGTGGAATAAAAGACAACAGGTGGATAGAGTGCATTACGAGCCATACATCAGGCCTAGCTATGTGAGGTAGCTCAGCAGGGTATTCCCATTCCGTTTCCTGAAGGAATCCTATGCGTCATTGATGAGACTCATTATCAAATACTTCAGTTGTGAGGGCTGGTTCTCACGCCTATATGCCTACCACATCAGGTTATTGATGCATTTCATGAGAGTGAAGATGCTGAACATACCTTATTTCATGTGCCGGAACATCGAGAGAATGACCACTCTTGTGCAAAAGAAGACTCCCGAGTAGCAGTACAACAGCATTTATCACTATGCACTCATCAAGATTGTTGTTGTACATCATCTTGGATTGTAGGGCATTGCATGGGAGGGTTTCATTTCCGATGAATTCTTCATAGCCCCTTAGCCTCCTCTGAAGATTGTTCATAAGCTAGGTGAACCTTCACATCAGTTTGACGGTCCCAAGATAGAGCCTATCGGTGTGCCAGTGTATGTCACTGATCAGAGAGGCACGAGAGTATTATTTACTGCAGCCCGACGAGTACTATCTCCACCCGGGGTGGAAGGGGTCTCGTTGCCGTCATCAGCAACATAGGTACAGGACAGAGGAAAGGGGCCTATGCAGGAGGAGGGCCCTTCAGGAGGCCAGGATACTGATTTTATGTTTATTGACGTGGATTTGAGCTCTCCAAGCTCAAAACTGAGAGAGATCATTCAGGAGTAGAAAAATGAGATCAGCACATTGATCGAAAAGTTGTAGAGAGCTCAATGGATCATTAAATATATGGAGCAGCGAAATAAGCAACTGGAGGATCAGCATACGATCATGGAGTTACAAAACATCCGTGAGAACCGGCAAGCTGCCCAAAGAAGCCCATCCGAGATGACACCTATTGAGCGGGAGATTGAGGCCGATAGAGATACTTGGCTTGAGAGAGTCAACATTCATCTTGAGAAGTTGTTGGAGAAGGAAAATAAGGAGAAGAACATGCTCAGACATATGAAAAACCATTATTGGGCACACACACATGTTTGTAAAGCGAAGATCAAAATCCTGAAAGCGAGTCTAAGGAGGGCACTGAAGCATCGTAAAAGACATGATAGGCTCCAAATCTTGGTCGAAGCTTCTTTGGCTGAGCATGGTACTTGATGAGGGACCTTCAGTCCAAATTTCAAGGAATTTGGAGAAAGGTTTGTCATTTTGAAATTTTTGGTCACAAAACAGGTTTTTCTGCCCGACGCGTAGCGCCGCCTTCCGCGCGCTTATGATTGGCAGCTCTTCAGAGGGAAAACTTTGCATTTCTGAGTTTGTTATAGAAATTTATGCATGCTCATGGATTACCTAAGGATTTCATCAATTTCTGGGTTTCCTAAAGGGTCAAAAACACCCTAAAAATGACGTTTCTGCCACTTTTTGCACCCACAGGAAGTAGTTTTGGGAGATTGAAATTTTGGAGGGGAAAATGGACACCAAATCTAGAAATTCCACTTGGGTTGGAAATTAGATAAATAGGGATTTCCAATGAGCTATCATGAGCTAAATTTGGACTTCGGGAAGGGCCTAAAAATCAGCTCCAAATTTGTTCTACGCATAGAGATTTTGGGCGCGACGCATAGAGGATTTTGGCCTATTTTTCACTCCACAGCTCAGAATTTCGCCTAGTTTTGGCCAGTTTCACTTTTTCATGTAACTTTTGATCTACCTTGATATAATTTCATAACCATGATGTAATTTTGGCACATATTTACTCATTCTAGAAGATTCATTCACCAAAAGGTGAATTGTAAGTGAATGGATCAGTTTCCTAGCATATAGAGGCAAGTTGTTTCATGACCTATTTTCTAGTTCCTAGTTTAGATATGGTTGAAATAGCTCCTAGAATGATGAAATCGACCCCTAGAGGCATGGGAATGGGTTAGGCTTGTCTATATGATGTATTTTCGCAATCATTTTCAGGGTTGGACATTTGGTATTGCTAGCACTTCATTGTACATTTCATTTTGCAATTTTGGCAAAGGAATAGACCAGGGTTTGCAGCCCTCTTTGGGATCCTTGTGGCTCTGTGTTTTGATGGTGTTTTTCTCTATGTATATGTAAGTTCACTGATGTTTATGTGTACCATTTTCATTTCTCCTTTCTTCTTAAACTAAACAAACAAGTTATAAATGTAGAATTCATTAGTTTGCTTTGATTTACCTTCAGTTTGGTTTAGTTTTTCATGTTTTCATCTGTTTGAGGAGGAATCTTGAGACCCTCTTGCCCTCTTCAGCTCCTCACCAGTCTGATCTATCCATGGCCTCAATCTAAAGCATCAAAACTATTTCCTTCCTTTCCCCAATCAGAACTCTGTGAAAACTAGGCCTAATCCCCGCACCCAAAACTGCCTTTCCCTTTGATCCAACAAAAACCACCAAAACATATTCAACCTCCTTCACTTATATACCTAGCCTAAAATTAGCTTTTATTTTAGTCATCTCAAGCCCCATTGATTACTTTTTTCTGAGATTGACTCAGAGAGAGCCCTCTCCTGTTCTGGTAGGGCTAGCTACCAGACTGAGCGTGGTTTGATGTTACCCTGAACTCTGCCTTCCTTCAGCCTGAGGTAGATTTAGGCAATAAAATAGTGGCGACCATACAGGGGAAGAAAATGGTTTTCCTATTGGTGTAAATTGTTTTATAAGCTACATGTTAGAGTTGGTCTGTTCATCCCTCCGTCAGAGATCAAAATCTCTTTGTTGCATTTAATTTTTTAGGTGTCTCATTCACTTCAGTCATTTGCATTCCATTAGGAGCATCGGTCTTCTAATGGAAGGGTCTTGTCTCTCATGTCCCTCGTGTTTTGTACCTCTTGGCCCAGGTCTATTCATCGAAGTTCATCAAAATCATTTTACAGCCAATGATAGTCAATGATTGGTCTTTTGGTGGGCAAAGAGTCTTTTAAGAGTCACTTTAGTCATTAGGTCTAGGGTTTCACGAATTCAGTCTTCAAAGTCTCCCATAATTCCAGCAGGCCAGAGGGAGGTTCAAAATAAGTTTTCGTCGCAAAATCTCATCATTATAATGATTGATCATGACTTTTCTTCAAAACTATGTTTTGAAGAAAAATCGTCCATTCATCTTTTGTAATAAATGTAAATATATTTTCAAACTTTTCAGTTGTAAAGTTCTCAGGCGCAGCCCTGGTCACCTTGCCAAGTTCCAGGCCATTCATCCCTGCAAGACAGACAAGATAGTTCATCATTCAGCTCAGAAAATCACAAACGAAGTAAAACAGAGTTTCAAATTGAAGTGTCGAAGGTTTCAAAACTACAAAAGTGGGTTTTTCACATAAAAAATCAAGGTCCATGATATATAAGGCATTTCTGGTGTTTAAATAATCCATTCACATGCCAAAGACATCAGAGAACCAAAGACAAGTCATGGAGGAGCGAAAGCATTGTTTTAGGCTGAATTGTGTGTGGAAATCAGCTGTGCGGCGCGTTGGCTGAGTGGCGCGGTGCACATGGTGTGCACGGCCCATTGGGCAGTTTTCCACAGTGTAAAAATACACTGGCGCGGCGCACATGGCGTGCGCGGCGCTTTGGGTTTGGTGCGCGTCGCACAGGCCTGGAACTTAAATTTTTTGTCAATCTTCTCCAAAATCGAATTTTAATTGGTTTTTCCATGCACCAAGTAAGTTTATAAGATTTTTTCATTGCTATTGATTAGTGTTTGGTGTGGTTTCGAAGTTGATTTGGAGAATTTGAATGTTAGATGTTAAACCCTATCCTCCTATCAAAAACTGCTCCTTAGGGTTTGGATTTCAAAGTTTTAAAAGTCTGATTTTTGTGCCAAGTATTGCAAATCTCGTTCCTCACCTGTGGTTCTGTTACCCTTCATTGCAGTATCATCATTGTTAGTGTCCCTTCCCTATTCCCCTATATCCCAAATCACTCATGTCACTAATTCCCATTTATACCTATCCCTAAAAACCTATCATTTCCTATCATTATCCCTCTCCCATATCATTTGCAAGGACTTCCTAATTCCCAAAGTCCCCAAACCCCACATTCCCCAAACATAATCAAGTGAATGTCTTCACATTATAAACTTCACTTGGTTGAAACATATGTTTCCCACAGTCCACTATACTCACTGTCCCTATTTACCACAGCCCCTTCCTATATAGTCCCTTCCTATTCGGCATATTTTGACAATTGAAATAAAGCACAAATTTTTCATTTTCAACCAATCAAACATACACTTGTCATACCTTGCAACACCATGGAGACGGACACCGACACATCATATAACAAGACAGTGATTCTGCCACTGAACTGCATGCACCAAGAGGGCACTAAGGCGGTGTAAAACGCATGATAGGCTCCAAATCTTGGCTGAAGCTTCTTTGGCTAGGCATGATACTTGATGAGGGACTTTCAGTCCAAATTTCAGTAGATTTGGAGAAAATTTTGTCAATTTTGAATTTTTGGACATAAAACAGGTTTTTCTGCCCAACGCGTAGTGCCACCTTACGCGCGCTTACGTTTGGGAGATCTTATGGAGGAAAACTTGACATTTTTGGATTTTTTATGAAAATTTATGCATGCTCAGGAATGGCCTAAGGATTTCATCAAGTTCTGGGTGGCCTAAAGGGTCAAAAACACCTTGAAAATGGCCTTTCTGCCACTTTTTGCACACACAGGAACCAGTCTTGGGAGATTGAAGTTTTGGAGGGGAAAATAACATCCAAATCTAGAAATTCCACTTGGGTTGGAAAGTAGCTAGGTAGGAATTTCCAACGAGCTATCATGAGCTCAATTTGGACTTCAGGAAGGGCCTCAAAATCAGCTCCAAAGTTGTGCTATGCATAGAGATTTTGGGCGCGGAACATAGAGAATTTTGGCCTATTTTTCACTCTTCAGCTCAGAATTTCGCCTAGCTTTGACTAGTTTCACTTTTTGATGTAACTATTGATCTACCTTGATGTAATTTGATGACCATGATGTAAATTTGGCACATTTTTACTTGTTCTAGTAGTTTCATTCACCAAAAGGTGAAATGTAAGTGAATGAATCAGTTTCCTAGCATATAGACGCAAGTGGTTTTGATTGCCTATTGTTCAGGTCCTAGTTTAGATATGGTTGAAACAGCTCCAAGAATGGTGAGCTCGACCCCTAGAGGCATGGGAAGGAGTTTGGCTTGTATATATCATGTAATTCATCAGTTATTTTTAGGGTTGGACACTTGGGAATTGTTTGGCACTTCATTGTACATCACTTCTACAATTTTGGCAAAGGAAAGACCAGGGTTTTGCAACACTTTTTGGGATCCTTGTGGCTTTGTGTTTTTATGGTGTTTTTCTCCATGTAATTTTAAGTTCATTGATGTTTTATGTATGCCATTTCCCTTCTCTTCACTTCTGAAATTAAACAAATGAGTGACAAAGGTAGAATTCATTGATTTGTTGTGCTCTGCCTTAAACTTTTTGTTTAGTTTTACATGTTTTCATCTATCTGAAGAGAATCCTTGCAGACTCTTGCTCTCTTCAGCTCCTCATCAGTCTGATCCATCCATTAAATCAATCTAAAGCATCAAAACTATTGCCTATCTTGCTCCAATTAGAAACTCTGCAAAAATTTGGTCTCATCCCCGAACCCAAAACTGCCTTTTCCCTTTGTTACCAACAAAAACCCCAATATCAAAATCAAATCCTTTCATCTATATACCTAGCCTAAAATTAGCATTCATTTCAAATCATCTTAAGACATATTGATTATTTTTGCTGAGATTGACCTGGAGAGAGCCCTCTCCTGATCTGGTAGGGCTAGCTACCAGACTGAGCGTGGTTTGATGTTACCCTGAATTCTGCCTTCCTTCAGCCTGAGGTAGATTTAGGCAATAACATAGTGGCGACCATACTGGGGAAAAATGGTTTTCTTGTTGGTTTTATTTGTTTCATAAGCTACAGACGGAGCCTGAAGTTATGCCAAGAAGCCTTTGAAACGCTTTTGCTTTGCATTAGTGGAAGTAGATAAACGCTACTTCAGTCAATCTCCGGTCTAGTTTGTAAATGTAACATCTAACTTGTAAATTTCCCTAGTACATGTATCAAGTTCAGATCTGATGGTTGATGGTGGAAAACGATCAGACATAAGAAGGCTAAAATAATTCACCTGGTGACTCTGACTCAATGTAGAGACTCCACTAGAGGACTAACTCTTTCTCTGAGAAAATGGAAGGATCTTACACAAAGTTCAGGTATCCAAAGTGGAATGGTATTCAGGATCTAGTCTGCTTTCTTGTAAACTACTTCTTTTCTGTTCTTGAAGCTGTCCTGAAAGTTTTTCAGAATTTGTTGTATGATAAAGGTGATCAAAATCTTCACTCGACTTATTCAAAAAGTGTAAATACTGAGTTTCCCTTTGATCCTGGCCTCCTTACTTTTCCCACATCGTATGATGACTCTCTTCAGAGTGATGAGCCTAAAGAAAACAAGACTGATCCCGTAGCTCTTGTATATACTCCTACACCTTATATAATCCTAGATAGGTATAAACCTCTTGTTTTACCTTCTGTTCTTCATGCTTTCCCTAAAAATTATGACCTATATCTACCAATATTTGATGGCGAACACGACAATGTCACTGCTGAGAGACATGTTCTAATTTTGAGTCTTTTCTTGACCTTTTTGAAGTTGATGAAGAGGATGTCAGTATTAGGCTTTTTTCTCTTTCTTTGTAAGGCCAAGTGAAGAGTTGGTTGAAAGCCCTGCCTGATGCGAGCATCTCAGATTTCCAATAGTTCATCGAAGTTTTCCTCTATAGGTGGGTGGTCAGACAGAACATTTTCTTTATTATAGAAGAGTATAACCAGTTGAAAAGACTGCCAGGGGAGACAGTACAACAGTTTTCTGCCAGATTTAAGCAAGTATATTTTTCGATGCCAGCTGATATAAGACCTCCTAGATCTGCTCTCTTGCACTACCCGGGTGCCTTTGCTCCAGAAATGGACTTTCAGTTGAGAGAAAGGAATATTTCAACACTTGTAGAGATGCAGAACAGTGCAGTAAATGTAGAGGCTCATTTGCTGATCCGAAGGGCAACGTTGAAGGAAGAAGAGATGAAAAACATAGATCCGGAGAAATTGATATCTCTAGAGGTAAAGCTTGACATGTTGGTAAGTGCAGTGGAAGAGATGATGCAAAAGATCACCACAAGGAATGAGTATAATTTTCAAGCCCATGGCTCGCTGATTGAAGAAGAACAAGTTGCTGATCCAAAACATTTTGTTTCTTATCCCAGTTGTCATAGATCTGATAATGATTGTTTTATAGATCATCTTGGAGAAGAGAGATCTGTTGATTTGACATGTATTCTTGATGATGTGTTTTATACTGATGATTTGCCTCAGTTTGATCAGTATGATGATGATTATGTTCTCCAAACAGAGGCTAATCTTGTAGACAAATCAGCAGCTAGTTTGTGGAAGGAGGAAGTTCACTTTCAGCAGCTTGAGTACAGTGATCAACCAACGCATATCAGCTATGAAAATGATGAGGAAAGTGTAGCAAATTTTGAAGTAAGTGAAGGATATTTGCATTTTTTTTTTGATTCGTTTCAGTTCATCAGAGACAACTTCCATGCCATCAGAAATCAACTATCCACAAGTCTTGATTTGGACCATCTTGAGGGTAATGAAAACCTTGTTCAAGACTTCTCATATTTAGATTTCCAACCCCCGAATTCCATTGATTGTCATGTTGTAGATGAAGACAAGGAAGCTGGCATATATGATCAAATGATACAAGATGATTTCATACCATTTTGTTTTGAATCATTCCAGTTTTTGAAGGGTGAATTGCATAGTAAATCTTCAAATGAGCAGCCTGTAGGAAATCAGCAATCTCTCAGTTTTAATGTTGAGGATGAGACATATAGTGAAATTCTTGAGCAAGTTGTTAATGAGAAATCTGAAATCATTTTGGATACAAAACTCTCCCTAGCACCAGATTTGCAGCCACCAAACGAAGTTGAAGGTCAGATTACAGATGAAGGCGTGGAAGCCGAAATACATGATTTAATGATGCAAGAGGATTCTGTACCCTTTTGTTTTGAAGAATTTCAGTTTATAAAGCATAATTTTCGTAATATCTCTAAAGAAAAAGATGAACATCCAGTAGGATGTCATATAGTTTCAATGGATACATCGCAACAGTCTTCCCAAGTTTTTGATGATCCTATTGCTCGTGTGTTAGATGATGTTTGCTGTAAAAGTTCTTCTCCATTAGCTAATCATGTGCTAGAAAAAAATGTTGATAACAATTTGATTCAAAAGTCGCCTTCAATGTCTTGTTTAATAGATTGTTCATTACATATCCCATACCAAGGTTTGCAGTCATATGAGGAGATTAATAAAGGAGACTTTTGTTCTATTTGGAATCAGCAAAAGAGTTTGGTTATTCACGAAATTCAGGATCATTTTGACAACTTGCTGCTATCACCAAATAAAGACAGCACAAATGTGAGGAAAATCTTAATATCCAGCTATGAAGACTACTTGGACCAGAGTAGTAATGTGTTAATGGAAATCAATAGCTATGTTTATGAAGATCCTTTCACAGTATTCTTGAAGTCATCCAGTCAATTCATGCTTTGCAAGTTTATCAGCAGTCAACTTGATTTCAAGTTTCCATGGGAGTTGCCTTTCGATTCTTCCCTTTTCCTGCGCATCAGCAAGCATTTGGGAAAAAAGAAAATAGCAGCCATGATGCTTACATGGTTGCATTGGTTGTTCCATTTCACTTGATCGGGTGGTGAAAATAAAAAATAGATTAGGTTTGATGAATAAGTTCAATTATGAGCATCTTTCCAGTTTATTAGTTCTGTTTTAGTGTTTGGTTTTATTGTACTTTACAGTTCTAGCCTTGAGTCTGAGTCAGTCTGCATAATGTCATTTTTCGTGTTTTGACTCCATTGCACAATGGATGAAGGCACTATCTACTTTTCCAAAGATCTGTAGTTCTTGGCACCTCCAAGGAGCTACCATCCCCATTGGAGCCAATGTTAGAGTCGGTCTGTTCATCCCTCCGTCAGAGATCAAAATATCTTTGTTGCATTTAATTTTTTAGGCGTCTCATTCACTTCAGACATTTGCATTCCATTATTAGCATTGGTCTTCTGACGGAAGGGTCTTATCTCTCATTTCCCTCGTGTTTTGTACCTGCTGACTCAGGTCTGTTCATCGAAGTTCATCAAAATAATTTTACAGTCAATGATTGGTATTTTGGTGGGAAAAGAGTCTTTTAAGAGTCACTTTAGTCATTAGGTCTAGGGTTTCACGAATTCAGTCTTCAAAGTGTCCCATGATGCCAGCAGGCCAGAGGGAGGTTCAAAATAAGTTTTCGTCGCAAAATTTCATCGTTATAATGATTGATCGTGACTTTTCTTCAAAACTCTGTTTTGAAGAAAAATCGTCCATTCATCTTTTGTAATAAATGTAAATATATTTTCAAACTTTTCAGTTGTAAAGTTCTCAGGCGCAGCCCTGGTCACCTTGCCAATTTCCAGGCCATTCATCCCTGCAAGACAGACAAGTTAGTTCATCATTCAGCTCAGAAAATCACAAAAGAAGTAAAACAGAGTTTCAAATTGAAGTGTCAAAGGTTTCAAAACTACAAAAGTGGGTTTTTCACATAAAAAATCAAGGTCCATGATATATAAGGCATTTCTGGTGTTTAAATAATCCATTCACACGCCAAAGACATCAGAGAACCAAAGACAAGTCGTGGAGGAGCGAAAGCATTGTTTTAGGCTGAATTGTGTGTGGAAATCAGCTGCGCGGCGCGTTGGCTGAGTGGCACGGTGCACATGGTGTGCGCGGCGCATTGGGTGGTTTTCCGAAGTGTAAAAATACACTGGCGCGGCAAACATGGCGTGCGCAGCGCATTGGGTTTGTTGTGCGACGCATAGGCCCAGAACTTAAATTTTTTGCCAATATTCTCCAAAATCGAATTTTAATTAGTTGTTCCATGCACCGAGTAAGTTTATAAGATTTTTTCATTGCTATTGAGTAGTGTTTGGCGTGGTTTTGAAGTTGATTTGGAGAATTTGAATATTAAATGTTAAACCCTATCCTCTTATCAAAAACTACTCCTTAGGGTTTGGATTTCAAAGTTTTAAAAGTCTGATTTTTGTGCCGCGTATTGCAAATCCCGTTCCTCACCTGTGGTTCTGTTCCCCTTCATTGCAATATCATCATTGTTAATATCCCTTCCCTATTCCCCTATATCCCAAATCACTCATGTCACTAATTCCCATTTATACCTATCCCTAGAAACCTATCATTTCCTATCATTATCCCTCTCCCATATCATTTGCAAGGAGTTCCTAATTCCCAAAGTCCCCAAACCCCACATTCCCCAAACATAATCAAGTGAATGTCTTCACATTATAAACTTCACTTGGTTGAAACATATTTTTCCCACAGTCCACTATACTCACTGTCCCTATTTACCACAGCCCCTTCCTATATAGTCCCTTCCTATTCGACATATTTTGACAATTGAAATAAAGCACCAATTTGTCATTTTCAACCAATCAAATGTACACTTTTCATACCTTGCAACACCATGGAGACGGACACTGACACATCATATAACAAGACAGTGTTTCCGCCACTGAATTGCATGCACCAAGAGGGCACTTAGGCGGCGTAAAATGCATGATAGGCTCCAAATCTTGGCCAAAGCTTCCTTGGCTGAGCATGATACTTGATGAGGGACTTTCAGTCCAAATTTCAGCAGATTTGGAGAAAATTTTGTCAATTTTGAATTTTTGGTCACAAAACAGGTTTTTCTGCCCAACCCGTAGCGCCACCTTGCGCGCGCTTACGTTTGGGAGATCTTCTGGAGGAAAAATTGAAATTTTTGGATTTTTAATGAAAATTTATGCATGCTCAGGAATGGCCTAAGGATTTCATCAAGTTCTGGGTGGCCTAAAGGGTCAAAAACACCTTGAAAATGGCCTTTCTGCCACTTTTTGCACACACAGGAACCAGTCTTGGGCGATTGAAGTTTTGGAGGGGCCAATGACATCCAAATCTAGAAATTAAACTTGGGTTGGAAAGTAGACAGGAAGGGTTTTCCAACGAACTATCATGAGCTCAATTTGGACTTCTGGAAGGGCCTAAAAATCAGCTCCAAAGTTGTGCTACGCATAGAGATTTTGGGCGCGACGCATAGAGAATTTTGGCCTATTTTTCACTCTTCATCTCAGTATTTTGCCTAGTTTTAACTAGTTTCACTTTTTGATGTAACTATTGATCTACCTTGATGTAATTTCATGACCATGATGTAAATTTGGCACATTTTTACTTGTTCTAGATTCATTCACCAAAAGGTGAAATGTAAGTGAATGAATCAGTTTCCTAGCATATAGAGGCAAGTGGTTTTGATTGCCTATTCTTCAGTTCCTAGTTTAGATATGGTTGAAATAGCTCCTAGAATGGTGATATCAACCCCTAGAGGCATGGGAAGGAGTTTGGATTGTCTATATCATGTAATTCATCAGTCATTTTCAGGGTTGGACACTTGGGAATTGTTTGGCACTTCATTGTACACAACTTTTGCAATTTTGGCAAAGGAAAGACCAGGGTTCTGCATCACTTGTTGAGATCCTTGTGGCTCTGTGTTTTGATGGTGTTTTTCTCCATGTAATTGTAAGTTCATTGATGTTTTATGTATGCCATTTCCCTTCTCTTCGCTTCTGAAATTAAACAAATGAGTAACAAAGGTAGAATTCATTGATTTGATGTGCTCTTCCTTAAACTTTTTGTTTAGTTTTACACGTTTTCATCTGTCTGAAGAGAATCCTTGTAGCCTCTTGCTCTCTTCAACTCCTCATCAGTCTGATCCATCCATTCACTCAATATAAATCATCAAAACTATTGCCTATCTTGCGCCAATTAGAAACTCTACAAAAAATTGGCCTCATCCCCGGACCCAAAACTTCCTTTTCCCTTTGTTTCCAACAAAATCCCCAAAATAAAAATCAAATCCTTTCATCTATATACCTAGCCTAAAATTAGCATTCATTTCAAATCATCTTAATCCCTATTGATTATTTTTGCTGAGATTGACCCAGAGAGAGCCCTCTCCTGATCTGGTAGGGCTAGCTACCAGACTGAGTGTGGTTTGATGTTACCCTGAATTCTGCCTTCCTTCAGCCTGAGGTAGATTTAGGCAATAAAACTATAGACACAGCCTAAATTTATGCCAATTAGCCTTTGAAATGCTCTTGCTTTGCATTAGCGAAAGTAGATAAACACTGCTTCAGTCAATCTCCAGTCTAGCTTGTGAACGTGACACTTGACTTGTAAATTACCCCAGTATATTAGATCGTTCTGGACTTTTGGGTGATGAGTCTAGAATTTGATAGGCTAAGCAATTTGGTTTTGTCCCTTTGATTTTGAAATTAATCCAACACACTAGCTTCCAGAAGACATACTAGAGAAAATCTGAATCCTGATCCACCTCCAGTGTATGAGAATCCCAATCTGATTTCAAGAATCCTTCGTCGAGAAAGTCCCATAATCCCTTTGTTTAAATCTTATTCATGTCCCGCTATTTTTGAATATCTTGAAGATATTGAATTTGACAAGAAATTTGAGTTGTCATTGTTTGAAACTAAGTCTAAAAGTGTTGTTATTTCTACTGTCATAAATCCTGAGTTTATCAAGTATCTTGAAATTGAACAGGCTAATAGATCCATCGACAGTTACATTTTGAACATTCAAAACTCCATTGTTGCAACAAATATTCCTAATTTTATAGAATCTGCATATGAAACTCTTGGGCCATCAGCAGTTACTTCTAATTCACAAGTTCACACCGAGCTTTCGTTCATTCCTACTATTCCCGCGCAACCATATATTTCCGATCAAAAACCTGTAGTAGTTTCTCCTCCATCCCCACCACATACACCTTGCACATCTACTGCTCCTACTCCACCTGTTTCTCCAAGACAGATTATAAATCCACCAAGAGCAATGGCTGCTAGATTCGCACCCCTTGTCTTGCCTCAAAATTTGGATGCTATGCCCACTGATTATCAAAGTAAGATCCCATTGTTTGATGGCACTCCTCAAAGTGTTCCTACTCAGAGACATATTGACAGAATGGCAGAATTCTTTGATCTTCATGAAATTGATGAAGAAAATGTGACTATGAGATTGTTTGTGCAAACTTTTGGAGGTGAAGTGAGAAAATGGTTCAGAGCTTTGCAGCCTAGAAGTATTGCTACATTGGCCGAGCTACAGAGACAATTTTTAGATCGGTGGGAAGTAAAGAAAGAGCCTCTTCAAATCACTTCTGAATATACCAAGATCAAGCGCAATGCTGGTGAGTCCGTCCAAGACTATTGTATCAGATTTAATGCGGTTTATAATGCAATTCCTGATGATTTAAGGCCATCTAAGAAGTCAGCTTTGTTAAAATTTCCAGATGGTTTTGATCCAGACATGGCCTATTCATTACAGGAAAGAGATCCGCCAACTTTGGAGGATATGCAGAAAATTGCGGTGAGTGTTGAGGCGAATCTGAATGACAAGAGAGCTAGATTGAAAGCAGAGAAGAAAGTCATGTTAAAGGAAGAAGCTTCTACTTCAGATCAAATACTTCGCAAAGTGGAAAAGATGTTTGAAAGAATTACACTTGATAAGCCCGAACTATAGATCAGAAATCCCAACTTCCGTGGACAGCAGCAACCACAATTCAAGATCAAACAATGAGAGCAGCGAGCGCAAGAACCACCGCCACAACAACAGGTAAAGAATCCTTTACAGCAGAATTTTGTTGGTCCGGAATCATATGATGAAGACAATGTAATTGGAGAAGAAAATCACTTTTTTACACCTGATGACATGCCAACCTTTATCATTGAAGATGCGGAGTTTGCAGAAAGTTCAGCTGTACAAAAGGATGAGGATTTTATCTTGGAAAATGAGACAGCTCTTGAAGAAGAGTCGGATGAGTATCAGAGAGGTTATATGAATGCTTTGTCTGCCCAGCAGAAACAATATTCACTTAGAAATAGAGATGTGCCTATCAACCCAATCCAAAAGAGAAAAGAAGTTGTAGCACCAAAGAATGATGCACCCATTGCACAAAAGAAGGGAAAAGATGTAGCTGATCCTACTACTAGCAAGTCCCCATCAGCAAGTGAAAGATCAAATCAACCAATTGTATCGAGGGAAAAAGCTGAAAGGAAGGATTCTCCAGCCAAAGAGGTAGAAAGGACTTCAGCTTTTAGTTTAGAAGGTGAGATTTCTAAGTTAAAAGTTTCCATTCCTTTGACCGAGTTGATGAGAAATAACAGCTACAAGGGTCAAGTATCTAAAATTTTGAATTTCGATCCAATGTCTGATATGGTGAATGTGGAAGATGATCAACCTGAGTTGATATTTGGTCCAGCATTGGATGGTGAGTCTCCCGATAGCGATGTGCCGCCTTTTTATATCAGCCTTAGATTGCATGATTTTGTGTTACATAATGCCATGTTTGATTCTGGAGCTTCTCACAATCTCATGCCGAGGGAAATTATGGAGAAATTAGGATTGGACATCACTCGGAAGTATCATGATCTATATTCTTTTGATTCCAGTAGAGTAAGATGTATATGGCTTATTAAATATTTGGTGGTAAGTTTAGATCAGATTCCTACGAAGAATGTTTAAATGGATGTAGTTGTGGTAGACATTCCTCCAAGATTTGGCATGCTTCTTTCCAAATCTTGGGGAGCGAAATTGAAGGGAAAATTGCAGCTTGATTTATCCTATGCTACCATTCCTGTGTTCGGTCAGATGAGAAAACTATATCGGGAATAGAAGATGAAGTATATGATCACCAGCAAGGAGAAACTGGTAAATCATCCGATAAATTATGTACATACAGATTTAGAGTCTTTTGTCTTGTATTCAGATAGTTTCAATGATGTAGATAGTCAGTTAGTTGAAGCAGAAGACATTCCGGAGATCACAGAAAATTTTAGAGAAGTTTTGATGAAAGAGAGATAAGAAATTGAGAGTTCCACTGAGAAATTAGCCTTCCAAAAGCAGCAGAAAGTTGAGGGACATCAAGAAGAAATAACAGAGAAAACGAAATTTCAGCACTTGGAAGAAGATGAAGAAGGTTTATGGACTATGGATTTCGATGGTGCAGTTGGGAGTGATGGTGTTGGAATCGGCATTTGGGTATGCAATCCTTTTTCCGCCCCAAACAAGGTACCTAGTAATGTGAGAGTTTGTTTTAGCATTTTATTGTTCGAATAATGAGGCAGAATACAGAGCTTTGATTGCTGGTCTGAAAATACTTAGGAAGTTAAATGCTAAGAGGATTGCAATCTATGGCGACTCCGAGTTGGTGATTAAGCAAGTGAAGGGTGAGTATCAAGCTAAGCATCCTCGAATGTGGGCGTATCGAAATGCTTTTCTTGATATCTTGAAGTTGTTTTCAGACTATACTTTGACTTGTATCCCTTGCATTCAGAATGGCATTGCGGATGCTCTTGCTAAGGCAGCAAGTAATTTGAAGATACCAATGAACTCAAGTAACAAGTTCGATATCCATGTGAAACATTTTCCAACTGTCCCAGATAATCAAAGGTTTTGGCAAGTATTCCAGGATGATGATGAGATTGATGAATTTCTACAGAAAAAAGGTAAGTTCAAAGACACTTCAATTGACACAGAACATGATGATGGTGAGGCTGATGTGAAAATAAATCAAATGGAATTGTTGCAGCTAAAAGATAATGTATTTCCTAAGGGTTTGATACCTTTAGAAGAGCTCTTTGATCAAGATAACGTAGCTAGAAAGCCAACCTTGCGGCCAACTGAAAAGGGAGTTGAAGACGTGAACATTGGAATAACTGAAAATCCAAAGATGGTGAAGTTATCCAAAGCATTGCCATCGGAGGTAAAAGAAAAATATGTTAGTTTGTTGTCTTCTTTTGCTGATGCTTTTGCTTGGGACTATTCATATTTAAAGACTTATGATACCAATATAATTCAACACACCATTCCTATCAAGCCAAATCAAAAACCTTTTAGGCAGAAGTTGAGAAGGATAAATCCGAAGTTGCTGCCCTCAATCGAGAAGGAGGTAAATAGATTATACAAGGCTGGTATCATTGTTCCTATAAGATTTTTAGATTGGATTTCCAATTTGGTGCCTGTTCGAAAAAATACAGGTGAGATTCGTTTGTGCATTGATTTTAGGAATTTGAACAAAGTGTCTTTGAAAGACAATTATCCATTGCCCAAAATGGATCACATATTGCAGCGAGTAGTTGGAGCATTTCGTATGTCACTACTCGATGGTTATTCTGGGTATAACCAAATTCTGGTCCATGAGGATGATAGAGACAAAACAACGTTCACCACTCCATGGGGAACTTTCCATTATGCCAAAATGCCTTTCATTTTGAAGAATGATGGTGCGACATTTCAGCGTGCAATGGACATGGCATTTGCGAATGAGAAAGATGTTTTCTTAGTTGTGTATCTTGATGATTTGACAGTATTTTCCAATTCTGATGAAGAACATCTTTACCATTTGAAAGTTGTTTTTCAGCGATGTAAAAAGTATGGTGTGTCACTCAATCCAAAGAAGAGTTTGTTTGCCATGGATGAGGGCAAACTCCTTGGTCACATTATTTCAAAAGATGGCATCCGTATTGATCCGGCACGAGTTGAAGCTATTCAGAAAATCTATCTTCCCCGGAATAAGAAGGAGATTCATTATTTTAATGTTAAGATGATTTTTTTACGCCGCTTTGTGCCTAACCTTGCTGAACATCTAAGAGAGATTACAGACATGCTTAAGAAGGATAGCGCAGTAAAATGGTCTGAGGAGGTGGTAAAGTCTTTCAATCTAGTGAAGTTGGTTCTTTCTTCAGCTCTTGTTTTGATCAGCCGAGATTACACTCAGGATTTTATCTTGTTTTCATTTGCTTCGGAGCATACTATGGCAGCAGTATTAATGCAGAAAAGAGATGGACATGGAAAACCAATTGCTTTTTTAGACGTACTATAAGAGATGCAGCCCTGAAATATAACATAATTGAAAAGCAAGCTCTTGCACTTGTGAAAGCGTTGAAAGATTTTCGAGTATATATTATGCATTCTCATATTATTGCTTATGTTCCTAATGCTGCCGTAAAGGATGTTTTAGTGCAAACAGATCCGAAAGGGAGACGGGGCCGATGGATTGCTGCTTTGTTGGAGTATGATGTGGAGATAAAGCCTACAAAACTTATCAAAGGACAAGGGCTGGAAAAGTTAATGGGTGAATCGAATTTTCACGCTTTGGACATCAATCTTATTGCTGCTATGTCCGAAGAGAATGAGGAAATTTCATCAGTTCAGGTATCAGAAATTTTTTGTGACATCTCCTTGGTATTCAGATATTGTATATGTGCTTCAAAATTTGTCACCACCACCCGACATGGCTCAAAAAAAAAGTAGAACTCTGAAATTGAAGGCTGCTAAGTTTTTTGTTTTGAATAATTCACTTTATTGGAAAGATCCCGGTGGTGTTTTGTTGAACTGTTTGGTGGAAGAAGAAGCAAAGTGGGCTATGGAGGATTTTCACAAAGGAGATTGTGGCGGTCACCTTTTTTGGAAAACAATGGCCAACAAGATTTTGAAAGTGGGATATTATTGGCCGACATTGTTTGCTGATGTGTATAAGACTTTAAAAAGCTACCATGAATGTCAGATTTTTGAAGGAAGGCAGAAATTACAACCTTTTCCGCTTAAACCCATTGAGGTGAGTGCTCCTTTTCAGCAGTGGGGTTTGGATTTCATTGGCGAAATTCATCCCGCTTCTTCAGGTCAACATAGATGGATCTTAAAAGTGACAGATTATTTCACAAAATGGATTGAAGAAGTTCCCACTAGGCAAGCTACGGATTCGGTAATAATTTCTTTCCTTGAGAATAACATTTTGTCTCATTTTGGTTGCCCGAATAAGTTGATCACTGATAATGCAGCAGATTTCAAATAAAAAAGGATGATTGAGTTTTGTGACAAGTATAAAATCATTTTGGGGCACTCAACCGCTTATCATCCGCAAGGCAACGGATTGGCAGAGTCTTTCAACAAATCTTTGGTCAACATGATTAAGAAGTTGCTGGAAATAAACAAGAAAAGTTGGCATAAGAAGCTAGTCAATGCACTTTGGGCAGATCGAGTGAGTCAGAATAAATCCATTGGTATGTCCCCCTTTGAGTTAGTTTATGTAGTTGATACAGTGTTCCCTACCTCTCTCGCAGTTCTGGTGGTCAAAATTCTACAGGAAACTGGCAGTGAAGAAGAACATATGCAGAGAAGAATAAATCAAATGATCCATTTGCAGCAGACAAGGGAAGAAGTTTTTCAAAACACATTCAAGCTGCAGGAGAAAATTATTAAGATCTACGACAGGAAAGAAAAGCTGGACAAATTTCAATTGGAAGAAGTGGTGTTGAAATGGGATGCAAGGAATGAAGAAAAGGGTAAGCACGGTAAGTTCGAAAATATTTGGAAAGGACCCTTTAAAATTGTTGCATATCGGGGTCAGAATGCTTTTCTTCCAAAGGAGATGAATGGGGAAGATTGTCCAGGAGGGTCGGTCAATGGTCGACTTCTCAAGCGGTACCATTTCTAAGATGTTTTCTGCTGATTACATTGTCATTGTACATAGCATTTATTTCAGTTTCATTGCAAGTGTGCACTGTGATATTTTATTCAGTTTGGCGCCCAAAGTGAAGGCTATAACTCTGAAGAAGGATTTCAATTTTGGTTTGAGTTTGTCGAGTCGGTTTTTTCAGTCATTTCAGTTTCAAAGTTGAGTCATTTTGAGTCAGATTTTCAGTCAATAAATCAGTCAATAGTCTTGTGTTGATTTGTCAAAATTGTGGATTCCATAGCCTAATGGACGAAAGGCACTGTCTCCTTTCCAAAGATCTGTAGTTCTTCGCACCTCCAAGGAGCTACCATCCCCATTGGAGCCAATGTTAGAGTTGGTCTATTCATCCCTCCATCAGAGATCAAAATCTCTTTTGTTGCATTTCATTGTTAGGTGTCTCATTCACTTCAGTCATTTGCATTCCATTAGGAGCATCGATCTTCTGACGGAAGGGTTTTGTCACTCATATCCCTCATGTCATGTACCTGCTGGTCTGTGTTTATTCATCAAAATCAATTTTAAAGTCATTTACAGTCTTGTTTTGGTCTCTTAGTCAGCAAGAGTCATTTCAGTCATTAGGTCTAGGGTTTCGCAAATTTTGTTTTCAAAATGTCCAATAATGCCAGCAGGCCAGAGGGAGGTTCAAAATAAGTTTTCATTTCAAAAATTTCATCATTATAATGTTAGATCATGACTTTTCTTCAAAACTCTGTTTTGAAGAAAAATCTTCATTTCGTCTTTTGTAATAAATGCCATGTATATTTTCAAAGTTTTTCAGTTGTCAAAATCTTCAGGCGCAACCTTGGTCGCCTTTGCCAAATTCCGTGCTAGTCATCCCTGCAAAAAATTGACAAAAGTTTCATCATTCAAGTCAAAAGAGTCAAAGTGTAAACAAAAACAGAGTTTGTATTAGAAAGTGAAAAAGTGTTGAAGCAAAACATAAGAAAGTGGCCTTTTTCAAAACAAAAATAAAATCCATGACTATACAAGATATTTTCACCATTCAAATGTCATTTGCATGCAAGAAGTTGTCAAAGACCCAAGGGAAAATCATGGAGGAGCGAAAGCTTGTGTTTGAGGCTGAGACTGTGGTGAAATTTGCAGGCGCGGCACGTTGGGAGAAGGCGCGGCGCACAAGGAGGTCGTGGCGCATATAGCCGCACATTACCGTGTATCTTTCAACGAGCGCGGCGCATACAGTGAGCGAGGTGCACTGGGTGTGCGCGCGACGCACAGAGCTGCCAAGTGGAATTTCATCACTACTTCCAAAATTTTCAAAACGACTCAAAATATTTTGCTCCAAGTAAGTTTGTGAGCCTTTGCTATTGCTAATAGCTTGTGTTTGGAGTTGTTTCAAGATTGGTTTGGAGATTTTGATTGGTGAAATTATAAACCCTCTCATGTGGTCAAAAACTGCTCCTTAGGGTTTGGATTTCAAGTTTTAAAAGTCTAATTTTTGTGCCAAGTATTGAAAATCCCATTCTCCATCTGTGGTTCCCTTCCCCATCACTACCATATTATAATGCAGTCACTTGTTCCCATTTGTCCATAAACCCTACCATTCCTTATCACTATCACTCTCCCATATTATTTGCAAAATTCCTAAATCTCCAAATCCCAATTCCCAAACACAGTCAAGTGACTGTCCTTACATTTTAATTTCACTTGACTGAAATCCTTTTTTCCCACTGTCCATAATTCCCACAGTCTTGGCACACATTTGGAAATTAGAGAAAAAAAACACCAAGTTCTCTTTTCTCATTTTCAAAAAACCAAACATACATTCGTCATAGACTTGCAAACACCATGACAGACATTGAGTCATCATATGAACAAGACAGTGATTCTACCACAGAGCTGCATGCACCGAGAAGGCCTCATAAAGGAGGCAAACATGTGAGAGAAGATCCCACCTCATTGAATCAGTTGGAGGCCTGCCCACTTGCCATGGCATGTTTCCGAGAGCAGTCATGCTATCAGTATTGTGATAGGATTGCTCAGATTCAACTTCATCAGGAGTTAGCCCGGTTGTTTGTTTTACATTTGTGAGATGGTCAGGTTACTCTCGCTGGTATAAATTTCACCTTGACACCAAAAACCATTTCTTAGGCAATACGAATACCGAATGTAGGTGAGGAGTGGAATAAAATACAATAGGTGGATAGAGTGCATTACGAGCCATACATCAGGCCTAGCTATGTGAGGCAGCTCAGTAGGGTATTCCCATTCCGTTTCCTGAAGGAATCTTATGCGCCATTGATGAGACTCATTATCAAATACTTCAGTTGTGAGGGCCGGTTCTCATGCCTATATGCCTACCACATCAGGTTATTGATGCATTTCACGAGAGTGAAGATGATGAACATACCTTATTTCATGTGGTGGAACATCGAGAGAATGACCACTCTTGTGCAGAAGAACACTCCCGAGTAGTAGTACAACAACATTTATCACTATGCACTCATCAAGATTGTTGTTGTACATCAGCTTGGATTGCAGGGCATTGCATGGGAGGATTTCATTTCCCATGACTTCTTCACAACCCCTCAGCCTCCTCCGAAGATTTTTCATGAGCCAGGTGAACCTTCACATCAGTTTTACGGTCCCAAGATAGAGCCTATCGGTGTGCCAGTGTATGTCACTTATCAGAGAGGCACGAGAGCATTATTTGCAGCAGCCCGACGAGTACTATCACCACCCGGGGTGGAAGGGTTCTCGTTGCCGTCATCAGAAACACAGGTACAGGACAGAGGAAAGGGGCCTATGTAGGAGGATGGCCCTTCAGGAGGCCGTGATACTGATTTTATGTTGATTGATGTGGATTTGAGCTCTCCAAGCTCAAAACTGAGAGAGATCATTCAGGAGTAGAAAAATGAGATCAGCACATTGACCGACAAGTTGCAGAGATCTCAATGGATCATTAAATATCTGGAGCAGTGAAATAAGTAGCTGGAGGATCAGCATACGATCATGGAGTTACAAAACATCCGTGAGAATCGGCAAGTTGCCCAAAGAAGCCCATCCGAGCTAACACCTATTGAGCGGGAGATTGAGGCCGATAGAGATACTCGGCTTGAGAGAGTCAACATTCATCTTGAGAAGTTGTTGGAGAAGGAAAATAAGGAGAAGAACATGCTCAGACATATGAAGAACCATTATTGGGCACACACACATGTTTGTAAAGCGAAGATCAAAATCCTGAAAGCGAGGCTAAGGAGGGCACTGAAGCGTCGTAAAAGACATGATAGGCTCCAAATCTTGGCTAAAGCTTCTTTGGCTGAGCATGGTACTTGATGAGGGACCTTCAGTCCAAATTTCAAAGAATTTGGAGAAAATTTTGTCATTTTTGAATTTTTTGGTCACAAAACAGGTTTTTTTGCCCGACGCGTAGCGCCACATTCCGCGCGCTTATGATTGGCAGCTCTTCAGAGGGAAAACTTTGGATTTCTGAGTTTTTTTATAGAAATTTATGCATGCTCATGGATTACCTAAGGATTTCATCAAGTTTTTGGTTTCCTAAAGGGTCAAAAACACCCTAAAAATGACGTTTCTGCCACTTTTTGCACCCACAGGAAGCAGTGTTGGGAGATTGAACTTTTGGAGGGGAAAATGGACACCAAATCCAGAAATTCCACTTGGGTTGGAAATTATATAGGAAGGGATTTTCAACGAGCTATCATGAGCTAAATTTGGACTTTGGGAAGGGCCTAAAAATCAGCTCCAAAGTTGTTCTACGCATAGAGATTTTGGGCGCGACGCATAGAGGATTTTGGCCTATTTTTCACTCCA
Source organism: Pinus albicaulis (assembly GCA_034641835.2). Taxonomy (NCBI): domain Eukaryota; kingdom Viridiplantae; phylum Streptophyta; class Pinopsida; order Pinales; family Pinaceae; genus Pinus; species Pinus albicaulis. The sequence continues at coordinate 182,320,448 of CM076573.1, read as the reverse complement.
CAGCTCAGAATTTTGTCTAGTTTTGGCCAGTTTCACTTTTTCATGTAAATTTTGATCTACCTTGATGTAATTTCATAACCATGATGTAATTTTGGCACATATTTACTCATTCTAGAAGATTCATTCACCAAAAGGTGAAATGTAAGTGAATGTATCAGTTTCCTAGCATATAGAGGCAAGTTGTTTCATGACCTATTTTCTAGTTCCTAGTTTAGATATGGTTGAAACAGCTCCTAGAATGATGAGCTCGACCCCTAGAGGCATGGGAATGGGTTAGGCTTGTCTATATGATGTATTTTCTCAGTCATTTTCAGGGTTGGAAATTTGGTATTGCTAGCACTTCATTGTACATTTCGTTCTGCAATTTTGGCAAAGGAATAGACCAGGGTTTGCAGCCCTCTTTGGGATCCTTGTGGCTCTGTGTTTTGATGGTGTTTTTCTCTATGTATATGTAAGTTCACTGATGTTTATGTGTACCATTTTCATTTCTCCTTTCTTCTTAAACTGAACAAACAAGTTATAAAGGTAGAATTCATTAGTTTGCTTTGCTTTGCCTTCAGTTTGGTTTAGTTTTTCATGTTTTCATCTATTTGAGGAGGAATCTTGAGACCCTCTTGCCCTCTTCAGCTCCTCATCAGTCTGATCCATCCATTCACTCAATCTAAAGCATCAAAACTATTTCCTTCCTTGCCCCAATCAGAACTCTGTGAAAATTAGGCCTAATCCCCACACCCAAAACTACCTTTCCCTTTGATCCAAAAAAAACCCCCAAAACATATTCAACCTCCTTCACTTATATACCTAGCCTAAAATTAGCTTTTATTTTACTCATCTCAAGCCTCATTGATTACTTTTCGCTGAGATTGAACCGGAGAGAGCCCTCTCCTGTTTTGGTAGGGCTAGCTACCAGATTGAGCGTGGTTTGATGTTACCCTGAACTCTGCCTTCCTTCAGCCTGAGGTTGATGTAGGCAATAATCGTAACAACCCCTCTTCTTCTATGCAGATTTTTCACAACCTTAATGGCTTACCTTATGGATTGAACATGGAAGGAAACCTCCCTAAATAGGGAATTATACTTCTATTCTAATTTCTTTAGAGCAAACCATATCCACCCATAGAAAAAATGGCAACTCTTTCCTCCATAAGAGACTCGGCCTACCTCATATGGATCCATAGATTCTAGTCATTTATTTGATTGAATATTGAACCAAAATTTCGATATATACAACCCTCAAACTACGATTACCTAATTCAATATTACACCTGTGACTACTTATCTTTTGTCCCTAAATTCTAGTGTAGACGCTCCTCCATTTGTATTGGTATTTATCACAGACCTTGCAACCTAGTAACCACCACAAGGTACAGTCTCAACCCTCTCTATTATTTCAAAATTTGATGTGGACTTCACATAGATACATCACTAAAATCACATGCCCAAATTCTCATGAGTCTCCTCTCTTAAGCTTGATATTCCCTAAGAGAACCAACAATATGTTATCCTACTTCCTATCTCAAACCCATTACGGTATGTGACATTCTTGTGAACCCTCACATGATGATATTACTCTTGGTGGATGATCATGGCCTCCCTTTACAAACTCTTACTCAACCCTCTAACTCGACCTACTTCAGGACTATATCTCTCCTGGCCTCCTTGATCAAATGAGATCCTTCTTAGTTGATGTTCTTGCCTTCATACTAAGGCCTCCTTAAATAGATTTTCCTAGCTATGCCTCTTAAGAATGCTCTAAAAATTACGAAATTTATCTACTTAGACCTTAGGAAATATTATTTTTTCAGTTTAATTTTATTTTATATTTTAAACCTCATCTCGGGTCCAAAGCCCCTTCACTTGGGTTATATTCCCACGAAACCTTATGTGGCCAAACTCATACAAACCCATCTCACTAGGCTTGTGGAGTACCTCCCAGGCTACACAATTCAACAACATAGTGTAGTTAAAGTAATTGTAACTTGGTCAAGCTCCTATAGTCAAGCGAGGACTTTTTTGGGTTCCTAAGTTGAAAATTAAGTAAGGTTAGTTGTGAGGGCATGATAACTAGGAGGGGTTAGGGCATGCCAAGGAATGAAAAGGTGTGATAACACATGATGGACAATGTCAGTGCATGTTGAGGAGTGTTAAGGAGTGTCAGGGCTTCATAAGGGAGAAATAGGTCAAAATTCATGGAAATGAACAAATAAGAGTGTGTGCTAGGGAGTGTCAGTGAATTCAAGTGTGCCAAGGATGAAGTGTATTAGAAAAAGTTAAAAATAGGATTCGCAAGAGGCTAGCCTACAATTGTGATAAGGGGCTCAACAAAGCAGTTTTAAACAAAGGGAGACTTTGTGCTAGGCACAACACTATTTTTCCTTTATCTATTATTTTTATATGACATGTGGCACGCTTTGGCTGAATGATCATGTTTTAAACTATTTTAGACAATTGCATATTATACATTGTTGTGTATAAGTTTTGGGGTGTTAGCCCCCCTATAAAATTTTGAAAAAGCAAAGTAGGGGGCTAAATTGTTTTTTGAGCCTTCAAGGAATGCATCTCCCCTGAAGACACATCATCCTTGAAGTCTCCTGTGCCTTTGACTTTGATAAATTTCCCTCTGCTGACTCCCTTTATAAGGTCTCATTGTTTGCAGAAATTGTGCTCCAAAAGGTCCATATTTATCTCCTATATCCCTGCAAAGTGTCTCTTTCACCTCTTATTCCCTTTGTCAAAATCCCCTTAATCTCACCAAATTCCCTTGAAAATCCACCTCCACCCTTTGTCTAGCCAAATTCTCACCTTTGTTCCCTATCGCTACCCTCCTTTGGCTTTAAAATATACCGAAATGGGTTAAAAACCCACTTTAAAAATTTTAATAGGGCTAGCACCTTTCGGCCAGCCCCCTCGGCCTTTCTTCCACCTTATGACCTGGGTGTCGAAACCAAACGCTAACCAAAGAGGTGCTTATCTCAAATTGGTATCGGAGGCAATATCAACCATCGATCGACACATATCGGACGGTCCGTGTTAACTCTGCAGCACCCGTGGTCTACCCCGTTCATCGCCCCGATCGCGCCATCGCCGTCTATTTACCCGCAGATCCGACGGTCCGCAGTACGTCCGTCCCAGTGGTCCCCACGAAAAACACTGTTCACAAACCCGGTGGTATCTACCACACCGCCTTTAGGTGGTAGGCGGTATTTTCCCATTGCCCAGCGATTCCACTCAACATTCGACATGTGGCTCCGACATTGTTCCAAAACCGCTACCTCATCGCACGTTATCGTTCGTCCGCAAATGCATAGCGATATTGTTGTGAGTTATCAGACCTGTCATCGCCCATCCAACGGTCGTTGCTCCATGAAGTTGCGCGGGGTTTAATCCATGGTCACCGTACCCCTGGTCCACCGTTCATCGCCCTCCACTGCATTTTCAACTGTCGATCTCCTTTGAGATCTGACGGTTCAGATTTGTTTTCCCCGCTGTTGACTTTTTCACCATCTTCCAGTCCCGCCACGTCACCCCCACGTGTATCCACCGTACATCCGCCCATCCCATTGCATATATTTGTTCAAAATTTGAGTTTGTTAAGGTTTTTATTTTAAATTTCCTCTCCGCTCCGCCAACCTTCACTAAGGCTTCCCTCCATAATTCCTTTGCATTGTTCTTCCATTCCACCAGCCGCACAACCATTTTCATCATCCGCACTGAATCCACCACCCCCATGGTTTTCTTAACAAGTTTTATGTTTTGCAGGGTTTCAGAAAGGCGTGAAACTGCCATGGTTCAATTGTACTATGGTAATGGCATGTTGCGTAGGGAAGGTTGAATTTGGGAGCTGGTACTATAATGGAAATAATCGGAAAGGTAGTGGCGGCATAAATATTATCCCAGGATAGTTCAATCTCTGCAAAAAACCTATCCGACGCCATTAAATCCCAGATTTTGCAGATCAAGACATTTATGAAACGGAAGAGAAATACCAGCTAGTGATAAACGAGTTCAATGAAGAGCTTTGAGCCTTAATACAGGGATTTAAAGGCAAAGCACCAGATCAGTGATGTCATGAATCACACGGAGTGTACAACATACAAGAATTCATGTATATCAGGGTTTGTACACCAGCAGAATGTTTTCCCCGTAAAGGAAAGAATTCCCATACATCTTTTATTCTATATCGTGTTCCTAAAGGATTTCCCACCCTGACAACAATCCTACGATATCAGTAGCATTAGTTACACAGCATGGCAGACTTGAATCATTGATTTATTTTTGTTCGGATCACCAGAATTTCTACAGAGCACTGCAGCCAAAGTACATCAGAGACATACCTGGAGTTAATGGAAACCTATCGAAGACCATTCTTTCACCCAAGGGTGTCCCAGATTAATGCACAGAATTTATATAGAGTGGGTTTCGACTTTCTTCCTCTTCTAAAGTTTTTAATGCTACATTTAGTTCTTCACCTACCTTCTCCACTCCCATGGAGCTATAAATTCATGAAGAAACTCATTGTAAAGGTTGTTGATCAGTTATCAGAAAATTGCAAGTAGTTTCTTTTGAGACACAGTCTCTGTGTAAAGTTGTAAGATAGGCTAAGGAATATGATTTCAGACTGAGTATTCAGCTATTGGCAATGTTGTACTTGACTGTTATTGCTATTTAATATGACAAGTGCATTTCTTTGGATCCTGATCTAAAGCAGTGGTGATGTTTTCCTATCTCTGTGTTTATATTCATTTCATTTCGTTTCTACTGGCTTGCATCAGAATATTGGCATAGGATTTACCCTTGTTAGGTACCCTATGTTTTTGCTGTCCTTGCCATTGATGTTTTTCTTCTAAATGTGTTATCTAAGAATTGATTTCAAATAATTTAACCAGTGTAGTGGATGTTATTTCCTGCTCTCTGATGTATGAATTAAATGTATCAGTTCTTAGATGTTTCTTGTTATGGATTTGGTTGGAAGATTTGGCAACACTGGGGATTAGAGTTAGCCATGTCCACTAGGATCCTTGTGTGACCAACTGGTCTTTAACTTTGTGCCCTGAAACTGTGTTGTCTCCTCCTTTCTTATCATTCCATATCACACAACCATCTTTAAGATCCAATGTTTTAGATGACTAGCCCAATTGAAAGCTTGCACATTGGATAGTAAGCAAATCCTTTCCTGACTCCATTGCCCAATGGTTTTGAATTCCCCCTGCAATACTTCACCTCTGCCCCTTTCCTCTTTTCTCATCTTGGTCTTACATTGAAATCTGTCTTTCCTGATAACCAGCAACCAAACAAACAAACCTCATGCCTATAACTAGCCTAACATCTTAACACTAAGCTTCAAAGTCATATACCTTTGACATATCATAGAGAGATCCCTCTCTGGACCTAGGAGGGCTATATCCTGAGGTCTGAAAGTGGTTTGATGTTGTCTCATCTTTTGGTCTTTCCAATCTGGCCAAAACATGGGAACCCCAACATAATGGCGACTCCGCTAGGGAAAATCTGAGAGCCTATCATTGCTAAACATTCATCTGTCTCCCAGTATCGTCACCAACATAATGGCGACTCCAATGGGGAATTATGAGTATTTCTCACCTTCTACATCATAAGAGCCTCAGAAACCTAGAAATCTCTGGTTAGGTTGGCAGTAAAACATTCCTATTCACACATCAACCTCTACACCATTTGTTGTGTTCTCCCACACTCTTGGACAAAGTCTAGAAAGGGCTAGGTAGCCTCCAGATCTCACACTCTTTCAGAGGTGACATATCTGGTAAATTCCCTCCCAATCAATCTCTGGTTATAATTTTCTGTGTTTGGAATATATCCCTGAAAGGGGACATCTCATAAGCACTGTGGTGGACAGTGTACCCTCCAAAAACATCCTAAACCTTCCACCTGGCGACTCCATAATTCTTAAACGATTTAAAGACTCCACTGGTGATTAGTGGGCCTGCTGATTATATTGGTTCACATTAGACTCCAATAGGAGACCAACCTCCATAGCAACATCAACCACGGTAGAAGTAACGAGTAGGGTTAAGCTGCTTGGTTAGAAAACAACATTCTGGCTTCAAGAACCATTCATAAAAGAGCTTACCCTGACCCAGACCCACCTGAAATATTTGATAACCCTGAGAGCAGCCTCAAGAGATCTCCTACACCTAAAGGACCAACTATTTCCAGCCACATCCATAGAGCTAACTCTACACCAGAAAACTTTACAGCTCTAGCAGACCCACTTTTTGACTTAGGTACTCAAAATAGTTTGCCGAGAACTAGGTCATTAGTGTCCTAGACTAGCCAGACCTTGAGCTTCCTGGTTCACCACCACAAAGTGGTGGAAACCTTGGGAATAGACAGACCCCTCCCTCTACACCTCCTGATATACATTTCATACAAAAAATGGGGCTCAGTCACCCTAAATCTGCTCATCATTCTTCTGTTGGTCATAATATCCCTGTCATCCATATACCAGCTGCCCAAGTCAACCCTTTACCTCATCGAAACATCATCATGGCAGCCTGGTATGCACCTCTGGTTTTACCTCAGCCTCTAGTACCCTTACCCAATGATTATCAATCAAAGATCCCACACTTCACTGCAAAAGAGTCTACCACAGCCCAACACCATGTAGATAGGATGAAAGATTCTTTTGACTACATGGAGATAGATGATGATACAGTCAAAATGAGAATCTTTGCTCAGATCTTAGGGGGTGATGTGAAGAAATGGTTTAAGGGCCTACCTCTGGGTAGTATAAATGACCTCCCAGCTCTATATTAGACCTTCATAAACAAATGGGAACTCAAGGCCAACCCTTGCCAACTCCTAGCATAATATATGAGCTTTAAAAGAAACGTAGGAGAAAGTGTCCACGATTACACAATGAGATTTAACAGCATTTACAATGCTCTCCCTCCACACATGAAACCTCCCTAAGGTATGTCTCTAGTGAAATACCCCGAAGGATTTGATGTTGACATGGCTTGTCAGCTTAGGGATAAAGAATACAACACATTGGAGGACATGCAGAAGGGAGCAGTGAATATAGAGGCAAATCTGATTGAGAAAAGAGCGAGATTAAGAGCTGAGAAAAGGGTAACATATAGAGATGACAATGTAGCTTCCACATATGATCCAAATCATGACCATCTATCTAAAAAAGTGGAGAAGCTATACCAAATGATGGAAAAAATGGTTGTCACAGTTAGTAACCAAAATAGAAATGAAAACCATAACCAGAACCAAAACTTTAGAAGAAACAATGCCACTCCCAACAGACAGAGAGAATTAGATCAGCAGGTTATACCCCCATTTCAAGAGAAATTTCTTGATGAAGATGAGGGAATCATAGAAGAGTCTGAAGGGAACACAATAAACATCTTTGAAACAAAGGATTCAATCCATAACTGTTACACAGAACAAGATTAGCCCTCACCCTCATAATGGGATGAGGAAATATCAGAATCTGAAGATTACAGACTTGGATTTGAAGATGCCATCATGTAGGTTAGAAAATATGAACTTAGAAGCAAAAAGAGCTTAGAAACTACCAAACCAAAAGCTTCTGAGGTCACCATCAAGAAGAGACCTAAGAAAACTTCTAAAGTAATTGCTGAAAGCAACAAATCAATAGCTGAGAGTTCTGGGAAGAACAAAGAAAAGGACAACCAAAACACCGATACACAAGGTCAACCAATGAGCAGCACCGACACTGCAGTTAGTGCTCCTGATAAAACAGTTTCTAACACTATACATAGTGAGAATCAGCACACTGATTCAGCCACTAAGGTGGTGACTAACAAAACAGAGTTGAACGTTCCAAAGAGTCAGTCCACTTTCAATTTGGAGAGTGAGATTGCAAAAATTAAAATCTCTGTCCCACTCTCTGAGCTGGCTACTCAGGATGTATATAAAGGCCAAATTTTGAAAGAATTAAATTTAGGTGAGAACAGTGACACTGTAAATCTGAGTGATGATCAACCTGCTCTTCTGTTTGGTCCAAAGATAGAAGAAAAGTTTCAGGAAGGGGTAGTGCCCCCTTTTTATATCAGTCTTAATATCCATGATAAGATTCTCCACAATGCAATGCATGATTCTGGGGCATCACATAACCTGATGCCGAAAGTAGTAATGGAAAGATTAGGCCTAGAGATAACCTGTCCCTATAAAGACCTATATTCATTTGACTCTAGTAGAGTAAAGTGTCTTGGCCTGATCAAAGATTTATGTGTGAGCCTTGCCCAGATTCCAGCAAACTGTATGGTCATGGATTTTGTTGTGGCAGATGTGCCACCCAAATATGGCATGTTATTATCAAGATCATGGGGAGCCAAGCTGCAAGGAACAAAGCAGATGGATGGGGCTTATGCCACAATCCCAATCTTTGGCCAACTTAGAAGACTGTACAGAGAAGCACAAATGAAATTCTTGGTTAGTAGCCCTGAAAAGCCTAAAAATTCTCCTCTATACTCTGTACATACAGACCTGGATTCCTTTATCTTCTGTAATGATGAATCTTTGGAAGGACTAGAATCTGAAAATGTAGATACACGCAAAGGTACACATGATGAAACAGAGCCAATGGACTTTAACATAATGGCTACCCTCGAAACAACAACGCAAAGTGAACCAAAAACATAACACAATCAGCCAACTAGTCACCTCGCTGCTTTCCACACCCATAACGAAAAACAAAATGACCCACAGCCTAGCGCAGCTCCTATAATGCTACATGATGGTGAACCCAGCTGTAGGGAAGGAAGTGAAGATAAAACGGAAAATGAACCCTTCTGGGAAATCAATTTCAATGAGTCATGCACCAGGAGAACTGCTAGGGCACGCGTGTGGATACATAACATGGAGAGCGATTACGCAGAAAGCCATGCCTGCAATCTGCATTTCAAATGTACAAACAATATTGCAGAATATGAGGATTTTATCCTAGGTTTAAACCTGTTGAAAAAACTAGGATCCCGTAGGATAACTGTGCATGGGGACTCTGAGCTGATTATTAAACAGGTGAATGGTGAATACACAATGAAACATCCCAGATTGAGAGCTTACAGGAATGAAACTATGGATTTATTGAAAACCTTTGTTGAATACGAATTAGTGTTTGTTCCTAGGAGTAAAAATGTCATTGCGAATGGATTAGCTTGCCTACCTAGTTCATACCCTAAGACTCCAAGCGACCAACAGATCATCTTTCAGACCAAATTTAGAGCTGCAGTGCTGGACAATGAAAAATATTGGTAGGTTTTTGAAGAAGATAAATAGATTGAAGATTTCTTGGTAGGCAGAAACGAGTTTGAATTTTTTGATTCAGACTCCAAATCTGACAGTAGCTGCCTAAGTGAGGAACCCTCAGACGAGGAAGAAACTACACCCCACGACGTAGAAATAAACGCTTTAAATGAAGAAACTGGAAATTCAACCACAGAGTGTGAAAACGCAGATAGTGAAGAATTAGAGGTGCTACAGACTAAAGTTAAGAACATACCTCGAGGTCTGGCCCCTTTAGAAGACCTTTTTGACTTTGATGATGTAGCAAAAAATCCCACTATAGAACATGCAGACTCTGATGTTGAGAAATGCAACATAGGCACTGAAGACAAACCCAAAATGATCAAATTGGCTAAGTCCCTGCCTACAAACATGAAAAAGAAATGCATTTACCTCTTCAAAGAATTCATTGATGTGTTTGCTTGGAGTTATGAGGACTTAAGGGCCTATGACACAAACATAATACCACATAAGATACCCTTGAAAGAAAATAAGAAGCCCTTTAGACAAAAACTTCACAGAATAAACCCAAAACAACTACCTGCAGTGGAAAAAGAGATCAAGAAGATGTATGAAGCAGGTATAATTGTTCCTATGAGGTTCTCTGACTGGGTATCAAACCTAGTGGCTATGAGAAAGAAAACAAGGGAAATCAGGTTTGCATAGATTTCAGGAATCTTAATAGGGCCTCACTCAAAGAAAATTACCCGTTTCCTAAAATGGAACATATTCTGCAGAGAGTAGTAGGCTCTAAGAGGATCTCCCTGCTAGATGGTTTCTCAGGATACAACCAAGTCTTTGTAATCCCTGAAGATCAACTCAAGATAGCCTTTTCCACTCCATGGGGTACCTTTATGTATGTAAAAATGCCTTTTGGATTGATGAACACTGGTGCAACCTTCCAAAGAGAAATGGTTATAGCTTTTTCAGATGAGATAGGACACTTCATTGTTATTTACTTGGATGAAATAACGGTCTATTCTAAGACTGAAGAAGAACACCTAGAACATCTGAGAAAAGTGTTTGAAAAATGTAGAAGGTTTGGTTTGTCATTGAATCCCAAGAAGACTGTATTTGGGCTACAAGAAGGAAAAATTCTTGGCCACATTATATTTGAAAAGGGAATTAGGATAGACCCACAAAAATTTGAGGGAATACTACAGATCTCACACCCAAGAAACATCAAGGAATTGCAGTCCTTCATTGGGAAGATTAAATTCCTTAGGAGGTTTATTCCCAATCTAGCTGAACACCTTAGGAACATGACTAACATGCTGAAGAAAGGTGTAGGAGTTAAATGGACTGTTGAAGCTAAGAAATATTTTGAATCAGTAAAACCTGCACTCACCCAAGCTCCTGTTCTAATCAGCCCAGATTTCGCAAAGGATTTCCTGATTTTTTCATTTGCCTCCAAGCATACAATAGCTGCAGTTCTACTGCAGAAAAATCCAGAGGGAATGGAAAAGCCCATTTCTTTCTTCAGCAAAGCACTCAGAGATGCACCCTTGAAATACAACATAATGGAGAAACAGGCCTATGCTTTGATTAAGGCTTTGAAAGACTTTAGGGTGTACATACTGCATTCCCACACCATAGCCTTTGTGCCAAATATAGTGGTTAAAGAAATTTTGTCCCAGGACCCATATGGGAAAAGGGGCAAATGGATTGCTGTGATCTTAGAATATGACCTTGAGATAAAACACACCAAACTGATTAAAGGTCAGGGCCTAGCTCAATTAATGGCTGAATCAAATGTACAAGCCCTAGACATTAACATGGTAAATACCTTGGATGAGCAACAAGAATTTCCTAATCCCACTGTTGAAGAAAAGTTTCAGAGCTCTCCTTGGTATTCTGACATTTTGTATGTGCTTACACACCTCAATGCCCCTCCCGAACTATCAAAGACCAAGGCCAGATTCCTAAAACTAAAAGCCAGAAGCTACTGCAGATTGAATAACTGCTTATACTGGAAGAATCCGAATGGCCCATTGTTTGAATGTTTGCCTAACAATGAGACAGAGAGGATTAAACAAGAATTCCATGCAGGAGAGTGTGGAGGCCACCTAAACTGGAAGGCCACTGCAAAAAAAATACTCAGGGTTGGCTATTATTGGCACACACTCTTCAATGATGTCCATAAGATGGTAATTGCCTGCCACAAATGCCAGATTTTTGAAGGCAAAAGAAAACTCCTCCCCTTACCTCTACAACCCATCACTGTTGAAGGTTCCTTTATGCAATGGGGCCTAGATTTCATAGGGGAGATTCACCCTGCTTCTTCTGCACAACAAAAATGGATCCTAATAGCCAAATACTACTTCACTAAGTGGATAGAGGCCATACCTGCTAGGAATGCCACAGATTCAGTCATCATTAGTTTCTTAGAAGGTCATATCCTCTCTCGGTTTGGCTGCCCAAGGAAAATAATCATTGATAATTCTGCTGCTTTCGGATCCAAGAAAATGGTTGATTTTTGTCACATGTATCAAATAGTGCTTGGTCATTCAACTGCCTATTACCCTCAAGGTCTAAATCATCAAACAAGAGCCTGGTGATCATCATCAAAAAGCTGCTGGAAGAGAACAAAAAGTCATGGCATAACAAGCTAGTACATGCTTTGTGGGCTGATAGGCTTACAACAAAGAAATATATTGGCATGTCACCTTATGAGCTTGTCTATGGAATGTAAGCAGTGTTTCCTACGAGCCTTGGGGTACCAGTGATTAAGCTGGTCCAAGAGATTCAAACAGAAGAAGACAGTATGGTGAGGAGAATAAACCAAACAATTCATCTCCAGCAAACGAGAGAAGAGGTTTAAAACAAAGCAGTGAAAGTTCAGGAGAATATAAAGAAATTGTTTGACAAAAGGACCAAAGCTGCTGATTTCAAAATTGGGGATAAAGTTCTGAAGTGGGACTCAAGAAGGGAGGATAAAGGAAAGCACAACAAGTTTGACAGTCTGTGGCAAGGTCCATATATCATCCAGGCCACTGTGGGTCCAAATGCTTTCTTCCTACAGGAATTACATGGTACAAAACTATTTGGGGGTCCTATCAATGGCAGGATGCTCAAAAAATACTTCTGCTGATTTCCAATTTCTAGTTTCCATGTCCATTGTACATACCATTGCAGTGTTTTATTTTCAAGAAAAAGTAAATTTTTTTTCAAAAAACAGAGAGAAGGAGAGGTTCAGACATGCTCAAAACATGAACCTCTGATGTGCAAAATATTGGCTCTAATAAGCTCAAACCCTGAGCCAAATAAAGTAAAACAACTGGTCCTAACATGCCCAAAATCTAGACCAACAAAGAAGAAAGAAGAATCGGCTCTAACACACCCAAAAGTAGAGCTGAAATGAAGAAAAGAAGTGACTCTAACATGCTCAAAACTTGAGTCACAAAGAAAGAAGGATGCTTCAAGATTTCATATTTCAAGCCTTCAAAGTTTTTTTTCAAGTTTTCTGCAAATTTTGTCCATGTGCAACTATCTTTATGCCTTGGACCCACAGCAAGTCAGATAGTCTAATCCTGGCTTGACTATTTTTCAATTTCTGTCGTAGAATATAGAGAAGAAATCTACTGGACAGTTTAATCCCAACAGATATTAGATTAGGTAGAGAAACATGTGAGACCAATAGTTTAATCTGGTCTCATGGAGTAATAAGGGTAGAAATAGAATAGGTTTATTTTCTTGTTTGTAAAAAATAAAAATATGCAAAGGGTCTACTAGCTCAAATGCACCCTAGAAGAAAAAAAAATGCTAGGATTGTAGTGTGGGTAGGTAGCTTGACTGGGAAAGTTTTTCTGCTAAATTGATGTCTTCACAATCGTGGCAGCTGAAAATCAAAGAAGAAGGTGGGTTAAAGAAGCAGGCATCTGGCCTACACCAAAGATCATTTTTTGAATTCTTGACTCCTTCAAGAAGAAGCCATCCCCATGTGGAGCCACTGTTAGCCTCCCTATAAATTTTTTGACAAAGCAAAGTAGGGGGCTAAATTATTTTTTGAGCCTTCAAGGAATGCATCTCCCTTGAAGACACATCATCCTTGAAGTCTCCTGTGCCTTTTCCTTTGATAAATTTCCCTTTGCTGACTCCCTTTATAAGGTCTCATTGTTTGCAGAAATTGTGCTCCAAAAGGTCCATATTGATCCCCTATATCCCTGCAAAGTGTCCCTTTCACCTCTTATTCCCTTTGTCAAAATCCCCTTAATCTCACCAAATTCCCTTGAAAATCCACCTCCACCCTTTGTCTAGCCAAATTATCATCTTTGTTCCCTATTGATACCCTCCTTTGGCTTTAAAATGCACTGAAATGGGTTAAAAACCCTCTTTAAACATTTTAATAGGGCTAGCACCTTTCGGCCAGCCCCCTCGGCCTTTCTTCCACCTTATGACCTGGGTGCCGAAACCAGACGCTAACCAAAAATGTGCTTATCTCAAATTCGTATCGGAGGCAATATCAACCATCAATCGACGCAGATCGGATGGTCCGTGTTAACTCTTCAGCGCCCGTGGTCTACCCCGTTCATCATCCTGATCGTGCCATCGCTGTCTATTTACCTGCAGATCCGACGGTCCGCAGTACGTCCGTCCCGGTGGTCCCCGCCGCAAACACTGTTCACAAACCCGGTGGTATCTATCGCACTGCCTTTGGGCGGTAGGCGGTATTTTCCCATTGCCCAGTGATTCCACTCAGCATTCGACACGTGGCTCCAACACTGTTCCAAAACCGCTACCTCATCGCACGTTATCGTTCATCCATGGATGCGTAGCGATATCGTTGTGAGCCGTCAGATCTGTCGTCGCCCATCCAACGGTCGTTGCTCCATGAATTTGTGTGGGGTTTAATCCATCGTCACCGTACCCCTGGTCCACCATTCGTCGCCCTCCACTGCATTTCAACCGTCGATCTCCTTTGAGATTTGATGGTCCAGATTTCTTTTCCTCGTTGTTGACTTTTCTGCCATCTCCCAGTCCCGCCACGTCACCCCCATGTGTATCCACTGTACATCCGCCCATCCCATTGCATATATTTTTTCAAAAGTCGAGTTTGTTAAGGTTTTTCATTTAAATTTCCTCTCCACTCCGCCAACCATCACTAAGTCTTCCCTCCATTATTCCTCTGCATTGTTCTGCCATTCCACTAGCCGCACGACCATTTTCATCATCTGCACTGCATCCACCACCCCCATGGTTTTCTTAACAAGTTTTATGTTTTGCAGGGTTTCAGAAAGGCGTGAAACCACCATGGTTCAATTGTACTATTGTAATGGCGTGTTGTGCAGGGAAGGTTGAATCTGGGAGCTGGTACTACAATGGAAATACTCGGAAAGGTAGCGGCGGCATAAATATTATCCCAGGATAGTTCTTTCTTCGCAAAAAACCTATCTGATGCCATTAAAGCCTAGATTTTGCAGATCAAGACATTTGTGAAGTGGCAGAGAAATACCAGCTAGTGATAAACCAGTTCAACGAAGAGCTTTGAGCCTTAATACAGGGATTTAAAGGCAAAGCACCAAATCAGTGATGTCATGAATCACACCAAGTGTACAACATACAAGAATTCATGTATATCAGGGTTTGTACACCAGCAGAATGTTTTCCCCGTAAAGGACAGAATGCCCATAAAACTTTTATTCTATATCATGTTACTAAAGGATTTCCCACCCTGACAACAGTCCTACGATATTAGTAGCATTAGTTACACAACATGGCAGACTTGAATCATTTATTTATTTTTGTTCAGATCACCAGAATTTCTACAGAGCATTTCAGCCAAAGTACATCAGAGACATACCTAGAGTTAATGGAAACCCGACGAAGACCATTCTTTCACCCAAGGGTGTCCCAGATTAATGCACAGAATTTATACAGAGTGGGTTTCGGCTTTCTTTCTCTTTTGAAGTTTTTAATGATTCATTTAGTTCTTCACCTACCTTCTCTGCTCCCCTGGAGCTATAAATTCATGAAGAAACTCATTGTAAAGGTTGTTGATCAGTTATCAGAAAATTGCAAGTAGTTTCTTTTGAGACATAGTCTCTGTGTAAAGTTGTAAGATAGGCCGAGGAATATGATTTCAGATTGAGTATTCAGCTATTGGCAATGTTGTACTTGACTGGTATTGCTATTCAATATGACAAGCACATTTCTTTGGATCCTGATCTAAAGCAGCGGTGATGTTTTCCTATATCTATGTTTATATTCATTTCATTTCATTTCTATTGGCTTGCATGAGAATATTGGCATAGGATTTACCCTTGTTAGGTACCCTATGTTTCTGCTCTCCTTGCCATTGATGTTTTTCTTCTAAATGTGTTATCTAAGAATTGATTTCAGATAATTTAACCAGTGTAGTGGATGTTATTGCCTGCTCTCTGATGTATGAATTAAATGTATCAGTTCTTAGATGTTTCTTGTTATGGATTTGGTTGGAAGATTTGGAAACACTGGGGATTAGAGTTAGCCCTGTCCACTAGGATCCTTGTGTGACCAGCTGGTCTTTAACTTTGTGCCCTGAAACTGTGTTGTCTCCTCCTCTCTTATCATTCCATATCACACAACCATCTTTAAGATCCAATGTTTTAGATGACTAGCCCAATTGAAAGCTTGCACATTGGATAGTAAGAAAATCCTTTCCTGACTCCATTGCCCAATGGTTTTGAATGCTCCCTGCAATATTTCACCTCTGTCCTTTTCCTCTTTGCTCATCTTGGTCTTACATTGAAATCCTTCTTTCTTGATAACCAACAACCAAAAAAAAAAATCAAACAAACAAACCTCGTGCCTATAACTAGCCTAACATCTTAACACTGAGCTTCAAACTCATATACCTTTGACATATCATAGAGAGATCCCTCTCTGGACCCAGGAGGGCTAGATCCTGAGGTCTGAAAGTGGTTTGATGTTGTCTCATATTTTGGTCTTGCCAACCTGGCCAAAACATGGGAACCCCAACATGGGGAACTCGGCTTGTGTCAGATTATATCTTGTGTGCCTTGTGTATCTTGTGGTTCTTGAAAACTCTCATTTAATGCTCTACTATTTATATGAACTAGACATACATGTGAAATATTACCTATTTAAGCTATGTTTCTTAGTTGTTTTATGGCCATGGCTAGATGTGATCCTTGTCTTGGTAAGTTCTTAAGTGGGAAATGTTCAGCTTGGACATGAGTGGCCTAAGATGAGGTATAGGAAGTTCTTAGGTAAACAAAGCACAATCTACTTGTAGTAGGTGAAATTTATCAAGTTGTTAGGGCTGAAGCCGACCAATGTCACATGAACTAGAGTAGCTAAGGACTTGATTGGGTTTCCAAGTCGTGAAAAATTGTAAGGCTAGTTGTGAGGGCATGCGTTCCATGGCATGTTTGGGAATGCTAACATGTGCCAGATAGTTCAAAGGCATGTCAAATATGCTAATATGTGTCAAACGATAAGGCATACCAAGGTGTGAAATGTTGTGACAATACATGCCAGGGAATATCAAGGCAACAAAAAGGAGAAACAAGTTACTCTACAAGGAAATGAACACATCATAGGGTTAATAAGTCATCAATTTACATTTTCCTATAGGGGCATGCTATGCACACCAACACTAGATGGAAATAAGTGGAAAGTGCCAAGTGTTAGTGCATTTTAAGTGCCAAATCATCCTTTGTTACTTCTCTTCTACTTTCCAATAATTGATCTCAAATAACTTTAATATTAAACCATGCCAAAGCATACTGACGCATCTTAATAAATGCTAGACATAATAATGTTCATTTCCTCTTTAGGACTACATCTCTCTTCGCCCCCTTGATCAAATGAGATCCTTCTCACTTGATGTTATTTCCTTTATCCTAAGAACTCCTTAAATAGCTTTTCCTAGACCTATTAGGAACCCTCTAAAACTTACAGGTTTTATCCACTTAGACCTTAGAAAATATTAATTTTCCTTTTTAATTTTCTTTTAGATTTTAAACCCCATCTTGGGTGCAAAATCCATTTTCTTGGCTTCTATTCCCACAAATCCTTTTGCGACCAAACTCACACAATGCCATATCACTAGGCTTGTGGATTTCTCCCAAACTACACAATTCAACAACATAGTTTAGTTGTAGTAGCTATAACTTGGTCAATATCTTGTAGTCAAGCGAGGGCTTGGTTCATTTCCCAAGTTGAAAATTAATTAAGGGTAGTTGTGAGGGAATGATAGCTAGGGAGGGTTAGGGCATGTAAAGGAATGAAAAGGAATGCTAACATATGTAGGAAAATGTCAATGCATGCTAAACTAGAGTATTAGGGAGTGTCAGGCATATCAAGGGATAACTAGGTCAAAATGCAAATTCAAGTGTGTGGCAGGGAGTGTTAGAAAATTCAAGTGTGCTAGGGATGAAGTGTTTTAGGAGAAGTTTAGAATAAGATTTATAGGAGGCAAGCCTATGGTTGTTATAAGGGGCTTGACAGGCGCAAATTTTTTTTGCCTTTAGTTATTTTTTTTATATGAGATGTGGCACACTTTTGCTACATGCTCATGTTTTGAAATATTCTAGATAATTTAATATTGTACATTGTTGTGTATAAGTTTTCAGGCACTCAACTTGTGTCATTTTATATCCTATGTACCTTGTGAATCTTGTGGTTCTTGAAAACTCTCAGTAAATGTTCTACTGTTTATATGAACTGAACATACATGTGCCAAATAGTGTGAAGATATGCCAATACATGCCAGGTGCTAGGGTTTGTCAATATGTGTCAAGAAGTCTCAAGGAAACAAAAGGAAGAGCCAAGATAAAATGTAAGGAAATGAACACATAAGAGGGTTAATAAGTCAGGACTTTATCTTTTTCAAAAGGGGCATGCTAGTCACACTAATAATAGGTCCCAATACATGCCAAGTGGAATTGTGTGCCAAGTTCTAATGTGTTTCAATGCATTCAACCAAGGTGTTCCAGGGCATGCTAGGGACTACATGCATGCCAACACATGATAGGAGAGATCCATGTTGTGCTAGCGCATGCCACCATGTGCTTGGGCGTCATTGTCATGGCAAGATGTTCTAGGTACAAATATGTTCCAAGACATGTGAGGTGCTAAGAAATGTTAGTGTGTTACAAAGCATTGATTTAAGGTGTGCCCAAATTGTTGAGGAGTGTTTGGTATTTCTCATTAATTGTCATAGCTTGATTATGTATTAAATAATATATTTCCTACACACACTAGTGGAACTTTATATAAAGGGAAATTTCTAGATAATAAACTTAATAGATATAAATTATGTGTTGACTCATAGGAAAACTATATTCAACTATTCATTACTTGAGGGAAATGACACACACTAATTACTTCTTAAAAAATTGACTGATTCTAACCATTATGGCCTTAGACATATTATAAAAAATACTTCACAATAATGGCCTTAAATCATTATCTTTTGAAAAAAAAAATATTAACAGACATATAGCGTCATTGGAAAGATCAATAGTGACAAACATTTTTTGACCGTCACCAAAAGTATTAAAAAGAGCATTGGTGAGGGTCATTAAAAGTTCGTCACTAGAAGTGTCACCAAAGAGAGAATTAGTGATGGGCCTTTACCGACCCTCACCAAAAGTGTCATTGAAAATGGCTTTAGTGACAAACATTAAAGGACTATCACTATATACACTTACAGTGATTATTTTTTAAGGACTGTCACCATATGTGACATTGGTGATGGACCTTAAAGGTCCGTCACAAACATGAACCTCACAAATGTCCTTTTTTCCTGTAGCGATTCCAGGGATATTCATCACCAACAACTTGATCAAGATCAAGGATAGGACAATCAAATGGGCAAGGGAGAAGAGGCTTCGAGATGAAGAATCAATGCAAAGGTTTGAAAGAGAAATAAGACTACTGACAGGATTAGAATGCCTGGATTTCACATCGAGTGTGATGAAGGAATAACTAATCCATCTGGAAACATAAAAGATCAAACTATTAAGACAAAAAGAGGAAACGTGGAGACTCAAAAGTAGGGCTGTTTGGCTCAAGGTGGGTGATGACAATACCAAATTCCTTCAGAAATGTGCAAAGAGTAGGAAAAGTATCAACACCATTTGGGAACTAAAGGATTGAGTAGGTAGGATGGCGAAAAATCACCATCACCTCTCGATGGATATTAGACACTTCTCCCATAAATACAGAGACATACGAATTCCTAATATATCAGAGGCTCTCATTATTTCTAGGAATATGCCAAGGTATGTGGGGGATGAAGATACCGATAATCTCAATGATGCTGTTACATTAGGGGAGATAGAAGCAGTACCAAAATGGGTCAAAAAAGATAAGAACCCTAGTCCATATGGATGGCTTATTGAATTTTATCTATCCCTTTTTGAACATATTGGTAAGGACCTTCTTCTGGCCATGCAGAGTCTCAGGAAGAATGTATGAACTCCACATTCATTGCCTTCATCCCTAAAATTGACATGCCTTTATTCTTTAATGACTATAGGCCCATTTCCTTATGTAACTGCTGATACAAAATAATTTCCAAGATCATAGCCAACTGTATCAAGCCTATTTTATACTGACATATATCCGAGGAAAAATTTGTCTTTCTCTATAAAAGGGAAATTCATGATGCCATTGGTACGACTCAAGAAGCACTGCATTCTATCAAACTCAAAAGCCTCAAAAGTACCATTCTTAAGATCAACCTTTCCAAGGCTTTTGACTGCACTTGTTGGACATATTTATAGCTTATCCTCACTCATACTAGCTTCCCCACTCTTTCATAAATTGGATCATGTGTTGCATCACAAATTCATCTTTCAACATTCTCATTAATGGTGCAACATCTTATTTTTTCCATGCTAGGAGAGGTCTCAGACAAGGATGCCCTTTACCCCCATTGATCTTCCTTTTGATCATGGAGGGGCTAACCAAGATCATAGCCTTGGCTAGGGCAGATGGGAATTTAATGGGTGTCAAAACTACTGAATATATTCACCTCACTCATATGTTATTTATTGATGATGTTTTCATATTTTTAGATGGGTCAATTCGAGACTACAATTTTTTGAATAATATTTTGACAATTTTTAGTAAAGCTACAGGCATGTTGCATAATCTCAGTAAATAGACAATCATGATGGCTAAATTCTCCATCCAAGAGAGTATAAATGCACTCCAAAAATTCCAATTTGATCATCGGGATATAGAGGAGGGGCTCAGATATCTGGAGTTGAGGCTCAAACCTAATGATTACAGGATCACGGATTGGAACTGGCTTATTGAGAATGTGGAGAGGAGAGTTAATATTTGGGAACAGAGATGGATTTCTAGAGCTAGGTTCTTAGTCCTCATCAAGTTGGTATTGGAGGCTATTCCGATTTACATTATGACACTTTCTTGGATCCCCAAAAACATTACATCTAGAATGCAAAAAAAATTTCGGAGATTCCTTTGGAGGGGAAAGAAGGAGGGAAACACCTTTTCTTGGGTAGGCTAGGGAAAAATTTCAAAACCCAAACATAGGGGAGGTTGGGGCCTAAAGTATTTAAATATATTCCCCATTACTTTGGCTGCAAAAATGGGATGGAAAATACTAAATTCAAATAGTCTCTAGTAGGAGGTCACACATCTGAAATACATTGCACCTATGACCACTCTTTATTGGACCATAGGGTCCATTAGATGAAAACCCAACTCATCCATTGTATGGCGTGCCATAACAAGATCAATTGTTGTCATCAAACATGGCCTTTCTTGGAGCATTGGATCAGGCACTCAAGTTTAGATTGGAATGGATGCCTGGTCAAGATGTGGATGAGAGCACCTATTATCAAGGGAACTATGAAAATTTATCATGGCCTTAGGTATCCACTATGTGTGTCACATAGCAGATGAGGACAATTCTATGTGATAATCACATGCTTCAAAATCTCCACTAGCACTAAACATCCTGATGAATTGGACTGGGGAGTGGAATAGATATGTCACAGCACTAAGGGAAACCCATGTCAAAATTTTAAAGAGGGAGGACGAGTTCATTTGGGTTGCTTCCCTGCATGGATTATATACCCCTAAAGAAGGCTATATTACTGTAATGTTCCCAAATTTGCACATAGCAATTTGGAACATTAGATTTTGCTACTTTCACTTAGAAGAGGAATAAATGGGTAAGGCAGCCCATGAATAATAAAATATGAATAATTTCCACCTTAATAAGGAAGGGGATCACTTTAGGAGCCAAATTTTACACTTATGAGTGTGAAAAGGGGAAAAATAGATGAGGACATAGTCAAGTTTGACTAAGTCGAGGAGGAAGAGATCACCTAAGTAAAACAGTTCAATGTGAACAAGGATCAGCCTAAGGAACACATATGTAAAATAGATTGAAGATCCCTAGTGTGAAAGAGGCATTAGAAGTGGATTAGTTGACCAAGTCAACAGTTCAACCACAAAAGGAGGGAAGCAAGCTAGGGCAGTGCAGTTTTGAAAGAGGAAGCTTCATGAAGAAGTCACCTCAACATTGTGTGGGGTCCAGGGTGAGGAGTCTCATCAAAGATAAAAGGAAGGCATATAATAAAAGAATAATCATTTATGTATTCAGATATTTTGGTCTTGAGACCACTTGCATGCTTCAGTTGTTTAGTCGGAGTTGCTGCACTGCTTAGTGCAAATAATTCCCATGTGGGAATTCCATCCTCTCTTTGGATCAGCTTACTTAAGGGATCAAGAGAGAAGGATTTGAGCTTCATTTTAGTATTTTTCTTGTGGCCATTCATCTACATTCAGATACAGTGAAATTTACTTCAGAAACTACGTCCTTTTTTGTAGGAGCATTGTTGTTGGGTTCAACATTGTCTTTGTATGCTAGTCCTTGAGGAGGAGTTGCTATTTCCCTCCAGGAGCTCCAATAAGAAGGCTGAAGGCCATACTCTATATTATTCAGCATTTACATGTCATATTTAGTCATGGTTAATATAGTGTTGCAGTAAACTGTGTTATTTTATGCAGTATTTCTTTGTACATGCATTTTGTCGGAAACCTTGTCGGGTGTCTTGTTTTTACTGTATAAGTGATTAAACCTCCATTTATTTGCTGGATTACTAATATAAATTTTTTATCAGACTTATTCCATCATTTTCTATAGAAACCCTCATGAAAATTACGCTCTCGCTGTATTTAGAAATTTATGTTTAGTAGAGTCATGGGGAATCAATGTTTTCTAGCCTATTCCGGAAAGGAGGAGTTGTTTAACATAGCTAGAAGCATTAGTTTGAGCTGAAATTCGGAGCATAGGTACCTATTGACCTAAGATATCATATCCATATATTTTACCTGCTTAGTTTTATGATAATTTCTGAAAACACCCTTTTTAGGGCATAAAATCCCCCTTTTCCCCACTTTCCATATCATGAAACGAAATAAAAGTTTCTGCTGTAGCTAGAAATGATGTATATGAGCTTATTTTGTATATTTCAAGCTTATTCATCATAACGGGACCATTATACATCTTATTCATTACTGAGTTCCAGATTTGGAACATTATAGTGGTATCAGAGCATGATCTCTGGCACAGCCTGTGAGATCAAGCTATCAGAGGAGAAAAGAGGAAAATGAGAGATAAAAATGATAGAGAGGATGAGCTTACTCTCATCCATTTTTAGATCTAAGAAGAAAGAATCAGATAAATTCATTGAAACTCCAAGAGGGTTTCAAGGAGGAGAGAATTGCAGTGAGACTTCTAGAAGGTTTCAAGAAGCAGAAGAAGATGCAGCCACTTCCTGTTCTTATAGAGGAAGTGAAGAGAAATGATATCACTTAGAGCATGAAATCCTGAGTGGGTATTTGGTAGAATACAAGTGCCAACCTAGGGCTTTCAAAGAGACCCTAGATTTTCCTCAGTTTATTCAACTGAAAGAAGAGAGGAGACCTTGCAGCAAGGGAGAGATTAAAGGCAATATATTTCTATTGTCTAGATGCTGGGCCAACTACATCAAGAGCTTCGTCAAGGAATCTTGAGGCATTCTTCCTACTTCATCCAGTGGTAGAGAGGGAGCCAACAGAAGTTGCAGCGTTGCACCTGGAGGGTGAAGCCAATGCTTGGTGGTGCAGTCACTTAAGCCACACAAGAGTGGCTTCTTTTTCTGAATTCACTCAAGAGCTGATCAAAACCTTTGATGAAGAAAGATCAGAGAAGAGTAGGCCCACACCACCATGGGAGGAGGCAAGTACCAGCACTGTCATAGCCTTGAGAGAGCAGCCTTCTACACCAGCAGTTGGAGCAGCCATTACATGGAAGGATGGAGTCCTTGCAACACTACAAGAGGTTCCTACATCTCATCAAGGTATGGGAAGATTTCCACTTTTACTTACTGCAGCAAATCCTTCTAAAAGTTGTGGAAATATGTATTCATATGGCCTAGTATCAAAAAAATTTGCTGGGATATAGCAGCAATAATGCACTGCACTATGCAGACTTGAATGGTTCAAGGAAAAAATGAACCATCATTCTCTTGGACCCTTGTTGAGTTGCACTCAACCCTTGAGGTTGAAGTGTGATCTTTTGGAGGGAGTCATGAACCTTGAGATGGAGTATGAGACAACTTGTACACCATGGAGGAGTTATATAGCGCTGTCAAGAGATAGCAATAAGAGGGTTTTTCCTTCCTCACATTTGGATCCTTATGGATTCAAGATGATTGTAGACATGAGATCTTCTCTAAGATATCTCCATGGAGATGCCTTTCAGCACTTCATGAGGGGCAAAGAAAAGAAACTGTTTGTGGAGGATGGTAGATCTCCTTGGAGAAATACCGAGATGCAGAATGATGAGAAGCATCCACAAGGAGTTGAGTGGATGTGGATGGGAAGCAAGAGGCTTGTAAACCACTTGCAAGTCTATGAAACTGGGCAGCAAGAGGCAATGCTACGTTGGCTACTCTCGAGAGAGTTTGGTCAACCTATGACATGTCCTTTTCCATGGGGAGAGAAGAGGAAGGAAGATTGGCAAGATACTTTCATCATGGGGCAGAAAGGAGTGTGGATGAATTATGATGATATGGTCATTTTTATTTCACTGCATCATTTGTATGATGGAGGTATGATGAGGCAACAAAGTCATTTTTTGATTTGGAGGATTGAGAGAGAGCACGGGTAGAGTTGCTCTCACATTTTGCATGATGTTGCAATGGGAGGAGATGACAACATTATGGGAGGAGTCTTTGACATAGAACATGTCAGAGAATGTATTCATGAGTTGGAAAGAGCCTATTTGTATAGGCCAGCAGCATTGTCACTTTGGGTCATGAGCTTGTTGATGGGGTGTTCCCAGGATCACTTCATATTTGATGCACTTGGTGGGCATGGAGGAGGTGATATTGGTAGAGTGGTGGATGAACTCATTGATTATGGTGGTATGTTATCCTTGACTTGGATCTCTAGGCATGAGAAGGAGGATTTTCATGTAGCATGTGGTTCATTACTCTTCATATGGATATGTCATGCCACTATGGAGGATTCATCTATGGATCTTGTCACCATGTTGTCTTCATTACATGGTAATAATTCTATTGATGCATTTATTGATTGTTCAATACAATATTTGCATGTTCTTACCTTTTCATTGCAATGCTTTGCTCTACAAAGGGGAAATATTTTCTTTAGGCTCCATGGTCTATTTTTGGCCAGCTATTATGATGGAGACAGCCATCAACTTCATGATTCAGGACAAGTATATGGTTGCTTCTTGTGTTCTCAGTTGACATATTTAGACATCTACTATTTAATAATGGGTGTGATGACTTATACAACAAGCCATTTGTCAAGAGACAACTTGCCACATTATTGTTTGAAGCTGTAGTGGGGAAGATTGCATTGCGACCACTTGGGAGGCTGTTGGTACACTCCAGCACTACATAGAACCTTCAGTATTTCTATTATTATGGTGTTTGTCATGATCCTATGTGCTGATGTTATTCTTGCCTATATGAGGAGCATGATGGGAGGAGGAACACATGGAGTGGGTGTGTTCTTGGGGGAGGAGCATCCCCACACTTTCTGCATTACATGCTCTAAGGGGAGCATGGGGAGACACATGGCCTCTACAAAAAAATATTTGTCTCTTTATGAGGAGGACCATGAGATGGATAGAGTGCCATATGATGATGGTTTATTATCCATCATGTATAAGATGGTTTGGGCCAACTGAATGTACAGTGCTGCGAGGGGGACCTTTGGAGGTCTAGCTTCCTTCTTGCCATTTGAGGGCAACATGATGGCAACCCAAGGTTAGAAAATCCTTTACACTTGTCTTAAGTGGAGAGGAGAGCAGCGTGGGGTAGGCTGCTATGTCTACCATGATCAGAATTTCAGCCCACCTACTTTTCCGAAGCTTCAGGTGGAGGATGATTTGCGTGAGTTACCATTTTGGAGGGTGGCTCATTTTTCTTGGTTGATAGCTTGGGTAGGAGATATTCAAATGGGGATGATGAGTCCCAATATATATCAGCCCTCATGCTTCAAAAGAACCTTCAAACAACCCATTGTTTCTTCTGTAGATGTTTCACAGTCACATAATGTCAGTTATTTAGATAGCTTACACACTTGGGAGGAGAAACTTGGAGATATATTGATGATGCAACACCTTGATACTTGGGAGACTTCATCTTATGAGGGTGCTACATGGGATAAGAGGATTCTCTTCCTTCCTATCCTTGTATTTGCTTGAGGACAAGCAAGATTTGGGAGGGGAGGACTGTAATGTTCCCAAATTTGCACATAGAAATTTGGAACATTAGATTTTGCTACTTTCACTTAGAAGAGGAATAAATGGGTAAGGAGGCCCATGAATAATAAAATATAAATAATTTCCACCTTAATAAGGAAGGGGATCACTTCAGGAGCTGAATTTTACACTTACAATTGTGAACAGGGGAAAAATAGATGAGGACATAGTCAAGTTTGACTAAGTCAACATGCATTCTTGAGGAGGAAGAGATCACCTAAGTAAACCAGTTCAATGTGAACAAGGATCAGTCTAAGGCACACATATGTAAACTATATTGAATATACCTAATGTGAAAGAGGCATTAGAGGTGGATTAGTTGACCAAGTCAACAATGCAGCCACAAAAGGAGGGAAGCAAGCTAGGGTAGCATAGTTTTGAAAGAGGAAGCTTAATGAAGAAGTCACCTCAACATTGTGTGGGGTCTGGGGTGAGGAGGCTTACCAAAGATAAAAGGAAGGCATAGCATCAAAGGAGAATCATTCATGTATTTAGCTATTTTGGTCTTGATACCACTTGCAAGCTTCGGCTGTTTAGCTGGAGTTGCTGCACTGCTTAGTGCACAGAAATCTCATGCGGGAATTCCATCCTCTCTTTGGATCAGCTTGCTTAAGGGATAAAGAGAGAAGGATTTGAGCTTCATTTCATTATTTTGTTTGTGGCCATTCATCTACATTCAGCTATAGCACAATTTACTTTAGAAACTACGTCCTTTTTTGCAAGAGCATTGTTGCTGGGTTCAACATTGTCTTTGTATGCTAGTCTTTGAGGAGGAGGTGCTAATTTCCCTCCAGGAGCTCCAATAAGAATTCCTAAGGCCATTATCTATATTATTTAGCATTTAAATTTCATATTCAGTCATGGTTAATATATTTTTGCAGTAAACTGCGTTATTTTCTGCAGTATTTCTTTGTACACGCATTTTGCTGGAAACCTTGCTGGGTATCTTGTTTTTATTGTATAAGTGATTAAACCTCCATTTCTTTGCTGTATTACAAATATAAACTTCTGATCATAATTATTCCATCATTTTTTGTAGAAACCCTCATGAAAATTACACTGTCACTGTATTCGTAAATTTCTGTTTAGTAAAGTCATGGGGAATCAGTGTTTTCTAGCCTACTCGGGAAAGGAGGAGTTTTTTAACATAGATAGAAGCATTATTTTGAGCTGAAATTCGGAGAATAGGTCCCTCTTGACCTAAGATATTATAGCCAGCAGTTTCCCCTGATTATTTTTACGCTAATTTCTGAAAACACCCTTTTTAGGGCATAAAATCCCCTTTTTCCCCACTTTCCGAATCATGAAACGAAATAAAAGTTTATGTTGTAACTAAAAATGATGTCTATGTGTTTATTTTGTATATTTTAATCTTATTCATCATAACAGGACCGTTATACAACTTATTCATTGCTGAGTTCCAGATTTGGAACATTACAATTACACTCATCTCGGCTCAAGAACCCAATGAGCTGAAATAGTGGAATTTAAAATTCAAATGAATTTAAAATTGTTAAGTTATTAAAAATAAAAATGTAGGAATTCCATAAGGGGTAAGCTTTAATTTTCTTTTAAGATATTTTCTAGAGATCCAAAAAATAGTGTCCACCACATCTTAGATGGATGGGTGCTTTGTTAAGAGGCTCCTTGATATGATGTCATCAATTAATTACCATGTATAGGGGTGATATATTAGACATAATGATGATATAGTCCCACCAAAACTTAAAAAAGAAGAAGCATACCAACCAGAAACTGGGCCCTCTTATCAACTTAGTAAGATGATCCATTTCCCCAAAATTATTTAATAATTAAAAAAAAAAACAAAAAACAAAAACACAAACAAACCTCTTAGGATGAGGTATTTCCCCGATAATTAAAAAAAACAAAAAAACACAAAAGAAAAAAACCTGAAGTAAGACGTAGCATCAACCTCCTAAGATGAGACATTTTGAGAATGCTATACCACATGGGTATACCATCTCCTCCATGTGGTGCGGTGCGGTGTGGATGTGGTTTTATTTGTCACGATGACACCAGAGGTTTCCAGCTTGTTGGGTTGAAACTTTTGAGCTCTAACAAGCATTCCAAGATTTTTTTTTGAAGTATCTAGATTATAAACAATTTTTAATTATTAAAAACAATTAAAATCCAAACAATTGTTAATTATTAAAGACAATTAAAATATCAAATCTGAATTACATTTTAAGGTAGAAGATAATCAATTTCGGTTCCTTAATTTTATCCCTTTTTTAAAGTAAATCACAAAGTCGTCTCTTGCTTTTTTTGGTATATGCACCAATATACATGACTATAAATGTCCCTGAAGCAAGCATTGATTTAGTCCAAAAGTGTGAAGCGCTTAGAGATTCTTCACATATTTGGAGTAATCTCGGTTCAATTTGCATAAAAAATCCTTTTAAGCATTTGGTTTATGTGGCAGCAAGAAGAAAATGCTAAGGAGCTGATTTACCCAATATCCATTAAAATGGTGTTTTATGATGATGACAACATGTATGACAGTGACAACTATGAAAGTGAAAGAAATGAAAACAAAATCGAAGTGGTTGATGAAGAATAAAAAATTTATAGCATGTTGGGCATAGCAGCTAGTGATTCCAATCATAGCCATTTGAATTACATCGTTTGAAGTTTGGATGCCATTTCTGAGCATCAAAACAATGCTATAGCAGCCATTTCTAATGTTCTTTCTGTGAGTGAAAGCGAGGCAGCCATTCTTTTGCGTCACTTCGATTGGCACCCTAATAATGGAAATGACCAATGGTTTGCAGATGAGGAGAAAGTGAGGAACGCTTTGTGTTTATTGTTGCAGCCAGACGAAAACCATGAGCCTAAAGAAGCAGAAAGGAAGGAGAAAACTACTTGTTTGATATGTTTAGATGATCACAACATCACAGAAATGAAGGAACTCAAGTAATGGAATCATTTCTTTTACCAATATTGTTGGCGAAATTTTATTCAGACATCAATAAATGATGATGGTGCAGGATGTTTTTGGAAAATGGAAATAAAAAACAGAGGGATGTGTTTCCCATTTACAACACAAAGAATGCAATATTGTCGAAATAAAATTCACCCAGAGGGAGCCAGAGAACACACAGGAGAGGAAAACTTCAGTTTTTTTCATTCATCTTAGTAAACATATGAAAAATACATTCCTTTAATACAAAATGGCTGGAGCCTGAATATTTAATGCTATTCAATGCTAGATCGAATAGTTAAAAACCAAACGTCCTTAAGCTCTTGTACCTGAAAAAACATACAAAACACAAGTTGTCAGACTTGAAATTTTATGGGTTTCGGCTTTGAAACCACATCGCATTTGTGCCCTCATTGCAAATCGTATTTCAACGATTTTAACTTTTAACTGGGAACATACTGGAAAACTTGTGTTCTTGCGATTGCGATGTGCGATGGCACTATCGCATCGCAGCATAAAAATTTAACGTACGGGCATTATCCTTTGAACTGCCGCCATTAACAATTCCCAAAGACTTTCTAGGATAAACAAAAATTTTCAGTTCCAATGGCTTTGTGAGCATATTTGAAAACTGTTCCTCTGACCTGTAATGTTGCAACACAATTTCACCATTGTTAACTAATTCCCTTATGAAATGGTATTTGACATCAATATGATTTGTTCTCTTGTGGAAAAAATAATTCTTTGAAAGTGTAATTGCTGAACTGTTATTACAGAAAATTGTGGTTCCTTTGTCTTGTTCATGACATAAATCCCTCAGCATCCTTCTCATCCAAACTACTTGACATGTTGCTATTATTGCTACTACATATTCAACTTTTGTTGTTGATAATGAAATTATTGGCTGCTTCTTGGAAGCCCATGAAATTTCTCCCGATCCCAAATGAAAAACATACACTGATGTGCTCTTTCTATCATCAACACTTCCTGCCCAATCAATGTCAGTGTAACCAATCGGCTTAAAATCATCAGTTTTGGAGTATAGAACACCATACTCCTTCATCCCATTGACATACTTTAAAATTATTTTGGTTGCTTGCCAATGTGTCTCCTTGGGTGTCTCCATGTAATATTCCCAAATGGGAAAATCAAGAATATAGTGCATAAACATGGAAATAACAGTGTATATATATGCATAAATATGAGAGACCAATATGGAGCTTCTTTATAGATCAAATTAGCAGCAAATATGTATAATATAAGGGGCCACAAAGCATATAAAAAGATAAAACAAGCCTCCAATAAAGAAATCCCTCAAAAATAAGGTGTTGCTACTATATCAAAATTCTGGAGACACTGCTACAACATAGTCATAATAACACTACTACAATAAATGATTACACAAAAGATACAACAAATGAAGATCAAGGCTCTATAAAACCTCCAACAAAGAACCCAAGGGGGTCTCTGGGAAAAACACCCAATAATACAATATGAGCTGCAACTTTATGGCTGAAAGTATGTTGCAACAAAGTAACTGAAGAGTATGGCTGAAGCTGATATGAAAATAAGTATGCTCTCCTCCAATGGATCCCGTGGATGAAACGATGGCCCCTTCAATGAATAAATCACTCCCCAAATCACCCACTGTAACTACCCCTGCAGCTCCTCCCTAGAATAATGAAAATCCAGACTGATATTGCATTGTAGGGGATAAAAACACTATGGCCTAGTGCCAAATGTATCAATGATGCTCAAGGGCCTTCCTTACTAGCCTCCCAAGAGAAATACACCTTCCTCCAATGAGATCTAACTCAGAAATCACCCAAATAAACCCTCCACAACTTCTTCCCTGCAACACAACATAACCTCAACAGGACCTGTGTTGTACCATAAGACTGAAGCTTTGGCCTAATGCCTGATGTGGAAATATAGTGAAAAAATATTCCTTAGAGACTCCTCAAGGATAGAGGTTGGATTCCCGCTCGAGAACACCCTATGCTAAACAACACTGCAATCTTAGCTAAACATCTGAAGAGAGCAACAAGTCTAAATAGACCATAAAATCAAAATATCATAACATAACATAATGAATATCGCTACCACCCTCTTCCTTATATAAGTGCTGAGCTTCCTCACCCTTGGCCCCAATCATTAAAGCCACTATCTTCATGCATGAGATCTCCCTCCAAAACTGTGATGTCCCTCAATAAATTTCCACTCCTCCATAATAGCGCTGTTGATTTGGTGAAAGTTGACCCAGTCTTCATGCTCCAGCCCCTTTTAACATAGAAGGGTGCTTAATTAAGCTTCTAATATGTCCTCATTTCATATTAGGAGTGATTTTATTCCTACTAAGGAGATTTAGGGGTCTCCATACCCTCTTTTTCATCAAACACAGAAGCAAAAAAAAAAAAAAATATTCCAACTATCTCATGGCTAATTGGGAATATTACATTCCTCCCCTCCCAAACGTTTCTTTTCCTCAAGCAACTGTAAAGGTGAGTGTTGCAACTCTTTTCCTCCACCATTGGTGACACCTCCATGTGATACACTCTCCTCATAAGCCAAGTGTTTCCCAATCAATCCCTCCATGACATGCTCCTCTCAAGTACTCATAAGATGAAAATGACTCATCCCACAAGGAAGGAAAAGACCCAATGAAGCAATCATGGTTTGCCCAATGTTCTCCCTGAGACATGTAGCATAAGAAACATGGAGAATCTCTCTCCCAAAGGGCACATCCAATCCTTCCATCCTCCCTCCATTCATTCCCATAATAGGAATAATAACATCATCAATGTATGGGATCAAAACCAAGTACACATAAAAAACCATATGCAAAAATGGAGGTGGTTCATATTACCACATGTGGAACTAGTGTAGTATATCTCCTGATTGCATCAGAGAATGATATGGTAAGTGGTTTCCCCACCACTTAATTGTTTCCATAGTCTTCTCAAATGTTTTGAGAAGGTGAGAAATGTTTGGTGCCTTTGGAGTGCACCCTGAATGGTAATCATCTCCCTATATCCTCCTAGGGAGTGGTCGTGCTCAACATAGTTGATGGCCCAAAGTTGGCCATGAAGTTTATAAGGAATAATTATCCTTCTTAGAGAAATGGCCTGCACATATATGGTAAATGAATGCAAATAATGATCAAGTAAATCATTATGCACATAAACATAATCCTTACCATAAACCCTGCTCATACAAATGGAGTGGCTCATAGATAGATCCCCTCTCATTACCAAAGAGGAAACACGTGGTTGTGATAACTCCTTCAAAGATTTATGTATATCCTCCATCTCCACATGGTCCATGCATCTCCTAAAATTTTGATATATCTCCTCTTCAAAGCCTTCCCAAGTATATCCCTCCATGATAGTGTGGTATGCTCTCATGGAATAAGTATGGCTGAAGAGAAAACCTTCATGTGCTGCATGTAGTAACTTCTCCTTGAGCTTGGAAGCTCTAGATAAGAAGATCCTACCATGATATTAGATGACATCATCTCTGACTGAATATCTGTCCTCTAAAAGCTACTCATCAATTATCATACAAGTGAAAAGATCCTTGGAATAATCCACCAACAACTAGGATTTCCAAGCCCTCCATGTTCATAGTCTTGAGTGACCTACCTCCACTTAACAAGGTTATATTTTTTCTTCTTGTTTTTTCCACCCTACCATAGAAATTTCCTTAGGATTGCCTCAAATTTGTTATGAATGATGGTATGGGCTTGAAGGAGACTCAAATGGTACAAGGGCAGAGATGAGAGGATAGATTTGAGTAAGACTACTCGCCCTACAAGGTTTAACCAATAGCCTCTAAAAACACCAGCAAAATCAATATCAATGACCTTCAAGTGGAAGAAAGGAACTTCTTAGGAAATTTGCTGGACAACTATGGCTTCCTCAAGCCTTCAGCTAATCATCCACAACAATTTGAAACATGGAAGGTTCGTCTAAAAGAAAAGGAATTTATAGAATGGTGGACAATTGCTCAAGGCCCACTCTCTTCTTTGACGGCGCATATAAATTGAACCCACACATTGTTGGTGCTAGAGGCATTATAAAAAATGAAATTGGCAGAACTCTTCTCTCCTTCTAGTGGGTTTTTCACTCCCTCTCCAATAACAAAGAAGAAGCCTATGCCCTCCTTCAAGGCCTTCAGCAGTTAAAAAAAAACAACATCTCCAATGCAATGGTGTTCGGGGATTCCTTTATCATCATCAACATGATGATCCAAGATTAACCGGTCAGCAACATAGACCTCCATAGAATTATTAGCAGATGTCACAGAATTTTGAAAGACATGAAAGACATATCTTTTCATCATATCCTCAGAAGGAACAATAAGATTGCAAACGCTCTAGAAAATTATGCATGTGCTCGAATGGTTGGGAAAATATTCTGAAATGATGGCCTATCTATGATGCCCCTGCCATGATCTTGTCTCAGCTAAAAAATATATCTTCCTGGATTCTCCCCTCTAAATGATCTGAATATCACATGCCCTCCCGTATATCCTCCCTCTTCTCTCCCATGATCCTATATTCTTAGACCTGCTCCCATGCTGCCTTCTTCCCATCTCTTTGTATTATTTATCCCCTCACCCTCCATTGATTTCCTCACCCTCACACAAATTCCTTCTTTTCAGTGCATTCTCACTCCACTACTGAACTCTTGCTCCAGGCATCCTCCTTCCTTAGCTGGCCTCCTGCTCTACGCTTCCTCCTTCCCTCCATCGTGTGCCCTCCCTTCATATACCCTTCGGTCTCAGCTCTCCCTCCTTGCATTATGGCTTGTAGCGAGGACTGATTTCACTATGTTGATATTCAGGTAGAGTTGGAACAAATTTTATCTCATCAAAATATCCTTGACAAAAAGCAGCAAGTAGATGTGAAAGTTTTCCTACATAGGGTTAAGTCTCTTCAACAACAGTTCAATGATCTCTCCATCCACAGCGCCGATGTGGAAGAATAAGTCCAAATCCTCAAGTACATCCTTGAGAAATGCTCAGGTCAAAGCTCTAGCTCCAACAATGTGAGAAATGTTGGCACTGAAGACAACACCGATGTTTCGACTGGGCGCCCAATAAGCATTGAATGATCTGTCATATTCTCTTCTTAACATGGCTTTTAAGTTTTCTCTTCTTCTTTCTCAGTTTGTTTGAATCTACTCATTATCTATATTTTAGTATTTTTTGAACAGTAGACACAAAGAAGGTGTAGCATTTTGATGTAGCTACCTTCTCTATTGCTCCTCAGAAACTCTTGCATGTAACAAGGAAATTTTTCCTTTTCTTTTTTGGAATATAAACTAGCACCCGACATTGTTAAAAAAAAAAACAACTGGGATTTCCAATATGGATCTATCCTCCAAATTGACAACACTTATGATCTATCATAGAAAGCATTTTTCATGTATCTATCTTCCTCTTTGACATCTCCCATGCCAAAGTCACATAATGGGATGCTGCTATCCACCCTCTATTGATCTTATTGTAGTTGGCCATGCTCA
The DNA here is from genome assembly GCA_034641835.2 of Pinus albicaulis. Taxonomy (NCBI): domain Eukaryota; kingdom Viridiplantae; phylum Streptophyta; class Pinopsida; order Pinales; family Pinaceae; genus Pinus; species Pinus albicaulis. The sequence goes on along the minus strand of CM076573.1, from coordinate 182,285,923 downwards.
AGTAAAGGTTGAAGCTTTTGGAGGTTAGTATTCCATGGGATGTTATCACCTATCCAAAACTTCTTGAGTTTTTCCAAAGCATGAATGAGGGGCCATCATCTTCTACCATATGCGGAAGACTTCTTCCCATGTGAGAACATCTTCTGAGCCTTCAAAGTTAAGGAACAGTCTCCTTGCACCATGATGGTGCCATCCTCCAACCATATAACATCCTCTATCAGTAAAATATGTGGTGTGAGAGTGGGTAATGATGATAGTGGGATATGTTATCACTCAGGTTTTCCTAGAATTTGTGTAAGAGGAAAGTATACCCGAGGTAACCACAAACCAACCTTTTAGATGCAGAATCTAGCCAATCTGCATCCAGAGAGGGCTCTCTCTTTATGATTTATCTTTGTTCTTGGAAGGTTTTAGGCTAGTTATAGATTCAAAGTTTGTTTTGGAAAATGGTGGAATCCACAAACTAAGGGCAAGGTTGAGGGCTTTCAGTCCATTGGGCTATGGAGTCAAAGGATGGCTTTACTGGATTTCTATTCTAAACACAAGATGGTATTACAGGGCAAGATAGCTAGACAGAGAACAATCCTTAAAATTTAAAGTGGATGGGGTGTTTTTGAAGGGATGAAAGGAAACTAAGAATCTTTCACCATGTTCAAAAGAAAGAAATGAGATGACTACAAACAAAGAGCAATGAAGAATTCTTTATTATAGTAATCAACAATGTTTAAATTAGCGAAGCAAGAGCATTTAAGAATTCATGCTTATAACTAATTTAGAAGAAAACATTAAGAATAATAACATTTGAAAACAGAGTACAATTAAGCAAATTCTGTTTCAATCCTCTATGTAAATTATTCAGAAATGGATATGATGGTATAATAGACTAATATAAAATTTCAGACAAAGGGTAGAAAAACTTATTGAACTGTAGTCCAACACATGAATCCTGCAACAAGTCCAGTGCTTTAAATCATCATCCAGTAAGCCACGAAAAATTTCTCCAAAATGCTTTTATTCCGAAAATCTCAATGTTACAGCAGAGTAATAGAATCCACCCCCAACACTCTCTTTGAGGGTTTATTTATACACAAAATAATCTTAAACAATCTTACACTATCTTAGCCAATAATCTAGGCTGACTTAAAGCATAATTTACAAACAAACAAGAGACAAATGGTCTGTGGATAGAATAATGGGCAACTGCCGATGTGCTGTTCCTTTTTCCGTGGATGTGCTGGAGGTAAGTGCTGAAATAGTGCTCTGTGCTGTCCCTTGCGTATTTCTTTGTCTTGTTGGACACTCTTTATTCTCACGGATACTCTTTAACCTTTTCACCTGATACTCTTTCATCTGTCTTCCTGTTTTTACCATTTACTTGATAGTAAAGATAAATTCTCATCCTGAAAACAACTTTTATAGAATCTCCAACATTTCCTGCCACCATTGATCATCTGGTATCATAGTTCTTCTGAGCTTTCTTAAAGTTTCATCTGCTTCAGTAAGTTTATAAAAGGTGGGCTCATTCGGAAATAGATACTTTATTTCATGTTCCAGATGAAATAAATTCCTCACTTTATCATAAATACTTTTCCCAGTTGGTAATGTCGATTCTGATGAGCTAGTAGAACCAACAACTGTATTTTTAGCATGAGCCTTTATTCTCTTCTCATAGGTTTCCAAGTCTAATATTTGATCTTCTGTGAGCATGGGACTTGGTAACCCACTATCCAACAAAGCTTGAAATTTCTCTCTGAAAATGTTGATATCAACCAAAATGTCGGTGCACTTCCTTTCTAAATTTTGCATGAAAGTCCTCTTGGTAAAAACTCTCTTTGCTTCCAAAACTGCGCCTGTCCTGTCATCAATTCCTAACAATGCAAGCTGTTGTTTTGTTCTGGAATTCAAGAATTGAATGAGCTGACTGGCCTGTTCAGGCCTACCTCTCAATTCATTTCTGGTTCTATTTATTTCTTCTTGGGCTATCTTAACTAACTCATTTTGCTCAAAAATAGCTTGAATAGAGGGCCAAATACCCTTTATTAACTCAATGATGTTACCCCAAAGAATGTCATTTATTTCGTTTAAAGGCTTCTCCAATGAAAGATCTTTCTCCAAAGCCTGAACCAATTTTTCCAACCTTTTTATCTCCCTGGTGTTGTCAGCAGCTGTCTTTTTAGATGTGTCATATTTTTCCTCCAATTTTACTAATTGCAATTTTGTTTCTTGGAGCTCTGTGACCCTGAGTTGTAGACTTTCCATCTGCTTTATTAATTCATCAGAATTCAAATTAGAAGGGTTCACCTGAGATGGCTGTTACTGCTGCCCTGTTGTTGTAGTACCTGTTGTTGAAGTCTGCTTGATAGTTTCCTGTTCCTGCAATGCTTTTTCCAATTCCTTTTCTGTTTCATTTAGTCGCTCGGTCATATTTAGAAGTAACTCCATTATTTCTTCCTGTGAATTCCCTTTTATAACTTCTTGGGTCTGAGGGTGCCTCAAGGCTGGTAGTTTTAGCTGTTTTCTGAGTGCAGCTATATCATCCTCTTTCTTCTTTATCAATGCCTCAATACCTTTAATGTCTTTGGGATTGTGACCCAAACCAATGATTATCTCTTCTAAAGACTTTATTCTATTATCTTTGGCTTGTGAGGAGGCCTTCTCAATTTTCAATTGTGCAGTAGTGTTATTCAAAGAATCCTGCAGCGTTATAGCTGCCATGGCCTTGTTGGTGAGAGTAGAATAGACCATTTCCCCAGTTTGTCTATGTAGCTCTATCTGGTCCAGGGGATGAATCTCCTTTGCTAAAACTTCAAAATTTGTTCTGATGTAATCTGCTGCTGAAGTTGGTTTTGGCACCTTTGCTTTGAAGTGGCTCATCAACATTTTACCTTGTGAAAGGTCAAAGGCTGACATTAGCCTTTCTTGATTATGGGGAGCCATCTTCATATACTGATCATATACCTTCATTTTCAATGGATCATTCTTTGTTTTAATATTAATGAAGGTTCTTTTAATATCTCCAGTGTCTGTCTTTGGCAGTCTGAAAGAAGATACTTCAGTGCTTAATTGCTTTTGTAAAGCTTTCCCTTTCTGGCTTATGGTTGTTTCACTTGCTGTGCCAGTTTGCTGACTATCTTCCCTTCCATCATCAAATACTTCATCTATAATTTCTACATCTGGAGGTGGATCAGATTTGTGTTTTTTAGTCTGATGTACCTGTGAGGCCCCTTTTGGAGGTGTGGTATCTGGAGCTAGCCTTTTTTCCCCTATTTCCACATTCAGTGGAGTTTGCATCTCTGGAACTTGGATGTGTTTTGCTGGTGTGGGAGAAGCCTGTGATTGTTCCGGTGCTTTGGAACTCTGTGGTTTTTCAGCCATGACCAAAGTTTCAATAACCTGGATTACAGGTTCCTTTCCTTTACCCTTGGGTTCTGTTACAACTGATGGACTGCTTTCCTGTAATGCTTGCTGTAGAGTGGCTGCTGAAGATGTGCCAATGTAGGGTACCTGCATTTGACCACACGTTTCTAGGTCAAAGTTCTTCTCAACATCTTTCATAATTTTATTCATTTTGTCTGCTTCACTTTCTTCCTCAACAAGAGTTCCTTCAACCCATTCATCTTGATTTTCATACTGTTCTAGATTAGGAATCTTGTGGTGTATATAAGGAGATGATTTATTTTTTAATCTCTTTTCACAAATAAAACCAAAGGGGTCATAAGGAACCCAACGGAAAGATGTCTGGAACTTTTTCTCTAATAGATTTTCTGCTTCTCTCTCAGCCTCCCTAGAATTGCAGATGAAAGGACCTAATTGGCTTTTGATCCTTAACTGAGCTTTCTTCTTTACATTACAAAAATGGATCACATCTGAATTGTTCATTTGCCGAAAGTATTCCAAGGCAAAAATCCTCATTGGTACATATCTGGGTAACCTGAATGGATGTAATTCACATCCATAAATCCTGATGACTGTATGGTTTTGATACAAATACCAATCCCCAACCTTATAACTCTTTGACAGTTGCAAGGTCTTTCTAATTTCATTGCTGAGTCTTGGGGGAGAAATTCCTATTAACAAAGTTGTTGCAGGATATACAAACTGATCAATGAATTCTGAGTAGGAGTAGGGAGAATCAGAGGAAAAATGAATGATGGGGGACCAAAATATGACTGACCTGGGATTTCCCTTGGCATCAAGTTTCTGTACAGGGAAAGGGAACCTTTCTGACTGATAGAAGATCATGAGATGATAGATAATTGAGGAGTACTTAAAAACTTTTTCAGTATCTAGCCTTAAGAATTGATCATGGATCTTGCTGGCTATGAAGGAAGCATAGTCATATTTGATCTCAGGAGGTTGCCCAGGAGTAAAAATGGATAGCAAAGCCAAGGTTATCTCATCCACATATTCACTGGTGTTAAATCCTAAGAAAAAAGATATTATATTTACAATGAGCCTTCCCAATGTATTGAAATAGTAAAAACCATAGGGGGGAGACCCTTTTGGCTGATGCTCAGGTAACATGAAATTCTGACACATGGATTTTAGCTTTTCTGGGGTTAATTGCCTGGTTTTCTCAATCAATCCTTCCATGGAAAATGGTGCTAATTCTTGGTCTGGTTCAAAGTGTAACATGGCATTGATAGCCTGGGGAGTGATGGGAAACAAAACACTTTGATCAGGAGCTATTACAGCCCTCTGTGTGGGATCATAGTTTGAATGGCAGTAATGGATGATTTCTGGGAAAATAAGGACTGAAGGAATGAGATACCTTGGGAGATTGGATTCCCACAACCCTATAAGATCTTGCCCCTTTGAGTATTCGTCTCTGTAGCGACAATAGCTCAATAGGGGACTTTCATCAAAATGCAGGTCTTTAATTTGGAAATCTTCATCTATCAAAGGTAAATAGTCTAATTCCCGGTGAGGAGCATTCAATGGGGCGATATTCAGAGCTGCCGGGACCTCCATTTTGGTTCTTGTGGATTCAAAATGGAGGTTTTTGTTTTTCCTTACAGACCGGACGGGATTTCTGAAATGGAGGAAATTGGCTCAATTTGGTGGTTCAGGGAGCAACTATACAGTTTTAAAACCTCTGAAAAAGGCTCAGTGATGATTTTTAATCACTATTTCAGCGAAAAAGAAAGAACACTGAGTTTTATTTGCAGTCGGGGCGGAAAATGATAAATACCTGCTTTTAGACGGAAACTGGTTCTTTAACAGGTAACAGGCAATGGCGGGACTGTTCTTCAACATGGGCGCAGCGGAATCTTGGAGTAAATTGGTCAATTGCAGTGGAAATTTGAAAATCGCAGCGGGAGCTCTGTCGTTTTCAGAATAACGAAAATAACAGGAAAAACATGAAAAAATGGTTTTATTTACAAATCAAAAGGGTTTTTATTTTTTCGAGGTGTGACGTCATTGACGTATGGGGTGACATATGCAAGGTCGGGCGGTAAGCGGTAAGCGGTAAGTCCCCGCACCGCTTTTGGTCGAGGGTGGTATATATCGGAATGGCAGCGATTCCACAGGATGATCGCCACGTGGATGGTTGACTATTCAAAAACCACCCATCCCCCGCTGGTTAAAATGTTGACAAGGGATGGGCAGCGGGGTGAACACTGGCCGTTGATCTACGGCGGGGTGATCCGACGGCTGAAAAGATGGGGGAACATGCGGAGGGTTCAAAGGTGGGCCCGTCGGGTTTTAAAATATTTTAACGCGTAATTTAATAACCCCGGGAGATTTTTAATAGGCGGAGAAGGTTATTAATTAGTCCGGATGACTAATTAATCCCATGTGTATAATGAAAGGAGTCGCGACGGGGGTTTGCTTAAGTGGAATTCCACGTGGACAGACCACAGTGGCATGACAATTTCCCGAAGTTTTATTCAAATTTTTGTATTTAAACATACATGTGGCATGTTTAAAGTTTTCGTGCATATATTTTTTATTTATATGGTAAATTAATTAATATAACTAATTCACCATAGGGGCGGGATTATATCATATTGATAATTTTAACCAAAGGGCATATAATGGGTTTTTATTTTAAATGTGCGGGAATATAAAATACTTTGGTTAAACTTTATAATAGGGGGGTTTTTGGGTTATTTATAAAAAGGGATTTATATACTTAGGATAGGGTATTTGACTAGGGATTTAGTAAATAGAGTTAAATGTTAATATGGCAAAGGACAAGGAAACTCAAAATATTTTTGTACATCTAAGAAAGTGATAACTTGTGAAGTAAATTGCAACATTTTATCTTCAACACTTAAACTTAGAATAACAATTTATCTTGAGGGATTTTTATGAAATTATGCATCAGTTTCCTAAGTAAAATATGATTTTACTTAGGAGAAAGTTGAAGGTGAATGATTATGATGATGAATTATCTCAAGTACTTAGGTCTTTTTTATCATTAGGCCGAGGGTCTGGTCCCTCCAGAAGTCAAGGAAATGCCTTGAGCCCTTTTGATCTCCAAATACCTTAGTACTTTGGGGGAAATTAGTAAAGCTTTTTAAGGGGAAAGTGATGAAGGAAGTTAATGATTTTGACTTTACTTGCTGTGATTTTCCAGTGTATTTCCTGCTTCAGTATTTGTGATGAAAGTAAAGGATTAAAAACACGTAGCAGCATCATTCATCAGATAACACTTTGCAGCACCATCTACCTACCCTATCTACTTAACACTACCATTTTCTCTTCTTTATTAGGGTGCATTTGGACTTGCAAACCCTTTTCAACCTTTTTCTTTTTTACAAGGAAAATCTATCTAATTCTACCCTTATTACATCCAAGGGCTCAGATTAAGCTGTTGAGCACCTTTTATTTATTCTACCTATCTACTTATCTGCCAAGATTAAACTGTTTGGCTAGATATTTATTCTCTAATCTACATCATGAAATTGAAATATGACTAAGCCAAGTTTAAACAGTTTGACTTATTCATGAATTGTGGCAAAGGTTTGACAAGCTGCACACAATTTCTTTATTACAGAAGATGAAATAGTAGTGGCATTTGGATTTGCACACTTTCCTTGGTCTATTTTTTGCTTGGGGTTCATTTCTTCCTCTTTTTTGACCATTTTATTCTTTTTACCCTTTGATCTTTCTTTTAGGGTATACCCTCTTTACATTTTTTAAATTTTTTTGATTTTTTGGTTTTTCAAGAATATGGAACACCTTTGCTCAAGAAAGAAGGTTTGAACATATTCCATGGTTTAATCAAGACAATCATGAAAGATGAAACCTATTGATATAGGAGGCTAACAGGATAATTTCTCCCTCCTCCTTGAGTCTACCCAAGACTCTCTGTGTTATATCATAACCTCCCAATGCTCCCACTCCTCCTGAATCTATGAGTGGTGCAACATGTTGTGAGACATTTTCCACCATCTCCTAATAAGGTGGCCTCCCAGGTGGTTTTTCACGAAAAAATAATGACTCGTGGGCCAGTCCCATATGCATAATAGATGGGACTACCATGTCCTTGCTTCCATTGCGCAAATCCAACTATGTTTCCTGTGTGGAAGTTTTCTGATATTTGGGTATCACTCTTAATGATGCAAGAGTCCCTCCAATTGGAGCAATTTCTCCATTATCATCTCTTGTTGGTGGTGGATCATCTCCTGCTATTCCAGTGCCGTGACCTATTTTTGGTTCCTCTCCTTATTCCTCCTCATCGTCTGAAAAGGCTTCTATATAGTGTGCCTTTCCTGCTGCACATCTATGTCCTAGTGCCCATGATTCTTGGCATGTGAAGCAAAGTTTCCTTCTCCTCAAATATCTTCGAACATCATCACTAAGAGGTGCTTTGTTTTGGCTCTCCTTTGAAAGAGGAGCCTTCTCATCTTTTCCCTTGAATGGAAAAGTGGGAATTTGCTGAAATGTTGCCTTTTCTTTTGGCAAGGTATCTTGTAGATATCTATCCCTTTCAATGGCATCTTAAAGGGTAGTGGGTTTGGTAGATTTAACCAACCCATAAAGTGGTTCTGCTAACCCATAAATATACATATAGACCTTTATTGCTGCAGATAAATCAAGAACCGTAATATAAATTTTTAGAAATTCAGAAATGTAAGTTTCTGGATTACCTGATTGTTTGAGCTTTGCTAGCCCCATGAAAGGTGCCTCCAGGTCTCTCTGATCAAACCTCTCCACCAACCTCCTTGTGAAATATGAATATGAAATCACATTGGCATGCCCCAATGTAGACAAGCCATGAAACCACCAATCATGTGCCTCACCCTCAAGTTGCAGCATTGCTATCTTGATGGCCTCCATCTCCAGTACTTGGTTCAACTGGAAGTAGATGTCTAGCTTATCTACCCATGATTTGGAAGTGCATTTTGATGACCTATCAATTTTGGGTAAGAAAATTTTTCCCATAGTTCGGTGTAGATCATGATTTTGAATGAATCCTCTACCTCTATTGTGATGCCGCAATCTCCTATTGTCCTTGATCTGACAAAATTCTTGAAAACTCAAGTGATCCCTAAATCTCTGAGATTGAGACTCATACTCCATGAAATAGTCTTCAAGATTTTATTGTTCTTGAGACCCTCCATTTACCACTGCTAATAATGTAGCCATTGTAGAGTGTTGGGAAGCTTGATCCTTCACAGGTTGATCACTCCAGTGATGAGAAATGTCGGGGCCTTCACCATGTAAAAAAACTTTAGGGGATTCCTTGTGTCTATCCATCCACATCTCCTTTATTTCTCTTGCAATATGTTTCATATTTCGAATAAGAAGCTTAGGAAACTCCTTCTCCTCATCTCCTCCTAATAAAGGGGTTTTACCCTTGTCTTCTTTATCATCTATGGCTGCCATCCTCTTCTTTATATAAGTTGTGAGCTTCCTCACCTTTGGCCCAACTCATTAAAGCAAATATCTTCATGCATGAGATGTCCCTCCAAAACTTCCTTGTCCCTCAATAAATGTCCATTGCTCCATAACAACACTGTTGATTAAGTCAAATTTGACCCAGTCTTCATGCTCCAACCCCTTTTCACATACAAAGGTGCTTAATTAAGCTACTAATATGTACTCCTTTCACATTAGGAGTGATTTTATTCCTACAAAGGAGATTTAGGGGTCTCCATACCCTCTTATTCATCAAATATAGAAGCAAAAACAAAATTTAATATTCCAAATAGCTCATGGATAATTGGGAATATTACACTCCATGAATTTGGATATCAAATTTACTGCATACATTATATCAGGCCTAGTTGCAGTCAAATACATTAGACTGCCAACCATGCTTTTGTACAATGTCAGATTGACATTCTTGTTGCAATCTTCCTTGCTCAACTTCAACCCCATGACAGTTGGAGTTGATGATGGCTTGTTGTTCTGCATATTGAACCTTTTTACAAATTCTGCATTATACTTGGATTGGGAGATAAAAATTCCCCTTTTTGTTTGTTTTACTTCTATGCCCAAAAATTATCTTAATAACCCCAAGTCAGTTATTTCAAACTCACTTTTTCAAGATTTCTTTGAAATCAACAATGAGAGTAACATCACTTCCTGTAAAAATCAAATCATCTACATACAAAAAAAAAAGAATTTTACTGTCATTTTCTTTGATGTAGAGTGTGTGTTCACCATCACACTTGTCGAAATCACTGTCCATCAGGTAGGCATCAATCCTATTGTACCATGTGCTTGGTGTTTGCTTCAGCCCATAAAGATCTTTTCACAACTTACACAAATTCTGTTCTTGGCCTTCTATTTCATAGCCAAGAGGTTTTTCAACATACACTTCCTCTATCAGCACTCCATTCAAGAATGCTAACTTCACATCCATTTGATAAAATTTCTATTTTTGTTGTGCTGTTATAGATAACATTGTTTGCACTTTCTCCATCCTTGCAACTGGTGCAAAGGTTTCCTCGTATTTTCTTCCTTGTTGCTTCTTGTAGCCTTTAAAAAATAGCCTAACTTTGTGTCTTTCTATCTTGCCTTCAATTTTTCTCTTGGTATTATAGACCCATTTCACTCCAATAACTTATTTTCCTTGTGGGACGTCCACTAACTCCCATTTGTCATTTCTTTCTATTGATACTATCTCTTCATTCGTTTCCTCAATCCACTTCTCTTCTTTGAATTCATCTTCAAAGTGGATTGGGTCATCTACGTGGAAATATAATGAAAATAAAGAATTCAAACCAGCACTACTCTGAACTTCTTGTTCATAAATTTCACTTAAATTTATGAATTTTGGTCTTCTTATATTTTCTAAAGATGTGCTTGGAGTTGCACTTGAACTCGAGGGAGTTGTTGATCCCTGTGGTGTGCTTGGAGAAGCACTTCCTTGGTTGTGCAGTGATGTCCTATTTCTTGCTTGCGGTGTGCTCTGTTGAGCTTTTGTAGGTGGAGGAGGAGCCATCGTTGAGGAGTTACTTGCTGCAGTCCATTCCTATTCTCTTCATGAGACAAACATGTCTTCACAATTATTGTCTTCTCTAGAATTCCATCCCATGCATCTTCTTCTATGAACTGAACATATCTTCTAATTATTACTTTCTTGGTTGATGGGTTATAGAGCTTTTAAGCCTTGGATTCATCATTGTACCCAATAAATATACATATCTCCCCCTTGCTATCCAAATTCTTCCTTAACTGATTCAGGACATGTGCATATGCCACACATCCAAACACTCTCATGTGAGTGAAAAGTTTCTTTGTTCCACTCCATGATTCTTTTGGAACTCTATTCATAACACTTTTGGTTGGACATCTCTTTATGATATACATTGCACAAGAGACAGCTTCTGCCCAATAATAATTTGGAAAATATTTTTCCTTCAACATACTTCTTGCCATGTGCATGATGGTCCTATTCTTTCTTTCTGCTACACCATTTTGCTGAGGTGTATACCTTGTGGTAAATTGCTTGTGAATTCCATGCTCCATGCAGAAACATAGGAATTATTTGGAGATATATTCTCCACCTCTATTAGTGCTCAACACTATTATGTAGTGTCCACTTATCTTATCAACAAGAACTTTCAGGTCATTGCACAATGTTGGAGTGGCAAGAATGTGAACATGAAGAGATAGATGATATGGCCATGAATAATCCGGCCGTAATGCGTACTTTGAGAAATTGCAGATTATACAAATTCTGGTCCATTCAGGGCATGAGAGCACAGGTAGAGTTAATGACCTGGTTGGTAAATAAATGGGACGTCCAGGAACAATGTTTCATCATTAGAGATCACAAGCTAGAAATTGAGCTTGAAGATATCTACTTCCTCACCAGTTTATCAAAAAAGAGGTGAACCTATTTCTTTGTTTGGAGCTAGGCAAGGTGGCCTGCCTATCGCTCGCTAAAAACAAGAATTATGTAATGAAGACGTTGATCCCAAGGACAACCAGATAGACATAAAAACTATCATACATATTTATCTAAAAGTCATTGCATTCACTATTACCAGATTATGTGGAAGTGCAGCTCCACATGTGGCTACCAAGTCACAAATGCAGACAGCTATTGAATGTTATAGAGGCACTATCTTCAATTGGTGTGAAGGGGTGCTGACCAATATAAAGGGTCAACTGACCAGAGCAAAGAACTCAAAGTTAAAAAAATTTGGGTATGGTGATATCTTGGTATGTTTTTCTTTGGAGAGAATTCCATCTCTTGCCCCTCAGCTGATCTTTGTTGACCATGGTGAACTCGGAGAGCCTCGCATGGTACGCTGGGTTGCACTGATGTCCCATTATGGTGGTGATGGTTGTACAGTAGTACGATTCACTCTGACATACTTTCATTGGTTACAGAACCAAATTTTTGCTATTGAGGATTTCCCATATGCATGCATTGATTTCTGAAATGATCTTGAGATGTCTTTACCTCCAGGGGAACAATGGGATGAATCAGGTAAATGATTTTTTTTGATGTATTTTAACTCTAATTTTTGTTTTGTTTTTCAATCATCCAATACTGATAACAAAAAATTCAAATGCAGATGTTGGTCCATGAAGACCAGCCAATCTCTGTCGCTTCGAGAGGAAGCCAACAGATCCTATTGCACTGCCAGAGAACCAGATAGCAGATATTCTCACTGACTTAGAGTAGAAATTGGAAAGGTTGACTAGAGACATTCCAGAGACTACAATGGATGATATCCCTCTTCGTCTCGAGAGGCATGTCGCTGGCGTTCCTGTCTAGTTTTAGAGATACCTGTGTAGAGTGGCGAGGGTGATAGTATATTATCATGATCATCACCATGAATAGTGGATGATTATCCTAGACTATTGTATTTTTGTTTTTTGTATCACTATCTTTCAGATCATAAGGTGTTTTAAACCTATGTTCCTAGACGATGTAATATTTTTTGAAAAACAAACTCTATCTATGATATGACTACTTTTGTTGACTATCTTATTCAACACATATCGAATGCTGTTTTTAATTTACCGTTTTAATGTCACAAATCTCTATTTATAACATTATTAGCTAATGCATCAGCCAATGTATTTAAAATTCTTGGACTGTGTTGATATTCAATGTAATCAAACTGCCTCTCCAAGAGACTAACCTTAAAAAATAATCTTAGTAACACTGGAATTTTAATCACATATACCTTGTTTAAATGTAATACAATGAGTTTTGAATCTAACCTACTGATCAAACGACGAATGCAAAATGAAATGGCATCAGAAAATAACTCAATCACTACGCTATATTCTGCAACATTATTCGTTGTTTGACCAAGGCGTACCCCATGCATAGAAACTAACTCATCGATGGGTGAATAGATAACCTAGGCCGTGGAAGAGATATTTCGTGTACTACAACATGCACCATCAGCAAAACCAATGTACGCTTGAAGGGGTGTCGAAATCTGCAATATCAAGAGTAATCAAGATAAGTAGGAATGGTAGTCAATGCAAACTTAAACTAGAAACACTCATCTAATCTAAAGCAGATAATCTTAGAAAAATAACTAATATATAGGTATGATATTCACACAAAAAATCAAGCATAATATCTCTTTCAATAAATCCCATTTCAGGGTTTATCTAAATAGACCCCGTCATAGTCAATCAATTTGTAAGCCCCTTTTGCAGGCACTTGCTTCAAAATATAAAGACCATGCCACATGAGTTCAACTTTCCCAGCTCCTAGTTTATCATTAGCTTGGTCATATACCAATACTAGATCACCTTCTAAAAAAATATGAGGTGTAACACTTCGATCATACTGAGCTTTAATGCATTTTTTATGAGCTTCGGCTGCTAATGTAGTGGTGCGTTGAGTCTCATCTAATTGTGCTAAGTAAAAAAAGCATTTTTCCTCCTCAGAAGTGGCTGGTAATAACTCTATGGCTAATTGGAGTGACATTATTTCGCAGTCAATCGGTAACACAGCTTCTAAACTGTAGACCAGTTGAAAAGGAGTGAACCCCCTTGCATTTTTTGCTGAGGTTCGATATGCCCAAAGTGCTGAGAAAAACATAGTATGCCAATTTGATTTATGAATTCCGATTATCCTTTTAATCATAGTGGTCAAAAATTTATTAATATCTTCAACCTAACCATTAGTCTTCGGGTAATATGGAGTAGAATTATCATGGCGCAGGCCAAGTTGGTCAGAAAGTTTAGTCATCATAATGTTTCGAAAATGACTCCCATGATCAGTAATGATAGCTTGGGGTACACCAAATCTTGCAATCACGTGATTGAATACAATTGTAGCTACAGTTTTTCCATCTGCCACAAATGTAGGCATTGCCTCGACCCATTTGGTAAAATAATCTACAATGAGAATAATATACCCATGCCCCTCGGCTGAGTGAGGGTTACATATAATGAAATAAATGCCCCATTTTGCAAAAGGACGGAAAACAATAATGGGGTGAAGTGGACCTGGTGGTGCACGCATCTTCCGATCAAATATTTGACAGTTATGACATTTTCGGACCACGATAATGCAATATTTGAATAATGACATCCAAAAATAACCAGCACGCGGTATATTTTGGGCTGTGGCATACCCAGACATATGAACGCCACATGCTCTAGAATGGTAGTCATTCAAAACTCATTCAGCCTCTTCATGAGTCAAACATTGTCGAAATACAGAATCCGCATCATGATGATAAAGCGTGTCCCCAACAATATTGTATTGTTGAGATTGGTAACGGATCTTTCGTCAATGTGAACATGAAATTTTAGGCCGAAAAGTTTGGTTTTGGAGATAAATGATGATATCTCCATACCAAGGATCTAACGTACTAATAAGAAACAAATATTCATCAGCGATCGGATGCTCTACCACAGTTTCTGTCTTAGTATTCGGGAAGTCACACATAAGTTCGGAGAACACCAGTGATTTCTTTGATTTGGATTTTTCAAATTCTAAATCAAAATCTTCAAGGATAACTATCCATTTAGAGTATTTTCCCCCAAGCAATTGTTTAGTCAGAATATACATAATCGGGTTGCAATTAGAGATCACAGTTGTTTTTCGTAACAAAATGTAATGACGAAAACGTTGGATAGCTTGAATTGTTGCTGAGGCCAATTTCTCCACATGCGAGTATTTAATCTTTGTTGGATTGAGATTCCGACTAAGATAGTAAATCACATGCTTGTTGTGGAGTTCATCTTCCTGAACTAATACCATTCCAATAGTGGAATTAGAGGCTGCTAAGTATAAAAATTAATCCTGGCTGTAATTTGGTGGATGCAATAATGATGCATGGGTCAACATGTGTTTTAAAGCATCAAATGACCGATCAGTGATCTCATCCCAAATAAAAGGAACATTCTGTTTCAACAACTTGGGAAAATCTTTGGTTAAGTTAGCGTAGTTCTGGATAAATCTACGTAGAAAGTTTTCTTTCCCTTGCAAACTTTGGAGTTGGCGAAGTGTGGAAGGAGGAGGTAAATTGATAATAGCCTCAACCTTTGAAGGGTCAACACGAATGCCTTCTTTCAAAATGGAAAATTCCAATAATCCACCAGATTGTACACAAAAAACACACTTGTGTGGATTCAAGAGAATCTTATAATACCTACATCTCATAAAAATCGCTCGTAAATTAGTAGGATGATCTTCCTTGTGTAATGAATGAGTAGGTAAATCATCAAGATAACGTTTCACAATGTGTTTAATGTCATGGAAATCATAGGACATAGCCCTTTGAAAAGTTGCCCCAACATTTTTCAATCCGAAAGGTATTTTACAATAAGAAAATGTTCCCCAAGGACAAATGAATGTTGTTTTTTGTTGATCGGAAGGGAATATGTTGATCTGATTGTATCTGGAAAATCCATCCATAAATGAATACATTTCATTTCCAGCACAATCGTCAATAATTTGATCGATATAAGGGGTTGGATAATTGTCTTTAGGACAAGCTTTGTTAATATCCCTATAGTCGACACACACACGTATTGTTCCTTGTTTTTTAGTAACTAGAACAATATTAGATACCCAATCCATTAATGGGATAGGATAAATAAAACCTACTCTTATTCATTTTTCAACTTCGGCTTTGATAGCAACAACTTTTCGTGGATGTATCGGACGTAATTTTTTTCTGATAGGCTTAGAATCCGGGTAAGTTTTGATTTCATGAACGAAAATTTTTGGATCAATTCCTAGAATTTCTTCATAAGACTAGGCAAATATGTCACGAAATTATTGAAATAGGACTTTATATGTAGCAATTTCATCTAATGTACAAGAAGCACCTATATGAATGTTTTCAATAATTCCTGGTTTTGCTGATATGTCAATGGGAACTGTTGAAGAAATATTTCCCAAATTTATTTCAGAATTAGAATTTGTAACTGATATTGGAATTTGGGGTTCTTTGACATAATCAAATGTAAAAATAGATGAAAAATTCTTTTCGAATCTATCAAGCTCAGTTAAAAATGATGACTTATGATGAAGATCATCCCATGGTAAATCATCTATGGACAAGAATTCACAAATGCTTTCATGAGTATAAAGCACTTCTGAAATAGAATCGGGAATTAATGTTATAGCTGAGCTTGATGGTGAAAATGATTCTTCATTGATCACATTCACTGGATCAGAATCAGTTGATGGCAGATTGGAAAATGACTGTACAACTTGATATGCTATCTCAAAAGGATTCAAAGGAATCATGCCATTCAATGAATCCAATTCTGACTCTAAAGGCACTACCCAAAGATCATCAAATGGAATAGTGCTTGATGTAATCATATTGATATTAGCAATAGTACATGGTACATTAAGTAGAGGCTTAGAAAAAATTCCCATTAAAGCGGAATATTTGATTAAACCTACTCCTACATCCTCATAAGGGATAGTCGATTTTCCAATGTGTTGAATACTATCCGTAGAAGCTGGGTCAGACGAATAATATGAGAGCTGATCAATTTTCACAATCTTTACTTGATGAGGAAACATGATTATTCGAAATACGGATGACACGACAACAGTCATAGCATAATACCAACTTCGACCCAGAAGAAGGTTGTAATCTAGAGGGGCATCAACTACTTCCACATCTAAATTAACGGTTTTACCTTCGACCTCTATAGGTAGATCTTGCAAAATTCCAAAAGGATGGAATCCTCTTTTGTCAAAAGCTTTGATGATTGTTGGTGATTGGTTAAGGGTTGGAGAACCAAGTGATTTCCAACAGTTTAACGACATGATACACGTAGATGATCCTTCATCAATAACAGTACGAAAGCAACATCTGTTTTTGATTAGTACTGGAATTTGAAAAGTCATTTGATGAGGAAAACGTGGTGTAAAATTTTCTAAATAAAAGACCAGGAGGTTCTAATCTTGAAGATATATAGCTCCAATTGTTGATAATAGTAATTTCCTTTTTGCTAGGCATGATTGCAGCACTTCTAAGGCCGACATTCTTGAAGAAGATATTGATAAATCTTCAACAATGTTGTAGTTCTGAGCAGCTCTCGCATGTGGATTGAAAGTTTTTTTACGAAGTACACCTTTAGCAGGCAGTTTGATTACTAAATCAGGATTAGGCTTCTAGATATGAAGTGGATCAGAAACTGAAGGAGATGTAACTGGTGAAGAATTATAATTTTCTACTTCCTTACCAGGAACATGACTTTTACTACCATAATATTGTGATCGAGTCGCAACCATTACTTGAGACATCATCAAAATATATGTTGATGTATTAGAAGAAGATCTAATCATTTTGCTATCTTGAGCTGGAAAAGGATCTTTCAAGGCAGCTGGGGTGGGTGAACCTTTGATGAAATTAGATACCTCAGCCCTATGCGGACATTCCTGGGTGAAATGATCCTCGTCATAGATAAGACAAGGATAATGAGGTTTCCATTTATCATTAGTCAGCTCATTTTTATCAGTTTTTTCCTTAAAAAATGAAGTATGTTTACTTTTATTCTTCCCTTTCTTCTTTTTGCTAGATTTTGACTTTGTAGTAGATGATTCTACAATGTGAATATAAGCAGAAGTTTCTAGGGAATATTCTCCTTTTGGTGAATCTGGTAAATTTATTATGGGAGAAGTAACCTTTGAAGTTTTATTCTTACTCTTAGTCGTACTAACAGAATCGATCACACATCAGCAACATGAGACCCTGAAGGAGTTGTTGTTATCTGACCAGGGTGCGAAAAATCGGGAATCTTATCATACAAAGTACCTGACTGGGTATATACCAAGTCAAGATACTGAGCTTGAGCGATGACTTGTTCTTCAGTAACAACGCCTCCTTTAGCTACATCTTCAGTGATTTTTGGAAGCAATGATTTGATAAACCATTCAACCAATATTTGATCCGGGATAAAAACTTTCACCAAACATCTTCCGTGTCTCCATTCATGTATATGATCTGATATGTATGTAGACGTAGATTTTTTTAGTGAAGTTAATAATTTCGTGACATTGTCATATCTGACTAGCAACTGAAAATGAGTTAAGAAAGAAGTTGCTAAAGCATTGAAATTGTTAAAAAAGCCTCATAGCAGTTCAATATATCATCTGGAAACTAATCCTATTAAGGTTCTCTGAAAAATTCTAAGTTGAATAGAATCATCAATTAATGAGTTGGATGCACACCAAAGGTGGTAAGTCATAATGTGGCTAGAAGGATCCTCCCTTGATTTTTCTTCAAACTTCGGGATATCACTGGGCAACTTATTTGGCATCAGTGGCCAATACAGATGATAATAGATGGGATCATTTGTAAGGCGTGATAAATCAAGTAATTCCAAATTTTCTGTGAATGGTAACTGATGGTTAGGGTCCTGGTGATAGCCTTTTGAAACTAAACTAGTTCGAGGAGTAGGATATCCAGGTTACCCTCGAATAGCGTGTGCATTTGAAATCAGAATGCCCACTGGGTAACTAGGAATAGTCGGACCATACTGGGGTTGAACAGGTGTCTGATATGTATACCCAGGATACGGTTGTCGTAGGTATACTGGATTTTGTGGGACAGGTCCATATGGATTTTTCCCTTGATATGGTCGATAAGTAAACTAAGGTTGACTTGTAATAATTGTACTTGTACCAGGTTTTCCTGCAAGCATATAAACAATATTCTAAATTATAGGTCCGGACTACAGAATAGAAACTTGAGGAATCTATACCGATATTTGCGGGGCAGAAATAATAGGAACTATAGAAACTCCAAGAATAGGTGTGGTAGGTTGATCAGAAGTCTAAGCAGTAGTTTGAGATGGAGTGCTAGGTGTACTCGGACCAGGCTGCTAAGCAGTGCCAGATGCAAGTACCTGAACAGTAGATTTAACAGGTTGGACAGGTTGTTGGATATGAGCATAACCAATCGGTTGTCCAGGTTGATAATAAAGTACTTATACATTTGGCTGTAAATTCTGTTGAACTTGGGATGGATCCCACACCATATTTACCCCGGGATATGAAGGTCCCATTAAAGGTTTTGCATAAGAAGGACCGTAACTAGGTTGAACATATCGTTGATAATTCGCTGGATAATTTCCCCCTCCTTGTAACCTTTGTTGTTCCGGGTAGAACCGAGGTCCTAAAGGAGGTTGCAAAGCTTGAGCAGGGTACTTCCCTTGAGGTTTATATTAACCTGGAGGTATGTATATACCTGGAGGCATATACTCTCCCTGAGGTTGATATTGATCCTGAGGTATGTACTGCCCCTGGGGTTGATATTGACCCTGAGGTATGTACTATCCTTGGGGTTGATATTGACCCTGAGTTATGTAATGTCCTTGGGGTTGCCCCCCTAGGCTATATTTGAATACTTTGAGGTTTCCCCTCAAGCAATAAATTACTACCTTGAGGTCTGGGGTTTGGAATATTTCCAGACATCATATAAAATTGCTCATTGTTCAAAGTTCCAGTATTTGATTCATTCAGGCCAGATGATGATATTTGTTTGTTTGGAAAAGGAGATGCCCCTGAGAAGGTACCAGAGAGCGACTGATAGCTTGCAGGAATAGATGGACCACGATATAAAACCTTTTCAGGGATTTAGAAAACAGATATGACTCACCCAACATGTTTAATGGAGGTCTATAACCTATTGGCGTAATAAGGAATTCGGGGTGGTCAATAATTCAAACCAAAATTATGTACTAGAAATTCTGTCAATGAAGAATACCAAGCATCTTATCTAAAAGGACTATAAAAAATCGATTCACATTCTCTAAGATTTAAAGATTCTTGAGCTGAAGGAAGAACAACTTCCTCTTTAGTGTTAGTAACTTCTTCAATACTAATGAGACCAGGAGGAATATCTTCTGTGATTCTATTTCTTACTCTAGGTGAATCAGGATGACCAAGAGTTGGAGTAGCGAACTGTAAATAGGTTCAGATGTAGCAGTCTTAGTTTTTGTTTAGAAATTTCAGGTTCAGAAGGTGATAATTCACTTGTTATAGAAGCAAGTTCAACTAGTTCGGAAATAGAAATTTTCTGAGGAGTAACCTTTGCTACTTGCATTTGGTCTACTTCGTAATCAGGATGAATAATAATGGATTTTTTTTCCTGTTCGATTGATCCAGTTCCTGATGTTTTTCATTTTTCAGTTCGATTTTTTTCTAATTGGCTTGGTGTATATTCAAGGGGTTTCCCCTGCATTCTATGTGATCATCTCGGTAATTCAGCTACGATTAAAAATTTTAACACACGCAATCAAAGAGAATTTCAATAAAAACCCTAAAGTCACTGAGGAAACAATCAAATGAATCACACGCCTATAAAAATCTAAGAGATCAATCCACACACAAACAGTAGATTCCTGCACTAAAAACACTAGTTGGTGATGAAATCCAACATCGTAGAATTATAAAGAAGAAATAGCAGTTGGAACAGTTACCCCGACAACCTTCTTAATGAAACAGACCAGTGCAAGTTTCTCCACTTAAACCATCTCGAGTGAAGATAACCCTCCGAAGAGTCCAAGTGAGTCTAGTCGACATATGTTCTAGGTATAGTGGGACCTTCCCTCCACCGTCACCTTGGGAAAGAATCCTAAATTTTATGGCCACTAAGGTCACCAACAGGAACACATATACCTGGGGGAACAGTCTACAATATGATATACATGCAAGGGTAGAGTAACAAGCTCAATCCCCTTGAATGCTCCTTGACATAATCCAAGGTTTACCGACAAGTGATCCCAGGCTCCTTGACAATGTTTTATCTGAGGTTTAACATTTTAATATGTGCACATATTCTATCGTTCCCAATGAGATAGGTATGATTACCTCACTGGTTTGGATATGATCTCATGCTTGAATCCTTTAGGAGGAGCTTCCTAGAGCATACATGCTACAATTAGATTTTCCTACTGCGAGATCAACTACTTGTTTGTTTTTATTTCCTTGGAAAGTCAACTAAAACCTATTCCAAGACACTAGCCTAAGCTATGTTGGTAGAAAAGAGCCCTAAAAAATATCAAATTTCTAGATTGATTTTAATTAAGTGTTAATTTTAATTGACAGTTTCTTAGGACAGAGGTACGGAAATGAAACTTTGGTGATGTTTAAAGACCTGACTAGAAATACACTATAATGCATCTATATGAGAAACAACTCATTTCTTTTCAATTAAAAATAACTAGAGGAAAGAGTTGATAGATTTCAATAATTTTCAAAATATCAATTATTTCTTTCCCACATGAGAAAATTTGAAAAGAAGACAATTTAGAGAACTCAATTTCAAAAATATATTTGCTCAAAAATTAAATTCCCTATGTCATTTAGATCAGAAAAAAAAAAAAATCAAACTTCTTCCAAAAGAAAACTAAAAGTCTTAAAACTATAAAATTAAAAACTAAAATAAAACTCTAATATTGAACTCTATCTAAAGGTTGGAGGATGTCTTAGCTCAGTTTGTTATCTAACCAAGATCTTTCTACTTATTTTAGCAAGAAACTAAAGCATCCAATAACGATTTTAAAATGAAATTTAGACCTTATCAGTCCAAAAGGCTTTCTAATTTTGCTAATGAAACAAAAAAAAAAATTCATAAGAGTAATAATTGCATCAAGTTCAATGGCTCAATAGAAAAATAATGACATACCAAGTAGTTATGGTATACAAAATTTTCTGA
The DNA here is from genome assembly GCA_034641835.2 of Pinus albicaulis. Taxonomy (NCBI): domain Eukaryota; kingdom Viridiplantae; phylum Streptophyta; class Pinopsida; order Pinales; family Pinaceae; genus Pinus; species Pinus albicaulis. The sequence goes on along the minus strand of CM076573.1, from coordinate 182,264,345 downwards.
TTCAGAGCAACGGGAGGACAAGGCAAACATTTTACTCATAAAATCAAACTAGTTGAAAAGATCACTTTAAACAAAGAATTTCTGAAAGAAACTTTTCACATATGTCTTTGACAATTAAGAAAAGTTGGGATAACAATAAAGAATCAAGTAATTGGACTCCAGAAAATAGAATTTTTAATTTTTCTAAAATTTTCCAAAAGTGCGCAGTTTTTAATGGAACAGGGTGTGGTACCACACTATATTGCACTAAAATTCGCTAAGGCTACCGCTCTGTTTAAAAAAAAAAATGTGCGGAAGCTAGGAAAAGTAGAGAAAAAATAAAAATACAGATTTACAGTCGGGGATCCAATTGAGTTTTCTACCCAATCCAGTTTTGAGCTAATTTAAGTCAAAGAAATCTGAAAGAAATCTCAAAAATCAAACTAAAAATGAAAAAGAAAACTAAGTTCAGAATTTCCCCAGCAAAGTTGCCATTTTGTTAGATGGAAAAATCCCTCTTGTGGACAAGATCGATCTCCCTAGTATCCTAAGGAAATCTAGAAACAAACAAACAGATGTAGACCATTTGCTCTAGACTATTTTTCTTAAGAATTATTAATTAACTATGGAAAGATACTCCTACCTGCAATCCAATGCTTGCTCAGTCCTCAATCTAGTCATTCTAGAAGCCTATCGATCCAACGTATAAGATCTACAGTCAAAGACAAGCAAACAAGATCAAAAGCATCTAAAAAATATGATATTTCAGAAGCAATAATCTATCTTAGTGATCAAGGAATCTAAGAATTAAATCATTCAAAAGATAGATGAACAAGTTAATGAGAAAATAGAATCTATTTTTATTAACTTTGAATAAAAATAAGAAACCTTACAATCTTGACGTCTTGATGTTTGTACAGGTTCTTCCGAGGTCCCGAACAACCATTTTCTTCGGTTTGACAAGACTCCAACTCTCTTGATTAGCATAAGACTATGGCTATGAGTATGTAATCTCTCTCATGCCAATGATGAAAAATGTAGAGAGTATATTTCTTCAGCAATTCACCTCATAATTATCAAGTTGTAAGTACCCTTGAGACTAAAACATGGTCTCAATTTATAGTAGAAGGGAGGTAGTTTCAGTTCCAAAAAGGAAGGGATAAAGCCCTCTCATCATGGGATTTCAGCTCTAAAAACCAAGGGAAGCTCCATCTATGAAGGGATCAAGGTTCATGAATGGAAGGGGCGAAGCTCAAGCAGATAACACTTCTAGAAGGCCCCAGCTAGGAGAATATTTGACCAGCTGGACTTCTAGAACTTACTTTTCTTTTTATTTTACCTTTTACGGGGATCCGTAGTTTTAATGAGCAGAACGTGTGGGATGTGCTGCAATTTTTATAGCAATAAAATGCGGTACTGCAGAAAATGACTAGGGAAAGTGCGGAGTTAGGCTTTTTAGGCTTTTTAAGAGCTTTTCTCCAGTTCTAAGACTTGATTTAGGAAATTTATGTTTTTAGACCTCTAAGGGAGCAATAAATAGGTAATGATGAACCCATATAAACAGATAAATGTCATGGTGACAAATTTCAGCGTAAAAACACCCTCCAATGAGATTGAACCTCAAATTTGGAACAAGAAAGTCCCATAACCATGTTTAGATTACCTTGTCTTTGAAGTTCTTGAACCCATTTATTTGCTTGAAAACTAAGTCTAGATTTGTAATTTCGTAAACAATTATTGTTGCTGCAGCACAACAATAATACAAGAGAGCCAAGCCATGATATTTTTCCTACCAAAAAGTGTCCCATATATCCAATTTCATACTGGTTTCATTCACATCTAGTGTCTGAGAGAAAAATTCCCCCTTATTGTCGACCCTTACAACAAAAAATTTCCAAGCTATGATATTTTTCCTGCCCAACAGTGCCCCACATACCCAATTTCATACTGGTTTCATTCACAGCTAGTGTCCGAGAGAAAACATTTCCCCCTATTGTCGACTCTTGACAACAAAAACTTGAACTTTGACAAATCTAAGAATGAGGCTAGATTTACCAACCCCCATATCACTTAGAAGCACTTGGTACACACTTACAAGTTTGGCCTTCACATTCTTGTTGCCCATAGTCACCATTAACTTCTATCTGAATATGCTTCATTCAGGATTCCAAAAGTTATAGAGAGGATGGGTTGAAAAATAGTTTCTTCCTCTACTATTGTGAAACCAGCTCCAAAAAGAGAAGAAAAGAGATGTCAACGCCTTAGAAATAATCCACTTCGAGGGGGAAACCTCCAATACATTACATGAATGAACAATTATTGGATGATTCAAATTAAAAAGCCTCCTTTCTATATATAGGAGTCCATGGGGCCACAATGTAATCCTAGTGGGGCCACAATGTAATCCTAGCCGACCTAACAATAATAATTTAAGGGCACAATAATAACAATATGGGGGTTACAAGGGTACAATAATAACAATAAGGGGGTTACACTAACAACAATAAGGGACTATGCTAGTAATATAGGGACCTAACATGCCCCTCTCCTTCAAAAAAGTGTTGTCCTCAATGCTTGAGTAGCTCTCGGTGCTTCTGTATAAAATTCTCATCCTCCCATGTAGAATATTCAGTGGGTAAGTTCTTCTACTTGATGAGATACTCTGAAATTGATCGATTTTGAAATTGATCGATTTCGTAGCTGTCGAGTTCTTGTTTCCATGACTCCTTCAGGTTTTTTCCTTCCTCATCAAGTTCTGGCAATATTGTTTGAACTGGAAGATTTTCACCTATAACCTTCTTTAAGCATGAAACATGGAAAACTGGATGCACTTGTGAAGAAGCAGGAAGCTCCAATTTGTATGACATAGTACCAATCTTTTGCAACACCTTGTAAGGACCATAGTACTTTGGCGATAATTTATTATCCTTCTTAGCTTGCTTGAGGGACATTTGTTTGTATGGTTGTAGCCGTAAAAAAAACCCAGTCTCCTACATCAAAACTTCTCTCGCTGAGATGTTGATCTACCTGTTGTTTCATTCGATTTTGTGCCAAATTTAGGTTGTCCTTTAAGAGTTGGAGAACTTCTTGTTGATGCTCGATGTGATCTTCCACTGCTTGAACCTTCGAATTTTCTCTTAAAGATGATGTGATGGATGGTGGATGATATCCATAAAGTGCCATAAATGGGGTCATTTTTGTTGCGGTATGGAAGGAAGTGTTATACCACCATTCAACGAGAGGTAACCACTTGACCCATTGTGTTTGTTTATCAGATACAAAACAACGAAGATATCCTTCCAAACATTTATTTACTATCTCAGTTTGACCATCAGATTGAGGATGATAAGATGAGCTATGAGCTAATTGAGTACCCAAACAAAGAAATAACTCCGTCCAAAAATTTCCAGTAAAAATGGGATCTCTGTCGCTCACAATAACCCTTGGGCTTCCATGTAGCTTTTGAATTCTGTCCATAAATGTAGTAGCAACTGTACTTGCTTTAAATGGATGAGATAATACACAAAAGTGTGCATACTTGGTAAGTCTATCAACTACCACCATGATGACACTCTTTCCTTCGGACTTAGGTAAACCTGTGATAAAATCCATTGAAATCTCCTCCCAACGTTGACTTGGAATGGATAAAGGTTGTAGAAGACCCGGGATCTTAATTGTCTCAACTTTATTCTGCTGGCAAACCAAACATTCTGCCACAAAATTTTGAATATCAGATTTAAGGCCATCCCAAAAAAAATATTTCTTCACCCTGTGGTAAGTTTTTAAAAATCCTGAGTGTCCTCCTAAAGGAAAAGTGTGCAATTCCAAAAGAATATTTTGTTTTAGTTGGGAATTCTTACAAAGATATAAGCGATCTTTGTACCATAAGGAATCATTTTTCCAACTAAATGTATCATATGTACTAGGATATTGTTGCAACTTTTGAATGAGTGTCTACACTTCTTCATCCTTCTTCCATTCATCTCTTGCTTCGGTTATCCAATCTGGTTGGATAATAGAAATGGCACAAAGCAATGCTTCCACCTCTTCATTCTTTCTTGAGAGTGCATCTGCAACAACATTTAGCTTCCCTTTTTTGTATATTATTTCAAAGTCATAACCCAACATCTTTGTGACCCATTTTTGCTATTCTTCTGAAGATAGTCTTTGTTCCAAAATGTTTTTAAGACTATCATGATCAGTTTTTACCTTGAAGTGTCTTCCCATTAGGTAATTTCTCAATCTCTTTAGTGCATGAAGTATTGCTAACATTTCCTTCTCATATATAGGTTTCTGTAAATATTTTCCTTTGATTTGACGACTTTCAAAAGCAATGGGTCTTCCTTCTTGCATTAAAACAACACCAATTCCATTTCCTGAGGCATCACATTCCACAATAAAGGTTTTTGTGAAGTCTAGCACAGCTAAGACTGATGCTAGGAACATTTCCTCTTTAAGATGCTCAAAGGCCTTAGTTGCTTCAAAAGTCCATGAAAATGCATCTTTCTTCAATAATGTTGTTAGAGGTGCTGCTATTCTCCCATAACTCTTAACAAATTTCGATAATACCCTGATAACCCTAGAAATCCTCACAACTGCTTTATGGTTGTGTGGAATTTCCATTCCTTAATGGCTTTAATTTTGTTAGGGTCTACCTTAACACCCTCGTGAGATACAATATGACCCAAATATTCCACCTCTTGTACTCCAAAAAAACATTTGGATGCTTTTGCATATAATTGTTTCTCCTACAATAGTTTAAGCACCTTATGAACATGTTGAACATGATCTTTCCAAGACCTGCTGTAGATTAGTATATCATCAAAAAACACTAGCACAAATTTTCTAAGGGTCTGAAAATGGGATTCATCAACCCTAGAAATGTAGAAGGTGCATTATTAAGGCCAAAAGGCATGGCCAAAAATTCATAATGACCCTCATGAGTTCAAAATGTTGTTTTCGGAATATCTTCAGTCTTCATTCTAATTTGAGATACCCTGAATGAAGGTCCAATTTGGTAAAATAAATTTCTCCATGTAATTCATCGAATAACTCATCAATCACAAGAATGGGAAATTTATCTTTAATGGTGATCTTATTGAGCTCCCTATAATCTGGAAACATTCGCCACGATCCATCCTTCTTGTGTACCAATACTGCAGGAGCAGAGAAAGAACTTTGACTAGGTTGAATTATACCCGCCTCTAACATTTCTTCAATCATATGTTCAATTTTGCTCTTTTGGACATAAGGATATCTATAAGACCTAATGTTTGGAGGAACACTTCCTGGAATCAAATGAATAGCATGATCATGATCATGAATAGGTGGGAGTCTTTTTGGAGTTTCAAAAACCTTGGAATGATTGTCCAAGACTTTTTGGAGATCTACAGAAATAGATGATTTTGATGTTGGAACTTCTAGTGAGCATAATTGTGCAATTATGCCTCGTTGTTATTTCTTTATAAGCTTTGTCATGAAATTAGAGCTTATTATATTTCTTGGCTTCCTTGCAATACCCAGTAATTCGACTTCCTTTCCTTCTGAAAAAAAAATCAAGAAAAGTTCTTGAAAATTAAAAGCTACCGTCCCCAAAGATTGTAACCATTGTACTCCTAGTACAACATCAGCACCTCCCATAGGAATGGAAAGAATTGGAATATTGAATACATATTCCCCCATGGTTAGCTTGATATTATGGCATTCTCTAGAGAAATTTATAGTTCCTCCATTTTCAACCATCACTTGAAATTCTGGTGCTGGGTATAGGAAACAATTCAATTCCTTCGCTACCTTACAATGAATAAAATTATGGGTACTACTTGAATCAATCAACATTATTACCTTTTTCTTCTTGATATTTCCTTCTATCTTGAGATTTTGAGGAGTGGTAATTCCTGCCAATGCATTACATGATATGGTCAGACTCATTTCTTCCTCTTCTTGGGTTAGTTCCTGGTGTATATCCTCTTCTTGTTCATTTTCTTCTTCCTCTTCACAATCTATGTAAAATAATTTATTCTCATCACACTTATGACCTTTAGTGTATTTTCTATCACAACTGTAACAAAGCCCTTTTGCTCTTTTTTCTTCCAATTGTTGTGGTGTAAACCTTGTAGGTTGTGGAAATCTAGGAGTAGCAACACTTCCCTCTTTATAGAAGTGAGTGGTAGGCTTCCTTGTCGCCATAATTTTACATTCAATTTTTCTTGCCAACCTGAATGCCTTCTCCAATGAATCAAGTTCCAAAATGCGAACTTCATGTTGGATGTTATCCTTTAAAGTACCTATGAAGAGATCAATCATGTGTTCCTCTGGAATATCAGTTACCCTTATATTCAATTTTTGGAAGTCCTCAATGTGCTCCCCCATTAAAACCTTTTGTTTGAGATTAATCAATTGGTTAAAGAAGGTGTTTCTCTTTGTATCCTCATAATTTGCTATCATTTCCTCCGTAAAAATTGACCAAGTGACAATTTTTTACGGGAGCAAAGCCACCGATACCATACAAATGTATTTTGTTTTAAATGTAAAGTTGCAATGCGTACCTTTTGTGTGTTCTGCACATTATGGAGATCAAAATATTGCTCCATATGTAGTATCCATGTTACAGGGTCCTTTCCATCAAACTTCCTCATATCTATTTTTGGAATATGGTGGTTCTTCTCGCCAACATTATATTTTATGAAATCATGATCAACATTTATTTTTTTCTCAGCATGAGCTTCCTCTACTATATTTTCACCATTAGGAAACATTTATTGTATAAAATTTTTCAAACCTTCCATGTCTACTTTTAGATCATTGTTCATGTTTTCCATTTTCTCATCGATCTTAGCTTCCATTTCATCCATCTTAGATTCCATACCAGCTTCCATGCCATCTATCTTAGGTTCCATGCCATCTATCTTAGATTCCATGCCATTCTTAAACCCATCCATGCCTTTATTCAAAAATTCCATGTCATTTTTTGTTGCTCTTTGCGAGAGTGAAATTTGTTGCACTTGCTCTTGTAATTTTGATATGTCATGTTGTCATTCTTCATCTTCATGAGTCATAGTAGAGATTTCTAAAGGCTTAATGGGTGTTTAATTATTTTTAGGGGCCATTTTAGAATCCAATACTAATATCTATTCTAAAATATTCCCTTGGAATCAATTCAACTTGATTCTTCAAACAAGACTTATGCAATTCAAAGAAAAAAAATACACACCTTTTACTTGATTTTGAGGAGCTTGATATTGAAATTGAATTATCTCTATAATTAAAGATCCTCAATATCTAAAATTCAGCCCTATCATATCCCTCTGAAGCTTCTTTCAAATGGCATAGGTCTGATCTGATTTTGATTCTTCAAGGAAAAGTTATGTCCAATCTCCCATAATGACCCAATTTTGGACTGGTTCAGTAGAGTGAACTTGTACGACTTGCCACGTGTCACTATTTCCTCCTTTGGCTCTGAAATTGATAGAAAAAAAACTATAGTCTGTGTACTTGTAGCCACTGTTTACATCATTCCAAGATGATGCTCTGAGAAAGAGCTATGAATATTTTCCCACAATCACCTCTTTGAGATGAAATTCAGAAGCCTCACAAATCCCTAACTTCCACAAATCATATCTCTGAAAATATTGCGAATCAATATCGAAAATTTTGCGATGATGTTACTCAAGATTGTGGCTTCACACTATAAAAATTTCAGCTTCTGAACCTTCGTATACAAAACGTTATTACGAAAATACCATGATGACCTGTTTAGGTTAAATTCAGGAGCCTGCAAAATGACCTAACTTGCATAGATCATATCTCCAAAAATATCGTGAACCAAGCTCTGAAATTTTGTAACATTGTTCCTGAGGGTTTTGGCTTCGTACTCTAAAAATTTTAGATTCTGAACCTTCGTAGAAAAAACGTTATAGCAAAAATTCCACGATGACCTGTTTGGAGAAGCGAAACCCTAGAATCTCAAAGCTCTGATACCAAATGTTGTGAAACCAGCTCCAAAAAGAGAATAAAAGAGATATCAACACCTTAGAAATAAGCCACTTCGAGGGGGCAACCTCCAATACATTACATGAATGAACAATTATTGGATGACTCAAATTACAAAACCTCCTTTCTATATATAGGATTCCATGGGGCCACAATGTAATCCTAGCTAACCTAACAATAATAATTTAAGGGCACAATAATAACAATATGGGGGTTACAAGGGTAGAATAATAACAATAAGGGGGTTACACAAACAAAAATAAGGGACTATACTAGTAATATAGGGACCTAACATCTACTCTCCTCACGAAACCAAATTGGTCATTTCTTCAGTCTTCCCTAATGAAGCCAAAGAATGGAGCAATCTTATCACCACTCAATACTATTGGAAAATTAATCTCAACCATCACGTTTAATTTTATGACAACAACCATACCTTAGTAAATGTTTTTTAGGTTGTAGATAAGTTTGCAGGGATGGAAATTTCATAAATGAAGTTCTTAACATGAGTACATAACCCATTCTGCAACAGATTAAATTATTAAAGTCAAATAGAAATTTAATGCATGATTATTAAAAGCTTATGGGAAAATATTTACTCCGCAAGTGTTATTTACTTCACGTAATCTCTACAAAGTTCAGAAAGTCATTTTTTCCCATCCTATGTATTAAATTTTGTCTATCATGAATTAAATGTCTTAGATATATATTTTTTCATTATACATGTATGTAGCATTTGAATGTAATGTGGCTGAGGTAAGTCTCGAAAGACAAAGGGAGAAAATAGTGGAGCGATTTTTTGTGGGCACATGAAAACAACAGTTACAGATTTTACTATGTGTTACTGCATAACCCCTAGTGAATTTAAATCTCAGTAAGATCAGTTGTTTTACTGTGAAGGAGTTGTAGCCTCCATATGAATGTGTTTGTTGTGTTTTTTTTTAATCATAATATAAGGTATTGTTAGTTGCGATTTGGTTGTGAAAATTTCAATTATGAATTTTACCGTAACAAATCTGTTTTACTCTATTTCAACGTGAATATAATTGTTTAATTATATTTTCTCCACTATAGTTGCGATTTTAATATCCGCCACTCTATATTAAAAGGAATACCTTCATGATTTTATTTTCGCAACTTTATGGTCTGGATTAAGACATTTCTGCAACTCTGTGTAAACTCTATGTTGAGAAAAATAATTTCTCGTGTCTTAAAATTTTAACATGATATCAAAGCGGGTTGAAAGTTTTATTACAACAAGTTTTTTTACTAGGGAGTTAAAAGGAGTTCTAAAAATTTTGTGGAGATTATTCTACAGCAAGGAGAAATTTTTTACAGAACGAGGAAGGTTTTTTTTACATAGTAAAAAGGGCAGCAACAAGGACAAGCTTAACTAGTGCACAAATACCTCAGTTTTATGGAAATATTTACGATTATTGGGCTATTACAATGAAGGCTCTTTTTTCTTCTCAAGAAATTTTGGAATTGGTGGAGAATTGTTTCTAAGAACCAGTAGATGCAACAACATACAATGCTTTGACACAAGCAGAAAAATATTTGTTGAGGGACAACAGGAAGAAGAACTCCAATGTTAGAAAATTATATATTACAGAGCAATGAAACACATAAAATATGCGGAAAAAACAAGCAAACAAAACACATAAAACTAGAGAGACACAGATATACGTGGTTCACCCAGTTTGGGCTACGTCCACCCCAAACAGCCAGTCCTTCCTTTATATTATCTAGCAAAATGAAGAGACAAAACCTACAGCAGATCCGCTGCAATATCCTCTGTTCTCTCTCACATTCTCCCTCTCTGTTTCTTGCTCCGAGAATACACATACCATACATAGCCGCAATACAATACCCTCATAAAAGCGAGGGGTTGCCTTCTAGGGAAAAAAACCCTAAACTAAACATAACTTCTACCGTCAGATCATTTGCCTGATGAACGGCCTAGATTGACTAGAAATTACTATACTTTTACAAGGCAATTTTACATTTGTTTTTAGCTTCGGTGACACTGCCCCCGAAACCCCCCGCTAGGGGGAGGGCTCAGAAAAGCGCTGTCGCCCCCCTAGACCCCCCATGGCAGCAATTAATTACGGGCGGCAAGGTATAGGGGTACAATGCTGTGATACAAAGTAAACAAGATAATCAGGCTCCACACCCAAAAATATCCCACTTGGAGACTGATTGTAGAAACTCCACCGCTGCTTCATTTTCTAGACAATGACTCCTCTTTGGACCTAGTTGTTCCTCATCTTCATCTTCATCCTTGAAGACCAATTGAAACTGAGCACATTCTCAGTTTCTCCCTGGTTACAACTTTTGTTAGCATATCTGCAAGATTTTGGCTAGTGTGTATCATTTCCAGCTTCAACTCTCCATCTTCCAATACTGACCGTATGAAATGGTACTTGAGATGTATGTGTTTAGTCCTTGAATGAAATGTTGAGTTCTTTGCAAGATGAATGGCACTTTGGCTATCACTATATAACGTGCCCATCTCATTCTTCTTACCCAATTCATCCATAAACCTTTGTAACCAAATTATTTCTTTACTAGCCTCTGTAGCAGCAACATACTCTACTTCTGTTGTTGAAAGTGCAACAACACTTTGGATTTTTGAAACCCAACTGACAGTTGTTCCACCTACAGTAAATATGTATCCTGTAGTGTTCCTCCTGTTATCTCTGTCACCTGCCTTATCTACATCAACATATCCCTGTAGAGCAATGTTTAAACCACCAAAGCATAATTCTTGATGTGTGGTACCTCTCAAACATCTGAGAATCCATTTTACTGCCATCCAATGTTCTTTTCCTGGATTATTCATGTACTTGCTTACAAATCCCACTACATGTGCAATATCAGGCCTTGTGCAGACCATTGCATACATTAAGCTTCCAACTACTGATGCATATGGAACTTTAGAAATATAATCCATGTCTTCTTGGGTCTTTGGGCACATCTCCTTACTAAGTTTGAAATGGCTAGAAAAAGGTGTATTAACAGGTTTTGCAATTTGCATATTAAATATTTTCAACACCTTTTCTATGTACTCATTCTGAGACAGTGTTAATTTGCGATTTTTCCTGTCTCTAGTTATCCTCATACCAAGGATTTGTTTTGCAGCTCCCAAATCCTTCATTGCAAATGAATTTTCCAATTTTTGTTTGAGCACATTTATTTCCTGCATGTTAGACCCTGCAAGAAGAATTTAATCTACATACAATAACAATATAATATAGCTGCCATCATTTTGCTTTTTCAGATATACACAATGATCAGAGTGACATCTAGTATAACCTTGTTCAGACACAAACTTGTCAAATTTTAGATACCACTTCCTTGGAGCCTATTTTAAGCCATACAAGCTCTTCTTTAATGTGCACACCAATTTTTCTTTCCCTTTGACCTCATATCCTTCTGGTTGTTGCATGTATATCTCTTCCTCCAAATCTCCATGGAGAAATTTTGTCTTTACATCTAACTGTTCAAGATGTAAATATTCTGCTACTACAAGACTTAAAATAGTTCTGATTGAAGTCATCTTAACAACAGGAGAAAATATTTCATCAAAATCAATACCTTTCTTCTGTGCAAACCCCTTCACCACAAGTCTAGCTTTGTACCTTTGTTTTCCTCCATCTTCATCCTTCAGCCTATGAACCCATTTATTCTACAATGTAGTTTTACCTGCAGGAAACCTGACTAAGTCCCAAGTCTGGTTATGCATTAAGGAGTCCATCTCTTCATTCATGGCTAGCTCCCACTTCTTCCTGCTTTCAACCTGAATTTCTTCTTCATAACATTCAGGTTCACTAGAATCAGTCAACAATAAATAATATAATGAAGGAGAGTATCATTCAGGGGGTCTACTTATCCTGGTAGATCTTCTAACACCACTTTCAAGTGTTTGAGGTGCCTGTTGCTGTTGTGGTGGTTGCTACTGCTGTGGTTGTTGATTATTATTATTTTCAGGCACCTTTAATTTTTTAGTTATCTCATCAAGAACCATGTATTCCTTGCTTTCTTTTTCCTATTTATTTTCCTGCAACTGATTCTTATACAAGACATTTTCATTGAATATTACATCTCTGCTCCTAATGATTTTTTGATTTTCATAATCATATAAGCGATAACCAAAATCATTAACACCATATCCAATAAAGGTACATTTCTTTGATTTTGCCTCAAGATTTGTTCTATTTTCTTTATTAATATGGACAAAGGCCTCACAACAAAAAGGCTTTAAAAAAGAGTAGTTTACCTTTTTACCTGTCCATGCTTCCTCTGGAATACCACCATCCAAGGAACTTGAAGGCCCTCTGTTTATTAGATAAACAGTAGTATCTACAGCATCTGCCCAAAATTGTAAAGGAAATCATGCATGCAATCTCATGCACCTTGCACGCTCCATGATTGTTCTGTTCATCCTTTCTGACACACCATTTTCTTGTGGTGTTCTTGGAATTGTCTTCTCTCTACGAATTCCATGCTCTGAACAGTACCTATCAAACTCTTTGCTACAATATTCACCTCCATTGTCTGATCTGAGACACTTCAACTTCTTTCCTGTCTCAATCTCAACCAAAGCTTTCCATTTCTTGAAAGTATAAAATACATCAGATTTATTTTGAATACAATAAATCCAAGTTTTTCTAGTTGCATCATCAATAAACGTAACATAATAGCAAGAGCCACTGAGAGATGATACCTAAGCAGGTCCCCATACATCTGTATGCACAAGCTCCAATTTTTCGCTCTTCTTTTCTTTCCCAACTCTGAGAAATCTAACTCTCTTTTGTTTTCCATAAATGAAATTTTCACAGAAATCCAAATCAACATTCTTCAAACCTAGCAACAAATTTCTTGAGTGAAGAATCTTCATCCCCTTCTCACTCATGTGTCCGAGCCTATGATGCCATAATGCCGCATCTGCTCCTTTGGAAGTTAAAGCATTAACAGAGTTAGAAATACCATTGCATAAATACAATGTACCAACCTTTTCACCTTTTGCTATTACCAGGGCTCCTTTGGTGACCTTCCAAGCTTTATCTGTGAAAGTTGTCACACAACATTCACTGCCTAACTCCCCTGTTGAAATCAGATTTTTCTTTAGATCTGGAACATGCCTTACCTTCTTTAATAGCCATTGGTTTCCATTCTATTGTTTTACAAGAACCTTACCCATTCCAACAATTTTACAGGGTTCATCATCACCCAAATGAACTTGTCCAAAATCTCCTTGAACATAGTCATGAAAATATTTCTTATTAGGTGTGGCATGGAATGAAGCCCCTGAATCTACAACCCAAGAATCAATAACATTTTCGAAAGAAAGAATCAAAGCATCTTGTAACACATCACCTGTCACATTTGATTCATGATTGTTTTCTTGATGTGCATCTCCTTCTTTTCCCTTTCGAGATCTAAAGTATTTCTTTAGGTGTCCTTTCTTTCCACATTTCCAGCACACTATCCCCGATCTGGACTTGGATCTGCCTTTCCTTGATTTACTGCGATATCCTGAGCTCTTTCCTCTTTTCATTCTCCTTACCCTAGATTCTGCACTCAAAGCATTACCTGATGTTTCACCGAAGCTTTTCCATCGCATTTCCTCACTAAGGATAGCACCAACAACATCATCAAACTTTAAATTACTAGATCCAGAGATAGAGTTACTAATGGCCATTACTAAAACATTCCAACTCTCTGGCAATGAGCACAAGAATAACAGAGCTCTAACTTCATCATCAAAGTTTACCCCTACAGAACTTAACTGACTGGTAACTGTATTAAAATCATTTAAATGGTCTGCAACAGATCCACCTTCTGACATCTTCATATTAAATAATCGTTTCATAAGAAATACCTTTTTTGAGGCCAAGGGCTTCTCATATATTTTCGCCAACATCTGCATCAAACCCTCTATTGTTGTTTCCTTCGAAATATTGAAGGCGAATGATGCCGCAAGGCACAACCGTACTATTCAGAGTGCCTTTCTATCGAGAATGTTCCATTCCATGTCTGTCATGGTTGTCGGCTTCTTTGTTTTTCCGCTCAATGGTAGGTACAGATCTTTCTGACACAGATAATATTCCATCTACATCTTCCACAGCGGGAAGTTTTGGCCGTTAAATTTCTCGACCCTAAACTTACCATCTTCTGCCATTGCTCCCACTCAAACTAGGAACCCTTCTTTCCTGCGAGTTTATCAGCCAAATATACCTTCGGATCTGATACCAGTTGTTGGAAAATTATATATTACAGAGCAATGAAACACATAAAATATGCGGAAAACATAAGCACACAAAACACATAAAACCAGAGAGACACAGATATACGTGGTTCACCAAGTTTTGGCTACATCCACCCCGAACAGCCAGTCCTTCCTTTCTATTATCCAGCAAAATGAAGAGACAAAACCTATAGCAGATCCGCTACAATATCCTCTGTTCTCTCTCATAGTCTCCCTATCTATTTCTCACTCTGAGAATACACACACATAATACACAGCCACAATACAATACCCTCATATATACAAGGGGGTTTCCTTCTAGGGAAAAAAACCCTAAACTTAACATAACTTCTACCGTTAGATCATCTGCCTATGAACGGCCCAGATTGACAAGAAATTACTATACTCTTACAAGGCAATTTTACATCTTTTTTTAGCTTTGGAGGCGCTGCCCCCGAAACCCCTTGCCAGGGGGGGGCTCCGAAAAGCACTGCCCCCGAAACCCCTTGCCAGGGGGGAGCTCCGAAAAGCGCTGCCACCCCCCCTGGACCCCCCATGACAGTGATTAATTACGGGCGGCGTTGCCTCCCCTTTTAAGGTATAGGGGTCCAATGCTGTGATAAAAAGTAAAAAAGATAATCAGGCTCCACACCCAACATCCAAAGCCGTCTTCTACATCTTTCAAGCAGTTCATTAAAGTATCTTCCCAAGGATTGCAGAAAAAAAAAAAGTCCAAGCAAGAATGAGATACCCTCCAAACAGCCTACCAAGACATGAAAAAGGTGAAGATAGAAAAACTACCAATGCTGAGAAGAGATTTTGAGACAATATGTATGGAAGGGTCTGAGAATGTAGAGTCATTTTTTACACATGTAACTGGGTTGGTTACCCAAATCAGGTCTCATGGTGAGACACTTGAGGAAGGGATAATAGTTGAGAAAGTTTTGAGAAGTCTGCCAGCAAGATTTTATGCCATCGTTGTGGCCATAGAAGAGAAAAAATATCTCTCAAATTTTTCAATGGCTGAGCTTCATGCATCACTGGTTTCTCATGAGCATAGGTTGAATAGATAAAAAAACTCATGATTGTAGCATGCCTTCAAGACACAAGTCTCATCTGGTCAAGGTAGAGATCGAGGAAGATCAAAACATAGAGGAAGAGGAAGAATCCCACACAGAGATGGAAGAAGAAACCCATAAAGCTCGAGTGGAAGGGGAAGAAATCAAAATCCAAGTCAAGGCCCAAGAAAAAATCAAGCACAAGGTCAGAGGATTGATAAATCTCAAGTTCAATGTCATTATTGTAATAAGTATGGTCATTATGCAAATGAATGTAGAAATAATAAATATGACATAAGTATCAAACCAAGTGCAAATTTCATAAAGGAAAATTAAAACCATGATAGCATGTTTTTTTTTTGTAATGTAGCACAAGAAAAACAAGGATATGTATGGTTTCTATATTCTAGGTGTAGCAACCACATGATAGGGAAAATATAATTGTTTTCCAATTTAGATGAAAGTGTGAAATCAAAAGTGACATTAGGGACTGATAGAAAAGTCTCGGTCATGGGAAAAGGAAGAGTTGACATTCTTACCAAGAAGGGAGAGAAGAAATACATTTCAGATGTTTACTTTGTTCCTGGTTTGAAACATAACCTCATAAACATTGGAAAACTCATGCAAAAGGGCTACAATGTATTTTTCAAAAATGATGTGTGCACAATTTTGGATAAGCCTCCAAGTAGACAGTTGATTGCAAAAGTTCATATGAAAAACAATACAATGTTTCCTCTCAAACTAAAATCATACTTGAAGGAAGAAATTTCTCAAGCACAACTATCAATGAATTCACAAAAGGATGAAAGAAATGTAGCAATTGTCACACAAGAAAATTTTCAAGCAGAAATTAAAGATGAAAATTGGTTATGGCATTTGAGACTTGTTCATCTCAACTTTGGAGGTTTGAATCTGTTGCATAAGAAAGAGATGCTGAAAGGATTTCCACTCATAGAAAAAATGGACAACCTATGTGAAGGATGTATCTTGGGAAAACAACATAGAGAATCATTTCTAGCAGGAAAGTCTATAAGGGAAAGATCACCTTTGGAAATTGTCCACTGAGATTTATGTGGACCAATGAAAACACCATCAATTGGTGGTACCCATTATATTTTCACCTTCATAGGTGAATACACAAGGAATACATCGGTCTACTTCTTCAAATAGAAAAGTGAAGTGTTTGACCACTTCCGCCATTACAAATTTATTGTTGAGAAGCAAAGTGGACACTACATCAAAGTGTTGAGGACTGAAAGAGGTGGAGAATACATCTCAAGTGACTTCCTATGTTTTTGCAGAGAGCATGGAATTCACAAGTAGTTTACAACAAGGTATACACCTCAGAAAAATGGTGTCACAGAAAGGAAGAATAGGACCATTATGGAAATGGAAAGGAGTGTGTTGAAGGCAAAGCATTTTCCAAATGATTGTTGGGATGAAGCTATCGCTTGTGCATCGTATGTTATTAATAATTTTCCAACCAAAACTGTTATGAATATTGTTTCTAAATAGGCATGGAGTTGAAGAAAGCAATATGTCACTCACATGAATGTTTGGGTGTGTGGAATATGCACATGTCCCGGATGAGTTGTGGAAGAATTTTGACAACAAGGGGGAGAAATGTATATTTGTTGGATACAGTGATGAGCCCAAGGCATACAAGCTCTAAAATCCATAAACCAAGAAGGAAATAATCAACATAGATGTTTAGTTCGTAGAATAGGAAGCATGGGATGGAATTTTAGAGAAGACAGTCAATGGGAAGACATGTATGTCACATGAAGACGAAGGGGAACTGATTGCAGCAAGAGATTCCTCAACGATATCTCCTCCTCCACCTACACAAGCTCAACAAAGAAGTCAACATGTGACACCACAAAAAAATAATAGGACAACATTACACAACCAAGAAAGTGCTTCTCCAAGCACACCACAAATATCTGCAACTCCATCTACTTTAAGTACAGAGCCAAGTGGCATGCCAAGCCCATATTCTGTAAGAATAAGAAGACAAAATTTCAGAAATTTAAATGAAATTTATGAGCAAGATGAAAAGAGGAATCTAGGGAATGAGGAGGGAAAGACATGCAGATCCCTCAAGGAGAATTGCACATGAATAAATACCTAGTTGTTCATATTATGTGTGCGAGCATTCAACCACACAACCAGATCTATAACATTGTAGCATGCCTACATTCCTAGCAAGAGAAGAAGCGGAAGGAGAGACACCAAAAGAGGAGACTCTTGGTGACTATCTCCAAGAATATGAATCTCAGTATAAGAGATTCAAGGACCATCTAAGATTCCCGGAGTTTTGTCAACTTTGGGTGCATGCAGCACGCTTTAGGTAGGATCTTCCTACCTACTTTTGATGGATCACCCGAGAGCTCAGCCAAGTCTTGGGTAAAGAAGCTAGACACCTGTTTCCAGCTGCATCAAGTTTCATAAGGAGAAGCCATAAGAGTAAGTGCTGCATCTCCAAGGTAAGGCTTATGCCTGGTGGTTATTTGAATCTTCTTCATTGAAAAATGTAAACATCTCTACCTATGCAAAGTTCACTAGGAGGTTAGTGAAAAGATTTGATTTGAAGCCATCTGAAACTTCCTTGCGAGAGAAAACCAAGCCCAAGAATTTAGAACCTTTGCATGAGATGGAAGGATCCATGAAGATAACTCCATTCCAGAACATTTTTGAGGGGGTTATAAGTCTGCTACATGATTTTCCAAGGGAAAAGGCCCCACTTTAGCAAGAACATTCTTCTCAAGAAGAAGACATGAGGGTTCATTTTTCAAGAGGATATCAAGAGGAAGGATCTCTTAATAGTGAGGCATTCTCCATTGTTGAGGAGAAGGAAGAGGAAGATATGGGAAGATCCTCTAGCGCTGTGATAGCAAGAGGAGATCTACTTTTATTGGGATATGGAGGTGAATAAATTTCTTCTAATAGGAGGGATATTGTTTCTTTGCAAGAAGCTCCCAGGGATCTTACACATGAAGAGAATGAGCAGCATGTGTCTATGATGATAGACAATGAGACAAAACAATGGAGGGAATGTGTTCCAACGTTGCATACAGTTTTGGGAGCACACACTATGACAGATCAGTCCTTTGTGATCAAGACTCTTGACACCAAGGAGATGTTGGGTGTTCATGAGTTAACTACATCTGAAGGAAGCACCTTAGACAGCACTGGCATGAAAGGAGGTGATCCACTTTTACATGGAGGAAAATATGGGAAAATTGCTCCAATCATAGGCACTCTTGCATCCTTAAGAGTGATACCCCATTATCATGAGACTTCCACACAAATATAAGAGATGGACTTGTGCAGTGGAAGCATTGATATGATGATCCCATCTGTTATGCACATGGGAATGAGCCATGAGACATCATTATCTTGTGGTAAAACACCTAGGAGACCACCTGATTTAGATTTGGTGAAATATGTTTCATGCATTGATGCTCCATTCATAGATCCAAGAGAAAGGGAGCATTAGAAGGCCATACTACAACATTGAGAGTATTGGGAAAGCTCAAGGCGAGGGGAAATATTTGTCCCTTATCACCATTATCCATTCTCTCATCTCATACTACAATGAGAAAAGATGTTGCAAGGATGAAGAAGGACACCATCATGGAGAAAGGGAGGCAATCCTTGATTGTGAAGAATCAAAAGACAATGTCATTTGGAGAGCAGTCTTCCATACATGATAGGATATGGTGGTCACACATGCATACTTTGGAAAGACCAAGGAGGTTTTGGGTAGATGATAAAATTCCATGGGAGACTAACTTCCAAGAACTTCCATTTTCTTTTGAGCATGTGAATATGCAATAAGGGCAGGAAGGAAGGAATAACAACCTTCCATATTATATATTTGGCATGGGAGATGTCAAGGAGGAGAGAAATGGGAGGCATGGCCTTCCAACATACACCTTTGGCATGGGAAATGTCAAGGAGAATAGTAGCCACATGGCAACCATTTCAGTTGACATATTATCAGCACTGTCATTGTTGGGTAGATTAGATCCATATTGGAAATCCCAACCATTGGTGGAATATTCCAAGGATCTTCACACATGCATGATTCTTGATGACTTACTACATGATGAGGGCTATTCAATACAAGATGCAGTCATCTATGATCATGATAGGATCTTCTTTTCTAGAGCCTCCAAGCTCAAGGAGAAGTTACTACAAAGGGCCTATGAAGAGTTCTGTTTCAGCCACACATATTCCATGAAGCTCAACAACATCATCTTAAGGAGCTACTATTAGGAGGGCTTTGAAGAAGAATGATATCATCAATGTCAAAGATGCATGTACCATGTGGAGATGGAGCAGAAACATAACTCTATGGAAGAGTTAAATCAATCCTCTCTTTCTTTTTTTGAGGAAGGGAATAGATCTATGCTGGGGAAAATCTTAAGGATGGAAAATTATTTTGAAGTTTAAAAAATTGGTGAATCTAACTAGTCCCTAATATGCAAACTATACAATGTTTATTGATGTATTTGTAAAATTATTCAAATTTATAATGATATTATATATATTGTCTATATAATTTTGGTGATTATTAAGGTAAAACAATTTTATATTGTAAAATTTGGGTGAATCATTTTTATAAAAAAATGGAAATTGGTGAATATTTTTTTTGGAAAAACCATGGAAAATTAGCCCACTTGCAAATATTAGCCCCTAAAATTTTCCATGATCTATGCACCACTCCCTTTATATGAGGAGGACTGTGGGTGAAGAACATGCTCATGAAAAACATGTTTTATATTCTAATTGTATGCATTCTTTCACCATGTTTATGCAGGCCATGGCTCCAAGGAGGAGTATTATATCTTGTAAAATTCATGGCCAATATTGGGCCACAATTTTTTTTGAATTTGGCCACTCCCTTGATGAACAAAGGGAAATTTTCCAACATGATGGGTGCTTCCCTAAGGCACCAAATATATCTCACACTTTCAGCTATGGTGAGATGGTATGAGTAGTAAGTAAGTGGTGAGAAAACCACTTACCACATCTAGACCTGATGCAGGCAGGAGATGCACTACGCTGGTTCCACACGTGGGACTATGACCCATCTCCATATGCACAAATTTATGTTTGCATATATGTTTTTTTGATCCCCTACAAATGTACTTGTACTTTTTATGGGGATGTATGGAGGAAGGAGGCAGGTATGTATGTGCCCTATGGGATGGACATTCTCCATGTACCTTATGCTACATATTTCAGGGAGAAAATTGGGCAAACCATGTTTGTTTCATGTGATATATTGTCTCCTTATGGGATGGGCTATTTACATATCATGAGGAATTTGGAGGAGCAATTCATGGAGGGATGGTTTGGTGAACACTTAGCTTAGGGAGGAAGCTTATCACATGTTTATTTCACCAATGGAGGAGGAGAAAAGTTGCAGCAATCACCTTATTAGTTGCTTGAGGACAAGCAACATTTTGGATGGGAGGACTGTAATATTCCCAATTAGTCTTAAGCTAATGGGAATATTCATTTTTGTTTTATTTTTTTGTTTCATGAATAAAATTGTCAAGAAGGATCATAAAACTCCTGAATAGTGAATAAATCAATCCCAAATGTGAAAAAGGCTATATCTTGGCTAAGTAAGAAGGCACCCTTAGGTGTGAAAGGGGTTGAACATCTTGACTGGGTCAACCTTGACCAAATATACAACGTTGTCTTGGAGGAGTGGCCATCAATGAGGCACAACGCAGTTTTAGATGGAGATGCCTCATGTGAAAGGATCTATTTCATTGAAGGTGGTTTAGGGTTTGCAAGCTCTCAACTTATAGAAGGAAGAGGATGGAAGCATGAGAGGGTTGTTGATGATATTGTATTTTCTAAATATATTGTCTGTTTAGACATATATCATTCCCTTGCTGTTTAGCACTAGGTGTTCCTGATCGGGAATCCTACCTCTTTCCTTGAGAGGCCTCTTGGAAGAGAATTGCATTTCTTTTCCACTATCTAGCTGAAGCCCAAGCTTCGTATTCCAACTACAACGCAGATCATGTTGAGGGTTTGGTTGTCTTTGACATCTGCAGCAAGTGGAGGCTATATCTACTCAGATCTAGGCCATTCTAGAGCTCCTTTTTAGTTGGGAAGGCTTCTATCCCATTGGTAAGATAGTATTAAATGATTGGCATGAGGCCAAACATGTTCTAAAGCCTACATCGCAGTATTGCTTCCAGAACTACATTATTTGTGTGGGTACTATTGCAGGGTATTTTCGAACACTTTTTGGAGGAGTGGTTTTCATGTGTTAGGGATCTGCCCTTCACATTTGAGATCCATTGGAGGGGATCATCATATTGCATATATCGGATCATATCTAAATTTCCATGCATTTCTGAATATTTCTATAGATCTGCAACATTAGATCTCAGATGTACTCCTTGTACTTATATTTTGCTGAAAACCCCAAGGGGTATTTGAAGAAGAGCCTATCTAGTGTATGGATCTGATATAGATCTAAATTTTTATACATATATCTGCTCTAGATCTGAAGTGTAATCTACAAAAGTTGCAGCCAATAAAACAACGTTGTCAATATCTTTTTAGTCTTAATACATGGTTGCAGCACCTCATTTTGAGGATTTTCTTCCATTGGAGTCTTCTATTTCCTGTTGTACATCTTATGGGATATCTTGTGCATATATTTTGCTAATGTAAATGTAAATAAATAGCCTCTATATTGACCTCCTTCTCTTACTTAGATGATCTGTGTTATTTCTCTACATAACTGTTTATTATTGCTGCATTTCACATTTGGGAATACTACAACATGACTTCCTAAGTGGTGGAAACTACTTCATGAATGAGCCTATTAGGAAGAAATCCCAATTTCTCATAGGAGATATGCATGGGGAGAGAGGCAAAAATGTGATGGGAGATTATTTTAGAAATTACCTTGTAGACCACATTACAAAGAGAAATAGGTCGAAAATCCTTGAAGTCGACTGTATGGGAGGTATTAGGTATTAAGTGCTATGAAGGTAGAGTTGATGTCCCCAGGAATCCATCCCCAAATTTTTGACTTCAACACAACCCTGAGCAATGTTTTTTCCATCAGGTCAAAGAAATTATTATGCATCTCAATAGGCCAGTCGTACGGACCATCAGTATTTCATCCTTAGTAACAATTTTGTACAATAATGCATTTTTCTCATCATTAAACATGGAGGGGTACAACTCCACTTCCAAAAACTGGTCCAAAACATCAACACCATCCCTGCGCCTGTATAAATCAGAGAAGTAGGATATGGCCTCCCTTGAATGTGTGTGGAGCGGTTGTCCCTCCCTAGGATGGATTTTCCAAATCGAATTATGATTTTTCATGCAATTGGAAGAGTCATGAAAACACTTAGTGTTATGGTCCCCTCCATGTAGCCAGACAACCTGAATTTTTGGCTTCCAAGCGAATTCTTGTATTATGAGAATCTGAATTTTCTTGCTCTCAAGAGATGCCAGTGTCGCAAGTGCATGTGAATTTGGACTGCAGGAAGTCATAGATGTATGAATGTCTTCAATTTGATTGGTGATAATGCATATTTCTTCCACTAGATTTTTCTTTTTCCCTCTTTCCCAATTCTGAGTGCAGATTTTGAGATTCGTCATCTTCCGAGAAAAGAGTAGGGAAGACAAGGTGTCAAGAGAGTCCCCATCCTAAGACCAAAAAATTGTAACTAGCTCTTGATAATCGGGATCCTCGAGCAAGATACGATTGAATTTAAAGGGAAGCCCTCTACGAGATGCTTCCAGCCTCCATGTCAAAGTGATGGTTTGATGATCAGATAAAGAATCCATTATGACTGATAATCCCCCGTCCTATGATTGGTCCAGGTCGGGGAAAGGGGGCAAGGTGAAATGTCGACCAAATGATGATCTTAAAAAACCTGAGACAATCTTTCAGCAAGAGGTTTAATATGACTATGAGAACCCCAAACTTCAACAGTGGATAGAGAAACATGAAGGTCACCAGTGAGGATGATATTTTGAAAGTTGAGAATGTTAGATGAATTGATACGAGACCAAAAAATGTAGCATTCCCGACAAGGAGCATATATGTTGATGATATGGAAATTGTCAGAATAGCCCTGGATTTGACCAAACAACAAATTCCTGGAAAAAATCGAAACACATGGAATCTGGAAAAATCTAGATTCCACATGGCAAAAAGACTGCCCAAAAGCCACATGGAATTGACCCTTGTGATGTGCCAATTTGGTCAAATGGACATAAAGTAGGAAATGGCCTTGGATGCTAGACACATAGTTTCTTGTAGCACGATGATGAACAGAGAAAGTACATAAAAGAGGTTTCTGATGCAGAGGAACTTGGAGTGATATCTGATGCCCCGAATATTAAGGGATAGGATATGATTCATGAGGCATGAGGGGCGGGTTTTCTTTCTCTAAGCGCCTGGTTGTCGAAGGAAGAAATAATAGGGATATCTCGAATACCATTAGGGTTATCAAGAAAGTGAGATTTATCTTTAGATTTACCTCTAAAGTGCCTACTCTCTTCTTTTCCTTTGTATGAGATAGTAATATTTTGTGCCGAAGAGGGAGATATGGAAGGGCCAGGGATATCAACGCGACCTTCATGTACACTAAGTGCAGCTAGATCCAAGCCCGGGTTTAATAACAATAAATTGATGTCACTCCTCATCGAATTTCGGGGAGAGTCCCTTGGGGAACCACAATGAGAATTAGATGTTATTCCAGTCTCAGGGACAGTATCTAGAGAGTTTGGAGGAGATGTAGTTTCAAGGGAGGGCATAGTAGGGGGGTGTACAGAGGGATCGGGGGGAAGTAGGGAAACATAGGATGGAGATGGAGCTAAAGAAAATTTTCGCATCAAGGCCAACTGTAGAAGAGGATGAAATGAAAAATTGTGACACGGGTTGCCATATCCATCTGAGGGGTGATCAAATAATTGCAAGGGCGGGGAGGCTAGAAAAGGGTCAAAAGGAAAATGATATGCAGAATTAGGCAGAATAGGGGTATGGAAATAAAAACTAGAAGAGTGGGAAGATTCCGACTTACCTCCCATTGTCAAGGAGGAATTCTCAGCCAAGATAGTGGCAACAACACCCTGTTGTGTCATTGCTAAGACTGAGGGTACTTCCACAACAGATGGCCAATCTAGTGGCAAAGTAAGCATCAAAATGAAAGATCCCAGAATTCGATAGGCTTCCTATGTTGATTTCCCTCCCACTCTAGATCAATATTCCTCAGAAGACCCCCATAGAAGCTAACCTCGACCAACAACCATGCGATCCATTTATCCCATACACCCAAACATCCTGGGTCAATATATTTGATCCGACCAATTGCACTTCCGATAGAAGAGAGGGCAGACTGCATCCATAATTAGAGAGTAAGACCTCAAAGTTTGGCCCAAACAAGATTACTCTTCAAGGACTCCGATATTGAGTTAAATCCCAGGTACCCCTCATGCAATTAGAGAAAAATTCTACCACAAGCCCAAGATTTACTAAGGATTGATGTCGCATCTTCAGAGTGGAGGAAGTGAGTGAAGTACCAATTATTCTTTAATCTAATAATTTTAAGGGGATAACCCACAAGGGGACATCAGGTCTATTTAACCCAAGTTCACATTTCAAGTTTTTCCATGTATGCAAATACCTAGCATCCAACCAATGTGCGACGTGGAAGGCTAGTTACCCACCCCCAAAGGTCTTCAAATGGAAAAATAACCAATTTTATCTCCTGTGCCGGGGATATTATTTTGTTTGTCTCAGTGGTATTCATGCTAGGCCTCCTAAAACCTCCTCGAGAAAACTTGTTACATCGAATCATTTTGTCTCGAAGAAAAAATGATAGAATGGTGTCGTTGCTTGAGTGAAAAGGTTTCTGGACTATTGACTGCCCCACAACCATGTGCCAAATCAACTTACAGGGTAGCTTGTATGAACGCCTCGTGAGATGACATGTTAGACGAAGATGGGTCCATGACCCCGACTGTTGAGAGGTGGCACTGGGACAGGATCCAAAATTAATGTTTCAATCACCCCACCAACCTGCAATTCCGAAATGTGAGCCAGAATTGGAAGTGGAGAGGAAAATCTGGCTGTAAGGGACAAGTGTTATGTCAGCCAGCTGTGGCTGAGTGAATGCATTCGCATACAGGAAGGTGTTACGTAAATGGGGAAGGGTGAAAAAGAGTATAATATTGTCTGAAAAGGGCAAGTGTAAGAGTGCATGGAAAGGGGAGTAAATTTCCGAAAGTGGGAGGCGGCGGTAAGGGCAGAAATATTACCTCGGCAATTGTGATAGGTTAAAAATACACACGGAGAAACAATCACCCAGATCTAGAGTGATCGAATGTTTGCATGGGATGAATGTCAAACACGCCTATAATTAATCCAGGGGAATGTAAATATCCAGTCAGGAACGAAAAAGTGGAAATTTAAAAAAGACGGTAGGGAAATGGTTGGAAACAAGGGTGGAAATGATGAGAAAGAGTTGGAAAGTGCAGAGAGGGAAACATGCAACATTGTAAGGGATGGTGCTCAGATGTGGCAACAACAACAACAATAATAACTAATGAAATTCAACCACTGGTTGCAACAATGGATGTTGAAACCCTTACATGGCTATGAGATGATGAAAGAGGCGAGCCATTTATCCCATGAAGTACAGAGCTTCGATCGTCCTAGTGCATCAAATGATTTCGAGTCCCTATCAGGCCCAAGTGAGGAAGTGGAATTTGAACTATCAGACATGAGGCCGCCAAGTGTGAGTTCATATATGGGTACAGACTATGGGGCAGAGAAGATAAATGGCTAACAACACAAGAATGAGGATTTGCAATATTTTCGGATTGTATTCAAATAACATTATGAGTCGGGAGATGTTTCCCACTTATCTCAGTTCCAAAATAATGACCACAGTCGCGTAGCCTTGACAAAATCCCCCAAATATTAACCTAGATGAACTAAAACATAGATAGAAGATACAATTTAAATTACCCAAGTAATCAAACAAAGTGCTTCAAAGAAAATGTAGGGTTCAAAACCAACCGAGGATCAGGGTGGACTCATAGCTTTAACCCAGCCTTAAAACCTAAAACTCAACAAAATAAAGCTGCAATAGGCAGTTCCGCTGATCCGATATGCTGCCAAAGCATTTTAGTACTAAGGGCCATTTAAAATAACTAATAGAAACCATCTAAAAAACTTCCCACAATGCTGGCCCCAAGACCTACCAAAGACCCTAAAAAAAAAGCTTTTTTTACTATCACAGGGAAAACTTCATCGGATACTCACCATTTTGTTCCATGTCCATGACGATGGCCATCCATTCTCATTCTCTTGGTTTGGTTCATTTCCTCCCGCTCCCTATGTTGTAAATGTTTGAGATTTGAAGCAAAGGCACCAAACATTGGCATTTTGGCCAAAATGTCAATGATTTTCTCATTGGGCCCGATCGACCTTACAAACTACTTGCTTTAAAGGGTAGGGCATGATTATTAGATAAGGAGGGATGTGGGAAGAATCATGCAAATGAAAACAAAAGGAATGGGTGAGCACTACTATTAGAACCACAAGAGAGAATAAAGAGTTGTTGGTCCTCTCTTCAATTCTTACATCAGACTTACTTATTGACAAAGGGGCAAGAGCCATCCCCAACAAAGCTTATTATGTGAACCATGACTTGTATATAATAATTCAAAGACTCCTGCTACTACTTTGCTATTTACCTATACATTAATTCCATACTCATTTGAAATTTGGAAAATCGCCCAATCAACATTCAAGTTATAAATCTTACAGGATAGACACAACACAAAGCCTGAGAGAAACTATCCAAAACTACCATGCAAATTTTTTGGCTCCAACCATACTGGAAAATTTGGAACATGCCTTCAATGTTGAAGGGTTGGAACTACTGACCGATGAAGATAATTATCTATTCTTTCAAGCTCTATAGTGTGGGCAGCATGAGAAGAAGTAGTTGATACTTCAAGCCCCACGAGTAGTAGTACTATTTTATCACAAAGTTACGCAATAAAAAATTTTAATGCTTGGGAAGAAGCCACTGAAATTTGGAAATTATATCTCTCTAACCTTAGTGGAAGATGGGTATTGAAGCAAAAATAAGAGTGGCGATAGATTTCATGAAATCGTTCATAAAGGACGTTGAAATATAAAGCTAAATCAAGGAAACCAACCAAAAAAAGGCTTCAAAATATTATTATTGTGGTTCATTATGATACCTTTGTTGGAAAATGTAATTCCTACTTGTCTCAGTGGTGATTATTTCTATATAGAGGAGTATGTTCCTATTATGTTTCCTATATTGGTGTGTGGTTGAGAGATTCTCTCAACCAAGTGATTGTGTGTCCAAGATAGTTTCCCTATATTGAGACATTACTTCGTGTATTTATTTGTAACATTATTTTATTAATGATAAGATAGATTTCCTTATGGAAATTTAACTTGGTATTAGAGCTCGTATGGGCTTGGGATAATAAAAGAGTCTTTTTTTTCTTTTCATCTATATAAGCACTGAGAATTGTCCTTTAAATCTTACTGCAAGAATGCGGAATGAAGAAACTCGCTGGGTCAAATGGTTGGATAGTCAGGAGTGTCAATTCTGTCTTTGTTCGTGCCTCTATGGAGTGTCGATTCTGCCTATTCATGATGCAGATCATCCCACAATGACGGTGGTGCTTGTTGGTTCATGTTCATGCCTGTTCCTGCACAGCAGAAGTGTGATGAGCTCCAGCTACCTCAAGGAGATGGTGACTGCATGCGGAGGGTCAAAATGGTTTGTTGAAGTAGATCTGTGCCAATATGAGAGTCATGGGTGGTGTTCTGTTGAGCCTCGTTGATGAGAGAGCTTGTTGACCAGTCAACTGTGGCAGTTGATTTACGTGGCCTGTGTATGCTTGTGAATAGCTTAATTCTAGAGATGATTGGCAGATGTGGTCTAAGAGGACATATTGTTAGAGGTGGTTTTCCTGTGGTGGATCTGCGTGGTTTGTCTACACTTAATTTCTTCGTTGGTGTTCATGTTTGAAAAAAAGGTTGAGATTAGGAGGATCCCTTGGCATCACACATTGGTGGGTCGTGGTGGAGGCCTTGGATGCGTGAGAAGATCCGTCAATTGGTGAGATGAATTGTGGAGTGGCCTGTGTGAACACAAACACATTTTCACTTCGATTAGTCTCAGCGAATTGAACTTAAGCAATCCTTGAGAAACAATTGATTTTGTTGATAGTTAAATCATCCCATTCAACACTACAATCAAGAGGTGTATTAATTTTAGTGGACAGGTGAAGGAGACTCTATGGTTGCTTTTGTGCATTATCGATTCATTTTTGAGGAAGAAATTCCTGGAGTTTATGTTTATGAACTTTAGTTACAACAATATGTCCAAGGAAAAGGGCTTGGTAATTTTTTTTTTATGCAGCTAATTGAACTTATCACACATAAGAACTAGATGAAGGCATTGATGCTTACTATTCAGAAAAGAAACATATATGAAATGAATTTCCACACTATCAAACTAAGATACATAATTTCTAGCATATCACCATCATGACTCGATCCACTGATCGGAGCAGAGAAGAGTTATGAAATCCTCTGCAAAAAAATTGATTCCCAAGATAAAATGAAACTAGAGGAAGATTCTCGAGCTGCACAAAATCTAAATGGGTAGCTGGAAATTACTGGTCGATCATAAAGGTATGAACGATGATCAAGAGCTTAGTATTTAGCCAAAAATTGAAAGTTCTCAGAAATGATTTAGACTAGAATGAATGGATAGAGCGCGTCACCAGGATTCCAATGCAACTCGTTTAATCAAAATCTGAGTTTGTATGAGTGAGTTGTGGTCTACTCTTCATTTTCCCAAACACGTAAAAATTGTGCAGAATAGTGACAGACTGATGACTTGGCAGTCCAGTCAGCACCTCATGAATCTTCAGAGAATATTCTCCAATTTTTCAACAAGTGAAACTGTGACAAGTGTCATCTCTAGATTCACCAATGTTGCTTGGGGAATTTGATTTTTTCTCGTATTTCCTAAGTTTGGAATTATTACTATGGTGGATTATTTTATTGGTGGAATTTATAGGCTAATGGGGAAGGGCCATGTGGCATAGGCAAGAGACAAAGCAATTTGGCAGATAATATTCATTTGGTGGTGTGTACAGGTGTAATCATATAATCCTATACTTCAAAACTTTAATTAACCATATAATCAGTCACTGCATTGAACCATCTATTGGGAAAAATACTGAGAGTGGGGGGGGGGGGGGGCGAATAAGTATTTAGATATTTTTATCTTTTTATTTAAAGAATTCCATATGTGGCTTTGATGAACCCAACTCACGTGTACACGCACATATGAGAAAAGAAACTAGCGTATACTGATATAATTTTGTAGATTATAAAAACTTTTCAGGAACAACCTTTAACTCAGTTTACTGGTCATGCATCTGTCAAATAATCAGTAGATATGTGCAGTAACAGCAGTATAAATCATCACACAAGAGCAACACACATGAACACAAATATTTAAGGTGGAAACCCAATTAGGGAGAAAACTAGTGATGTTTTCGTCTCTATTTTCAATATTTATTATATGGAAAATTGTTTACAATATTGTACTGATGCAGACTCATATCAGTACGCAGGCATCAACCTGTAGAAGGCTACAACCTTCTCTCGTTTTCCAGCTGCTACTGGAAGGGAGCTTCAACCACCTGATCAGAACACTGGCTTCTACTGGCAGGAAGCTTCTACTTCCATACTGAAGGCTTCAACCCTCAGAACCACTGCAGAACACGTTTCATCAATTTTCATACTGGATCAAACAACATCAACACAACTCTTGATAAAAATAAAAAATCATAAACTTTACCTAATACTTCAATTAGAACAGTGAGACCACTGTAACCAGAACTTCAGAAATAACCCAGACTTCAGAATCAATATGCATATACAAACTCAAACCTGAAAATGCATAGCTAATTCGCTTCACTTAACCCACATGTATACGTGCTTTTCTTCACACCAACCTGCGTATAACTCTATGAATACCTTTTTTTCAGATTTTAATCATTCACAGATCCATATCTGAGGCTTTCGGTCAGATATCTTTAGAAATGTAGAACCCTTCATTATTTAGTCACCATCAACCATGTTTATTCTCTCATTGATCATATTTGTACATAATCAACTTAGCAGCATATACAGTATTCAGACAACCCAGATCTACAAGAAGAATTCATTGACAGACAACAGACAAATAGCAGGAATAAAAAATAACCTCTGCAATAAGCTTTAGAAAGTCCTAACTTCCATACGCACCTTTTCTAAAGCAAACCCACATATATACGAGGTTTTACTGAGACAAAATAGTGTATAGATCTATAAATATAAACTTTGCAGAATGAACCAGATCCATAGAACTTACCCATCTTTCTTTACTTGACTTCAGCAAACTTGCGCCAGGTCATAGATCTAATCATCTCTTCAATGGATCACACAAGAGAATAGTCATTTCAGATCTAGAGATCCTAAACCATCATTGTATCCATGGGTGCATCATAGATTCAGATCTATCAATTAAAACAAAGTTCATCCCATGCAGATATACCTTAGAGAAATTTATTCAGTAAAAAACCTTACTCATGCACCCTTTGCACTATGATCTTCTTCTCCTTATATAAATTTAGCCTTTATCAATACCATGAGTCAAAACCACATTATTTTTTATGGTATTATTGTACGGAATCAAATAGACAATACAACGCTCAATACTATGGGATAATACCATGGTAATGCCCCTTGGTATCATAATTTTTAGAGTGCAAAAGACATACACAACTTGGATTGTTTTTATCTGCGTGTATATGTGACTTCTCATCATAAAAAGGACGTATATACATATCCTGAATGTATATGCAGGTTGCCTTCATAAAAGTAGCATATACATTGCATCCATACACGGGTTGCCTTCACCAAAGCTGCGTATACATTGTGACATATTATATTTATCATTTCTCTGGCACTTACTGGAATTCCTTTCTCTGTCACATTTGAGCTGATCTATGGATACATCATTTTTACATCTTTAACAAATAGGTTGCTATCAAAAGGCAACTCATCAAGAGGTTTCCATCAAGTACAACATCATCAAGTAGGTTGCCATCAAGGACAACACATTGCATCATATTGCCAATAATCTCCCCCTTTGGACTTGATGGCAACCATAATGGTGTTTGATCACCAAAAAGGATATATATATATATATATATCATAACCATTATTCCACCATTATTCAAACACCAAGTTACTCTCCCTCTTTGACATCAAGGGAAAAGGGAAAATCAACACCAAAACAAGGTTTATCTTCCCTTGTAGAGAGAAGAGCTCTGTAGATCTTGTTGGGGTTCCCATGTTTTGGCCAGATTGGCAAGACCAAAAGATGAGACAACATCAGAACCACTTTTGGGCCCTAGGATCTAGCCCTCCTGGACCCGGAGAGGGATCTCTCCAAATAGAGCTAAGAATGATATATCTATGAAGCTCAAAATGAGATGTCAGGCTAGTTATGAAGCACAAGGGGCTTTAAAAGATTTGGTTGGTTGGTTGCTGGGTTGGTTACGAGATCATGGACTGAGAAAGCAGTGGGAGAAAAGGAACAAGGCAGCAGGACATTTCAGCAAAGAGGATAGACCTAGACAGTGCCATCCATTGGGCTATGGAGTCATGAAAGGAAATTACATGCAACAACTAGCCAAGGCTTTCAAAGGGAAAGCAATCTACACTAAAGGATCTTTTAGATTAGATGATGGGATGGGACATTTAGGAGGAAAGTGAAAGAAGGAAAGAAACCAAATTTCTGTCTATAGATCAGGTCAGAGGTCATTTAACTCCAGACCTGCTTGGACATACTCTAAGGAAGCTCTCAAGGAGACAAAGGGGCTGCTTATAGATCGGACCAGAGGTCATTTAACTCCAGGTCTGATTTAGCAACTCCAAAGGAAAAAACAGAGATAAATTTAACAAAGAAGCATCCAAGAAGCAAACCCCCAAGTTCATACATCAGCCAGCAGGCAATAACATCCGCTGCACTGGTTAAACCGCGTGAATTCACTCTTAGGCAGCACACAAAGTAGAAAACATTAAAGGTAGGGAGAGCAGGAAACATAGGGCACCTAACAAGGGTGAATCCTATGTTATACTTTTGTTGCCTACCAGAAGAACATGGAACAAAATGTAAATGAAATAAACAGAGTTAAGAAGAACATCACCAATAGCAATAGACCAGGATCCTGTGAAATGTGCTTTGATCAATTGAGGCAAAACCAATCATGTACAATAAGCTCAATGGCTGTTACAGTCCAGACTTCTCCTCCCAGCCTATTACATACAACTACTCTGCTATTCCCTCCCAAGATTGTTCTAACAGTCGAATGAATCCCTCTAACAGAAAATGCCCAACAAGGCAACAACAACCACAACAATTCGTTCTTGGGGATTCTTATAGGAGAAGAGGAAGAAACAGAAGTAGGTGAACAATTGAATGAGACTCATTAAGATAGTAAGGCAGAACTGTTCACGCCCATACCGCTTAATGGCTTTCTGCATCGCTGTGTGTACTTTGTAATCTGCATGGGGAGTCTCTGTCAGGCCGAACTCGGCCTCTGATATTTCTTTGGAGTCCTTTCTGGTGCTTGGAGCTCTGTGCTACCACTCTGGAATAAATGAACTAGTTCAAAGGTCTGTCTTTCCATCCATGCTTCATTACCGCGGCCTGACAATCTTTTAAGAAGCTCTGTCAGTGTTCTTGACTTTCCTAGGCTTGAGAAGCATGGAGGATGCTGCGGGAAGGTGTACCTCTGGAGGAAAATGTCATGCTGTTAGGTAGCGCAGTTATGGCATTGCTGGTGCGCTCTTAGTCTTCAAACTGTGCTTGAATCCTTTGAATGTGGGATTAACGTTAATTATATCAGCAATAGTCATTAACCCCCCTTAAATCCTGTTTTTGCTGCTTTGCTGGCCGGCTGAAATGGCCTCTCTATGCTATCTGCATAATACAATGGATCTGTTACAAACCCGGGTAGAGGTGGAGAAATGCTATGGAGGTGGAGGAATGGTGGCGGAACAGCGGAGGAGAGAATCAGCAGATGAAATGGTTAATAGCGTAAAAACCCAACAATTGGCTTTGGGCGAATAACAAAGGGGATCACCAAAAAACGAGGGAGCGGAGCTTTGGATGTGGGACCCAGCGGAGGCGGAGGGCGATTAAATTAGAACCGTCGGATCCAGGGGAGGACCTACGGCCAGGATCTAATCGCAACAATCGCAATCGGAGGCTGGAGCGAGTGGCAATCGCAACACACCTTTTGAAAGTTCTGATTGCGATCGAGAATGGGGAAGCGATTGAGCGACAACCGTTGATCTCGGGTCCAGATCGACGGCGGGGATGTAATCAGAGGTTCACAATCGGAGGACAGGAGACATGACTTGCGATCGGAGGGGATTTGCGATTGGCAGAGGACCGTTGGATCGTTGATCGGACGGACGGATGGGATCAAATCGGGAGTCAGACGGGAAGGCTTGTGATTGCGATTGGAAGGGAACTTGCGATGGAGCGATGGCCGTCGGATCAGCGGGGAAACGGACGACGGAGATTTAATCGGGAGACGGGAGGAAGGACTTGAGATCAGCGATCGGGCAGAGGGTGTGATTGATGCAGGACCATTGATCTGCGGGAAGAATGGACGGTCAGGATTGAATCATAGCACGGTGGAAAGGGCTTGCGATTAATGATCGGGCGGAGGGTGCGATTAATGCGGGGCCGTCCGATCTGGCGGGGAGATCAACGGTGGAGAAGTGGATCGGAGGACTGCAATCGGGGCGGCACTGTTGAGACTTGCGATTGTGATTGAGTCGGGGCTGCGATCAGCGTTCTACCGTCAGATCGGGACCACGGATCGATGGTGCGGAATGCATTGCCAGACTTTAACGTTATAAATAGATCGCATCGAGGTTTTTCAATGTTACAAAGGATTTACACCCGCCCGACAGTTCCAATTGCGATTAGCGCTCGGGACCTATGCGCTTGGTCCCAGCGCCAGGGCACATGTGGGGAAGTGGTTTGAAAGGGGCTGGCGGAAAGGGGCTAGGCCCTATAATATAGTCGGAAAGTGGGTTTTAACCCATTTTAATGGAATTTGAGGATTCAAAAGGGAAACGATAGAGGGATAAAGGGGGAAGAAGGCCAATGAAGGTTGGGGAAAGAATTTTAAGGGGATTTTGGGAGGATTTGAGGGGTAAATGGGGAAATAGAAAGGGAGACAAGGGGGAATAAAAAAAGGCTAAATGAGGGTAAAATAAAGGGGAAAGGAGGATTTTGGGCATTTCTTCATAGCAGAGAGGCTTTATGGTGGAAATCATCATAGGGGATTTCATCAAAGGATAAAAGACACATGGAGGCTTCAAGGAGACTGTGTTTTCAGAGGAAATGCATTCCTTGAAGGCTCAAGAACAATTTAGCCCCCTATTTGCTTGTCAAAATTTTTATAGGGGGGCTAACATTGGCTCCACATGGGGATGGCTTCTCCTTGGAGGAGTCAAGAATTCAGAAATTGGTCTCTTGGTGTAGGCCAGGTGCCTGCTGCTTGAACCATCCATCTCTTTCTCTGATCTACTGCCACAAGCTATGAAGACAACAAATCAGCAGTACAATTCCCCCAAACAACTACCTACCCACACTATAGTCCTAACATTTTTTCTTCTGGGTGCATTTGGACTTGCAGACCCTTTACATCATCAATTTTTACAAACAGGAAAAATAAACCTATTCTACTTCTAACCTTATTACTCCATGAGACCAGATTAGACTGTTGGTCTCATAGTTTCTCTACCTACACTACTACCTGCTAGGCTTAGACTGTCTAGCAGGTTTCTTCTCTACATTCCAAGACAAAAATTTAAACAACTAATCTACTTGCTCATAGGCTGAGCTTTATTGAGCTTTTCCTACCTACCCTACCCTAACTGGAAACATCTGATGTTCTAAGTTATACAATAATGCCAATGCAGCCAGTCAAGTAATAGCAAAAAAGGATATGAGCACTGACTGCCTGTCAGAGATAACCACATGGTGCTCTGCATGTGGTTCTTCAAAACTGAGGCCACCAGCAGTGGTGACCAATTCTGATGTATTTGGCTCTTGCAAAGGATTGATGCTTGAGGAGCTGAGCCAATTAGGGCCTCCATGTCTTCTGCCACAGGATCAACAAACTCATGATGTAAAATTTTTCCTTCAAAGCCTACCATGACTGATAGGCTGTCTGCATCCTGGGCAGCTTCAATTACTGCATCTGTAGTGAGGCCTTTGTAATCACACTCCTCCTCTTCCTGGTTGGGAGTATTTGGCATATGGGCATCAACCAGGAATACCTCCTCTTCCTTTGGATCAAGGCCGAGACGCCTGCGGGGAAGGAGATCTCGCTCGTCTTCAATGCAGCCTAAGCTAGAGGGCTCATTATATTCAACAGTGCTGTCCTCTAGTACCACAGGTCGGTTCTGCTGCAACGGGCTAAACTCTGTGAAAAAATCAACATATTCTTGAGTGGGGGCTTCTTTGATTACCTTAATCCCTTCGGGAGAAGGCTCTGGGCATTCATTCCGCTCAAGATTTTCTTCATCTCTTTCTTCCTCGTCCTCTGTGCTGAAGAGCTGCTGGCTTTTGTCCACTTGGCAAGTATAACTGATGTTTGGATATAAAATAGAGAGAAGATTCAGTGAATCCTTGTCTACTATCATGCTTTCAACGCCTTCTCCATCAGTATCGTAGATAGCCTGCGTTAGCTCATAGCTTTCCTGAAGTTGATGGTCGTGATCTTCCTCCCATGAATCTTCTGAAGATGTCCCTGCAAGCTCAGTTTCCCTTTGGAAAAAATTATCATCAGTCAGATCATCATCGGAGAAATCATAATTACAAGCATCGTCGCCCATCCAGTCTTCAGGACTCTCAGCGAGTCTTTCTTCAACATAATCTGCAATTTTATTTTCTGTTTCACGCTCTGTTTCCTCATACATGCTTTGCATGTAACTTCTATCTTACAGTGATCTAATTTGTCTCTTTTGAGGATGAGGGGCAGGTCTTTCCCAATCATCCTCTCTGGTTTCAGCCTCATATTCTTGCTCTTTCACTTTCAGCAAGGAACTGGCAGTCTTTATCAGTCTTTCGAGCTTGTCCTCTAAAGAGATCTGCACTGTTTGCTTTGTTCGGTCCTTCCTTGCTGCTTGTAATCTTTCTTCCCTGCACTGTATGTTGTATTCGATAGTGATTGCTATAACCTGCATTTCCTCCAGGCTCAAAGGCTCCTTTTGCCTTATATGGAATTCCACCTCGGGGTCAAAGGAACTTGGATAGTGCAATAAAGCCCATCCCAGAGGCGGTTTTATATCAGAAGGCATTGCATCATATACCTTATTGAACCTGGCTGAAAAATTCTGCACTGTATCTCCTGGCTGCCTTCTCAAATCCTGATATTCTTTTAGGATGAGGAGAGCGTTCTTTGGGGTCGCTCACCTATCTAGGAAAACTTGAGAAAACTGATGAAAGCTGAATATGTTTGCCACTGGAAGGCCTTTGAGCCAATTCTTGACATTTCCTTGCAATGACAGGGAAAACATTCTAATGCACACATCTTCTTCTTCTATCTCATACAATTCAAGTAAATCCTCAAGGCTTTGAACATGCTCTTCAGCAGTGGACCCTTTATTTTCCCCATCAAAATGAGGCAGCTGGTTTATTAATTCTATAGGCAGGGGTTGGAAGAAAAGAGGTAAAACCAGAGGCTTATATCTTTCTATGACCTTTGTAGGTATGGGTGGTGTAACAATGGGCTCATGGCTGCTTGAAGCTTCTTGAAGAGTGGGAGATACAACATGAGCTTCTTGTTCCACCAGTTTCTTCACAGGAGTATAGGTCTGCTCACGGTCTGAAGACTGAGGCTTGAGATCTTTCCCATACCCATCATGGGTTTCATCTTTGTACACTTGATTAGGATTAAAGTAGGATAGAACATAGTGATAGAAAAAAACAATGAATTCTTTAAACCAAATCCAACCTGTATGTTCTACCCTTCTATGAGGTCTGGCCATCTTTCAGGTTCTTCCTCCAGTGGAGTCTTCGAGGATTATGGAGTGTGGAGTCGCCAGGTGGATGTTTATGAACATTTCAAGTAGGATGCTGTCCACCATCAGCAATGAGAAGCCAATCTAAAGGCAAAGTGGTCTCTCCCCAGTGGAGTCGCCATTATGTTGGGGTTCCCATGTTTTGGCCAGATTGGCAAGACCAAAAGATGAGACAACATCAGAACCACTTTTGGGCCCTAGGATCTAGCCCTCCTGGACCCGGAGAGGGATCTCTCCAAATAGAGCTAAGAATGATATATCTATGAAGCTCAAAATGAGATGTTAGGCTAGTTATGAAGCACAAGGGGCTTTAAATGATTTGGTTGGTTGGTTGCTGGGTTGGTCACAAGATCATGGACTGAGAAAGCAGTGGGAGAAAAGGAACAAGGCAGCAGGACATTTCAGCAAAGAGGATAGACCTAGACAGTGCCATCCATTGGGCTATGGAGTCATGAAAGGAAATTACATGCAACAACTAGCCAAGGCTTTCCAAGGGAAAGTCATCTACACTAAAGGATCTTTTAGGCAGATGATGGAATGGAACATTAAGGAGGGAAAGTGGAAGGAGGAAAGACAACCAAATTTCTGTCTATAGATCAGGTCAGAGGTCATTTAACTCCAGACCTGCTTGGACATACTCTAAGGCAGCTCTCAAAGAGACAAAGGGGCTGCTTATAGATCAGACCAGAGGTCATTTAACTCCAGGTCTGCTTTAGCAACTCCAAGGGACAAACATAGATAAATCTAACAAAGAAGCATCCAAGAAGCAAACCCCCAAGTTCATACATCAGCCAGCAGGCAATAACATCCGCTGCACTGGTTAAACCACGTGAATTCACTCTTAGACAGCACACAAAGCAGAAAACATTAAAGGTAGGGAGAGCAGGAAACATAGGGCACCTAACAAGGGTGAATCCTATGTTATACTTCTGTTGCCTACCAGAAGAACATGGAACAACATGTAAATGAAATAAACAGAGTTAAGAAGAACATCACCAATAGCAATAGACCAGGATCCTGTGAAATGTGCTTTGATCAATTGATGCAAAACCAGTTATGTACAATAAGCTCAATGGCTGTTACAGTCCAAACTTCTCCTCCCAGCCTATTACATACAACTACTCTGCTATTCCCTCCCAAGATTGCTCTAACAGTCGAATGAATCCCTCTAACAGCAAATGCCCAACAAGGCAACAACAACCACAACAATTCGTTCTTGGGGATTCTTATAGGAGAAGAGGAAGAAACAGAAGTAGGTGAACAATTGAATGAGACTCATTAAGATAGTAAGGCGGAAGTGTTCACGCCCATACCACTTAATGGCTTTCTGCATCATTGTGTGTACTTTGTAATCTGCATGGGGAGTCTCTGTCAGGCCGAACTTGGCCTCTGATATTTATTTGGAGTCTTTTCTGGTGCTTGGAGCTCTGTGCTGCCACTTTGGAATAAATGAACTGGTTCAAAGGTCCATCTGTCCATCCATGCTTCATTACCGTGGCCTGACAATCTTTTAAGAAGCTCTGTTAGTGTTCTTGACTTTCCTGGGCTCGAGAAGCATGGAGGATGCTGCGGGAAGGTGTACCTCTGGAGGAAAATGTCCTGCTGTTAGGTAGCGCAGTTATGGCATTGCTGGTGTGCTCTTAGTCTTCAAACTGTGCTTGAATCCTTTGAATGTGGGATTAACGTTAATTATATCAGCAATAGTCATTAACCCCCCTTAAATCCTGTTTCTGCTGCTTCGCTGGCCGGCTGAAATGGCCTCTCTGTGCTATCTGCATAATACAATGGATCTGTTACAAACCCGGGCAACAGTGGAGAAATGCTATGGAGGCGGAGGAATGGTCGCGGAACAGCGGAGGAATGGTCGCGGAACAGCGGAGGAGAGAATCAACAGAATAAATGGTTAATAGCATAAAAACCCAACAATTGGCTTTGGGCGAATAACAAAGGGGATCACCAACAAACGAGGGAGCGGAGCTTTGGATGTGGGACCCAGCGGAGGCGGAGGGCGATTAAATCAGAACCGTCAGATCCAGGGGAGGACCTATGGCCAGGATCTAATCGCAACAATCGAAATCGGAGGCCGGAGCGAGTGGCAATCGTAACACACCTTTTGAAAGTTCCGATTGCGATCGAGAATGGGGAAGAGATTAAGCGACAACCGTTGATCTCGGGTCCAGATCGACGGCGGGGATGTAATCGGAGGTTCACAATAGGAGGACAGGAGAGAGGACTTGCGATCGGAGGGGATTTTCGATTGGCAGAGGACCGTTGGATCGTTGATCGGACGAACGGATGGGATCAAATCGGGAGTCAGACGGGAAGGCTTGCGATTGCAATCGGAAGGGAACTTGTGATGGAGCGATGGCCGTCGGATCAGTAGGGAAACGGACGACGGAGATTTAATCGGGAGACGGGAGGAAGGACTTGCGATCAGGGATCAGGCGGAGGGTACGATTGACACAGGACCATTGATCTGCGGGAAGAATGGACGGTCAGGATTGAATCGGAGCATGGTGGAAAGGGCTTGCGATTAACGATCGGGCGGAGGGTGCGATTAATGCGGGGCCGTCCGATCTGGCGGGGAGATCAATGGTGGAGAAGTGGATTGTAGGACTGCAATCGGGGCGGCACTCTTGAGACTTGCGATTGCGATTGAGCCGGGGCTGCGATCAGCATTCTACCGTCGGATCGGGACCATAGATCGACGGTGCGGAACACATTGCCAGACTTTAACGTTATAAATAGATCGCATCGGGGTTTTTCAATGTTACAAAGGATTTACACCCGCCCAACAGTTCCGATTGCGATTAGCGCTCGGGACCTAAGCGCTTGGTCCCAGCGCCGGGGCACATGTGGGGAAGTGGTTTGAAAGGGGCTGGCGGAAAGGGGCTAGGCCCTATAATATAGTCGGAAAGTGGGTTTTAACCCATTTTAATGGAATTTGAGGATTCAAAAGGGAAACGATAGAGGGATAAAGGGGGAAGAAGGCCAACGAAGGTTGGGGAAAGAATTTTAAGGGGATTTTGGGAGGATTTGAGGGGTAAATGGGGAAATAGAAAGGGAGACAAGGGGGAATAAAAAGAGGCTAAATGAGGGTAAAATAAAGGGGAAAGGAGGCCTTTGGGAATTTCTTCATAGCAGAGAGGCTTTATGGTGGAAATCAGCAGAGGGGATTTCATCAAAGGATAAAAGACACATGGAGGCTTCAAGGAGACTGTGTTTTCAGAGGAAATGCATTCCTTGAAGGCTCAAGAACAATTTAGCCCCCTATTTTCTTGTCAAAAATTTCATAGGGGGGCTAAAAGATCTGATGTGCAATGAAATTACCATGCTCCCCCTGAGTTCATGATGAATCTTAAGACAAAATTTTCAATGAAGTACATGACTCTATAACTCAACCTAGTATGACCTTTCCTATCACCAATAACTCATACTTACATCAATGATCCAACCAAGTGGAATTACATATTTGACTCAACTTCCCAACCAAGTGGGTTTACAAATTTGAACAAGTTTTTACATGACTGAATATAACAATTTTACATCGTAGGTCTCAACATGACCTTTTCCTGAAATTACAGATATGAATTTTTCTAACCAAGACCAAAGAATCTCAAACATGAGATCATAACACAGCAACAATTAGAATGCCAACAATGCATCCTTTTCCACAAGACAAGTGCACCCCCTTAGCTTGTGCATCCTAAACACATTCAATAAACAAATCATCAAAGCATCTTCATCAAGGAAAAAAAATGTGAGAGAATGATACTGAAAGATGAATACTGAAACAAAAATATAGATTACCCAAAAACACGACAACTATTCTAAGATGCTGACCTAGAGAGTTTCTATCAGAAAAACCCATACACAGTTTTATGCACAGAAACCCGTGTATATACACGATTTTCCTTTATGAAACCTGTGTACCGAATTTAATCTTCTAAAATC
The DNA here is from genome assembly GCA_034641835.2 of Pinus albicaulis. Classification (NCBI taxonomy): domain Eukaryota; kingdom Viridiplantae; phylum Streptophyta; class Pinopsida; order Pinales; family Pinaceae; genus Pinus; species Pinus albicaulis. The sequence continues at coordinate 182,222,878 of CM076573.1, read as the reverse complement.
AAGTAGATCTGATCTAAGAGGCAGAGACAACTCCCAGCTTCTGTCTGAGATATTTGAATGCTTCCCTGGGAAGAGGTTTAGTAAATATAGCAGCAACTTGTTCTTTGGAGGGAACATAGTCCAATTTAACCTTTTGTTCAAGCACTTGTTCACGTAAGAAGTGGTACTTGATAGGAATGTGCTTAGTATTGGAATGCATAAGAGGATTCTTTGAGATACTAATGGCACTTGTATTATCACACCAAATGGAGATGGGAGGTGAACGTTTGATTTGAATGTCTTGTAAAGTCTGCATCATCCAAAGTAGTTGTGTGCAACATGATGCGACAACCACATATTCTGCTTCTGCTATAGATAAGGCAATAGAAATTTGTTTCTTGCTGAACCAAGATACCAATCGGGGCCCCATATAGAATGCACCACCACTAGTACATTTCTGATCATCAAAATTTCCAGCCCAATCTACATCTTTGTAAGCATGAAGAGTGAGATCAACATTCTTTGGATACCATGGACCAAAGCCTTGAGTCCCTTGTAGATATTTGAATATTATTTTTATAGACTGAAGGTGAGATAAAGTAGACTTCCAATCATGGATTTGTATTCTAGTTGATTCACTGTGGCAGAATCATCATGAGAACTAAGGTTACACCAAATTACCATTGGTGTAATTAAAATTTTGCAGTCTTCCATCCCATACTTCTTCAGAATTTTCTTAAGATATTTTTCTTCTGATAAAAATATGCAATCTATTTCTTGTTGCACTTGTAAGCCAAGAAAAATTTTTAGTTCCCCACGTAAGGACATTTCAAATTCTTGTTGCATAACAGAAGAAAATTTCTAACTCATGGACTCTTCATTACTCCCAAAAATGATGTCATCAACATATACAACTACAATCAATAGTTTATCATTTTCAGTTTTTGTGTGTAAGTTGTTATCAGCAAATCCCTTTGAAAAACCTTGCTGATGAAGATATTTGTTAAGACGATAGTACCATGCCCTTGGAGCTTTTTTGAGACCATATAAAGATTTTTTAAGTTTACAAACAATTTTGTCATCATTTCCCAAAATAAATCCTTCTAGTTGTTCTATATACAATTCTTCTTCTATATCACCATTGAGGAAAGAAGATTTAACATCCATTTGATAAACTTTGAATTGTTGAAAGCTTGAAAAGGCAACAACCATTCTTATGTCTTCAAGTATAGCTACAAGAGAAAATGTTTCTTCAAAGTCTATACCTTCTTGTTGAGCATACCCTTTACAAACAAGTCTAGCTTTGTTTCTAATAACATCTCCATTTTCATTTAACTTGTTTTTGAATATCCATTTTGTTCCAATAACATTTTTATCATGAGGTCTTGGAACTAATTCCCAAGTGTGATTCTTTTCAATTTGATCAAGTTCTTCATTTATGTCTTGAATCCAACATTCATCTTGGCTATCTTGATTGACATTTTTTGGTTCAATAGTGGATAGAAATGCCAGATAGCTAGGAGATCCTACAAGAGTTCTTCTTGTTTGGACACTTGATCCCTTTTCTCCCAAAATTTGAGATTCTGGATGATTCTTTTGAACGTACCTGGATGGAGATTTTTCAAATAGATCATCTTCTTTTGCTTCATAGGATTCCCCTTCCATGTTTTTGCTACTTGATGTAGGAGGATATGCATCATCATCATCTTCATTTGTTGTTGGTATTTCCCTTTTAGGAGCTAAGAGAGACTCATCAATTACAATATCAATGCATTCAACAATCTTTCGAAGTCTTTTATTGTAGCATTTGTATGATTTAATTATAGAATAATAACCAAGGAATATTCCTTCATCTGCTCTAGGTTCAAACTTACGAAGTTTTTCATCATTGTTCTCGATAAAAAAATTTCTTCCAAAAACTCTAAAATGCTTTACAGTTCGAAGATTACCATACCATAGCTCATAAGGAGTTTTATCACTATTCACATGAACATGAGCCTTGTTAAGAATATTTACTGCAGTATGTACTGCTTCTCCCGAAAATGTATTAGGTGTTCCAGAATCATCAAGCATAGCACGAGCCATTTGTTGAAATGTTCTATTCATTCTTTCTACCACGCCATTTTGTTGCGGGGTTCCAGCTACATAAAATTGTATTTTTATGCCATGTTATTCACAGAAATAAAAGAATTCATATGATATATATTCCCCTCCTTGATCAGACCTAAGACATTTGATTTTTAGATCTAATTCATTTTCAACCAGGGCTTTGAAGATCTGAAAATTTTCAAGTGCTTCATCTTTGTGTTTTATTACCAATCCAACACATTCTAGAGAAGTCATCAATAAATAGAATATAGCATTGTTCTCCATGGGTTGAATTTTTCCTCATAGGTCCACATAGGTTGCTATGTATGAGTTCAGGAGGCTTACTTGTTGATGCTTCTTTGGCATTGAATTGTACTCTGGTTTCCTTACCTAATTGGCAAGATTTTCATATGTTACTTTCAGGCAGAGTGCTATTGGGAAGATCATGAACAACTTTGAGTCTGCTAGATTTGGTGATTTGAGAGAAGCTCAAATACCCCAATCTTCTGTGCCAAAACCAATTTTCTGATGATTTACCTAAGTAACATTGTTCTTTGCAACCTTTCAACACATACATATTGCTTGGTGTTTTAGTTCCTTTTATTACTATTTTTCCTGTGTCAAGTTCACGTACCACACATTATTTTGAACTAAAGACAACTTCATTTCCTTGATCACACATTTTTCTCACACTTAACAGGTTATGTTTTAATCCATCCACATACATAACATTGTTAGCTTTTACCTTTTCTTTTAGAAAAACACAACCTTTTCCTTTAATGACAGCCGGAGTATCATTTCCAAAGGTAACATTCTTTTCTCTTTGTAGAGCATTGTATGAAAGGATTTTATTTCTATCACCTGTCATGTGTTTTGAGCATCTGCTATCAATGTACCATTGATTTTCTTCCGCTTCTGAAAATAAGGCTATGCCACAGTTCTCAACCTGTAGGTCCTTCTTTCTCCATACCTTGGAACTTAAATATATATGCTATTTTGGCTGAAGTTTTCTCCTGCATTTAGATTCTCCATGACCAAAGTTATTGCAATAAGCACATTAAATTTCATTTTTAAGAGGAGAAAAGTTGTTATAAGCATTCTTCTTTATTCCAGTCTCATTTATTTTCTTTCTTGCTTCTCTGGTCATGACGGTTTTGTATGCAACACATTGAACAACTTTATGACCAAAATTATGACATGAGAAACATTTCCCATTAAAGAAGAATTTTCTGCGTTCATGAAAACTTTTATTTGTGTTTACATGCAGATTGGTATTTCTCTGATTGGTATTTCTGGTATTGTTCTTTGTATTGAAGTGGTCATGCTTTACCTGTGAAGTTTCTTTTTTCTCTTGCTGAGTGAAAAAACGTTGTAGGCTGGTTTTAGTTTCATTTAGAAAGCTTGGTGCTGAAGACTGAGAGGATTCTCCGATATATCCAAGACCTGTGTTTACAAAAGGAGAGCATTGAACCTTGATACTTTCATCTAAGGTTTCAGTTCCTTTTGCGAATCTAAGTTTTAAAGTTTTCTCTTTCTCAATTTCCTTTCTTATACTTACTATTTCACATTCTAATTTCTCATTGTGCTTCTCCTTTTCTATAAGATAATTCTTTAGAGTATCTATGGAAATTTTATTTTCTTCCAAACAAATTTTGAGCTGATTAATTTTTTCAAGAAAATAATTTTCTTCTAGTGCATCCATAAAGGTATCTTTCGCCTCATTAGAATCCTTTTCAAAAGCCATGAGTAGTCTAACATCTTGATCAGATTCTCCTTCTTCACTATTTGACAGACCATAACTATCTTCATGAGTATAATAAATTTTTCTATTGATAAACTGATTCTTATTTACTTTTTCCACTTCCTTTCCTTTTTCATGTTTTTATTTATGAGGACACTTAGCAGCATAATGACCAACTCTTCCACAAGAAAAACATTTAAAAGGAAGTTTACCTCTGAATCTTCCAGTGCCAAGTTGTAGCTTCTTTACAAAATTTATCTCATCTTCTTCTGAAACATACCCTGATCCTTCTTGTTCTTCTACTTCTTTTCCTTTTGCAACAGCTCTAAAGACAACTTCTTTGACTTCAGATGGACCTCCTTTTCTCATTTCACAAGAATTAAAAATACCATGACGTTGAACAATAGTAAGAGTTTGTAGATCCTGCTTCTCTTCAATAACGAACACTTTTGATTCAAATTTGGGAGTTAGAGATCTCAAAACCTTTTCTACCAGAGTAGTGTTAGTTATGGTTTCACCCAGATTTCTCATACGATTTACAATATCATCTAGACGTAAAAATATACTGGCAATTCTTTCCTCATTATGCATCTTGAGATTTTCATATTGAATTTTGAGAGTTTGGAGTTTAGCACTTTTTACCTTGGTATCACCTTCATAGCTTAGAATGATTTTGTCCCATATCTCCATTGCTATATTAAACTACATGACATTGAAAAATTATGATTCAGTCAGACTTCCCAATAATGCATTGACCGCCTTTGCATTGGTTTCATATTTCTTTCTTTCTGCTGCATCCGTTGGAACTGATGCTGGATATTGATAGCCTCCTTCAACTATAGCCCATACATATGCTCCAAGAGACTGAAGATAGGATATTTTCCTTGTATTCCAGAAGATTAAATTGTTTTTGTTGAAGAGAGGAGGCCTGATAAATGCTACCCCATCTTGATTGCTCATCTTAGCTAAATTTCCTTCTAGCGATTAAGCTTCTTCAGAAGGACTTGCTCTGATACCAATTGTTGGGAAAATACTGAGCAGGGGGGGGGGGGGGTGAATCATTGTTTAGAGGTTTTTAGCTTTTTCTTTATGGAATTCCATACACAGCTTTAATGAAACCAACTCATGTATACACGCGCATATAAGAAAAGAAACTAGCGTATACTGATATAATTTTGTAGATTAGAAAGAATTTTCAGGAACAATATTTAACTTAGTTTACCGGTCATGCATCTATTAGATAATCAGTAAATATGTGTAGTAACAGTAGTATAAATCATCACATAAGAGCAACACACATGAACACCAATATTTAAGGTGGAAACCCAATTCGACAGAAAACCACCGTTGTTTTCGCCTCTGTCTTCAATATTTATTATATGGAAAATTGTTTACAATATTGTACTGATGCAGACTCATATTAGTATGTAGGAATCTACCTGAAAAAGGCTACAACCTTCTCTCATTTTCCAGCTGCTACTAGAAGGGAGCTTCAACCCCTTGATTAGAACACCAGCTTGTATTGGCAGGAAGCTTCTACTTCCATACTGAAGGCTTCAACCCTCAAAAACACTGTAGACCACGTTTCATCAATTTTCATACTAGATAAAACAACATCAACACAACTCTTCATAAACATCAACAATCATAAACTTTACCCAATACTTCAATTATAAAACTAAGACCACTATAACCAGAACTTCAGAAATAACCCAAACTTCAGAATCAATATGTAGATACAAAATCAACCCTAAAAATGCATACACTACTTTACTTCACTGAACTTGCGTGTATACGCACTTTCCTTCACACCAACTTGTGTATAGCTTTGTGAATAATGTTTTTCATAATGAAATCAGTCACAAATCCGAATCTGAGGCTTTTAGTCAGATATCTTTATAAATGCAAAACCATTCATTAGTTAGTCACCATAAACCATGTTTATTGTCTCATTTATTAGATTTGTACATAATTAAATTAGCAGCATATATAGTATTCAGAAAACCTAGATCTACAAGAAGACTTCATTGACAGACAACAGACAAATAGAGGGAATAATAGAAAAACCTCTGCAACAAGATTCATAAAGTCCTAAATACCATACGCACATTTTTTGAAGCAAACCCGCGTATATACGCGATTTTACTAAGAGGAACTAGTGTATAGATATGTAAATATAAACTTTGCAGAATGAACCAGATCCATAGAACTTACCCAGATTTCTTTACTTGACTTCAATGGATCATAGATCTAATCATCTCTTCAATGGATCACACAAGAGCATAGTCATTTCAAATCTAGAGATCCTAAACCATCATTGTATCCATGTGTGCATCATAGATTCAGATCTATCAATTAAAATAGAGTTCATCCCATGCAGATATACCTCAAAGAAATTTATTCAGTAACAACCCTTACTCATGCACCCTTTGCACTATGATCTTCTTCTCCTTATATAAATTTAGCCTTTATCAATACCATGAGTCAAAACCACATAACTGCTGATGGTATTCTTGGAAAAAATCAAATAGATAATACAACGTTCAATACTATGGGCTAATACCATGGTAATGCCCCTTGGTATCATAATTTTTAGAGCTCAAAATACATACGCGACTTGGATCATTCTTATCCGCATGTATACGCGACTTCTCATCATAAAAACGATGTATATACTTATCCTGAATGTATACGTGGTTTTCCTTGATGAAAGTAGTGTATACATTGCATCCATATGTAGGTTGCCTTCATCAAACTTGCATATACATTGTGACATATTATATTTATCATTTCTCTGGCACTTACTGGTACTCCTTTCTCTGTCACATCTGAAATGATCTGTGGATACATCATTTTTAAATCTTTAACAAATAGGTTGCTATCAAAAGGCAACCCATCAAGAGGTTTCCATCAAGTACAACATCATCAAGTAGGTTGCCATCAAGGAAAACATATTGCATCATATTTCCAACAGCATCTTGCATCGATATTATAGGAATGAAGGACATAAGGAAACAACAAAATGATTTGCAATTTGCGATTGTGCAGTAAGTAACGTGGCGATAAGGTGCGTTCTACCAATTGCATCGGGGGTTTTTAGGAGCAGGAAACATAACAAGGTGGAAGAATTGTGATGTGATATATCTCATCAGGGTATCGCAATCACAAGAAAGAGAAGACAACATAGAATAATTTATAGCGGGGTTGTGCTGTGATATTTGATCTGTGATAAGTGACTTCGCTGTGATCTGCGATAAGTGACTGCAATGCGATCTGCCGAGATTTATATGCATTAAGTCGTGTATCAATATAATAATTTGTGGCTATGTTATGTTATCTATAATTAACGAATAAGTGTGGGTTAGCACTATTCAACATACTTCCACATTTGGTGGAGTTAGTTGGATATTTTCCAGAATTAGTGGAGAAATTGCACGAAAATTATTTTTTTCCATAACTGAGGAAATACTAAACCAAATTGGGTGGAGGAAGATTAATTCTAGTCATATTTTGATGTTTTGGAGCCATTGGAATAGGTTGCAAAGGAATAAGAGGTCATCTACATAGTTTTTGTTGCCGTGAATATTTTTGAAACCTAGTGCCACTAGGAGGGAAGGTCATGCCTAGAGCATCTAGTAACTAAATTGAGTAAAAAAATAGTCCTTTTTGATAGATTTCAATGTTTTAAACTCATTAGAATAGGTTCAAAAATAATTTGATGCATGTAAACAACATTTTAAGAAAATTTGAGATAATAAAGAGGCTCAAGCTATGGAGCTGGACCAAGGAGATGTAGCCTAGGAGGGGTGAACTCCTCCATCAAAAATGTGTTTTATTGTATCAATTTGTGTGGTTTGCTGTCATTTATGTTTTTGTTGTTAAAAAAATTAAATTCATTCTTTATTCTTTCAAAAACACTCATAAAATTTAGTTTTAATTCCTCTTTTGACACAAATAGGCAGCAAAGAAACATGCACATCAAGCATAACATCAGTGAATAAGTTTTATAACTAAAAATGAAATTAGCACAACAATAACTAACATTAAAATTCATATCAATATGGTATCATAGCCTGGTTTAAAGGCAAGGTTATTTTCTTGATAACTTCTTGAATATTTGTGCAAGTTAATGGTTGCAATTTTGTAATGCTGACAAGGTTAAAGTTGTGGAAAGGTGAAGGGAAGTTTCTTCCTGCAAGTCCTGATATTAGGAGCAGAAGAAGGAGAATTGAAAGAGCATCATATAATCTGTATTTATCAAAAAAGTATTATTGACGTCTATGTGAGCAGCTTATGTTATTTAGTGCAATAGATCAATAATATTGCGAATAACATAAACAACATAAGAAAATTAAAACACATCCAAACACATTAAATAGCAAGAATTTAATAAAAAATTTCACTAGAATTCCTGGCTACGTCTCTAGGTCCTTAGCTTCCAGAGATGACCACTTTATTTTGGCTTCAAAATTATTTTATAGTTATCAGCTAAAAAACATAGACTCAAATTAGAAAATGGACCTCACCATTGCGACCGGCTCGAAATTTCAGTCAAAATGAGTATAAACTTGCCTATATTTCACCACTGTGACCTCCAAACCCCCTAGAGAATTCAAAACCACCTTTGCATTTTATAAAACCACTTCTGCCTATAGAAAACCACCTCGGACTGCATAAAACCTCCTCGGGCTGTGCGCTCACTGGTACTAGGCTGATTTGGCTCTCCAATGAATTAAATGAAATTTCAAACGATTTGGTTACAAGCTCCACCCATATGGCGTACTAGTTGTTGGCTCTGTTGTGAAGGCGTTGTATATAATATATTTTGGAGTTCGGCAGGTCGCAACCCCTGCCCGACCGTTCTGTTGAACCTCCAGTGGTTACTTATCCATATATGGCATGATATATATATATATATTAATGTTGATACATATGCAGCGACATTTATGATAAGGTTCAGCAATTAATAATATAATCTATATATATATATATATATATATACATACATACATACATATATATATATATATATATATATATATATATATATGTGTGTGTGTGTGTGTGTGTGTGATGATAAACCTTGTGATAAGGTTCTTATCCAATGGTCACCGCATATAAATGCAGCGCTTAAACATATGGTTAAGGTTCCGGTAGTCGTGGGGTTGACCCCGACCGTCTGGACCTTTTCTGGCGAACAAACCCATTACAAATAAATACACTATATTCTCTTTCAATGCCAAGCAACATGGTAGCCCAACTGGTAAAATAACTCCAATGAAATTTTAGCCATTCTGGGAGGTCAGGGGTTCGATCTTCCTTGATCCCCAAAATTTTGGAAATAAGGACAAATTGGGCAAAATCCAGGCTGCCACGTGTCAGCCCCGGATTGGCCCATTCCAACCAATCACACTTCGACACGTCACTGATCCTACTGACGTCATCCTAGACAGGTAGAATATTCCTTGGATGACACGTGTCTTGCTGACATCATCTGACTGTTGACCATTGACCATTGAATTTGACTTTGACTTTTTGTCATTTTTCCCTAGTTTGTCATAAACTTTGACTTGCCATATATTTTGCATATGAACTCAGTTTTACACGCCATTCACACCGTTTGAATCCTGTCGATGAGCACTTCAAATTGATTATATTTTCATATGCATTTGAATACCTTGATCTAGAGGTAAAACTGAATCCGTTTTGGATCACTCCTCCCCACTGGAAGCTTTTGGACCACCAAAAGTTGGTTTTAGCTATCGAGTAAGTGAGGATATGTTTCCTTCACTTTTCCAATTTCTATCCATCGTGCTTTACTTGGATTTGTACCTTTAAGTCTAACTCAAAGATACTCAACTTCTCCTCTTTGTGAAGTCCTTATCCTCCTGTCGAGAATTGTGTTCTCCTACAACTCGTTGAGATACTATGGTGAATAATCGTTGATGGAAGGACTTAATAGATCTGCATATAAGTTGGTAGATCTAGGCGAAAATAATTCTCACCAATTTTGTCAAGAATTTTGAAAGGACCATATCTGAGTGGTTTCAACTTCTTACCTTCCCATTGAAGTCTTTCTTTGTTGATGTACAACCATAATTGATCACCAACTTGAAAACTATGCTCAAATCGATGTTCATCGTGCCTCGCTTTATACTTTTCTTAGCTCTTTTCCAGCTATTCCTTTACTGCCTGGTGAATTTCCTGGATCTGTTCAATGAACTTGGTTGCTTTGTCCACATCGTTGTGTCCATAAACTGCTATGTCTTTACCAAGACAAAATCCAAGGGAGACTTTGGTACAAAACCAAAACAAGTCTCAAATGGAGATCTTTGAGTAGAAGAATGTTTCACATGGTTGTAAGCATGCTGCACATAACAGAAATGCTCATCCCAAAGCTTAGGGTGCTTGCTACAATAACCTTGAAGCAATTGTTCCACTGTCATGTTTACCACTTCTATCTGGCCATCTATTTTTAGATGAAATGTTGTGCTATTCTTTAAATTTTTGTCCATGAGTTCCCATAAACTTGACCAAAATTTCCCAAGAAATCGAGAATCTCGATCAGATACAATAGAGGTGGGTAACCCAAAATGAAACCATACATTTTGAAAGAACAACTTTACAGTTTGTTCAACTGTGACTTGTTTAGTACATGGTGTCAAAATACACATGTTACTGAACCTATCCACAACTACATACAAATAATCATGACCTTTTCTCGAGATTGGTAATCCCCTAACAAAATCCATGGATAAAATTTCCCAAGGAAAAGAAGGAATTGGAAGTGAATTGTACAAGCCTAATTTTCTGTTTCTTGGCTTCCTTGTAGCATACATAGTGCATCCTTTAATATATCTTGAAAATGTTTCATTCATTCTTGGCCAATAGCAGAATCTTTTTAATTGTGTAACTATTTTACTTACACTAAAGTGACCTGAAATTAGAGAAGTATGTGCTTCTCAAATCACATTAACTCTTTTAGTTTGTGGAATGCATAATTTTCCCAAATTATATAAGAGTTTTTCCTTTATGAAAATCTGTGTCTTGAGCATATTTTTCAATATAGATTTCGTCCATTACTGAATTATGCTTTAGAATTGTGGATGAATTTATGATTGGTCTTGATAACATGTCTACAACCTTATTATGTAGCCTTTCTTATATCTAATTACAAGATGAAATTGCTATAAGAAACCCATCCAATGATAGTGTATTTATTGTTGCAATTTAGTTTGTGAGTGTAAATATTGTAGTGGTTGATGATCTGTATGCATGATTATTTCTTTTCCCATTATGTAATATTTCCACTTTTTAACACTTTTTACTAATGCATATAATTCCTTATCGTATCTAGGGTAGTTAACTACTGCTGATGTGAATGTCTCAGAATGAAAGCATATAGGCTTTCTGTGCTACATCAACACTACCCCCATGGCATATTCACTTGCATCCATCTCGATCTCAAATGGATACTAAAGATCTAGCAGTGTTATTAATGGCGTTGTACTAATCCTTTATTTCAATGAGTCGAAGGATTTTTGTTGTTTTCCTCCCCACTGAAACACCTGTTTCACACTTTTCAAAGCATGTAGAGGAGTTGCAATCAAAGAAAAGTTAGAAATAAGCTTTCTCCAGTATTGTGTTGACCCTAAGAAAATTCTAACTTCTGTAGTAGTATTGGCCTTAGGCCAATTTACAATGAATTCAACCTTAGAGGGATCTATCTTCAATTCACCACCTCCTACAATATAACCCAAATAATTTAAAGATGTCCTACCAAATTCACATTTTGACAGTTTTACACAGAGATTTTCTCTTTTTAACACATTTAAAAACTGCTTTACATGCTTTATATGTTCATCCCATGTCTTACTAAAAACAAGAATATCATCTAAGTAGACTATTACAAAATCATCTATAAATGGTCCAAAAATATCATTCATGACATGCATGAATGTAGTTGGAGCATTGGTCAAGATGAAAGGCATAACCATCCATTCATAGAGTCATTGCTTCATTTTGAAAGTAGTCTTCCATACACCTTGTTCTGAAACACCGATCTGATGGTAGCCGCTTCGCAAGTCTAACTTAGTGAAGTAAATTGCATATTTCAACTGATCTAATAAATCTTCAATACGGGGAAGAGGATAACGATTCTTTATTATTATTTTATTTAATGCTCGGAAATCAATGCACATTCTCCACGAACCATCTTTCTTACATACCAACACAATAGGTGATCCGCATGATGGAATGTTTAGTCGAATAAACCCTTGATTTAGAAATTCCTGTACCTGCTTCTTTATTTCTGCGTTCTCTAGAGCTAATAACCTGTACATTCCAATGTTAGGAAGAGGAGCATCTGGCTGCAAATAAATCTCATGTTCTATCTGCCACTTGGGAGGAAGCCCTTTAGGCTCTTGAAATTGAATATCATAATCAGAAACAAATTTAACTAATTCCACTTTCTGTTTAGGATTACAGCCTTGAAAATAATTGAATTTATCAAGATCCTTTGCTTTTACAATCATAAGTAAAAATTGTTTACTTGAATTTATAATTCTTTTCATCTTTCGTGAATTTCTGAGAGTATAGTTATCTTTGAGTTTATGAGCTCTTAATACATATTCGATTCCATCCTTAATGAGTTGATACTTATTTCACCCTTCGATAGAAGACATCATATCTATAATACAAGTATGGAATCCCTAGTACAATTCCACATATATCCAATGGGACTATATCTAGTTCAGCCTCATCTACAAACTCTGATCCAATTGCAAAACGAAGTTTTCATTGTTTCGTAACTTGTAGTTTAGTTTTATCACAAACCCAACCCAATGGGTATGGATTTTTATGAGGTTTAATTTCAATACCCAATTTATTTACAATTTATTCAACAATGAAATTAACTTGAGAGCCACTATCAAACAAAGTATAAATTTTAGTATGCTTGGAAATGACTCTAATATGAAATAGCTCATTTCTTTTCCTCTCATCATTTTCATTATCAACAGAATGTGAAGAAGTACTTAGAGATGCTTGATAATTTTTACCTTTTATACCTGTAGCTGTTAATTGTTGTTTCATCTCCTGAATATGATCCCAATTCCTTTTTCATAACAACAAAATTCTTTTGCTCTTTATTCACGAACTTATTAGGCTTCAATTCTGGATGCAGTGCCCAACAGTGTGCCTCATCATGTCCTTCTTTCTTACAGTGAGTGCATGTAGGCTTTTCTTTCTTTACAATGTTCACTTTCCTTTCCTTCTATTTTTGTTTCTTCTTTTCCTTATTCTTGATTTCAATAGATTTAGATGAATTTCCAACATCATGAGATACATTTTTACCCCTAGCTTCTAGATGAGTTGCTTGAGCTAATACATCATATAAGCTAGTCGGATTAAATATCAATATGGTATGCCTCAAATAACTATGTAGGCGACCTATGTATTTCAATAATGTTTCTGGTGAGTCCAATGATATGCCTAGTGTCAAAGTTATTTTACGAAACTCTTGAGTGTAACTTTGCACACTTTGACCCTTTAACTGATGCAAATTTTGCCAACTCATCACAACTTGTTGCATATAAGACAAAGGATAAAATTGTATTTTAATACTAGAAAAAAATTCATTCCATGTCAGAATGATTTTACCATGTTTTTTAAGATCTTCTTGCGTCTTACCTTCCCACCAAACAAGTGCGGTTACTCCAAGACGAAGGCTAGCAAGATAGATATTTTTTTCTTTCTGAAACAACTTTATGTACCTTGCTATAAAATTCAGTTTGTCTTATCCAATTATCAAGCTTTTCAGCGTTAAGCTCACCATCATAAATTGGAAAATCAAATTTTACATCTAATTTGATCAAAGAGGATTGTCTTATTTTTCTTTTTAGAAGAATTATATTTATGAGAAGAAGAGGATGATGATGATGATGGTGATGATGGAGGAGATGGTGGAAATAGTGAAAGAGGAATTTCCCCCGATTATTTGTATGGTTTAGGTGATGAAGTGCCTTCGCCTTTGCTATTTTTAAATTATTTATACATCTCTTCTACCATCGCACGTATTGTCATGAATTTTTACAAGAATTGATCTTTTGTTCCCAATAAGTTTTCTTCCGTCACCTTATTTTGTGAAAATAACATTCCAATCTCTGGATTTGCTTCAACAAGTTCTCCTTCTCCTCATTTGGACTTTGACCTAGTAAGCATTCCATCTTCACATGAGACTGTCAAACCTTTAAAAATTAACCTTAAGCTCTGATACCACTTGATATGTATTTATGAAAAAGGTATTATTGACATCTATGTGAGCAGCTTATGTTACTTAGTGCAATGGATCGATAATATTGTGAATAACATAAAAAACATATGCAAACAAAAACACAGTCAAACACATTAACACAAAAAGAATTCAATAATGGATTTTACCAGACTTCCTGGCTACATCTCCGAGTCCTTAGCTTCTAGTGCTGACCGCTTTATTTTTTCTACAAAATGATTTTAGAGGTATGAGCTCAAAAAAAGGGGCTCAAATGAGAAAATGGACCTCACCATTGCAACCGCCTCAAAATTTTAGTCGAAATGAGTATAAACTTGCCTATATTTCGCCACTGTGACCTCCAGACCCCCTGGAGAATTTAAACCACCTCTTCATTTCAGAAAACCACTTATGCCTACAGAAAACCACCTCGGGCTGTGCACTCACTGGTACTAGGCAGATTCAGCTCTATGCTGCATTAAATGAACTTTTGGGAAGCTTTGTTACAAGCGCCACCCATATGGTGTACTTCTTGTTGGCTCCATTGTGAAGGCATTGTATATAATATATTTTGGAGGTCGGCGGGTCGAAACCCCTGCCCGACCATTCCGTTGAAGCTCTAGTGGTTACATATCCATATATGGCATGATATATATATGTATATATATATATATATGTGTGTGTGTGTGTGTGTGTGTGTGTGTGTGTATAATATATATATACTATATATACTATATACAGTATATATATTATATATATAGACACACACACACACACACACACACACACACAGAGATATATATATATATATATATATATATATATATATATGTGCATGATGTTAAACCTTGTGATAAGGTTCTTATCCGGTGGTCTCCACATATAAATGCAGCGCTTAAAAATATGGTTAAGGTTCCGGCGGTCGTGGGGTTGACCTTGACTATCCGGATGTTTTCCGATGGAAAAACCCATTACAAATAAATACAATATCTTCGCTTTCAATGCCAAGCGACATGGTAGCCCAATCGGTAAAAAAAATCTAATGAAATCATAGCAATTCCAAGAGGTTAGGGGTTTGATCCTCCCTGATCCCCAAAATTTTGGAAATAAGGCGAAATTGGGAAAAATATAGGCTACCATGTGTCAGCCCCGGATTGGCCCATTACAACCAATCACACTTCGACATGTCAATGATACTGCTGAAATCATCCTAGACATGTGGCATATTCCCAGGATGACACGTGTCCTACTGACATCATCTAACTCTTGACTGTTGACTTTGACTTTGACTTTTTGTGATTTTTCCCTAGTTTGTCATAAAATTTGACTTGCCATATCCTCTGCATAGGAACTCGGTTTTACGCACCATTGGAATCCTATGGATGAGCACTTAAACTTGATTCTATTTTCATCCGCATTTGAAGAATTTTATCTGGAGGAAAAACTGAATCCATTTTGGATCATCATCCTCACCCAAAATTCCACTCATAGCTGCACTTGAAGAACCTCAATTTTTTTCTCAAGAAGCTGAGATTGAAGAGGCGCAATTAGTAAAAGAAGGTGAGTTGATTGAAGAGGAACACACATCAGAGGTTGAGCTTGAATTCTTAGCCATTACGCCAGGTGTTGTAGAGACTCATGGATGTTGAAAGGTCAACAAGAAATGTGTGTCTAATTTAATTTTCCCTTAATTAAATTGGACAATAAAATGTAAGTTTATCTCATAATCACTTGTAATAGTTAAATGAGTGTGATAAACTTAATTAGCTCATGAATTTCAAGTTGAAGGTGGTTGGTGAGGCATGCGGAGTGAATCAATTAGTTATGGATTTCGAGTTGCAATTAGTGAATTAGTGTAATGTATGCAAAATTAGTTAACTCAATTAATTGAATTAAAGTCAGTTGAACTAGTTGTAACAGTTTGTTGCACTAGTGAGAGAACAAGTGAATTAAATCAGATTAAATTCACATGCAATGATCTGCCATGCAATTGATGATTTACTATTAATAGTTGCATGCATTTTATTTCTAGTGGAGACCCAGTTGAGACAAAGGTTAAAGGGATGTTAACTATCAGTTGTATCATTAGTAGGTTTCCCGCATGCAGTAAGACAACCATAGGATTTCCCAAGAGCATTGTGCAGTTTTGGAAGTATGAATTTCCTAAAGAATAGGGATTTCATTCCACATGAATTGCATATGTAAGGCAAGATGATTAGAGGCAGGAAATTGGCTAAGTGTTGGTCGATTTCATCTAGGTCAGTGTGAGACAGTTGTGAGAGTGCATGAGACTCTTGTGAGAAGAGTGCATTGTAATTTTTTCATGATTCCTTGGTGAATATACAATAGAATATAGAGGGGTTTTAGGTAGTAAGCTTTCCCCGTGAAAATATCTGTTTTGTGGTTTGATTTTCTTCTTTCTGTACCTACTTTGATTGGTGATCATGTTTATTTTCCGCAATTGATTGGTAGAAGTATTCAATATCTTTATTTAGTAGATCACATGATCAGATTGAATCCATTGATATAAATATTGTTTGTGTAATTTCTAAATAGTATCAAAGTGCAGGAAATCACTATGGTGGAGAAGAAATTGAGTTTGTGACAGGAGGATCAGGTTCAAGATGGCTTTCAATGGCTTGAGATTGGAGTATGAAATCGAGGGAATTTCTAATTATATTGCATGGAAAGATAGGACGAAGGAATTTTTGGAGGACAATGGGTTGAAAGAATTCATTGATAATGACATTCCCAAACCCACTGCAGCAGATGCCGCTATTCTTGATGCTTAACAAAAGAAGGTTGCAAAGGCGAGGAGGATCTTATTGGAGGGTGTACAAGACCACATTGTCTCAAGTCTCCATGGAAAAGTGACTCCATATGCAATGTGGAAGGCTTTGATAGATATAGTTTAGAGCAACAGTGATCATAGAAAATTGGCACTGAAGGACAAGCTCAGGAAAATCAAAATGGAGAAAGGCGACACTATTCTGAAATATTTAACCAAGTTTTTCCAATGTTAAGATGAGATTGGGAGCATCGGAATTACTGTCACAGATAATGACTTGGTGAGCCTAACTTTGCTAGGCTTTCCCAAGATTTGGCATAATTATCAGGACTATGTCAATGGGAGGGAGAACCAGCCAAATTGGGAACGAATATGGTCAGATTTGGTGCAAGAAGAATTCATGTGGAATACCAGGGATGGATCTTCATCTAAGACATATGATGAAGAAAATTCCAACTTGGATGGTAAGGCAAAGAAGGGGAAAGGAAAGAAATCCCATTCCAAATCTGAGACCGAGAAAGAAGGAAAGAAGTGTGACATGTCCAGAGTGAAGTGTTTTCACTATCATGAGCATGGAAATTATGCCACTAATTGTACACAAAAGAATAAGAGAAAGAAGGCTTCAGGATCTGCAGACGGTGAGGCTTTGGCCTCGCAATTTGAGTTGGACTTCTCGCTCATCGCATGCATGGTGTCAAGTGTGATGGGATCAGTGTCGTACTTGGATAATGGTGCATCTTTCCTCACAATGAGAGAAAAAGAACTTTTTAATATCTTGAACGAGAAGGACCTCCATATGCATATTGGAATGGGTGATGATGGGTAGTATAATGCTTCCATGATTGGTACAATTACCTTCCAAAGATAGTCAGGTAAACCATTCTTATTAAAAGATGTAATGCATGTACCAGACTTGAAAAATAATTTAGTTTCAGTTGCAATGTTCTAGAATAAAGGTTATGATGTCGTTTTTAGTGAAGGGAAATATTTCCTTCAACACAAATCCATAGGACAAGCCAAGGAGATTGGGATTCGTGTGAATAATCTCTATAAACTTGATGTAGATGGATGCACAACATTGATGGGTAAGAAAGAAAAAGTGGTGAGCTGGGATGAGGGTGAGTTATGGCATAGGATATTGGGCCATCTCCACCATGGAGCCTTGAAGGTCATGCAACAGATTTCTACAGGACTTGCCAAGGTTACTCTTACATAGATAGGCACATGCAAGGGATGTACCATGGGGAAGTATGCAAAGGCCATGAGAAGGAGAATCGAGCAGCGGAAATCCTTGAGAGAGTTCACTCAGATGTGTGTGGACCATTCTCTATAGCTTCGATAGCAAAGCACATGTATTATATGATCTTCGTTGATGATTTTTCAAGAAAGTGTTGAATCTACTTCATTGAGAAGAAATATCAGACGTTCTCAAAATTTTGTGAGTTCAAAGCACTGGTGGAGAAAGATACGGGGAAGCATGTGAAGGCTCTTAGGAGTGACAATGGTGGTGAGTACATCTCCAATGAATTCAATAACTTCTATAGAAAAATAGGAATGAAAAGAGAGTTGATTGCGCCTCATAACCCAAAACAAAATGGGGTCACAAAAAATAATAATAGAAGAATTGTGGGTGCGACACGAGCAATGTTGCATGATCAGGGCCTACCGTTGCGTTTGTGGGTGGAGGAATCCAACATAAAGGTATTTGTGCAAAACCGTAGTCCTTATTAGATACTTTGCATGAGTACACCAAAGGAGGCTTTTTCTAGTAAAAAACCTAATGTTTCATATTTTAAAAAATTTGGATCATTTTTCTATTTCCATTTGACCAAAGATTCCAGGAAGAAGCTTGAACCAACAATTGATATTGGGATACTTGTGGGGTACACTAATACTCCACACACCTATCAGGTGTATTTTGTTAGGTCCCTATATTAATAATGTAGTCCCTTATTATGTTAGTGTAGCCCCCCTTATTGTTATTTTTGTACCCCTATAACCCCGATATTTTTATTATTGTGCCCTTAAATTATTATTGTTAGGTCGGCTAGGATTACATTGTGGCCCCACTAGGATTACATTATGGCCCCATGGACTCCTATATATAGAAGGAGGTTTTATTCATTTGTATCGTCCAAGAATTGTTCATTTATGTAATGTATTGGAGTTTTCCCCCTCGAAATGGCTTATTTATAAGGCATTGATATCTCTATTCTTCTATTTTTGGAGCTGGTTACACAACATTTGGTATCAGAGCTTTGGATTCTAGGGTTTCGCTACTCTAAACAGGTCATCGTGGCATTTTCGCTATAACGTTTTTTCTACGAAGGTTTAGAATCTGAAATTTTTAGGGTAGGAAGTAGAAATCCTGAGGAAAATCGTAGTAAAACTTTAGAGCTTGGTTCACAATATTTTTAGAGATATGATCTATGGAAGGTGGTGATTTTTCAGGCTCCCGAATTTCATCTCAAGGAGGTGATCATGGGAAAAGATTCATAACTATCTCTCTAAGCATCGGATTAGAGTGCCAAAAAAATTGGTTGCAAGTACACAAATTGTAGTTTCTTAGCTATCAATTTCAAAGCCAAAGGACGAAACAGTGACATGTGGCAAGCCGTACAAGTTTTCTCTACTGAACCAGTCCATAATTAGGTCATTGTGGGAGATTGGACATAACTTTTACTTAAAGAATCCAAATCAGGTTAAACCTATGGAATTTGAAATATAATTCAAAGGGCTACCTCAGTGCCGAATTTCAGATATTGAAGAGCTGCAATCATAGAGATAATCCAATTTTAATATCGAGCTCCTCAAAAGCAAGAAAAAGGTGTGTATTTTTTTTTCCGAATTGCATAAGTCTTGTTTGAAGAATCAATTTGAATTGATTACAAGGGAATATTGTAGAATAGATATCAGTATTGGGTTCTAGAAAAATGCCCTGTAAAAAAAATTCAACACCCATTAATCCTTCAGAAGGCTCTACTATGACTCATGAAGATGAATAATTGCAACATGATGTATCAAAATTACAAGAGCAAGTGCACCAAATTTCACTCTCATAAAGAGCAGCAAAAAATGAAATGGAAGTTTTGAAGAAAGGCATGGAAGTGAAGATGGATGGTTTGAAGAAAGTCGTGGAATATAAGATAGATGGCATGGAAGCTGGCATGGAATCTAAGATGGATGACATGGAAGCTAAAATGGAAAACATGAAGAATGATCTAAAATAAGACATGGAAGGTTTGAAAAATTTGATACAAGAAATGTTTCCTAATGGTGAAAAGATAGTAGAGGAAACTCATGATGAGAAAAAAATAAATGTTAATCGTGATTTCATAAACTCTAATGTTGGCGGGAAGAACCACCATATTCCAAAAATGGATATGAGGAAGTTTGATGGAAAGGATCTTGTAACATGGATACTATAGATGGAGCAATAATTTTATCTCCATAATGTGCAAAACACACAAAAGGTACGCATTGCAACTTTACATTTATAACAAAATACATTTGTATGGTATCGATGGTTTTGCTCCCGTAAAAAAATTGTCACTTGGTCAATTTTTACAAAGGAAAAGATAGCACATTATGAGGATACAAAGAGAAACACCTTCTTTAGCCAATTGATAAATCTCAAACAAAAGGGTTTAGTGGGGGAGCACATTGAGGACTTCCAAAAATTGAATATAAGGGTAATTGATATTCCAGAAGAACACAAGATTGATCTCTTCATAGGTACTTTAAAGGATAACATCCAACATGAAGTTCACGTTTTGGAACCTGATTCATTGGAGAAAGCATTCAGGTTGGCAAGAAAAATTGAATGTAAAATTATGGCAACAAGGAAGCCTACCACTCACTTCTATAAAGAAGGAAGTGTCGCTACACCTAGATTTCCACAACCTACAAGGTTGACACCACAACAATTGGAAGAAAAAAGAGAAAAAGTACTTTGCTACAGTTTTGATAGCATATACACTAAAGGTCATAGGTGTGCTGAGAAGAAATTATTTTACATAGATTGTGAAGAGGAAGAAGAAAATGAACAAGAAGAGGATATACATCAGGAACCAACCCTAGAAGAAGAAAAATGAGTTCGACCATATCATGTAATACATTGGCAGGAATTACCACTCCTCAAAATCTCAATATAGAAGGACATATCAAGAAGAAAAAGGTAATACTATTGATTGATTCGGGTAGTACCCATAGTTTTATTCATTATAAGGTAGCCAAGGAATTGAATTGTTTCCTATACCCAGCACCAGAATGTCAAGTGATGGTTACAAATGGAGGAACTATAAATTTCTCTGGAAAATG
This sequence comes from Pinus albicaulis, assembly GCA_034641835.2. NCBI lineage: Eukaryota > Viridiplantae > Streptophyta > Pinopsida > Pinales > Pinaceae > Pinus > Pinus albicaulis. The sequence goes on along the minus strand of CM076573.1, from coordinate 182,201,692 downwards.
CCATAATATCAAGCTAGCCATGGGGGAATATGTATTGAATATTCCAATGCTTTCCATCCCAATGGGAGGTGCCGATGTTGTACTAGGAGTACAAGGGTTACAATCTTTAGGGACAACAACTTTTAATTTTCAAGAAATTTTCTTGAAATTTTTTTTGGAAGGAAAGGAAATTGAATTACGAGGTATCATAGGGAAGCCAGGAAAGATAATAAGCTCTAATGTCATGACAAAGCTTCTAAATAAAGGACAACGGGGCGTAATTGCACAATTATGCTCACTGGAAGTTCCAACATCAAAATCATTTATTTCTCCAGATCTCTAGAAAGTCTTGGAAAATCATTCCAAGGTGTTTAATACTCCCAAAGGACTCCCACCTATTCATGATCATGATCATTCTATTCATTTGATTCCAACAAGTGTTCCTCCAAACATCAGGCCTTACAGATATCCTTATGTCCAAAAGAGAAAAAATGAACATATGATTGCAGAAATGTTAGAGGCTGGTATAATTCAACCTAGTCAAAGTTCTTTCTCTACTCCAGTAGTATTGGTGCACAAAAAATATGGATCCAGATTATAGGGAGCTCAATAAGCTCACTATTAAAGATAAATTCCCCATTCCTGTGATTGATGAATTATTGGATGAATTACATGGAGAAATTTATTTTACCAAGTTGGATCTTCGTTCAGGATATCATCAAATTAGAATGAAGACTCAAGATATTCCAAAAACAACATTTTGAACTCATGAGGGTCATTATGAATTTTTGGTCATGCCTTTTGGCCTTACCAATGCACCTTCTACATTTCAAGGGTCGATGAATTCCATTTTCAAACCCTTCCTTAGAAAATTTGTGCTAGTATTTTTTGATGATATACTAATCTACAGTAGGTCTTGGAAGGATCATGTTGAACATGTTGACAGGGTGCTCAAACTATTGCAGGAGAAACAATTATATGCAAAAACATCCAAATGTTTCTTTGGAGTGCAAGAGGTGGAATATCTGGGTCATATTGTATCTTACGAGGGTGTTAAGGTAGACCCTAACAAAATTAAAGCCATTAAGGAATGGAAAGTCCCCACAACCATAAAGAAGTTGCGAGGATTTCTCGGGTTAACAGGGTATTATCGCAAGTTTGTTAAGAATTATGGGAGAATAGCAGCACCTCTAACAACACTATTGAAGAAAGATGCATTTTCATGGACTCCTGAAGCAACTAAGGCCTTTAAACATCTTAAAGAGGCAATGTGCCTAGCACCGGTCTTAGCTACGCCAGACTTCACAAAAACCTTTATTGTGGAATGTGATGCCTCAGGAAATGGAATTGGTGCAGTTTTAATGAAGGAAGGAAGACCCATTGCTTTTGAAAGTCGTCCAATCAAAGGAAAGTATTTACAGAAACCTATTTATGAGAAGGAAATGTTAGCAATACTGCATGCACTAAAGAAATGGAGAACTTACCTAATGGGAAGACACTTCAAGGTAAAAACTGATCATGATAGTCTTAAACACTTTTTGGAACAAAGACTATCTTTAGAAGAGCAGTAAAAATGGGTCACAAAGATGTTGGGTTATGACTTTGAAATAATCTACAAAAAAGGAAAGCTTAATGTTGTTGCAGATGCACTCTCAAGAAAGAATGAAGAGGTGGAAGCATTGCTTTTTGCCATTTCTATTATCCAACCAGATTGGATAACCGAAGCAAGGGATGAATGGAAGAAGGACGAAGAAGTGTGGACACTCATTCAAAAGTTGCAGCAAGATCCTAGTACATCTGATACATTTAGTTGGAAAAATGATTCCTTATGGTACAAAGATCGCTTATATATTTGCAAGAATTCCAAACTAAAACAAAATATTCTTTTGGAATTGCACACTTCTCCTTTAGGAGGACACTCGAGATTTTTAAAAACTTACCACAGGTGTTGTAGAGGTAAATCCCCTCTGCGGACAGAGGTGATCCCTACTAGCCCAGATCAGGTCTAGCAACAATCGTATCATGCTAAGGCGCAAATTCCTAATTGCAATAGACCAAATTGTGAAGAAGGCCTACCTTAAGTCCAATGCTATTGTTCGTAGAGGAGGTAGCGCTTCCGTTTCCTTGCTCCAGTAGATCACAATTCTCCCACTTGTCATGATCGAACACCTGCACACACAAGAAACACAACGAACACACAAGCGTAAACCCAATATATGCAATTATGTATCAGTCAAAGAAGATACAACTAATGATCACAATGTATGCACAATACAAGTGGAACCATAACCAAAGTCGCTTATCATTAATTAATACAAAGAAAGACAGAACCTGGCTCTGACGCTGAATCTTCCTTCGGTGGGTCGACATTGGAATACGTCTCGGTAAAGCTCATCGGGAATGGGACAAGCCTCTCTCTTCGATTATCTCGACAATAATCTCCTTGGTACTGATTTGGCTCTATGAGGACTATCAAGGCTCTTGCAGTATTCTTTAGGCTATGAAGGCTCTTGGAGACTAGCTTTCAAAGGAAAATGGCAAGCTTATATAGATGGTGGAAGGGGAGTTGGGATCCCTACAATCATGGGATTGGCCCTATCCTCAAGGAAGCTACCATGAGAGGTGGAAAACCACTTCCTCTACATGGAGATCTGAAGCCAAACTTCCCAACTCAATTTAGAGACCAGTTCAGGAATTGGTTGGAGTCAATCTTTCGCCATTTATTTTTTTTTAAAAATCCTTAATAAGCCTGGCGCGGGTACAACACTGAGACAATGCGCCAGCTGGCACGCCCTCTTTGGATTATTTCCCCCATTAGCGCGAGGGGTGAATTGGCTAGTTGTGCCAAGGAAAACAAGGCTATTTTTAGGGTTTTTCACAAGGAATTGTCTTCAGGGGAATGCCATGAAAGTGGTTTCAGGTCATGTCACTACTCACGGGTCACGGAATAAGCCCCCCAATGTGCAGGACAGGGAATTGCAGGGACGGTGACAAATTGTTGTGTAACAGATGCCCCCTAAAGCATGAGGCCCGAAAAAGAGAGAGGGGTGAAATGCTTCACGAGAACGTGTCCAACTGAAAACACTGCCGTCGGAAAACCTGCGTAGAGAAGTAAAACTGATATCTCAAATACATGATATATGTGGTATGGCTGCAGCCATCCATAACAGAGTATACAATAATGCAGATCCAAGGCATGGATGCAGCCATCCAATGAGGATTGATAAATAGACTCAGGCATGGTCACAGCCATCCAATGAATGAGTCATTTAACCAATCATAATAATCCACATAATCGTAGCCTGGATTCTAACAGACAAAATCCAGGGTCTTGCGCTCCATCTCCACTCGAAAAAAGTACAAGTTCAAGCATGTGAATAAGTGAGATGATGTCGAACATGCAAGAACATTGTCTGATTACCAGCCAATGATGAAAGTTGTTAACAGATGCGAGAGATACCACCAATAGTGACAATGGACCTCAAGGCACTATAGGTACAATCTATGACATGTGAATCAGTGAGCTAGCATCGAACACTCGTAGAATCACTCGATCGGAGGCCAATGATGAAAACCTCACGTCGAACGTGAAGAACCTGCCATTGAGGTGTGTAGGCTCCAAGGTACCAGAAGGGAGTCTCTGGATCAGCTTCCCGGATAATGAGCTGAAGTCGAGAGGAAGTGACCTTGATTGAGGGTGGGCCATAGTGTTTCCCACATCATCGACGCGAGACAGAGGAAAATAATGTTTGTGAATCAGGATCAGATGAGAATCAGAGGAAGGTTGAAACTTGCAGAGATCAACTTCTCTTGAACATATCGGCGACACGATAGTGGATTTGGCACTATTTGACATGAAAAGATCAGAGGTCATGATGATGAGGCAAAGAGTAGATGAGAGGTCAAAAGGGATTACCCAAACCCATGGAGGCAAACAAAAAATGAGATGAGATGTCCCCAACCCGACATGAATGCAGAAAAGTGCCATGTTCAAGAGCAACATACTACCGACATGACGATGATACTAGTTCCATTTTCCCCATCATTTCTAGCGAGTACCCCAATTATTTTTGAAGACAAGGTTGAAGGGGATAGCATATGTTTGTAATATAAATCCATCCTTCGGATGAATCCATCCTAGTACATTTAACGAGCCCTAGGAAGGAGAAACTCGAATATCGTCATTACGACTGAATCCGATGTCATCAGGGTTTAGTGAGTTTGACAAAGGAAGAACTCGACATATTTTCATGTTTAGAGAGTTTGAAAAGACAGCAGAAAAGTAAACTCCAACAGTCCCTTTTCATAAGTAGTTCCTCAGATCTGAAAAGGTAGAAAACTATGTCTGAGAAAACCTCCTAGTCGCGATAGGCTAGGGTATTCCTTTTTCATAAATAATCTATCCCAGCCCGAAAAAGGGATAAACATATACTGGGTAGATGTCGTTTCGTAGCCACTTTAACGAGATCGAAATGATAAGGTACTCGACAATATTTTCATTTATAGAGAGTTAGAAAAGAGCTGAAAGATGACTCCAAAATGACTTTTTCGTGTTTTTACCGAGTCTGAAAAAGTATAAAATACAACTCGTATCACCGTCGAAGCTGCGAAAAAACCTATCGCTACACATAAAGGCAAGTGTAAAATCCATTTTTCGACAAAATATATTAAAATATTGAGAAAAATGACTTTTAAAACCTAATTTTGACTTCAAAAGTTATAAATATGCCACAAATAGTAAAAAAACATTTACTTTTACTTTTTACCTCATTTGGAGAGAAACAGTGGTCTTTTTGTGTGCGAACTTATGGCAGTGATTGCGACTGACCCAGGACACCATTCAGATTCTCGTCAATTCCAGGTAAGAGGCACTTCCTTAAGCTCTGTTTTGATCCATTTTTTATGAATTTCCATTGTGCATTTGACCTCTGGGGGGAACCCTTTGGAATTTTAGGGCTCGGCCCATTGGCATGGGTATCGAGCACGGACCCGTGCCAATGGAATTTTTCTCACAAAGGGGTCGCACCAATGCCGCAACGCGAAAGCCATCCATCTGGATTTTTGAATGCAACAGAGATCTAACAAATAATTTTTAATCATGTTGATACAGGTATTCAGGCATAATGGTTATTGAATGGAAAGAGAGGGAACATGGAGAAGAAGACGAAATGGCCATGGAAAACAAAGCTTGCATGAATGCACTCCGGAACTGTGGTCTCAATAAATTCTTCCTCATGCCATGCTTACGAGCTCAACCTGAGCTATTACAGTACTTGGTCAGTATATGGGATGAAAACGAGGAAGTGTTCAAACTTCGGGACCAAGTGCTAGAACTTGAGGTCTCTGATGTCTATTTTATAACTAGACTGTCGCGCAGAGGCCCAGTGCCCATTATGACTGGCAGTAGACCTTCTGGAGAGAAGATGGATCAGGTAATGGCGAGAGTGTGCCCAGGGGGACAGACAGGATCAGGAAGTGGGAAAGTGTACATCCACACTGTCCGTGACCTAGCACTCAGAGTAGTGCTTCACACTATTGCGTGGGCTGCAAGATCGCATACACCGCATGAGGCAACCAAGGCACAACTCCTACTAGCCTCCGAGTGCATGAATCCTACATTGTTCAATTGGGCCACCGTAGTGACAACCAACATCAAAAGGCAGCTAACAAAATGTAAGAAAGCCAAACTGAAATAGTTTGGATATAGTTCCATTCTGGTGTCGTTCATCTTGGAACGACTACCCATTTTCCAGGGCCAAGGGGCAATAGTTGTCGAGCCGATACCAAGAGAGCCGCGGATGGCTTGTTGGGCAGCACTTATGCCCAGGTCAGGAGGGGGCCAACAGATGTCCTGGAGGCTCGAGTTATTTGTGTGGTTACGGCGTCAACTGATCGTGGTCGAAGATTGGCCCTATGCTGGGACCGATTTCACTGGAGACCTAGATCTTCCGCTTCTGGAGGGGGATGACTGGGACGAGGAGCTAGGTATGAATCTTTTTTTTTTATGTAATTATGATTTTTTGTGATACATTTCCATTCTAGCAATAGTTCTTATGTGTATGTAGATGTTGGCCCAGAGAGGCCTGCGGGCATGTCGCCCATTGCATGGAGGACCCCTCTTCCGCATGACCCTCAAGCTGAGGGTGGCGAAGGGAGCGAGCTAATCCATAACCTGGAGGGCATTGCCCGGGGGATCTTGGACTATGCACGGCTGGCAGATGTCCCATTAGCTTACCAGTGACACATTGTGGGGGTGCCTAGTCGCCTTCACTAACTATTGAGGCGATTGGTGTGCGCGGTAGCATGTTACCACGAGCACCACACTGATTAGCTATCTAGGGCTTTTCTATGAATATTTTTTGAGAGACATATTGTCTCTAGCTATTATTAGACAAACATGTATATTTTTTTACTTTATGTGATGTACAAAAACTGCAAACTATTCGACATATATATATATATCTATATATCTATTTCTGGATGGATATTTTTACATGTGATGATGTTTTTACAAGTTGCGCAAATGTCTATCTAGAACCATATTAGCTACTGTATTTGTTAATGTATTCATATGTTTGGGTATGTGTTGATATGTGATATAATCAAAATTTCTTTCCAGTAAACGAATACGTAGAAAATGGATGGGTTTCTAACTGAATAATGACCATTAAGCTGTAATACTACAAGTTGTGAGTCCAGATATACAAGTAATTCATGAATAACGAGGTCCACAGCCTCGGTTAATAATTCCAACACGACACTATATTCCGTGATATTATTTGTAGTAGGCCCCAAACACAACCTTGCAGGTTGACCAACTCACCAGCAGGATTGTAGATTACCCAGGCTGCCGAAGACAAATTCCTGGTACTGCGGGAGGCACCATCTGCAAAACCAACAAACGGAGTAATGGACATCTGCACAATCAGGAAGACCCGATCAACAGAAAGATGCTTACATTGCACACCACACCACACATGCACACAAATGAATATACACACCTATGTACACATGCCACACCAAAAATAACTCAAGCGTAGTATTTTTTAGGGTAGAGCCCATTCCTAGGCTGCCTTAACGGAACTCCTTCGTAATCAATGAGCTCATAAGCCCCATTTTTCAATACTCATTTTACTATATAGGGCCCATGCCACATGGGTTGGAACTTACCTACTCCAAGTTTGTCGTGTGCTTGGTCGTATAGGAGGACGAGGTCCCCTTCGACAAAGGAACATGGAGAAACTGATTGATCAATGTGAGCTTTGACCCGCTTCTTCTGTGCTTCAATGATTAGGGCAACCAAGCGGCGGGTTTCATCCAGCCGTTCCAAATACAAGATACTTTATTCTTTAGGAGAAGTGTCGGGCAAAATTTCCATAGCCAACTTTAAAGAAGGAATTTCACATTCAATTGGGAGAGTTTCTTCCAGACCATACACCAATTGGAACAGTGTGAATCCGGTCGCACTCTTTGTTGACATCCGGTAAGCCCATAGAGCTGAGAAAAATTGGAGATGCCAATTGGAATTATGAATACCAATTTTTCGTTGAAGCATTGTGACCAAAACTTTGTTCACAGCCTCAACCTGGCCATTTGCTTGGGGGTAATATGGCGTTGAGCTATCATGTTGAAAGCCCAATCTTGATGTCAGCTCGGCCATCATGTAATCTCAAAAATGAGTGCCATGATCGGTAACAATGGCCTGAGGGACCCCGAAACGTGCAATAATGTGGTTGAAAATAAACTGGGCAGCTGTCTTACCGTCGGCGGCTAGTGTAGGCATCGCTTCGGCCCACTTAGTAAAGTAATCTATAGTGATGATTATATATGTATGCCCCCAGCTGAATGAGGGTTACAGGTCATGAAATATATGCCCCATTTCGAAAAAGGGCCTATGGTAATGACAAGGTGCAGAGGGAGGGGTGGCATGCACATCTTGGGTTGAAAAACCTGGCATGAATGAAATTTTCGAACTGCAACAATATAGTCTTTGAATATTGATGGCCAGAAGTAGCCTACACGTAGAATCTTCTGGGCGGTGTCATATCCGGACATGTGACTCCCACAGGCACCACTGTGACAGTCATTCAAGACTCTTTCATCCTCTTCCATGGTCAAGCACCGACAGAGCACTGAATCTACTCCAACCAGGTATAAGGTATCTCCTACAATGCGGTAGGGTTGAGACTGATGCCGAATCCGACGTCAGGCATCTTTGGTCCACTCAGACTGGAACATTAAAGTTTGAAGATACACAATGATGTCATCGTACCATGGATCGCGGGTGTTGATAAGGAAGAGTGTTTCATCTGGGATATGATCCTTGGAATGAGATGGGGTGGAGTCTGTCAGGAGGGAGCAAATGAGATCCGCAAAAACCAATGATTTGGTCGACTTAGCAGTGGTAAACTCTAAATCAAACTCTTGAAGGATAACGATCCATTTGGAGTACTTGCCCCCCAGTAATTGTCGAGATAGAATGTACATCATGGGGTTCCAATCTGAAACCACGGTCACTGTACGCAATAGGATGTAGTGGCGAAAATGCTGCATAGCTTGCACTGAGGCTAATGCCAATTTCTCGACATGAGCGTAACGCGTTTCTGTGTCGAGAAGATTCCATGATAGATAATAAACAATGTGTTCATTTCCATCATCGTCATCCTGCACCAGAACCATAGCTATGGTGTTAAACACAGCGGCCAAATATAGAGTGAAGTCATGGTGATAGTTGGGAGGACGAAGCAACAGAGCATTAACGAGTAACGTCTTGAGCTTCTCAAAGGATCGCTGAGCAATCTCGTCCCAATGAAAGGGAACATTTTGCTTTAAAAGACGTGTGAATCCTTTGGCCACTTCCATGTAGTTCGGGATGAAGCGTCATAGGAAATTAGTTTTTCCCTGCAGACTCTGCAATTGGTGTAATGAAGAGGGTGATGGCAGATTGACAATAGCCTCGACCTTTAGGGGGTCAAGGCAAATTCCATCCTTGGATACTATGAACCCCAAAAGACGCCCAAAATCCACGCAAAAGACACATTTATGAGGGTTAAGCCGGATATTATAGCGTCTATAGCGAAGGAAAATCTGGTGGAGGTGTTCGAGATGGTCCTCTCACCGAGTTGAATGAGCTGGCAAATCATCTAGATAAGGTTGAACGATATGGCGTATGTCGTGGAATGCGTAAGACATAGCGCGCTGGAAAGTGGCTCCAGCATTCTTTAAGCCGAACGAGAGCTTTTTATAAGAAAAGGTACCCGACGGATAGATGAATGCAGTCTTGTGTTGATCAGAAGGTAAAATATTTATCTGATTGTACCTGGAAAAGTCGTCCATCAGGGAATAAATCTCACTCCTAGCACATTCATCAATGATTTGATCTATGAAGGGAGTGGGGTAATTGTCCTTAGGACATGCCCGATTAATATCATGGTAATCAATGCAGACTCTTATAGTACCCTGCTTCTTATCTAAAGGGACAATATTCGAGACCCATTCTGTGAGGGGAATCGGGTAAATGAAGCCCGCGTTTAGAAGTTTTTCAACTTCTGCTTTAATGGCAGTGGCTTTGCAAGGATGCACTGGGCGTAGGCGCTGGCTCACGGATTTCACACTGGGATAGGTAGGAATCTGGTGCACTAATATGCTGGGATCAATCCCAGGAATTTCCTCATAGGACCAAGCGAACACGTCTCTGAATTCATGGAAAAGATTGGTATAAACTTGTATCTCATCAGGAGAACAAGTCACTCCCACATCTATGGTCTCGAATATCCCTGGTTTGACGGAGATGTTGATCAGAATGGTTTGAGTAATGTTGCTCAAGTTTCCCTCTGAAAGGACCTCATGAGTCAATATGGGCATCTAGAGAGGAGGAGTAGGAACTTGAGATGCAAAACGCTCTATACAATCGGACATTGCCCCCAGGTTGGGCATGAAGGAGGAACAATGATGTCCATCACTCCAAGGTATCTCCTCAAGAGACATTGTTTCAACAATGGCTTCATCAGAAGGGAAGATCTCTTTAAGAGGATTAGCCAAGTCGGCCTCGCCGAGCCAGGGGGATTCGGAATAGATATCTAAAGCCATTCTTGAAGGAGCATGTTCAAGAGGAAGAGGATCGGATGTGGAGAAAATTTCACAGTAATTAATCTCTACTAGAGTTTAGGGCATCGATTCTCCAAAATCAATCACATGTTCAGGCAAAGGGATGATCCATGGGTCATCAGACCTAGAGATCATATTAACTTGAATGGTGTGCGGTGGTGGCGCGGGAAAAATACCCATGAGGACAGGGTCCTTGAAGAGACCGGGTCCTACACTGTCAAGGGGATTGGGGATCTGATCCACATAAGGAACGTTGTTCTCAGAGGATGAGGTGAAGAAAGACAACTGATCCATAGTAACAATTTTGCACTCATGAGGAAACTTAAGAAGTCAGAAGAGGGTGGACGGCACACATAACATGGCGTGAGTCCAACTGCGGTTGAGAAGAATATTTTACTTAAGCTTGGCGTCAACCACTTCTACTTCTACATTGACTGCCTTCCCTTGTAACGTAATCGGAAAACTCTCAAGAACACCCAGGGGTTTTGATTCCTGACCATCGAATGCTTCTAAGGCATTGGGAGACGATGAAAGAACTGGAGAGCGAATGACCTTCTAGTAGGTAGATGACATGACACAGGTGGAAGCACCTTCATCCACAATGGCCCTATGGCTATTGAGGCCGTTGATCCCGACTTGTATCACAAGAGAAATTTGATGCAGAAGTCGAGGGGTAAAATTTTCTAGGTCGAAGGTGAGAAGACTAGAATCAGTGGGATCGATTCCACTAATCACAGACAACAGAGCTTTCCATTGCGAAGGGAAACTCTGAAGGAATTCTAATGAAGACATAACAGAAGGCGCCTGTGCCAAATCCTCAACAATATTGTAGTGCTGAGCAGCACGGGCATTTGGGTTGTAGGAAGATCTTCGCAGAACACCTTTAGAGGGTGGCCTCACAACAGGTTCAACAGTAGGCTTCTCAATTTCCAAAGGACTGGAGACAGGTGGAGGAGGTGGGCCATCCACAACTTCCTTCCCAGCTTCCTGACGCGATCTTGCGTATTCCTTCGAGCGCGTAGCAATTGAGACAGGTGCAACACCATTCATCATAAAGACCTAGGACCCAAATGGTGTAGATGGTGAAGGTTGTTCAACCATATGGGTCTGCTAAGACGGGAACGGTTCTTTGAGAACTGCCGGAGTCCCTTTGGAGCCTTTGAGAAGTTGACTAATTTCAGATCGTCAGGGACAATCCTTGGTATAATGATCTCCTTCACAAATAAGGCAGGGGTACTTCGGTTTACATTGAGAATCGTCATCAGTACGAGGTTTAGAATACTCTGGTTTAGGGGCATTCGGCTTGGATTTTCCTTTGCCCTTCTTCTTTCCTTTGGAGGCCTTTTCCATAGGATTAGCCTGAACGATGTTGAACTCTGCGGTTTTCCCAGAATCTGGAGGAGTGGGAAGAGCAAAATTATTGGAAGAATTAGACTTCTACTTCCCATTCAAAGATTTTCGAGAATTTTGAGACACAGAACCAATAACACCATCCACCGCTGGGGTAGGTGGTGCTTTAGAGGTTCCTGGCCGTGGAGCGTCAGTCAAAATATCATAAAGCATGCCAGACTGAGAGTACACCAGATCCAGGTATTGGGCACACACGATGGCTTGTTCTTCAGTCACACATGCCCCCATAGCAATATCTTGAGCGATTTTGTTAACAAAGGAGGTGATGAACCAATGAGTTAGTAGCTGATCAGGTATATCAAACTTGATCAGTCTACGACGACGTCACCACTCATGAATATGATCAGATATGTGGGTGGCCTTATCCTGCTTCAAAGAAGCCAGGAGATGTGTCCCGCCTTCATAGCGAACCGGTAACTGGAAGTGAGTTAGAAAATCCATTGCTAACGTGTTGAAATCTTGAAAGATGCCACGGGGTAATTCGATAGACCACTTAACGGTAGCACCGGTAAGAGTGTGCTAGAAGAGACGTAAATGAATTGAATCATCCACCTAAGAATTAGATGAACACCACAGATGGTAGGTCATTACATGAGCTTGGGGCTCCTCTCCAGCTTTACCTTCAAACTTAGGGCAGTCGCCGGGTACCTTTTTCGGAACCGAGGGCCAATAAGGATTGTGAAGAATCAGATCGTTGGTTAATTTAGAAACATTCGGTAACTCCAAGGTAGCCAAGAACGACAACTACGGATTAAAAGGCATACCAGGCCCTCGATAAGGACCTGTACCTATACTCCATGCTGGTTGAGTGTATCCTTTCCCCCATGGGTTCTATCCCGGAGGATTCTGACCATAGGGGGTATAGGGCGTATAACCAGTCTGATATGGCTGCTGGTAACCAGTGTACGGGGGTTGATAACCAGAGTATGGACCTTGATTATATGTCGGCCCCGTTTGAGCAGTCTGTGGATTTGGCTGCTGACTATAGGTGTAGCCGGGATGTTGAGTGTAATAATGGGAACCTTGGGGCGGGTTATAAGTCGGTCGAGATTGACCTTGATAATTGTAACTGCCTTGGGGTTGAGCGGGCTGCTGATAGGTGGAACCCTGTTGAGCCTGATAATTAGGGTTCACCGGTTGATTCGGTTGCAGCATCAAGTAAATTAGCTTTTGAGCAGGGTTGACAGGATGTGTAGGCTGTCCTGGTTGGACAGGCTGACCTGGCTAGACGAGTTGACCTAACTGAGCAGGTTGACCCGGGTAAACAGGTTGCGCCGGTTGTGCAGGTTGACTTGGCTGATGTGGGACACCAGGCTGAGCCGGATGGGCCGGTTGGTCGGGTGTTGGAACGAGGCCAAGTTGTGGCTGGTAACTGGTTTGACCTGCAACAGGACCGTAAGATGATCCTGGCTGATGCGCAACATTCAGACCAATACGATTTTGAGGTTGCATAGGTTTTGAAGGTTGGACTTGCCCCCCAGGACCGTACAACGGCCCCGGTTGGTACCCCGATTGGCCTGTGGGTCCTTGAGGTTGCCCTGGTTGGACCACAGGGTGAGGCTGGATAGGTTGACCTGAAGGGTTTTAGGACTGTCCTTGTGGACCGTATAACAACCCCTGGTGGCCCAAAGGATAGCCTTTTAAGGGTTGTCCTTGCGGGTCATAAGGATAACCAGGTTGCCCTGAAGGTTGGCCCTGGAAGGGTTTCCCTTACGGGTTGTAGGGTTGCCCTGCCTGGTTAGATGGAAAACCTTGACCATGGATATAAGCCTATGGAGCGGGAAAATGTAAAGGGTTTCCCTGCTCATCATATTGATATGGAAAAATGTAAACAAGGGTACCATCCTGTGCATAATGCAAAAAATACAAGCAGTTGGGATCTTGAGAGTATTGTCCGACCTCGGGGTTCGATTGTTGTAGGGAAAATCAATACTCCTCAAGAGAAATGTTCTCTAGCATAGAAGATGCTATATAGATGTCTTCGGGAAGCGATGTGGTCCTTACAGACTGAGTGGTAACAGCGGGTGTGGATGCGACCACACAGATGGTGGGCTTGACAGGAACTGAAGTGACCTGAGGGGATGACGTGATGGGTGTCCTTGGAGACATCCCCAATGAAGGAATAATCGGCCTTGTAGAGGGAGTTGATATCCCCATAGAGGCGACAATGGTCATGATCTGACTCAAAGATCTATATCCCACTGGAAGTGAGGGACAAGGCGAAGACATGACAGATAACTCAGGGTTGTCTTCTGGGAACAACTGGTAATCTTCACCAGACGTGGGGATTTCCTCACCAGGAGAATGGATGGATGAGCCCATGTCTGAACCTTCCACTAGATCTGCTAGAAGACGGCGAGGATTAGGAGGAATAACAACAGCTATAAAAGGCGAACCCGATGTAAGAGGAGGGAAATGTTCCCCTACTCCAAATCTAGACCAAGTGCCAGATAAGGACGAATTGAACTCAACTAGTCCTCCAAAGGGAAGCTCAGATAGAACTGGTCCCCCGTCAAGAAACTCAGAAACAATGGGCTGTTGTGGTTCAACAGAGGATTGCGAGACCTCTGATGAATCGTCCATATATGGACTACCAGTAGACGAAACTGAGGGTTTCTCCACTGTGACAGTAATGACAAAAGGAAAAGATCAAACACAACACACGGGCTAAAAAAATCAAGGCACACAATAAAATGACCAACAAGCAAATTCTAACAAGGCGTGTGATCGCAGGTGATTTATTTTACCACATTGAAACTTAGAAACTTCCCTGTTTCATGTTTTAAGAGTCGAGAAATGGATGAAATATGACTCTATCTCTTTCATTTTTGAAGCAAGCGTGAAAGGACAAGCGCTTGGTGATGTTTTCAAATTTAAGGAGTTAGATAAGATCAAAATGACTACTCAGGAATGCTAGGCAAAGGGTGTACCAAATAACGGTGAACTGCAATATACACCTTGGTTTCGAAATGAAAAAGAAATCAACCAAGGACTTAACATACGTGCAGGCAATCTCCCCAAATGCTATGTCCGGTGTATCATGGGTATAGGGTGGCAGACTCGGCTTCCTATGGATAAAGTATAGAAACCTAGTGGGGTCTCCCTTTATATACTCGACGGTACGGGGAGCACAAGTCCGTGCTAGTGCTGTCTAAAGCCAAGAGGTGAACGAAAGCTACTAGGTTTAATGATGCCAGAACACGTCTCTAGCCTAGACCTCTAAATATTTCGTTAATGTTTCAATGCTGCCTTAGTGTAAATTGAATAAATTTTAATGTTAATCTTCAATTATGTTTCAATTTTTCAGGCCCTAGCGAGTGTAATGTCTCAAAATATCCTAAGTGCACACTGCATGCCACAGTATATCATTTCATTCGATGAAAGCTAATTACGAGAGAGTTAAGAGATTTTCACACAATAACAAAATGACCAGACAACAACCAGTGATGTCTCTAATGCAGCTAATGGAAACTAAAAAGCTTTTCTTTCAGAGTTACTAATCACTAATAACAAAGAAAAGATTTAATTCACACTAACTAATCAAAATCAAAATAGATTTTTTGTATTTTCAGTGTTTGAGAGCGAGGAGCATGAAACAAATGAAAATTAATGAAATGAACAATTTGAGAAGCGATAGCAAAAGAGTAAAAGAAAGCAAATTTAAATCAATGCAAAGACACAATCAGAGCTCAAATCGACAAAACAATCCATCAAAACCAAGAGAATCCCAAAGACTCAAATGAACCATGTAATCTAGGCCCAAAAAAAGACAAGGAAGAATTAGAATGAGGAAGAAACCAATCACTCAAAAAATGCAACAAAATGATAGAGAACCACCAAACGAATGCAGAGAAGCAATCACAAAGTTGACTAAACATATAGAAGCCAAAAAATCCCATGGGAGGCTCGACACACTATAGCACCTAGATGCCCTAGGGCTAGAATGGAAAATCGATAGAAGAGGGAAAACAACCAAAGGATGAAGGTCACAATCAGTCAAACAAGGCTCCAGAACACTCAGGCAGTTGTAAAAATGAAGCCAAAATCACAGATCAAGCTCAGAAAGCTCAAAACAGAGCAAACCCTAGCACCTTACAGAATTGGCACGACTGGCAAGATGAATCTAGTGCTAGAACAGGATTGGCGTGGGTAATGGGCAACATGCGCCAATTGGCACGACTGTCAGGCTAATAAGCGCACCAGTCGATTTTACTAAGAAAAAATAAAAAAGAGCAATCCAAGAAATAGACTAGTGATGGTGAAACTAAACAAAATCCAAACACACGAAAGGAGCCAGCCAAAAGAGTTGATTAAGCAAGAAAAGTCAAGAATCAGCCGAAAAGATAAGACAATACTCCAAATCAACATATCCCCGGTGGAGTCGCCAATTTTTTGTAGAGGTAAATCCCCTCTACGGTCAGAGGTGATCCCTACTAGCCCAGATAGGGTCTAGCAACAATTGTATCACGCTAAGGTGCAAATTCCTAATTGCAATAGACCAAATTGCGAAGAAGGCCTACCTTAAGTCCAACGATGTTGTTAGTAGAGGAGGTAGCACTCCCGTTTCCTTGCTCCAGCAGATCACAATTCTCCCACTTGTCACGATCGAACACCTGCACACACAAGAAACACAATGAACACACAAGCGTAAACCCAATATATGCAATTATGTATTAGTCAGAGAAGATGAAACTCATGATCATAGTGTATTTACAACACGAGTGGAACCATAACCAAAGTCGCTTATCATTAATTAATACAAAGGAAGACACAACCTGGCTCTAATGCTGAATCTTCCTTCGGCTGGTCGACAGCGGAATACATCTTGGTAAAGCTCATCGGGAGTGGGACAAGCCTCTCTCTTCGGTTGTCTCGACAATAATCTCCTTGCTACTGATTTGGATCTATGAGGACTATCAAGGCTCTTGCAGCATTCTTTAGGCTATGAAGGCTCTTGGAGACTAGCTTGCAAAGGAAAATGGCAAGCTTATATAGATGGTGGAAGGGGATTTGGGATCCCTACAATCATGGGATTGGCCCTATCCTCAAGGAAGCTTCCATGAGAGGTGAAAAACCACTTCCTCTACATGGAGATCCGGAGCCAAACTTCCCAACTCAATTTAGAGACCAGTTCAGGAATTGGTTGGAGTCAATATTCCACCATTTATTTTTAAAAAACACTCCTTAATAAGCCTGGCACGGGTACAACACTGAGACAGTGCGCCAGCTGGCGCACCCTCTTTGGAGTATTTCCCCCATTGGCATGAGGGGTGAACTGGCTAGTTGTGTGAAGGCAAAAACGGCTATTTTTAGGGTTTTTCACAAGTAATTTTCTTTAGGGGAATGAATTTCCTTGTTCAGGGGAATGCCATGAAAGTGATTTCAGGTCATGTCACTGCTCACGGGTCACGGAATAAGCTCTCCAATGTGTGGGACGGGGAATTGCAGGGACGGTGACAAATTGCTGTGTAACAACAGGGTGAAGAAAGAATTTTTTTGGGATGGCCTTAAATATGATATTCAAAATTTTGTGGCAGAATGTTTGGTTTTCCAGCAAAATAAAGTTGAGACAATTAAGACCCCGGGTCTTCTACAACCTTTATGCATTCCAAATCAACGTTGGGGGGAGATTTCAATGGATTTTATCACAAGTTTACCAAAGTATGAAGGAAGGAGCGCCATCATGGTGGTAGTTGATAGAATTGCCAAGTATGCACACTTTTGTGCATTATCTCATCCATTAAAAGTGAGTATAGTTGCTACCGCATTTATGGAAACAATTCAAAAGCTACATGGAAACCCGAAGATTATTGTAAGTGATAGAGATCCCATTTTTACAGGAAATTTTTGGACGAAATTATTTTCTTGTTTGGGTACTCAACTAGCTCAAAGCTCATCTTATCATCCTCAATCCGATGGTCAAACAGAGATAGTGAATAAATTTTTGGAAGGATATATTCGTTGTTTTGTATCTGATAAGAAAACACAATGGGTCAAGTGGTTACCTCTCGTTGAATGGTGGTATAATACTTCCTTCCATACTGCAGCAAAAATGACCCCATTTATGGCACTTTATGGATATCATCCACCATCCATCACATCTTATTTAAGGGAAAATTATAGGGTTCAAGCAGTGGAGGATCACATCAAGCATCAACAAGAAGTTCTCCAACTCTTAAAGGATAAATTAAATTTGGCACAAAATCGAATGAAACAACAGGCAGATCAACATCGTAGTGAGAGAATTTTTGATGTGGGAGACTCGGCATTTTTACGACTAAGACCATACAAAAAAATGTCCCTCAAGAAAGCTAAGAAGGATAATAAATTATCGCCAAAGTACTATGGTCCTTACAAGGTTTTACAAAAAATTGGTACTATGGCATACAAATTGGAGCTTCCTGCTTTTCGCGAGTGCATCCAGTTTTCCATGTTTCATGCTTAAAAAATGTTATAGGGGATAAACTTCCCGTTCAAACAATATTTCCAGAACTTGATGAGGAAGGATAAACCATATTCGAACCTGAAGCAGTCAAAAAAACAAGAACTCGACAACTACGAAATAGATCAATTTCAGAGTATCTCATCAAATGGAAGAACTTACCCATTGAAGATTCTACATGGGAGGATGAGAATTTTATACAAAAGCACCCGGAGCTACTGAAGCGTTGAGGACAACACTTGTTTGAAGGAGAGGAGCATGTTAGGTCCCTATATTAATAATGTAGTCCCTTATTATGTTAGTTTAGCCCCCCTTATTGTTATTGTTGTACCCCTGTAACCCCAATATTGTTATTGTTGTGGCCTTAAATTATTATTGTTAGGTCGGCTAGGATTACACTATGGCCCCACTAGGATTACATTATGGCCCCATGGAATCCTATATATAGAAGTAGGTTTTGGTCATTTGTATCATCCAAGAATTGTTCATTTATGTAATGTATTGGAGGTTTCCCCCTCGAAGTGGCTTATTTCTAAGGTGTTGATATCTATTTTCTTCTATTTTTGGAGCTGGTTACACAACATATTTTCGAAATAGCAAGATGACTGTTGTGAGACGGGATATAAAATTTGATGAGGAGAAAGCCATGCAATTGTCCCTTGAGAGGGAGATGGATTTTCATGCACATGAGGAAATCTTGGTTCCAGAGGATGAACCTAAAGATATGGAGAATCCACATAAAAAGGATCATGGAGTGGCAGAAAACACTCATGTAGATTCACCCACGAGAAATGGTAGAACACGCACCACGAAAGCTGATAGATTGAGACTTGATGCGATAGAACATGTAGGAGCACCTACATCACTGTTCAGACAAAGCCAGTCCAAACAGGTTTACTAGATAACCGGATCTTATGAGCAAGTATATTGTGACAGAACCATCCTCCTTTGAGGAAGAAGTGCATCAACCAATTTGGGTTGATGCCATGGTTGAGGAGTATGACTCCATCGTCAGGAAAAGTTCATGGGAAGTTGTCCCAAGGCCAGCCGAAAAAATAGTGGTTGGATCTAGATGGATCTATAAGGTGATGCAAGTGGAATATGGGAGTGTGGAGAAGTAGAAGGCTATTTTTGTAGCCCGGGGATTCTCACAAGTTGAGGGGATTGACTATGAGGATACTTTTCCACCAGTTGCGAGATACTCATCGATTAGATCTATCCTTGCACTCTCAGTGCAGATGGGGTGGGAGATACATTAGATGGATGTGAAAACTGTATTTCTCAATGGAGTTATTGAGGAAGAATTTTACATAGAGCATCCATAAGGTTTTGATATCTTTGGCAGTGAGTCACATGTGTGCAGACTCAATAGAGCACTGTATGGGATGAAGCAAGAACCTCGTGCTTGGTACATTAGAATTGACAATTATTTCAATGGGTTGGGCTTCAAAAAAAGTGAAGCAGATGTGAACCTGTACTAGATTGTGGTTGATGGTAAACTTTTGACTATTGTAATTTATGTTGATGACCTAAGTTTTCCAGGTGATAAGCAGTTGAGAACTTCTTTCAAATAGGATCTTGCAAGAGAGTTCGAAATGAAGGACATGGGAATCCTTCACTATTTCCTTGGTTTGGAGATATGGCTGCAAGATGGTGAGCTATTTGTTTCTCAAGGAAAGTATGCCAAAGAGATTTTGAGTAAGTTTCACATGGAGAGATGTAAACCCATGGAGAGTCCTCTTCCAGGAAACTGGAGGAAGGAGGATGCTACTTCAGGAGAGGTAGTGGACGCTACTGTTTATAGGCAGCTTGTGGTTTCATTGATGTGCTTGGTGAACACCAGACAAAACATTTTCTACGTAGTTAACTAGTTGAGTCAAGCTATGGTTAAGCCGACCAATCTCTTTTGGAAAGTGAGGAAGCATGTCTTGAGATATCTCAGGGGAAATACAGAGTATGGATTATGGTATAGACAAACAGAGTGACTAAAGCTTCAAGGCTTCGCCGATGTAGATTAGGCAGGCAATCCATCAGACATAGAAAGAACATCAGGAGGGATATTTAACATATGATTGATAGCAGTTTCTTGGTACAATAGGAAGAAACGATCTGTGGTGCTCATTTCAGCCGAGGCAGAGTACATGGTAGCCAGTCAGGCTGCATCTGAGGCCATCTGGATGAGGAATATTCTCGTAGGCTTGTTTGGTCATCAGATGGATCCGATGGTGATACATTGTGATAACCAGAGTTGCATTAAACTCTCGGTTAATCTAGTATTCCATGATAGTTCCAAGCATATAGACATCTAGTACCACCATCGCAGAGATTTTGTTCAAAAGCACATTATGTTAATTCAGTACATTCCCACAGAAGATCGGAATTCAGATATTCTAACGAAGGCGCTCGCCAGGAAAAAATTTGAATACCATAGAGGCAGGATTGGGGTAGCTCATAATCCCTTTCTTGTTGAGAGGGAGTGTTGAAAATACAAGAAGAAGTTTGTGTCTAATTTAATTTTCCCTTAATTAAATTGGAAAATAAAATGTTATCTTGTCTCATAATCCCTTGTAATAGTTAACTAAGTGTGATAAACTCATTTAGCTCATGAATTTAGTGTTGAGGGTGGTTGGTGAGGCATGTAGAGTGATTCTATTCGTTATGGAGTTTGAGTTGCAGTTAGTTCATTAGATTAATGCATGAGAAATTAGTTAACTCAATTAATCGAGTTAAATCTAGTTGAACTAGTTGTAACAGTTTTTTGCACTAGTGAGAGATGAAGTGAATTGAATTAGATTTAATTCACATGCAGTGATCTACCATGCAACCGATGATTTACTATTAATAGCTGCATGCATGTGAGTTTCAGTGGAGACCCAGTTGAGACAAAGGTTAAGGGATGTTAACTATCAATTATATCCTTAGTAGGCTACCCACATGCAGTAATAGAACCATAGGATTTCCCATGGGCATTGCGCAATTTTGGAAGGATGGATTTCCTAAAGAAAAGGGATTTCATTCCACATGAATTGTGCAAGCAAGGCAGGCTTATTAGAGGCAAGAAATTGGCTAAGTGTTGGTCGATTTCATTCGGGTTAGTGTGAGATAGTTGTGAGAGTGCAGGAGACTCTTGTGATCAGAAGAGTACATTGTAACTGTTTCATGATTCCTTGGTGAATATACAATATAAGATAGAAGGGTTTTGGGTAGTAAGCTTTCCCCGGGAAAATATGTATGTTGTGGTTTGATTTGAATCTTTCTTTACCTGTTGTGATTGGAGATCGTGTTTATTTTCCACAATTGATTGGTAGAAGGATTCATTATATTGCTTTAGTAGATCGCATGATCGGATTGAATCCTTTGATATACATATTTTTTGTGTAATTTATAAAATGGAAATTCATAAGAGGAGGATGTCAAGAGAGACTTCATGGACATTCGGAGAATGGTTAAAATGATGTTTGAAGCATTCACTGCAGAAAGAGCAGGAGGAGGTTCTAAGCCTCCATATGGAGAAGGATCTTCAGATGGTAAGAAGGATTAAGAGAATAGTTTAAAGGGAAGTGGAGGAAATCCACCTCCATATCCACTATATTCATCATTCTAATCATCCCCATCTGCATCATATTCCACTTCCACCACAAATACCACTCACACTCACTCAAAAGCCACAAATGGAAAGACTCCATTACTCAAATTGGACATTAAGTTTGAACTATCCATGTACATTGGTGAGGTAAATGCAAAGTTACTTGACAATTGGATATGTCAATTGGAGGTGTATTGCAGAATTCAAAATTTTCTTGAGGATGACATAAAGATCCACTTAGCTTCATTAAGGCTAGAAGGAGCCGCACTAGTTTGGTGGGAAGCAAAGACTCAAGAGAAAATTTGAATCCATGGTAAGATATCCATTTCTTGGGTTGAGTTTATTTCTTCCATTAAAATATATTTTTATCCATTAGCATATATGAAAAAAGACATTATGAGTTAAAAAAATTTTAAGCAACTCAAGGGTCAAACAGTTCAAGAGTATACCTACGACTTTAGAAAGAGAGCTTTGTTGTTAGGAGTAAATTTGAATTCCCAAGATAGACTCTTGAAATACATTTGGGGTTTACATTCCTATTTTAAGCATACTATTCTTATGTTTTACCCAAGAAATTTAGATGAAGTTTGAAAAGCCACACACTTAAAGGCAAGGGGAAAACAAGGCATAGAGGAGAAAAGTGAAAGTGAGGGTAAAGGGAAAGGAAACTTTTATCGAAGAGGAAAAATAAATCGTTCTGTAAAAAAAGAGAAGGAAAAACTTGCATGGAAGAACTGTTCAAAGACTGGCCATGATGAAGACCATTTTTGGAAACTTCATCTAGAATTGAAACCAAATAGACTGAAAGCCAAAGAGAAGGGGAAAAATATTGCTATAGCTGAACAAGACTTAGGGTCAAATGAAGGATATGAGACAAAAAATACAGCCATGGGTTTGAAAGGTAAACATGTTGCAAGCACTAGTTCTTCAAATTGTTCAAATGATACTCATGATGGAGATACAAGAATAGAAATTTTTCGTGTTAGAGTTGTCTCTAAACATATCAATATTGATACAATTTTTGATAGTGGGTCACAAGCTAACTTGATTTCCAAAGATTTGGTTAAGAAGCTAGGCCTTGAAACAATTAGACATCCAAGACCATATCCTTTGGGTTGGATATGCAAGAATGCAAACTTGCAGGTTACAAGGAAGTTCTTACTAAGATTCGCCATTAACTCAAAATTTCTTGATGAAGTTGAGCTTGATGTGGTGCCACTTGAAATATAAGGTATTCTATTGGGAAGTCCTTATCTATTTGATATGAAATATGTATTTAATCGCCATAAGAATAAGTATCACTGGTTTAAGGATGGTATTGAGTAAATAATTAGAGCGCATAAGAAGAAGACAAGTTTGTATTTTGTGCATGCAAGTGAAATGAAGAGGATAATGAATGAAATTTAGAACTTGACATTGCTGACGATTAAACAAAGAGATGTATTGAATCACACTTTTCAAAAAATTTCTAATGCTTGTAATGAGTTGTTTCACAATGTTAACAGGTTTTCTTTGAAATAAGGTGAAAAATGTTTGTAGTAGTCAACATTGGTGTTGAGCAGTGTTGGAAACAAGATGCCGGTGCAAGAGGGTGAAAAGGCCAAAGTGAAAGTGACAAAGCAGCTTGGAAAAGAAGGCATGGGTTCCACAAATTCTTCTTGCTCATTTCAAAAAGGTACATGGCAATGGCGAAGACACTTGGTCAAGATTCGACGCAAGTATAAGGTAAAAGTAGCTAAAAATTGCGATGGTGACAGTGTGCAAGGTGAGAAAGTTTCTAAGTTTCCTTTGATTGTTTACCAAGGTAGGAACACGATTTTTTATGAAAAAATAGATTGATATTCTAAAAATTAAAAAATATTGTAGCATGATGGTGTCAATGACAACAAGAGAAGGTCACAAAAATCAAGGAAAAAGTTGAATTTTTATGAAAAACTCCAAATGATGAAATTGGGAAAATTTCAAGGGATAGAGACTTGAAGGGTGAGGAAATAGTCCCCTCATTCACATAATCAGTAATCAAAAGAGCTTTTTGGGTCCAAAAGGCTTCTAGTGGGGAGGAATGATCAGGAGCTTACTATTTGGCCAAAAATTGAAAGTGCTAAAAAATGCTTCAGACCAAAACGAATAGATAGATCTCATCTCCAGGATTCCAATGCAACTTGTTTCACCAAAATATGATTTCGTATGAGTGAGTTACGGTCTGCTATTCGTTTTCACAAACAGGAAAAATTGTACAGAACAATGACAGACTCATGACTTGGAAATCTAGTCATCACCTCATGAATCTTCAGGCAATATTCTCTAGTTTGTCAGCCAATGACACTGTGACAAGTGTCATCTCTAGATTCACCAATGTTTCTTGGGGAAGTTGAGTTTTTCTTCTATTTCCTAAGTTTGGAATTATTACTATGGTGGATTATTTTATTGGTGGAATTTATAGGCCAATGGGGAAGGGCCACATGACACAGTTGAGAGTCAAAGCAATCTAGTGGATAATATTCAGTTAGTGGCATGTATATGCGTAACCATCTAATCTTGTACTTCCAAACTTTAATAAAACATATAGTCAGTCACTGCATTCAACCATCTCGCACCTATAGTTTTGGAGAGGAAGACATAAGGCAACAAAAAAATGATTTGCGATTTGCAATTGCACGGTAAGTGACATGGTGATAAGGTGGGTCCTACCAGTCACATCGGGGGTTTTTAGGAGCAGGAAATATAAAGCATTAACAAGGTGGCAAAATTGTGATGCGATATATCACATCGGGTTATCACAATCACAAGACAGGGCAAACAACATAGAATGATTTATAACGGGGTTGCGTTGCGATCTGCAATAAGTGATTGACCTGCAATCTGTAATAAGTGACAGCGATGCGATCTACAGAGATTTAATTGTGTTAAGCCATGTATTAATACAACAATTTGTGGTTATGTTATGTTAATTTGACATTAATGGATAAGTGCGAGTTAGTGCTAAATGTGCATAACCCCACTTAAACACTACTTATCTTAACATTAATCACATACTTATCTTGGCGGCACCTTTGGCAGACCTACTGGATTCGGCGAACTTCCACATTTGGTGGAGTTAGCTTGATATTTTCCAGAATTAGTGGATAAATTGCAGTGAAATTAGTTTTTTCCATAACTGAGGCAATATTCGATCAAATTGGGTGCAAGAAGAGTCATTCTAGACATATTTTGATGTTTTGGAGCCATTGGAATGGGTTCCAATGGCAGAAAAGGTCATACACATAGGTTTTTGTTGCCATGAATATTTTTGAAGCCTAGGGCCACAAGGAGGGAAGATCATGCTTAGAGCATATTTTAAACAAATTGAGTAAACATATAGTCATTTCCGATATATTTCGATGTTTTAAACTCATTGGAACATGTTACAAAAGCATTTTATGCATGTAAACAATATTTTGAGCAAATTTGAGATAATACAGAGGCCCAAGCTGTGGAGCTTGACCAAGGAGATGTAGCCCAGGAGAAGAGAACTTCTTCATAAAAAATTAGTTTTATTGTATCAGTTTGTGTGGTTTGCTATCATTTATGTTGTTGTTGTTCAACACTTTAAATTCATACTTTATGCTTTCAAAAACACTTGTAAAATTTAGTTTTAATTCCTCTTTTGACACATAGGCAAAAAAGGAACCTGTACATCAAGCATAAGATCAGTGAATAAATTTTATATCTAAAAATGAAATTAGCATAACAATAAATAACATGCAAATTCAAATCAAACAATCAAGTAGAAATGAAAAATTCTGGGGCTAATGCTGATTTTAATAATAAGTATGTTGTGTTATGGCATTTTTGGGTGTTATTGAAGTGACACTAGTCTGACCAACTATTGTCACCATTCTGAGTGTGTTGGAACTAGTCATTCCAACAATACACAAATTTTCAAGATACGATGAAGACATGATACCGAAGAAGGAATTAGAGGACCTGCATTAGAGATTAAAAGATGATGGAAAACAAAGTGATTGTTTGTGTTAGTTAGTGTGGGTTTGTGGGATAGAATCACTAGCATGTTGTATTATGAGTCATGCATTTTAATTGTAAGCAAGTCTAGGATATTTTATAGTGGTCTTTGTAAAGTATGCACCTAGTAACTCCAAGATTTGGAGTGTAATGTAAGCCCGATGAGGCATGTGTATCCCCATTAAGTTCATGATAATCTTAAAACCACTTTGTATTTGCAGTTTCAGTTTGTGGTAAGCTAGAAACCACATGTGTGAGTGAAGTGGACAAGGATTCCTGTAGGCATGGTTTAGGGTTAGTCGAAAAAACCTTGGCATGGTTGAGGGTGAGCCAAGAAAACCCTGCGCCTGGTTAAGTTGGGTGTGTGCTAAGGCTTGGTGTCTAAATTGAGTGCCTTGGTGGTAGAGTTGAGCCTTCGTGCCTGAATTGAGTGCCTTGGTGGTAGTGTTGTGTCTTGGTGGCTGAGTTGAGCGTTGGTGGCAGAGAGCCTTTATGGGCATGGCTGAGGATAATCCCATAAAACCCAGAGAATGGTTATGGGTAATCCGATAAAACCCAGGACGATGATATTGGAGGGGGATTTGTAGGTATAGGTACATGTATGCAGTTATAATCATTGACAGAACAATGTATGTGAAGGGCATCCTAGTAGACTAGCGGTTGGACACCAATGCATTCCGGTGGATGTTTTCTCTTTTATATGGACGTTGACATATGCCTTTGTCATGATTTGACCACACTTAGACTTTGCAGATTGATATTGACACAAATAGTCATTAAGGGGGTGTGTTGGAAAATGTAATTCCTACTTGTCTCAATTTTGATTCTTTCTATCTAGAGGAGTCAGTTACTATTATGTTTCCTAGATTGTTGTGTGATTGAGAGATTCTCTCAATCAAATGATTGTGTGTCTAAGATAGTTTCTCTATCTTAAGACAACACTTCATGTGTTTTTTTATAACATTATTTGATTAATGATAAAATAAATTTCATTATAAAAATTTAACTACCTCTTATTCGAAACTTTTCTTGCATACAAAGCTCTACACAAACAAAACTCTACACATTACTTTTTAGAAATCTAAAAACCAATCCCATAATCACATATACACCCAATAGTGAAGAAATGGCTAAACACCACCTTTTCGCATTAATGAGTATGCAGATTCCAAACTAGTAGCAAGACACTTTGCATTAGTATATATTTTGATAGCTTTAAAGTGTCTTCATTCAATGCTTAGGGTGTTATTTCAAATAGATTTTTAATTCCTTTCTTTTGAACTAATAATAAATTATTACTATAACCAAATCATAGCAATAAATAGTTTTTAAATTCAGTTCTATTGAACTAATAATAATTGTAAGCAAATCCTAATAATTAATAGTTATTATATGATGGAATTGTCTCTCAAACAAAATCTGACCAAAAAAAGTCATCCAACCATAAAACAATTAGGGGTACCAGAAACATGGGCCTACCCTAAATACGAGAAACATGCTCCTACCCTAAATAAGCAACGCTCTGCATTATTTGAACCGTGGACATTAGAAAAACAATCATAGTAACATCTGCGATGCAATAAACTAGGTTCAATTTTCTATAAAATCTAAAATTAGACTGTGCTAAAATATCTCTTGTGCGCTTGATGCAATAAACTAAGTTCAATTTTCCATAAAATCGAGCATTAGACTGTGCTTAAATATCTCTTGTGCGCTTGATGCAAACTTAATTGCTATTAGAATGCTGGGTGATTACTAACGGTTAAGTAATGCAGCCTCAAAATTTAATAGTTTGTGCGGACTATAATATACATTAGCTTGCTGCTAAATCTTTGTAATAAAAAACCATATTAATATAAACTCCAATTCTTTTTCATTTTGGCTTATTACTTTTGAAAGAGCCTTAACTATAAGTTTCATTTAATGTATACTTTTCTCCTCTACTTTTATATCCACATGATTTGTCCGTTCCTATGTGCGGAGAAGTTGATTGTGCTTGAGTAGCAGAGGAACTATAAGAAACCATTAGAGATTGAATATCATAAAATTATTCATAATGTTTTTAATTGCAATTATGTTTTATTATAATTATTGTATTGCTAAATTATTGTTAGTATAGTGAATTAATAATTACTTAATGTAATAATTAGGTTAATTAGGTTTCTAAGTGTTTTTGTTGGAATTGGTTATTTTAATAATTTTAGGAGTTTATTTTTTTGATTGTCTAAATTGAAAGATATAGTGGTTGTCACTTTATCAATGAATGGAATTTAAAATAATAACTTCTTTGCATATCTAAATCAAATGTATAAACTTTATTTAAAATATTTTTTTATCAGATCATAACTTTTTTTTGTAAGTTTGGTAGTACTTTTCACTTTTCTCTTTTTTCCTCATTTTTTTTTAGGCCACCTTTATCAATATGTCCAGATACATCATCTTGATCGGAGAAGGGAATTGAATCTGTAATGAGTGCTATAACAACCTGATTCATCACAGTTTAATCAAGACCCCAGACACTTTAACCAAAACTCCACAGAATTTTACTAAATCATAATTAAAATTTCACTGTATTTTTTATTTATCACCAGCTATAAAAATTAAAAAAAAAAAAAAATCAAATAACAATGATTAACTAAAACTTGTCCACAACCTAAAATATGCTTTACAAAAAGTAGCAACTAAAAATTTATTGTAGAAGTTTAACATTAAACTTTTTGCTGCCATAATTGTAACACATTTAAATTTAAATTTTGTAATTATAATAGCACATCCTTTTAATGGCCAAAAAATTTAGTGTGTGCCCCTTAATCTAAAGTACGAGTTACTATCTATATTGGCATGCCCACGAAAACGTATTGTGGAGGTTTATCGTTAAATTATTTTCGAGTATGAGTTACTATCTATATTGGCATGCCCACTAAAACGTATTGTGGAGGTTGATCGTTGAACTATTGTCGCCCATAGTTGTATCGCTCCTTATTTAAATTTTAATGTAACTATAATAACACAATGTTTTAATGTATATTGGCATGCTCACTAAAACTGGTTGTGGTGGTTGACTATTAAACTATTGTCGCCATAGTTGTATCGTTCCTTATTTAAATTTTAATGGAACTATAACAGCACAGTTTAATTTATATTAGACATATTATATATATTAAATAAAATTCCATGATTTAGGTCTCAATTTAGATGGTAGACAATACGTAACAATGTTAAGGTAGATTTCAAATTTAAGAGGTAATATATATGGTTATATAATAATTATGGTAAAATATAATGGTTTATTATTTAGTAAAAAGTGTTTTTTTAATGACCTTATTATTTTGATTTGAAATTTTACAAGGTTTTTTTAGATTTTTAATGGATTTGTTTTTATTATTATTAGGTTTTAATATAATAAGATCAATTTTATTATTATTATTATTATTATTATTAAGTATTAATTTAAATTCTTTTATTAGATTTAGTTTATTATTATTATTATTATTATTATTATTATTTATTATTATTATTAAGTTTTAATTAATATAGTAAAAATAATTTTATGTTATATTTTGTTTATAATAATATAATATTAATAATAGATTTATAATTTTATAATAATATTAGTTTTTCATATTTTTTAACATGAAATTAGTTTTATAATTTTTATAATTTTATATTAAAATAATAGCATTAATATTATTGTTAATAATTGTAATAACGTTAATAATTATAACTAAATAATGTTAATATTATTAATTAATAATGTTAATATTATTGATTAATAATTAATATTTTAATATTAATATTATTAATTGATTAATATTAATAAATAATTAATCAATGTTAATGTTATTAATATTAACTTTTTTTCCCAAGAATTTTTTTTTAACTTTATATTAATGAAAAAAGAAAAGTTACATTTTGGAGATGCAATTAAGCATTCAAGATGCCTAGATGGCCCATGTGCTCAAGCACATAGCATAGCGGGGCTACCTAACATATATATATATATATATATATATATATATATATATATATATATATATATATATATATATATATATATATCTTTTAAATTACGTAGTGCTATTTAAGGATTTTCGCTCTTTTCTTTTCGATTAACCGACAAGTCCCCGCAATAAGCAAGAAAGGAGAAACCAAGGCCAACTCATTATTCCTTGTGGTATTTTATTTGTTGGAGTCTGAGCTATCAAACACATGCGATCTTTTATTTGCACCTGTACTTACTATTGTTCGAGCTTCCATTGGCGTAGGATCACCCGTGGTGTGTGCTGGCTGAACCGTTGAGATAAGTTCAGATGGATTTTGCATTTCATGTTCTTGTACCCCCAGATCGGTTACTTTCTGTTTACTCTCATTTGGGATGGATACATCCTCTTCTTCTTCTGTCTCCTGCTCTGGTCCACTTGAGGGAGATTTCCATCCTTTGGTTGCTTTCCTTCTCTTCTTCTTTTTTCTATTTTCTCTTTTTGCATCTGGGCATGTAATTTGTAAATGACCAGTTTTCCTGCATATTCCGCATCTAAATGCAATGCTTTCATAATCAAGGTGTTGCATCCATTTTTGTTGTTTATGAATCAGTCGAATGCTTTCTAGTAGCCCCTTGCTGAGATCCAATTCCACGAAGATTCGTGCAAAGGTGAATATTCTCTCCTCCAATCACTGGTTGTCTGTTTTGATGTATCTCCTAATGATGTTCCCAATGGTTTCTAAAACACATTCATTCCAAAAATGAAGTGGGAGATTATACAACTGAACCCAGACCAACATTTTGGCTACCTCCATGGAGTTTGCGTCAAAGTTCGGAAACCATGGTGTGATGAAGAGTCTGGTGGAACCCTAGAACCACGGTCCAGCCCTGAGAATGATGCCTTTAGCTTCCAAGGATGGAAATTTGATTATGAAAAACCCCTCGGAAAAGAGATGGATTTCATAGTCCATGGTCCAGTTGGAAAAAATCCAATGAAATAACTCCATTTTTTTGGGCTAGAAACAATTAAATCCGCATATTATTTCTTGGTATTAAAATGTGGAGTGATGTTCATCAATATCTTTATGTCTATGTTCAGATTTCGCACGTAGTTCAGTTGCTCCACAATATATGGTTTGGGAGTATTCTCAATTGGTTCGGATGGTGTTGCCTCTTTGTTTTTCCCCTATAAAATGTTCCTGTAAGAGGGACCTTTTGGGATGTCTTGTTTGGAGGTGATGGCTCCCCTTGTGGGTACATGAGCTTTGTGTTGTTTTTTTGTGCCTCCTCTCAGTCTTAGGTTAAGATATATGGTAGATATAGAGCCTATGGGGTAGTCCTTGATTGAGCGAGGGTCTTGGAAGTATTTGCCACCATATATTTCCTTTCCCTGTAAATGTGGCAAATAGAGATCTCAATGAAATAACATTTTAGACTTGAAATCTCATTAAGTAAAGGAAGAAATAAATAGTTCCTGCATTATTGAGTCCCATTGAACCATTTCACAATATTCATAGAATCTCCAAAAATATGAACCTCCCTCGCATTCCTAAGGGTTAACTAGAAAAGAAGATGGTGAAGAGCTTTAAGTTTAGCAAATTTATTGGTCCCTTGCCCTAGCCCAACATATGCTCTTAGTGACTTTTTAGGGGAAAAGTGGATAACCAGCCCTGCACCACACCTCCCAAGATTGTCTGAAGCCCCGTCAAAGTAAGCCCAGGTGATTTCCCACTGGATAACTCGAATTTGGGAAGGGCCAGCTGGGAACAATATACTATCATAAATTGCAACTCCTTCCATGACCAACCTTCCTATAGGGAAAGGGGAGACTTTGAATATCACTTGATTTCTAGAAGTCAAGGTGCCCCAAGCTATCAAAAGAGGGAGAGCTCAAACTTTATCATTAGGAGCTTCCTGCCACCACCTGATCCAAGATTGTTGTACTTCTTCTCCTTCCCATTTTTGGCGAATTTTAATAATTATTAAGGATTCCATCCAAATATTGACATTGAAAGGGAAAGTTAAAAAAATATGTTTAGTTGTTTCCTCCCTAGATTTGCATAAAGAGCACTAGCCAGGACCTATTTTCCCCCTCCTTTGAAGGAAGTCCCATGTAGGCACTCTCTTCTATACAATACACCAGAAAAAAATCTTGGCCTTAGCTGGACCTTTTAACATCCATAACAGTTTTCACCACCAAGCTGGGGCCTCCCACCCATTTTGAGTCGTAAGCCACTTGTATCCTAGCTTCGGGGAATATATCCCTGACTGTGTGTGTACCCATTGAAGCTCATCCCTTGAGTCAGTGATCTGAATTGAAGAGTTATGAAGATCCATACAGAATAGCCTCCACTCTTCCAACCATCTCTCGTCTAAATGGAGGTCATTCCCTGAAATATTAAAAACAATATTATTAGTAACATGGTTAATAATAACAACAATATTATTAAAAGCATTGGGTTTATAATATTAGGGTTTAATAAACTGTAACACCCAAAATTTCTATGCTTTTTTAATTTGACATTTGAACAAATCCACAGGGCAAGTTGACCCCAATGGAGAAACAATGTGTGGATTTATTTAAATATTTATCAATAAATATAAATGGAATAATTCAGGGTGCAACATGACTAGATTGAGATGGAGATCCTAAATCTTGATCCACGAGGATATGGATAAGGTTACACTTTCCCAAAACCTTTTAGAAAAACCTTGAAAGGAATATTCTAAATTAGATTGGGAGAGAAAAATCTAATTTCCCCAATGAAGAAAGCTGGAAAAGCGGAAAAACAACTGTAAAGTACCTCGTTGAGGGAAACCTAGGCAAAAATAGGAATACAACATCCTGGAATTTTCAGATGCAGAAATTAGAAATAGGCTTGGGGAAAGCACTGCTTAAGTAAGTTGTTCCAGGACAAACAAGGGGTTATCTATCACTGGAAGCAGGGGATCTTAGCTCGGGGGTGAGTTAAGGAGATGGAACTCTAAAGTTGGGAGGACTAGTAATCTGAATTGGTATGCACTCAGAACTAAACTAATTTATTATTACTTGAAAGTGCTCATGGTTAACTTACAATGTTGTTTTAATGAGTAGCTTAAATTATTGTATGCTGAAAAATTACTGAAACCCATACATTTAACAGACTTAAATGAAGCATATATACTTCAAATCTGTATGGTTGTATGGGTGTAGGTCTGATGAGATCCATCTACCAAAATGTCTAAGACAATCAATGGTTTAAATCTCGAGATCAGTATCTCTCAGAAAAGATATTACTACTTATGTGGTGATATAGCATAATATTATTTCTGTGTTAGATAGATATCTGTATTCATGAGAAAGCTACATTAACATACAGAATATAAGATTTTACCTGTAAAATAATGATAACTTATTTCACTTATTTTTCTGCTATGATAATGATTAGCAGGAAATACAGTGTGAAGAAAGTTGACTTTAAAATAAGTAACTTTAATAGAGTGGAAAAGAATCTGTGAAGTAAGACAGGAAAAATAAAGTAAATAATTAACAGGTATAATTTAAACACATATATTGAGTAGAAAGCATAAGTATTAAAAATAGATAAACGTTCTACATGATTACATCATAATTTATGTAGTTATACTCTATTCTAAATTATAGTACTGTTATAAAATCTGTTCCTAAGTACTAGCTTGCTATATAACAACAATTTGAAACAGAATTTGAAATTTTTTTGTATTAATTATTGGGAAGATAATGGAAGAACTATTATACAACACATTCAATGAGACTTATTGAGAACAATTACAATTTTATTTCCGTGGAAATAGCTCTATATCTTGCTTTTGAATGAAATGACAATGAGGAAAATTTAAATAATTGACATGCAATTTCAGTTTAAAGTCCGGGTACTTTCTCCAACAACACATGAAGGATTTCTGTTGTAATACTATATATTAATAAAAAAAACTTAATATAAAACCCCAACAAGGTATTATATGAAAGAAAGTGAGAATTTTTATAATTACATAGGAGAGGCGAATATATAAATTTCATACACAGAAATAAGATAGGAGATAAAATTTCTTAATTTTATACCCAAAATAAAATAAGCAACCATATATATATTTAGGTGATTACTGCTGAAATATCAAAAGAATATAATATACTGTTGTAGTAGCATATGAAACCAGTTGAAATATTAAATAGTCTGAATAAACTTCGCAGGTATGTAAACTGAAGTAAACCGATTAATATCCCATAGTCCTTTTTGGAGAAGGTTCGAGAAAGAAGTGGAATTTCCATTATTACAATATAAATCCGGAAAGAAGCAACTAATTTAATCTTGAAAAATTTTATAGAACATTGTCCCCAAAGGCTGAAGGTAGCTAAGGCAATGTGGTTACCGACCTGTACAGATATACATATGCGTAAACCATAAATTAGGTTTTGATGCCATACTTTAAATCATAACTGGGAATTACAACGACCGAGAGAGATATTTCCTACAATCAAAAAAATTATAGGTTAGAAAACAAAGATTTTGAGATTTCTAAGAATATAAACAAAAATTCGAAATCAAAATTTAGTTACCTCATAAAATCAGCCAACATGTACTCAGCTGATAGGCTAGAATGAAATCCATTGCTAAAAATGTTAATACAGTGTATAAACTTCAGGAGTAGTAAAGGAAGAAAGTGAAAAATAATGAAAACGTTAACACTCACCCTTACCTACAGAACTTTGATGAGCCTCTTCATTTGTTCGAATCTTAGGGAAAGGTTTAACAAAACGCAGGGCTCATGAGAAATGAGTGAGTATCACTCGAGTTATTTCACATTCATGGTATAAGAGTCCTTACGGGGCTGGGAGAGAAATCATGAGATGAAAAGTTGGGGGCTCTTCCCAAACTCCATTGACCTTATGCCTCTATGAAACTGGAGAAATCCAGTCTCGTAACAATAAAAGATAGAAAGGTAAGCCATGTATAATATAAAAGGTGGAATGAATAAATTTCTCCAATACAAACAGAAATCGTAAATATAGATACACTATTAGAATATTAACCCTAAGCTTCATAATCTACGGAAATAGAAATGGTAAGAGCGATTTCAAGAAATGTAAATTTACAATTTCTATTCAAATTCGAATAGTATCAAATAAGTCTCAGAAATGGTGAAATAAATCGAGCAAGAGAATATAATTAAACTTATGAAATGGCCAAGCCAAGAATTTGAGCCCAGCATCATTCTTAGTTAATCTAGTGGGTTTGGGATTTTCACGCTTTCCTTTTCTCTTTTGGACAATCTTCCAAGTCCCTGCAATCAAGGAAGGAGAAACCAAGGCCAACTCATTATTCCTTGTGGTATTTTATTTTTCAGAGTCTGATCTTTCAGACACATGCGATCTTTTATTTGCACCTGTACTTACTACTGTTCGAGCTTCCATTGGCGTAGGATCACCTGTGGTGTGTGCTGGCTGAACCATCGAGATAAGTTCAGATGGATCTTGCATTTCATGTTCTTATACCCCCAGATCGGTTACCTTCTATTTACTCTCATTTGGGATGGATACAACCTCTTCTTCTTCTGTCTCCTGCTCTCTTCCACTTGAGGGAAATTTCCATCCTTTGGTTGCTTTCCTTGTCTTATTCTTTTTTCTATTTTCTCTTTTTTCATCTGGGCATGTGTTTTGTAAATGACCGGTTTTCCTGCATATTCTACATCAAAATGCAATGTTTTCATAATAAAGGTGTTGCGTCCTTGTGTTGGCCCCTATGGGATTCTTTCCTAGATGCTTTAATATAGATCAGTGGGTACCTTGTTTTGATGATTGATGGAGATCAGTGGCAACGGGAGACAGGGTACCTTGAACATGCTTAAGGCACAGTGTGTTAGGAGGCATGCAACCTATGTACCCATTTTCTCACATAAAAACCCTCGAGGAAAAATTATTCTGGCCACATCTTGCTGCCACTGATACATGCCCTAGTCTTGTCTTCGTTATTTGATGACCTTAAGTTTGTTTCACCCCTTTCCCTCCATGAGCGGATGCCCTTATGTAGGAACAAAATGTCTACGTTGAACCCATGCGAGGGTATGGGACTGCCACAAGTTTCCAAGCCTCATGGCCGAAGTCGGTGAAAAGGGGCTGGGGGTCTGCATCAGTGAACACCAAAACCCCCTGTTTCATGCATCACAAAAATCTGGCCTTGGTTCTGAGTGTGTGCACCTACGATGCTTGTGTCCGAGAAACTCTATGACCATTTCACTCTCCCCATCAAGAGGGCAGCCATGAGGGGCCTCTTTCATGCATCGAGAGAGGCCATCCCATAACCCTTGAGTTGATGTTGGCTACCATGGTTCACTGCTCGAAAATCCAGTTTATGGCTAATATCTTATTAATATTAACTTATATTGATGTTAATATTAATAATGGTAATTAATATAATTGATAGAATTAATATAATTAGTGTATTAGGGTAAAAGAATATATTAACTAAATATGTTTTATTTTTTTAGATTTTATAATTTAAGGTTATTTTAAGATTTTATATATTTAGGGTTTATAATAATAAATTTTTGTAAATTTAAGTTTTCATATTTTTATAATATTAGGTTTTATAATTTAGAAATCCAATATTATAAACTCAATATTAGAAACACATTAATAACACTCACATTTTAATACATACTAAAAATAATACTAATAATTATCGTTTAAAATCATCATGATTATGATTAATATTAAAAAAAATGTTAATATTTACAATGGAATTTTAATTACTATTAAAAACAATATTTTTTCCACAGAAAAAATCAAACCATCTATTATTTATAGAAAGTTACATAGCATATGCAGAGAATTTCTGATAAACTCCATTTCTCCTTCTAGCAGAGGAAGAAAAGTAGTCTCGGCTGTTCTAAATACAAACAAGTACCCCTTTAGTTTCCCACCCAAAAAAGACATAAATCCGTTCTGTCACACCTCTCGATTTTTTCTATCGAAAACAAAGATGTAAAAGAGAACATAATTTTGAGTCTTCCAAAGCATATAGCTTCCAAGGAACAACTGAAAAACTGACAGTTAACACTATCCCAGTTTCCAAAGCAAGTGTAAAAACATTGTTTACTAGAGTCCCAGGACCTCCTTATAAAGGAAAAAAACCCCGTAACTCATCAAAGTTTGTGACATAGTTGAACAAAAAAACAACATCAAAAAGTATACATTCAGTTTTTATAGATAAAGAGAAAAAAAAACTATGAAAAATTATCCAAAAACAGTTTGTTCGATTGGTTGAAGAACCACTCCATTTTCCATCTTCGTCGCTATCCAGGTCCCCATATCTTTCTCAACACCTTCTTTAGATAGGAATTCTGCATGTTGGTTCCTTTCCCTATAAATGTGGCAAACATAGATCTCAGTGAAATAGCATTTTAGATGAGAAATCTCATTAAGTAAAGGAAGAAATAAATATTTCCTACATTGTTGAGTCCCATTGACCGATTTCACAATATTCATAGAATCTCCAAAAATCTGAACCTCCCTCACATTCCTGAGGGTTAACCAGTAAAGAAGATGGTGAAGAGCTTTAAGTTTAGCAAAATTATTGGTCCCTCGCCCTAGCCCAATAGATGCTCTTAGTGACTTTTCAGGGGAAAAGTGGATAACCAGCCCTGCACCACACCTCCCAAGATTGTCTGAAGCCCCATGAAAGTAATCCCAGGTGATTTCCTACTAGATAACTCGAATTTGGGAAGGGCCATCTAGGAGCAGTATACTATAATAAATTGCAGCTCCTTCTGCGGCCAACCTTCCTATAGGGAAAGGGGAGACTTTGAATATCACTTGATTTCTAGCAATCCAGGTGCCCCAAGCTATCAAAAGAGGGATATTTTGAACTTTATCATTAGGAGCTTCCTGCCACCACCTGATCCAAGCTTTTCGTACTTCTTCTCCTTCCCATTTTTGGCGAATTTTAATAATTCTTAAGGATTCCATCCAAAGACTGACATTGAAAGGGCAAGTTAAAAAAATATGGTTAGTTGTTTCCTCCTTGTATTTGCATAAAGAGCACCAACCAAGACTTATTTTCCCCCTCCTTTGAAGGAATTCCCATGTAGGCACTCTCTTCTATAGAATAAACCAGAAAAAAATCCTGGCCTTAGCTGGGACTTTTAACTTCCATAACGGTTTTGACCACCAAGCTGGGGCCTCCCACCCATTTTGAGTCACAAGGAACTTGTATCCTAGCTTCGGGGAATATATCCTTGACTATGTGTGTACCCATCGAATCTCATCCCTTGAGTCAGTGATTCGAATTGAAGAGTTTCGAAGATCCATACAGAATAGCCTCCACTCTTCCAACCATCTCTCGTCTAAATGGAGGTCATTCCTCGAAATATTAAAAACAATATTATTAGTAACATGGTTAATAATAACAACAATATTAGTAAAAACATTGGGTTTATAATATTAGGCTTTAATAAACTGTAACACCCCAAATTTTGTATGCTATTTAATTTTACATTTGAACAAATCCAAAGGGAAAGTGGACCCCAATGGAGAAACAATGTGTGGATATATTTAAATATTTATCAATAAATATAAATGGAATAATTCAGGGTGCAACATGACTAGATTGAGATGGAGATCTTAGACCTTGATCCATGAGGATATGGATAAGGTTAAAATTTCCCAAAACCTTTTAGAAAAATCTTGAAAGGAATATTCTAAATTAAATTGGGAGAGAAAAATCTAATTTCCCCAATGAAGAGGAAAGTAGTTGGGAAGAGGAATAAAAAAGCTGGAAAAGCGGAAAAATAGCCTTAAATTACCTCATTGAGGGAAGCCTAGGCAAAAACAGGAATAAAGCATCCTGGAATTTCTAGACACAGAAATTAGAAATAGGCTTGGGGAAAGAACTACTTAAGTAAGTTGTTCTAGGACAAACAAGGGGTTATTTGTCACTAGAAGCAAGGGATCTCAGCTCGTGAGTGAGTTAAGGAGATAGAACTCTACGGTTGGGAGGACTAGTCATCTGAATTGGTATGCACTCAGAACTAAACTAATTTATTATTACTTGAAAGTGCTCATGGTTAACTTATAGTGTTATTTTAATGATTAACTTAAATTATTGTATGCTGAAAAATTAGTGATACCCATACATTTAACAGACTTAAATGAAGCAGAGATATTTCATATCTGTATGGTTGTATGGGTGTAGGTATGATGAGATCCATCTACCAAAATGTCTAAGCCAATCAATGGTTTAAGTCTGGAGATTAGTATCTCTCAGAAAATATATTACTATTTATGTGGTGATATAGCATAATATTATTTATGTGTTAGATAGATATCTGTATTCATGAGAAAGCTACATTAACATACAAAATATAAGATTTTACTTGTAAAATAATGATAACTTATTTCACTTATTATTCTGCAATGATAATGATTAGCAGGAAATACAGTGTAAAGAAAGTTGACTTTAAAATAAGTAACTTTAATACAGTAGAAAAGAATCTGTGAAGTAAGACAGGAGAAATAAAACAAATAATTAACAGGTATAATTTAAACACATATATTGAGTAGAAAGCATAAGTATTAAAAACAGATAAATCTTCTACATGATTACATCATAATTTCTTTAGTTATACTCTATTCTAAATTATAGTACTATTATAAAATATGTTCCTAAGTACTAGCTTGCTATATAACAATAATTTGAAACAGAATTTGAAAAATTGTTGTATTAATTATTTGGAAAATAATGGAAGAACTATTATACAACACATTCAGTGAGACTTATTGAGAACAATTACAATTTTATTTCTGTGGAAATAGCTCTATATCTTGCTTTTGAATGAAATGACAACGAGGAAAATGTAAATAATTGGTATGCAATTTCAGTTTAAAGTCAGGGTACTTTCTCCAACAACACATGAAGGATTTCTGTTATAATACTGTATATTAATACATAAAACTTAGTATAAAACCCCAACAAGGTATTATATGAAATAAAGTGAGATTTTTTATAATTACATAGGAGAGGCGAATATATAAATTTCATACACATAAATAAGATAAGGAGATAAAATTTCTAAATTTTATACCCAAAATAAAATAAATAACAATATATATATTTAGGTGATTACTGCTGAAATATCAAAAGAATATAATATACTGTTGTAGTAGCATATGAAACCAGTTGAGATATTAAATAGTCTGAATAAACTTCACAGGTATGTAAATTGAAGTAAATATATTAATATCCCATAGTACTTTTTGGAGAAGCTTCGAGAAAGAAGTGAAATTTCCATTATTACAATATAAATCCGGAAAGAAGCAACTAATTAACGGAAAAAGCCTAAGACTCTATTAATCTTAAAAATTTATATAGAGCATTGTCCCCGAAGGCTGAAGGTAGCTGAGGCAATGTGGTTACTGACCTGTACATATATACATATGTGTAAACCAGAAATTAGGTTTCGATGCCGTACTTTAAATCATAACTGGGAATTACAATGACCTAGAGAGAGATTACCTGCAATCAGAAAAATTATAGGTTAGAAAACCAAGATTTTGAGATTTATAAGAATATAAACAAAATTTCAAAATCGAAAGTTAGTTACCTCATAAAAATCAGCCAACATGTACTCAGCTGATAGGCCAGAATGAAATCCATTGCTAAAAATGTTAATACAGTGTATAAACTTCAGGAGTAGTAAAGGAATAAAGTTAAAAATAATGAAAATGTTAACACTCACCCATACCTGCAGAACTTTGATGAGCCTCGTCACTGGTTCGAATCGTAGGGCAAGGTTTAACAAAAAGCAAGGCTCATGAGAAATGAGTGAGTAGCACTCGAGTTATTTCACAGTAATGGTATAAGAGTCCTTACGGGGCCGGGAGAGAAATCATGAGACAAAAAGCTGGGGGTTCTTCCCAAACTCCATTGACCTTATGCCTCTATGAAACTGGAGAAATCCAGTCTCGTAACAATAAAATATAGAAAGGTAAGCCATGTATAATATAAAAGGTGGAATGAATAATTTTCTCCAATACAAACAGAAATCATAAATATAGATACACCATTCGAATACTAACCCTAAGCTTCATAATCTACATAAATTTAAATGGTAAGAGCGATTTCAAGAAATGTAAATCTACAATTTCTAGTATCAAATAAGTCTCAGAAATGGTGAAATCATTCGAGAAAGAGAATATAATTAAACTTATGAAATGGCTAAGCCAAGAATTCGAGCACAACATCATTCTTAGTTAATGAAAAATTTTTCAGAAAGAGCTGAGGATTTTATAAAACCACACTGGGAACCTGAAATTGATTTCGATTATAAATTGTAAATTTTTTTTGGAGGAACTAAAAATTGATATATGCTTACAAGTAATCTCGTGAACGGGGGCATAAAGTTAAAACCAATGCTATTGACAAAATCCATCTTTCATATACAACAGCGAAAATTAGAGATAAATTTCCCTTGCTATAAAAAGAACCGAGAAATGGTGAATAGGATAGAGAAGGGTTTTAATAGAAAATAGAATGAAAAACCCTAACTCGATCCAGCCTTACACTTGGCAGTCATCTACTGATTCTCCCTTAGATCGATAATACACTCTGTGGATTTGAAAAATATCTACTACTATTAAATGCGAAATGTATAGTTGCAGTTGAGAGATTTAAAACAATGGTCATATCCATACCATGGGAAATAAACTACGGTTGTTTATGTGGCTAGATCAGGGGTTTGAAATCGTATCCATATCACCTGAACTAATGTGCAAGGTAGAGAAAAACCGCATTTATGATTGTCAGTCAACATAACCATTTTAAATTAATAGAACTCAATTTAAGTGTATCATGGAATCAAATTAATAGGGTAAGTGAAGTAAAACCGTAGATCTGTACGTTAAGTATAAAAGGTATCAAACGTAACCAATTGTGCCATGCGTTGGAAACCCCTCCGGGAAAATCATTATGTTATGTCAAATTGGAGTTATATTATATTAAACGTAAGGCCTGGAGCATGAAAATATTAATGAGACTTACGAGGTAGACAGAGAATAAAATAAAGGGGTAAGACTTAAAAGAAATCATGCATCCAATAAATTGTATAATATATATATATGAGCTATAAAAGCTAAGGTATAGAGAGTCTTGGGAGAAGAGAGAAGGAGCATAAGAAAAGGTATATGAAATAGGCATGAAATCTTCTACGTATATTTCAGTGGATTCATTTAACATTTATTTAGAAGTATATGTATAAAAAAAAATAAAGGGGCCTTATGGTAAATAGAACTAATAATTAATAAGTGGAAATATGAATAAGACCTTATGCATAGTAAGTGGAATCATAAAAAGGAACTTATGTATATTAGAAAAGGGCTTATTGTAGAACTATTAGTTGCTTGAATGAAAAGAAAT
This sequence comes from Pinus albicaulis, assembly GCA_034641835.2. Lineage (NCBI taxonomy): Eukaryota > Viridiplantae > Streptophyta > Pinopsida > Pinales > Pinaceae > Pinus > Pinus albicaulis. The sequence goes on along the minus strand of CM076573.1, from coordinate 182,159,756 downwards.
ACTAATACTCTGGAATGAGAAATTATAAATTAAAATGATAACAAAGTCCCATCGTGTGGCGACGAATTACTATATACAAGTATAAAAAAATATATTTTGTTGATGAATGGGAGGCGTTACAGATGGTATCAGATATTTTGGGAAAAAATACTAGGCAAGTTATGTGCTCACATAGAAACGATATGCTGCTGAAAAATATTGTAAATTTTAAATTATACTAAATGTTGTTATGTTGAGCAGTGAAGAGTCAAAAAAAAAATACAGTTGTGAACCATGACTGAAGGGGACGAGCTATATGTAGATTTGGTTGGTGGAGAAAAAATGTCAGATCCAAATGATCCGTTGATGGCTATGTTGCATAGAATGCAACGAGATATGGCATAGCTTAAGAGCCATAACGATAGGCTATCTTTGGCCAGTGAAGAGCAAGAAAACTCATCAGAGAACTAACTTCACAGAACAGCCAGGAAGGTGAAGGTTCCGGAAGAAAGAGAAAAGGAAGAGTCAATTCCTCAAATGAGTTTGAGGAAGATGACGCCACTAGACAACAGTCTAGAAAGAAGAAGGAATTACAAGGTGAATTTCATAAAATAAAACCTCCCTCCTATGATGGAGAAAAGGAGGAAGATGTTGAGGCATGGCTGCTAAATATGATAAAGTACTTTCAGGTCTATGAATATGAAAGTAATTTAACAGCTAGATTGGCCATCTACCAGCTGCAAGGTAAGGCTATCTTGTGGTGGGAGGAAACAAAAATGGTTCACGCCATTGATGAAAAAACAGTGACTTGGGAAGATTTTCAAGTCAAGTTCAAAAATCAATATTTGAACGAATGCTACTATGTTGACAAGGAAAAAGAGTTTCATAAAATCAGATTGGGACAACTCACCAAATATTATTTTGTCACCAAGTTTACAAATCTGTTAAGATATGTTTCTTATATCCGTGAGGAGAAGGCAAAGGTATAGAGATTTCTAAACTATTTGCCTACTATGTACAAGGAGAAAATAGAGTTCAAAAATCCAAAAACAATGGACGAGGTGGTGAGGAAAGCCAGATTATGCTACCAGAATTTTAGGGGAAAGACTGAGCCAGGGAAGAGGTGGGAAAACAAAGGTGAATTCAAGGGAAAGAAATAGAAACCAACTTATTTGAAGAACTTTGGTAGGAACCATCAGCGAAAGAAATTTAGTAGAATAAGTGAAAATCAAACTGTTAAATCTCAAACTGGTTCAAAACCAGTGGATGGGAATAATATGAAGGAAGGAACTGTTAAAATGCAGGAGCCCTTGAAGTGTTGGGGTTGTGGAGAGCATCATTTATTGAGGGACTATTTACATTGAAATATTCAGACAGTGCAAGTATTACGAGAAGCCACTACAGTAAATGACGTAGCAAGGAACATTCGCACCATCAGTGCAGCCTTAGAAAATCGGCAAGCAGAACATCAGTCTACTATGGTTGAGATGGAAGGTATGATTACTGACCAATCTGTTATAGTTTTAATAGATCCGAGTGCATCTTTGAGTTATATTAGTCCTCAAGTTGTATATAAATGTAGTCTCAAAACAGAGAAATTTCAGAAATCTTGGTTGGTCTAGTTAGCCACTGGCACAAAACGCAAGGTAACTCATAAGTTACCTCAAACCACCATTAAATTGAATGATTATCAGACAGAAGTAAATTTAAACATTTTTCCATTAGGTTCCTATGATATACTGATAGGAATGGACTGGTTAGAAAGGAAAAAGGTCATGATGAATTGTTGAGACAAAACATTGCACTGCATTGATATAGAGGGAAACCCATTCATACTAAAAGGGAAACCAAAACCCATCTCTATGAGGCAGTTTTCATCCCTTAAATTAAAAAGAACTACTAGAAAAGGGTATCAAGTATATGTTGTACATGTTGAAGAACTAGAACAACAACCAGATAAAAACTTGTTAGACACTTTACTAGTGATCAAAGAATTTAAAGAAGTATTCTTGGATGAGATTCCTCATCTTCCCCCCAAGAGAGAAATCGATTTTACAACTGATTTAGTACCTGGGGCAACTCTAGTCTCTAGAACCCCTTACATAATGAGTCCCCATGAACTAATGGAGTTGAAAATGAAACTACAAGAATTGCTAGACAAAGGTTACATCAGACCAAGTGTGTCTCCTTAGGGAGCTCCGACGTTGTTTGTAAAAAAGAAGGATGGTACCTTTAGAATGTGCATTGACTATCGTCAACTAAATAAGCTGACTATTAAAAATAGGTATCCATTACCCTGAATAGATGACCTCTTTGATCAAGTTAGGGGAGCCTCTGTGTTTTACAAGATTGACTTAAGGACGGGTTATCACCAATTGAGAATTAAAGAGGAAGATATCAGCAAAACAACATTTCGAACCTGGTATGGACACTATGAATTTGTAGTCCTACCATTCGAGTTGACCAATGCACCTGCCACTTTTATGTGATTAATGAATTGTGTCTTGCATAAATACTTAGATAAATTTGTACTAGTATTTATTGACGACATTTTAATCTATTCAAAAAGTGAGGCATACCATAGAGAACACCTTAGAATTATGTTGCAGACTCTTAAGGAGAATCAGTTTTATGCCAAGTTTAGAAAGTGTGAATTTTATAAGGATAAAATTCAATATTTGTGGCATATAATTTCAGAACAAGGATTGGTGGTTGAGCCTGAGAAGATAAATTTTATTAGAGAATGGTCTGTACCTACTGATGTATCATCAGTAAGATCATTTATGGGGATTGCAGGTTACTATAGAAGGTTTGTGGAAGGATTTTCTGCTTTAGCCTATCCCATAACTTCATTTCAAATGAAAGGTACAAAATTTGAATGGACAGAAAAATGCGAGAATAGCTTTGAACAACTGAAATTAAAACTTACTACAACACCTATTTTGAATATTGCAGATCCTGATAAGGAGTTTGTAGTATGTACTGATGCGTGTGGAGAGAGATTAGGAGGAGCATTATTGCAAGAAAATTATGTTATTGCTTATGAATGTAGAAAACTTAAGAAACATGAACAAAATTACAATGTGTATAATCTTGAGTTAGCTGTTGTAATTCATGCACTTAAGATGTGGTGACACTATCTTCTAGGGAAGAAATTTATTTTGATGACAAATCACATCAGCCTAAAGTATTTCTTTACTCAAACATATTTAAATGCTAGACAAGCTAGATGGCCGTCTTTTTTGAGTGAATTTGATATGGAAATAAAACATATCAAAGGAAAAGAAAAGAAAAAATTGTTGATGCCCTGTTGTGAAACTAGCTCCAAAATGAGAAGAAAAGAGATATCAACACCTTATAAATAAGCCACTTTGAGGGGCAACCTCTAATACATTACATGAATGAACAATTCTTGGATGATTCAAATTAAAAAACCTCCTTTCTATATATAGGAGTCCTTTGAGCCACAATGTAATCCTAGTGGGCCACAATGTAATCCTAGCCGACCTAAAAATAATAATTTAAGGGCACAATAATAACAATATGGGGGTTATAGGGGTACAATAATAACAATAAGGGGGTTACAATAACAATAATAAGGGACTATACTAGTAATATAGGGACCTAACATGCCCCTCCCCTTCAAAACATGTTATCCTCAACGCTTGAGTAGCTCTAGGTGCTTCTATATAAAATTCTCATCCTCCCATGTATAATCTTCAGTGGGTAAGTTATTCCACTTGATGAGATACTCTGAAATTGATAAATTTCATAGCTGTCAAGTTCTTGCTTCCGTGACTGCTTCAGGTTCCAATATGATTTTTCCTTCATCGTCAAGTTCGGGCAATATTGTTTGAACTGGAAGATTTTCACCTATAACCTTCTTTAAGCATGAAACATGGAAAATTGGATGCACTCAAGAAGAAGCAGGAAGCTCCAATTTTTATGCCATAGTACCGATATTTTGCAACACTTTGTAAGGGCCATATTACTTTGGCGATAATTTATTATCCTTCTTAGCTTGTTTGAGAAACATTTTTTTATATGGTTGTAGCCATAAAATTACCCAGTCTCCTACATCAAAACTTCTCTCACTGCGATGTTGATCTGCATATTGTTTCATTCAATTTTGTGCCAAATTTAGGTTATCCTTTAAGAGTTGGAGAACTTCTTGTTGATGCTCGATGTGATCTTCCACTACTTGAACCTTCGAATTTTCTCTTAAAGATGATGTGATGGACGATGGATGATATCCATAAAGTGCCATAAATAGGGTCATTTTTGCTGCAGTATGGAAGGAATTGTTAAACCACCATTTAGCAAGAGGTAACCACTTGACCCATTGTGTTTGCTTATCAGATACAAAACAACGAAGATATCCTTCCAAAAATTTATTTACTATCTCAGTTTGACCATCAGATTGAGGATGATAAGATGAGCTATGAGCTAATTTAGTACCCAAAAAAAGAAAATAACTCTGTCCAAAAATTTCCAGTAAAAATGGGATCTCTGTCGCTCACAATAACCTTTTGGTTTCCATGTAGCTTTTGAATTGTTTCGATAAATGTAGTAGCAACTATACTAGCTTTAAATGGATGAGATAATGCACAAAAGTGTGCATACTTGGTAAGTCTATCAACTACCACCATGATGACACTCTTTCCTTCGGACTTAGGTAAACCTGTGATAAAATATTTTGAAATGTCCTCCCAACGTTGGCTTGGAATGGATAAAGGTTGTAGAAGACCTGGGGTCTTAATTGTCTCAACTTTATTCTGCTGGCAAACCAAACATTCCACCACAAAATTTTGAATATCAGATTTAAGGCCATCCCAAAAAAATTCTTTCTTCACCCTGTGGTAAGTTTTTAAAAATCCTGAGCATCCTCCTAAAGGAGAAGTGCGCAATTCTAAAAGAATATTTTGTTTTAGTTGGAAAAATGATTCCTTATGGTACAAAGATCGCTTATATATTTGTAAGAATTTTCTTCTTCCTCTTCACAATCTATGTAAAATAATTTCTTCTCAGCACACTTATGACCTTTAGTGTATTTTCTATCACAACTATAGCAAAGTCCTTTTTCTCTTTTTTCTTCCAATTGTTGTGGTGTCAACCTTGTAGGTTGTGGAAATCTAGGCATAGCAACACTTCCTTCTTTATAGAATTGAGTGGTAGGCTTCCTTGTCGCCATAATTTTACATTCAACTTTTCTTGCCAACCTGAATGCCTTCTCCAATGAATCAGGTTCCAAAACGCGAACTTCATGTTGGATGTTATCCTTGAAAGTGCCTATGAAGAGATCAATCCTGTGTTCCTCTGGAATATCAGTTACCCTTATATTCAATTTTTGGAAGTCCTCAATGTGCTCCCCCACTAAACCCTTTTGTTTGAGATTTATCAAATGGCTAAAGAAGGTGTTGCTCTTTGTATCCTCATAATGTGCTATCATTTCCTCCGTAAAAATTGACCAAGTGACAATTTTTTTACGGGAGCAAAGCCATTGATACCATACAAATGTATTTTGTTCTAAATGTAAAGTTGCAATACGTACCTTTTGTGTGTTTTGCACGTTATGGAGATCAAAATATTTCTCCATCTGTAGTATCCATGTTACAGGATCCTTTCCATCAAACTTCCTCATATCCATTTTTGGAATATGGTGGTTCCTCCCGCCAACATTAGATTTTATGAAATCATGATTAACATTTATTTTTTTCTCATCATGAGTTTCCTCTACTATCTTTTCACCATTAGGAAACATTTCTTGTATCAACTTTGTCAAACCTTCCATGTCTACTTTTAGATCATTCTTCATGTTTTCCATCTTAGCTTCCATGTCATCCATCTTAGATTCCATGTCAGCTTCCATGCCATCCATCTTAGCTTCCATGCCATTCTTCAAACCATCCATCTTAGATTCCACGCCTTTCTTCAAACCATCCATCTTAGTTTCCACGCCTTTCTTCAAAAATTCCATGTCATTTTTTGTTGCTCTTTGCGAGAGAGAAATTTGTTGCACTTTCTCTTGTAATTTTGATATGTCATGTTGCCATTCTTCATCTTCATGAGTCATAGTAGAAATTTCTAAAGGCTTAATGGGTGTTGAATTCTTTTTAGGGGCCATTTTAAAATCCAATATTGATATCTGTTCTACAATATGCTCTTGGAATCAATTCAACTTGATTCTTCAAACAAGACTTATTCTATTTGGAAAAAAAAATGCACACCTTTTACTTTCTTTTGAGGACCTCAATATTGAAATTGAATTATTTCTATAATTGTGGATCCTCAATATCTGAAATTCAGCCCTATAGTAGCCCTTTGAAGCTTCCTTCAAATTCCATAGGTCTGATCTAATTTTGAATCTTCAAGGAAAATTTATGTCCAATCTCCCACAATGGCCCAATTTTGGACTATTTCAGTAGAGTTAAATTCTACAACTTGCCACGTGTCATTGTTTCCTCCTTTGGCTCTGAAATTGATAGACTGAAAACTATAGTTCGTATACTTGCAACCACTTTTTACAGTATTCCAATCCAATGCTCAGAGAGAGAGCTATGAATATTTTCCCACGATCACCTCTTTGAGATGAGATTCATAAGTCTCACAAAGCCCTAAATTCCACAGATCATATCTCTGAAAATATTGTGAACCAATATCTTAAATTTTTTTACGATGTTCCTCAGGATTGTGGCTTCGCACTCTAAAAGTTTCATATTCGGAACCTTCGTAGAAAAAAAATTATTATGAAAATACCACGATGACCTGTTTAGGTTAAATTAAGGAGACTGCAAAATGACCTAAATTTCATAGATCATATCTCCTAGAATATTGCGAACCAAGATCTGAAATTTTGCGATGATGTTCCTCAAGATTTTGGCTTCGTCCTCTAAAAATTTCATATTCTGAACCTTCGTAGAAAACAAGTTATAGCGAAAATTCCATGCTGACCTATTTGGAGAAGCAAAACCCTAGAATCTCAAAGCCTCTGATACCAAATGTTGTGAAACCAGCTCCAAAACGAGAAGAAAAGAGAAATAAATGCCTTATAAATAAGCCACTTTGAGGGGGAAACCTCCAATACATTACATTATCATCTGCTCGAGCTTCCTCAGCTCTTATGTTAACTGCATGTTTATCTGTTGATATATTTTCTGTTGTAGCCTCTGCCATTTCACTTTCTTCCTCATGGTCCAACCATGTCTCTGGTATTTCGTATTTTCCTGTAACAATTCCATCAATAACTCAAGATGAACTGTTATCTCAGCTTTCTCTCTCTCACACTTTTCATCAGTCAACTGCTGTCTTATGCCATTTGCCTTTGGGGTCTTATGACATTTGGGCCTTGGCATCTTCTTTCTCCCTTTCTGCATCGTGGAACCAAGGATCGTCACGCTCTCTCCTTTATGAATTTCAGTAGTCATCTTCTCCACCATGATTTACTTCTCCACCATGAGTTCCTCACCCATGAGTTGCACCAAGCCTCTACAACAGCAAACTTTCCTGTTGCCACTTACCTCACCAATAATTTCCTCCGGATATGGTATTTGGTAATCACCGGTCCTCTGATGGAACCCTTTGAGCATTTCTTCTCTTCTCCTTCAGGCTTCACTCATCTGCAACTTTATTCAACCTCTTTTGAATCTTCAGGTTCTGCCACTCTCTCTTAGAATCCCTAGCTGGGCTCCTTCATAACTACACTCTAGCTATGATCTGCTTCTTCCCGCTGAGACTTTCTTCAACTTGCTTGCAATCTGAATTCTGTAAACAGTCTTCAAACCAGAGTTAAATATCATCTGTCATATCACCTTCAAGATCCTGTTGATCTCGCTTCAATTATCTTTCACCCGCACTACATCTCCATGCTGCAACCTTCATCAGTTTCAAAATCTGATATTCATGCAATTAACTCAATTTAAAAACTTGAATCCTAACACATAGAGCTATTCCAGCTCTGATACCAAAATTATGCAGGAAAACCCTGCATAACCCAGAATCTCCCCACCTCATGCATACACAAAATGCATCTCAAATCATTGCCCAAATAAACTCCAAATTAAGGCAATTTCACACACTATCATTTGCACACGGAAGCTCTTCAACATATGTTCACAAAAACCATACTCTCATAAGTGGAAGATAATAACATCTATTTAAAGTGTTATGGTTTATGGAAACCATACTTAAATACACAAGGTTCTTTTATAAAAACCAAAATTCAATTAACTCATGTGAAAGAAACCATAACCCAAAAATCACCTCTTCATGTGATTAAACCCCCCCAATGCCTATCATGGAATGAGAATGTTTCAACCTTGTGAATTACATTTCAATAACCATGGATTCCCAATTTATGCATATCATTTAAAATAACATCGCCCACACAACATTGCATGTTGATCATTGGACTAACTATGCCACATCCCCATTTCAGTCAACACAATAAGAGATATGCCACGGTTTTAATACAAATGTGCTTACCTCATGAACGCCTCTGCAAATTCATAATTCCCTTCACCTTATTCAAGTTTGATTAACGCCTTCACACATTGACTTAATGCCTCTACCTCTACACATGGACTTGACAATTCATCACAATTCCATTCCAACTTCTTACACGCAGAAAAAATATACGGAGAATCTGCAATCGAGTGCTATAGTTACGCCTTCATCCCTTCCACATTCGATTCCAACGAAATGAATGTAGACCTCAGCGTTTTATCAATTCATGGTTCTATTCACAATACAACTTCAACCTGCGTGGAGTTCGATGGTTTACACAGCGAGTCCAGCTTCAATTCTTTTCTCCTCCACCTTAATTTCCGTGAATCGATTTCATAGACATCGATTCAAATAAAAAGTTTCCATCCGATCTAGCTCAGGCTGGATATCTCGATTTTGATGGCATATATGCTACCGCACAGCATCTTAACCTTCAATCGATTACCATCTGTCAAATCCGCTCCAAACTCCATAAGCTTCTGCGCACATTCATGGTTACAGTCTTTTGGATCGATTTTCCATAACATGCTAGTCTCTAAACTCCATCTGTTCATATTAATCCTGTAGCTGCATTCCATTCATGTTAAACCAGCATTCAATAATACAATTCCTCAACGCAATTCATCAATCACTATGGTTGACTTTTAAAAATACAATTCTTATCAACAGATTTCAAATGTTAATTCTGCAATCTTGCACAATGATTCATTCAGATCCTCATTAAGGTGATTGCGCCTTCCATGAAATCAACTTTCAAAGTCAATATGCCAACACCACTTAATTGATATTTGATCCAGGATGATCGATCCCTTTTCCCTGCGTCCTTTTCAACAAATGCAGAGTTATAATATAAATCCTAATGTCATGAAGCTACCATTGATCCTTCATTGACAGGATCCAATTCACATCGATTTATGTTTTGGCTTCAATACAACATGGTTATCAATTCATACAAATTGAATACCAACAAGTTTGTATACAAATTCACCATTTCAGCTCTTAATATAGAATTTGGACCATACGAATTGACCAATTTAGGCGTATAGTTCAACCCAACGCTTTCATATAAAAATGAACTTACTTATAGCAATATTTCTTCCTGGCCTAATTTGCAATCATTGGGCCTCTTACAAATGCCTGGAGGCTTACAACCTCTTTCTCTATTCTGCACTCTAATCTCACCTAATCTCTTTTGCCTTTGAGGCATATCAATTTATACAAATTGAATTGATCCAATTTTGGTTTATATCCCTTTAATAACTCAACAAATCCTCAAATATCTCAACACCCCTAAAATCTAGATCTTTATCCCTAAAACCTTGAAACTAAATATATCTTAGGCTTCATGATTATCTCTTAGATATCTCTCATCTAATTTCTCTCATGTTTTCCAATTATTTGGAAACATTTACAAATTCTCACATATAATTAATTAAAAACATAATTTAATCACTCAAAAATAATATTAATATTTACATGAAATAAATATTTTCTCAAAAACATGAGACCCCTAGGTTTAATAAAAATACAAGGTATTTTTCCGAGCTAATGCTCCTACATCAGACTCCCAAGGTTGAAAAATGATCATGATCTCCTGATCATGCGTTTAAGTCTTTGTCCGCCTAGATCCCACACTTTGTTCTGCAACTTATCATTTATATCTGTTGTTTGCTGCTTTTCTCCAGGTCTCCATATCTTATGCTATCTTGCTCCACTCACTACACTTTCACAATCTGTCTCTGTCTTCATTTCGCTGCTTCTGTTGCTTCTCTTCATTGTTGATGTCTTCCCCTGAGACACTTTCAACATGATTCTTCTGATTAATTCAATTTCTCGGTCCAATAAATCTCCAAGCTGTTGATTTCTTACTGCCTGCTGAGCTCTTACTTGCTCAGTTTTTATAGTCACTTGATGACTTCTTTCTGCCACCCAATCATCCATGCCCTCTTGTTTTCTACAATGGAAAACGTTTTCTCTGCCTTCTCCTATCAACAACTTACTAGACTGGTACATTGTGTACTCCTTTCTGCTATCTTCATCTCTCTCCATCTGCAATTCCCAACTCTAAAATTGAGAATTTTCCTGTACTGAATCTTGAATATTCAACATCATTTCCAGCAACATAACGTCCTCATCCCATGGATTTGAAATTTCCACAGAATTTTCTTCTTCCTTCATTTGACTAAACTGATTCAAATGTTCTTCAACACTTACAACAATACTCGCGTTCACAAAACACTTGTTAAAACAAAAATCATAAGGCCTCAGTTCCTTGTCCTCCTTTTCCAGCACTTCAGTATGTTGTCCTGAATTCTCCTCTACTATTAGCACATCAGTATGCTGATCTAAACTTTCCAAAGAATTCTCTATAGAATTCTCAAGACTCACAACCAGTCTTTCCTTCACACCATCTACCTCCATGATATATTTCTGCTCTCGTTCACTATACTAAACTCTTTCTTCTGCTACAATCTCCTTGTCATACTCTCAATTTACCAACAAGTATTACAACAATGAAATTTGTCCATGGCATCGCTGAAGTATATCATCATCATGTACCATCCCTACATTCACACACAAGCTTTTAGTTTGAAAACTACAAGTTTCAACAGTCTCAACTGTTGGTTCATATACCAGCTCTTCAAGTTGATCCTCTTCTTCATTCACATGAACTTCCTCTTGTACTGTAACAGCAAAAGCATCACTGCTTTCTTCTTCAGAGTACTTATCTCCTGAAAGATTCTTTTCCATGCTTGTGACAGCTTCACAACATTGCACATCCTCCTCAGTAAAACCTATAATCACATCACAATTGTCAGCTACAAAAATACAAATTTTTACATTATCCAACTGATCTAGATTTTCCCAATAACTCATCATCTGCTCGAGCTTCCTCAGCTCTTCTGTTAACTGCATGTTTATCTGTTGATCTCTTTTCTGTTATAGCCTCTGCCATTTCAATTTCTTCCTCATGGTCCAACCATGTCTCTAGTATTTCGTATTTTCCTATAACAATTCCATCAATAACTCAAGATGAACTGCTATCTCATCTTTCTCTCTCTCATACTTTTCATCAGTCAACTACTGTCTTATGCCATTTTCCTTGGAATCTTCTTTCTCCCTCTTTCTACTGTGGCCTCTCTCTGAACCTATGCTCTCTCCTTGATGGCTTTCAGTAGTCATCTTCTCCGCCATGAGTTCCTCACCCATGAGTTGCACCAAGCCTCTACAACAACAAACTCTCCTGCTGCCACTTACCTCACCGATCCTTTCCTCTGGATCTGGTCTTTTGGTAATCACTGGTCCTCTGCTGGAACCCTTTGAGAATTTCTTCTCTGCTCCTTCAGGCTTCACTCATCTGCAACTTTATTGAACCTCTGTTGAATCTTCAGGTTCTGCCACTCTCTCTTAGAATCCCTCGTTGGACTCCTTCATCACTACACTCTAGTTGTGATCTGCTTCTTCCCGTTGAGACTTTCTTCAACTTGCTTGCAATATGAATTCTACAAACAGTCTTCAAACCAGAGTTAAATATCATCTGTCAGCTCACCTTCAAGATCCTGTTCATCTCGCTTCACTTATCTTTCACCCACACTGCATCTCCGTGCTGCAACCTTCATCAGTTTCAAAATCTGATATTCATGCAATTAACTCAATTTAAAAACTTGAATCCTCACACATAGAGCTATTCCAGCTCTGATACCAAAATGATGCAGGAAAACCCTGCATAACCCAGAATCTCCCCACCTCATGCATATACAAAATGCATCTCAAATAATTGCCCAAATAAACTCTAAATTAAGGAAATTTCACACACTATCATTTGCACATGGAAGCTCTTCAACATATGTTCAAAAAAACCATACTCTCATAAGTGGAAACTAATAACATCTATTTTAATTTTTATGGTTTATGGAAACCATACTTAAATACACAAGGTTATTTTACAAAATCCAACATTCAATTAACTCATGTGAAAGAAACCATAACCCAAAAATCACCTCTTCATGTGATTAAACCCCCCCCAATGCCTATCATGGAATGAGAATGTTTCAACCTTGTGAATTACATTTCAATAACCATGCATTCCCAATTTATGCATAGCATTTAAAATAACATTGCCCACATAACATTGCACGTTGATCATTGGACTAACTATGCCACATCCCCATTTAAGTCAACGCAATAAGAGATATGCCACGGTTTTAATACAAATGTGCTTACCTCATGAACGCCTCTACAAATTCATAATTCCCTTCACCTTATTCAAGTTTGATTAACGCCTTCACACGTCAACTTAATGCCTCTACCTCTGCAGATGGACTTGGAAATTCATCACAATTCCGTTCCAACTTCTTACATGAAAAACAAATATACGGAGAATCTACAATCAAGTGCTACAGTTGCACCTTCGTCCCTTCCACATTTGATTCCAACCAAATGAACGCAGACCTCAGCTTTTTCTCAATTCATGGTTCTGTTCACAATACAACTTCAACCTGCGTGGAGTTCGATGGTTTACACAGCGAGTCCATCTTCAATTCTTGTCTCCTCCACCTTAATTGCTATGAATCGATTTCATAGACATTGATTCAAATAAAAAATTTCCATCCGATCCAGCTCGGGCTGGATATCTCGATTTTTATGGCAGATATGCTACTGCACAACATCTTAACCTTCAATTGATTACCATCTGTCAAATCCTCTCCAAACTCCATATGCTTCTGCGCACATTCATGGTTACGGTCTTTTGGATCAATTTTCCATAACATGCCGGTCTCTAAACTCCATCTGTTCATATTAATCCTATAGCCGCATTCCATTCATGTTAAACCAATGTTCAATAATACAATTCCTCAACGCAATTCATCAATCACTATGGTTGACTTTTAAAAATACAATTCTTATCAACAGATTTCAAATGTTAATTCTGAGCTCTTACACAACGATTCATTCAGATCCTCATTAAGGTGATTGCGCCCTCCATGAAATCGAATTTCAAAGTTGAAACACCACTTAATTGATATTCAATCCAGGATGATTGATCCCTTTTCCCCGCGTCCTTTTAAACAAATGAAAAGTTATTCAATTCAATTTAATTGTATGCGGAGAATATAAATCCTAATGTCATGAAACTACCATCGATACTTCATTGACAGGATCTAATTCACATTGATTTCTGTTTTGGCTTCAATACAACATGGTTATCAATTCATACAAATTGAATACTAACAAGTTTGTATACAAATTCACCATTTCAACTCTTAACATAGAATTTTGACCATACACGAATTGACCAATTTAGGCGCATAGTTCAACCCAACGCTTTCATATAAAAATGAACTTACTTACAGCAATATTTCTTCCTGGCCTGATTTGCAATCATTGGGCCTCTTACAAATTCCTGGAAGCTTACAACCTCTTTCTCTATTCTGCACTCTAATCTCACCTGATCTCTTTTGACTTTGAGGCATATCAATTTATACAAATTTAATTGAACCAATTTTAGTTCATATCCCTTTAATAACTCAACAAATCCTCAAATATCTCAACACCCCTAAAATCTAGATCTTTATCCCTAAAACCTTGAAACTAAATCTATCTTAGGCTTCATGATTATCTCTTAGATATCTCTCATCTAATTTCTCTCATATTTTCCAATTATTTGGAAACATTTACAAATTCTCACATATAATTAATTAAAAACATAGTTTAATCACTCAAAAATAATATTAATATTTACATGAAATAAATATTTTCTCAAAAACATGAGACCCCTAGGTTTAATAAAAATACAAGGTATTTTTCTGAGCTAATGCTCCTGCATCAGAAATATTGTACATTCCCAATGTAGACTCTTTGAAAAAGGATATTCTAGATGAATATCATAAGCAACCTTACTATGGACATCCTGGATATCATAAACTACTCACAGCTTTGAAAAATAAGTTATTTTGGCCACGAATGAAAAAGGATTTAGCAAGCTATCTAGCCAGATGCATGGAGTGTCAACTGGTAAAAGTTGAACATCAGCATCCAGCTCGACTGCTAAATCCTTTACCAATTGCAGAATGGAAATACTATTTCTATGGAATTTATAACCGGGTTACCAAGAACCAAATATTAGCATGACTCGGTGATGGCAATAGTAGACACTTTAACGAAGGCTGCACATTTCATACCTATTAAATCTACCTTTGGAATAGCCCAAGTAACAAATGTATTCATGAAAGTGATTATAAGACTACATGGGGTCCCTAAAATGATTATTTCTGATAGAGATGCCAAGTTCACTGCAGCCTTTTCGAAAAGTTTGTTTGGGGGCATGGGTACTAAATTAAGCTTTAGTACTACCTATCACCCTCAATCAGATGGTCAAACCGAGAGAACAAATCAAATTCTAGAAGATATGCTTAGGATGTATGTGATGGATAGGCCAACTAAATGGGAAGACTATATACATTTAGTATAATTCACCTATAACAACAGCTATCAAACTTCCATAAAAATGAGTCCATTTGAAGCACTTTACGGAAGGAAATGTCACACTCCTTTAATTTGGAGCCAACCTGAAGATAAATTAATACTTGGGCTAGACATCTTGCAGGAAATGGAAAGAATTGTCAAAAAAATTCAGAAAAATATCAATATAGCTCAGGATCGTCAGAAAAGATATGCAGACAAGAAGAGAGTACACTGAGAGTTCAGTGTGGGTGATCATGTATATCTACGGATTAAGCCCAAGAAGAGCACTTTGTACACTGGTAGCTATGCAAAATTAGCTCCTAGATATTGTGGACCGCTAAAATATTGGAAAGGGTGGGACCAGTGGCTTACAAAATGGTCTTACCCATGCATGTTAAAGTTCATGATGTGTTTCATGTTTATTTATTGAAAAAGTATGTACATGATTCTGCTCACGTTATTGATTGGAATGTGATTCAGGTGGAACTAGAAGGGGAATTCCTTCCTGAGCCGCTTCAAATCTTGGAGTGGGAAGAAACTGAACTAAGGAATCGGATAGTAGCTAGAGTAAAAGTGCAATGGAAGCACTTTAATGCTGAAGAAGCTACTTGGGAAAGAGAAACTAAAATGATGGAAAAACACCCATCCCTATTTTCACAGTGAACTGTTAAAGTTATTTTGTCAACACCAAGGACGGTCTTTGTTTTTAGAGGGGGAATGTGTAACACCCTAAATTTCTATGCTTTTTAATTTGAAATTTGAAAAAATCCAAAGGGGATGTGGATCTCGATGGAGAAACAATGTGTGGATTTATTTAAATATTTATCAATAAATATAAATGGAATAGTTCAGGGTGCAACATGATTGGATTGAGATGGAGATCCTAAACCTTGATCCATGAGGATATGGATAAGGTTATACTTTCCCAAAACCTTTCAGAAAAACCTTGAAAGGAATATTATAAACTAGATTGGGAGAGAAAAATCTAATTTCCCTAATGAAAAGGAAAGTAATTGGGAAGAGGAATAAAAAAGCTAGAAAAGCGGAAAAACGGCTTTAAAGTACCTCATTGAGGGAAGTCTAGGAAAAAATAGGAATACAACATCCTGGAATTTCTGGACGCAAAAATTAGAAACAGTCTTGGGGAAAGCACTGCTTAAGTAAGTTGTTCCAGGACAAACAAGGGGTTGTTTGTCACTGGAAGCACGGGATCTCAGCTTGGGGGTGAGTTAAGGAGATAGAACTCTATGGTTGGGAGGACTATTCATCTGAATTGGTATGCACTCAGAACTAAACTAATTTATTATTACTTGAAAGTGCTCTGGTTAACTTATAGTGTTTTTTTAATGAGTAACTTAAATTATTGTATGCTGAAAAATTAGTGATACCCATACATTTAACAGACTTAAATGAAGCAGAGATAATTCAAATCTGTATGGTTGTATAGGTGTAGGTCTGATGAGATCCATATACCAGAATGGCTAAACCAATCAATGGTTTAAATATGGAGATCAGTATTTCTCAGAAAATATATTACTACTTATGTGGTGATATAGCATAATATTATTTCTGTGTTAGATAGATATATGTATTCATGAGAAAGCTACATTAACATACACAATAGAATATTTTACCTGTAAAATAATGATAACTTATTTCACTTATTGTTCTGCTATGATAATGAATAGCAGGAAATACATTGTCAAGAAATTTGACTTTAAAATAAGTAAATTTAATACAGTAGAAAATAATTTGTGAAGTAAGACAGGAAAAATAAAATAAATAATTAACAGGTAGAATTTAAACACATATATTGACTAGAAAGCATAAGTATTAAAAACAGATAAATGTTCTACATGATTACATCATAATTTCTGTAGTTATACTTTATTCTGAATTATAGTACTGTTATAAAATTTGTTCCTAAGTACTAGCTTGCTATATAACAATAATTCGAAACAGAATTTGAAAAATTGTTGTATTAATTATTAGGAAAATGATGGAAGAACTATTATACAAAACATTCAGTGAGACTTATTGAGAACAATTACAATTTTATTTTTGTTGAAATAGCTCTATATCTTGCTTTTGAATTAAATGAAAACAAGGAAAATTTAAATAATTGGCATGCAATTTCAGTTTAAAGTCAAGGTACTTTCTCCAACAACACACGAAGGAGTTCTGTTATAAGATTGTATATTAATATAGAAAACTTAATATAAAACCCCAACAGGGTATTATATGAAAGAAAGTGAGAATTTTTATAATTACATAGGAGAGGCGAATATATAAATTTCATACACAGAAATAAGATAAGGAGATAAAATTTCTGAATTTTATACCCAAAATAAAATAAACAACCATATATATATTTAGGTGATTACTATTGAAATATCAAAAGAATATAATATAGTGTTGTAGTAGCATATGAAACTAGTTGAGATATTAAATAGTCTCAATAAAATTCACAGGTATGTAAACTGAAGTAAATCGATTAATACCCCACGGTCCTTTTTGGAGAAGCTTCAAGAAAGAAGTGGAATTTCCATTATTACAATATAAATCCGGAAAGAAGCAACTAATTAAGAGAAAAAGCCTAAAACTCTATTAATCTTGAAAATTTATATAGAACATTGTCCCCAAAGGCTGAAGATAGCTGAGGAAATGTGGTTACTGACCTGTACATATATACATATGTGTAAACCAGAAATTAGGTTTCGATGTCATACTTTAAATCGTAAGTGGGAATTACAACGACCGAGAGAGAGATTGCCTATAATCAGAAAAATTATAGGTTAGAAAACCAAGATTTTGAGGTTTCTAAGAATATAAACAAAAATTCGAAATGAAAAGTTAGTTACCTCATAAAAATCGGCCAACATGTACTCAGCTAATAGGCAAGAATGAAATCCATTGCTAAAACTTTTAATGCAGTGTATAAACTTCAGGAGTAGTAAAGGAAGAAAGTGAAAAATAATGAAAACCTTAACACTCACCCTTACCTGCAGAACTTTGATGAGCCTTGTCACTGGTTCGAATCGTAGGGCAAGGTTTAAAAAAACACAGGGCTCATGAGAAATGAGTGAGTAGCACTCGAATTATTTCACAGTAATGTTATAAGAGTCCTTACGGGGCCGGGAGAGAAATCATGATACGAAAAGCTGGGGGCTCTTCCCAAACTCCATTGACCTGATGCCTCTATGAAACTGGAGAAAGCCAATCTTTTAACAATAAAATATAGAAATGTGAGCCATGTATAACATAAAAGGTGGAATGAAGAAATTTCTCCAATACAAACAGAAATCGTAAATATAGATACACCATTCGAATATCAAACCTAAGCTTCATAATCTACGTAAATTGAAATGGTAAGAGGGATTTCAAGAAATGTAAATTTACAATTTCTATTCAAATTCGAATTGTATCAAATAAGTCTGAGAAACGGTGGAATCAATCGAGCAAGAGAATATAATTAAAATTATGAAATAGCCAAGCCAAGAATTCGAGCTTAGCATCATTCTTAGTTAATGAATAACATTTCAAAAAGAGCCGAAGGTTTTATAAAACCACATCGTGAGCCTGAAATCGATTTCGATTATAAATTGTAAAACGTTTTTGGAGAAACTGAACGGTGATATATGCTTACCAGTGATCTCGTGAACGGAGGCATGAATCGAAAACTGGTGCTATTGATGAAATCCATCTTTCATATACAACAACGAAAATTAGAGATAAATTACCCTTGCTGTAAAACGAACCGAGAAATGGTGAATAAGACAGAGCAGGGTTTTAATAGAAAATAGAATGAAAAACCCTAACTCGATCCAGCTTTACACTTGGCAGTCATCTACCGATTCTCCCTCAGATCGATAATACACTATGTGGATTTGACAAATATCTACTACTATTAAATGCGAAATGTACATCTGTAGTTGAAAGATCTAAAACAATGGTCATATCCGTAGCATGGGCAATAAACTACGGTTGTTTATGTGGCTCGGTGAGGGGTTTGAAATCGTATCTGTATCACCTAAACTAACGTGCAAGGTAGAGAAAAACCCCATTTATGATTTTCAGACGACATAACCATTTTAAATCAATAGAACTCAATTTAAGTGTATTATGGAATCAAATTAATAGGGTAAGTGAAGTAAAATCGTAGATCTATATGTTAAGTATAAAAGGTATGAAATGTAACCAATTGTGCCATGCATTGGAAACCCCTCTCGGAAAATCATTATGTTATGTCAAATTGGAGTTATATTATATTAAGCGTAAGGCCTAGAGCATGAAAACATTAATGAGACTTACGAGGTAGACACAGAATAAAATAAAAGGGTAAGACTTAAAAGAAATCGTGAGTCCAATAAATTATATAAAATATATATATGAGCTATCAAAGCTAAGGTATATAGAGTCTTGGGAGAAGAGAGAAGGAGCATAAGAAAAGGTATATGAAATAGGCATGAAATCTTCTACGTATATTTCAATGGATTCATTTAACATTTATTTAGAAGTATATGTATATAAAAAAATAAAGGGGCCTTATGGTAAATAGAACTAATAATTATTAAGCGAAAATATGAATAAGACCTTATGCATAGTAAGTGGAATCATAAAAAGGAACTTATGTATATTAGAAAATGGTTTATTGTAGAACTAGTAATTGGTCAAATGAAAAGAAATACTAATACTCTGGAATGAGAAATTATAAATTAAAATGATAACAAAGTCTCGTCGTGTGGTGACGAAGTACTATATACAAGTATTAAAAAAGAAAAAAAATTGTTGATGAATGGGAGGCGTTACATAAACCCTTGGGTTTATTAATATTTTGGGTTTATAATATTAATCCCAAAGATTTATAATGTTAATCTCTTGAGTTTATAATATTAATTCTAGGGTTTTTAATACTTTGGTTTATAATACTAATCCTGGTGTTAATATTATGCCATTGAGTTTATAATGTTCGGGTTTAATAAACATTTGAGTTTATTAATATTTTGATTTTATAATATTAATCTCAAGCATTTATAATATTAATCCCTTGGTTTTTTTTTTATCCGTTGGGTTTATAATATTAATCCCTTGGGTTGATTAATTATTTGAGTTAATAATATTGATAATCCTTTAGGTTTATTGAACCCTTGGGTTTATAATATTAATTTCTTAGCTTTATAATATTAATAATCTTGATGGCTTATTAATCCTTAGGCTTTATAACGCTAACAAAGGCTTGGGTTTATTAATCCCTTGAATTTGTAATATCAGTAAACCCTTGTATTAATTAATATTTTGGGTTTATAATATTAATATCAATGATTTATAATATTAATCCCTTTAGTTTATAATATTAATCCTACAATTTATAATACTAACCCTAGGGTTTAACACTAGCATTTGCACCAGATGTTGCAAAGTGAATGCCATAAGGCACACGAAATAAGAGAATACATGAAGACAATTGAGATATGGTATCTAAATGTTACTTAGTTTGGAACTATTTTCTTTAATAAACTATATAGAAATGTGTCTGCAATGTCCCATAACATTAGAGATGAGGATGTCCTTTTTCCCTCCACCACTTATTTTTATTTTTATATTTCAATAAGTTTAGATACAACACTTGTGATTCTACATTCACATTAAATTATATGGAAAAATTTATGAGGTTAGACAAATTCAATCTCTCTTGCAAAAAGTCATAATAAAAATAAAACAATAAAAACAAAATATACCAAAATTTTGGAAGATTTAAACATCATTTCCAATAAACCATTGCTAAAAATCTATTAAACATATTCATACTGCCTTGTTCGGCATTTATTTCCAAAAAGAGGGAAAAATATTAGAGAGCTAGCATAAAGCTGATATCTTTGTGTGATGTTGATAAAGCCCGGAAGGAAGCATCGAGTGCTCAATTGAACATCATAGTCATTTGTATTTGACTCAATTGGTTCATGCATGAAAGGCACTCAAGTTTATTTTTGTTGGATTTACAAAATACACATGTTACAATGTAATGATTAGGGAAATAGGTGGCATCTCTAATTATATTATTATTCAATGTCGCACATTCCTTAGGTAAAGTGTTATAGGTGGTTTTTTTATGTTTTTAGAGGATGATATTGTGAAATATCGAGTTGTGTCAGTGAATTAAAAATTATAAAACTGAATCTTTTTCTTTAATTTATCAATATTATGAGATCTCTCAACCTCTAGTGTGATCATATTACCCATAATCATTTTCACAAATATTTGCATACCACAACAACAATTTTTACATTACTTTCTATCTGTGCAGAACTGTGTTGGAGTTTATTTCTTTCTTGATTAATCCTATAAAGATGACTGATAAAAAGTTTACTCGACACATTTATATCTCTGAGTTAGCTTGCCTCGAGTTTTCACCTCCAAAGTTTACATGAACTGCAAGAAATATGCAATTAGCCTTTCAGATCTTAATCCATTAGGGGAATTTTAAGGTCTAAAATGGGCCTCCTAAGGAAATTATAAAATAATAGTGGAAATAATACAATAATATTTGATTATGTCATCAAATTTTAGAGGGAAAAAATAAAAAAACTACTTTTTCAACTCTTATTTTCAAATTATCTACCAAATTTTTTACTCAAATTTCAAGTGGGAGTACTCGTTGGATGAAAAATTTAATTCCTCATCAAAGGAGTACCCATGTTGCATAATTATTTTATGTGAATATGCCAATACCCACTCTACTACTTTCCTACAGGTTTATGAGTAGTACATTAAGTTGAATTCCACAAAAATATAAACGATAATCTTTAGCATGTGAATCAAGTGCTTCATATATCCCTTTCAATAGATATTTCAAGTTAACCCTTCCAATAAAAAATAGCTTATGCCACTTAATAAAACTTGTCATGCTTGAGGTGTTAAATTAACAACATGAATCCATTAGCTTGAAACTTAGGGATTATCCCTATGAAGAAGTTTTCTTAATCTTGTATCTTCAAGGAAACCTCTAAAAACACTATCTTAAAGAATAGTAATGGAAGTCTCATTGGTAAAGGGAAGATAACTGAGGAGTTTGTCTCCTATTATACAGTGATGTTCAAATCTCAAGCCTCTGTCTCACATAACACTACAAGGTCATTATGCAAATTTCTATCAACATGGCCGAACATCACCTTTATGACACTTAAACAACGATGAGATAATAATTGCTATGATAGAGGTGATATCAGATAACTAATGGAAATTCGATGTTTCTTTGTGTAACCTTATTACCACTACATAAATACACAATTTTCATAATCTTTATAGGTTTTCATACAACTCAACACTAAATTGGTTTATGCAAATACTATGTTACTAGTTAATTAGCTTAATTACAACACTAAAATTGGGTTAGTATATATTTTTTGAGTAAGGAAAATAGAAATTTTAACCACCTAAGTAATCATTTTCTCACCTATAAATGGTCTTATGAAAATAATTATTCAATCATACATATTAGAAGTTGGGAAGATGTATTTAGTTAAACTGTTACTTAATTATCATTTACAACATCAAGATTTACATATCAAGACACTCTTATAATCTCCATAAATATAACTTTTAATTAGTTCTTCATAACAACATAAAATGGGTGATGCTCAACAACTTTTAAAGTATCAATTTTATTTATAAATTGTAATTTCTCTTGAATATTCCAATAACCATATCTGTAAAATTATTCTAATTTAATAATATGAAAATTATATCTCTTAATTCCCACTCTTATTAGATTTATTACGTCATCAAAAAAACCCTAATATAGATTAAAATATATCCATTAAATATTATTTCTTATAAAATAGGTTTAAAGTGCTATCATTTAAGTTACATCACATTTATGAAAAAAAATAAAAAAATTATTTATTCTTGTTGCCACGTAAATTAAATTATTAAATATATGGTTCAATATTAAATATTGAAAAAACACCTTTCTCTAATTTAATTATTTTTTTTCACTCAAATTTAATGACGATTGAGATTAAATTCAGTTATAAATAATTTAAAATTTCAATAATTACAGAAACAAATTGTTTTTTTTATATATTTTTTTATAATAAAAAAAATATTAAAATTTTCCTTTCGAAAAATAACATAATGAAATATTTTTTTTATAAGATAAATTATTCTAAATTTAATACATCCTTTTCCAAAATAATTAGTATCTCATTCATTTTATTAAGAGCTTGAGTGGGCCTAAACGTTAAGAGCATGTGTTTCCTCTTAAAAGGTCATAGGTTCAAAACGAGAGGGGGTAGAGTATGTATGCCTTCGTAGACTTAGTAGGTCAAATCACTGCACGGAGGTGGGTTCCTTGTCCCACAAACAAGGGGGTCTCATACACCAATTTGGTGTCTCGTTTGGCTGTGACCTTAAATGAATTTTACATTTTAAGTATATAACCTTGCTCACATTATGGCCACAAATAGTAAGTGATAGTCTTTACCCAATGCATATTAACAATATTAGAATAATAACGCTAAGAGAGATTATATACACAACACAAAACTACATTTATTTGTATTTATCTCACAAAGAATATATATATATATATATATATATATATATATATATATATATATATAAGAATAAGAATCACTAACTTCCACAAATATATAACCTAAGAAGGTGGATTTATGACTAGGGATATGAAAAAACTATAACTCATACAAATAGGAAACACCAACTTCTGGATTGACACCTTGGTACTCACAATCATAACCTGTATTTATCACATGTATTTACCATTTGAAACACATGACATACAAGGAAGCATAAATTTGAACACCCTCCTCTAATGCTTATATGTAACAAATATTGAAAACATGCATTACAACAATAAATGCATCTTTGTCATACTTGTTTAATATGGTCATCATTGTCACTCACAATCACTCTTAAATCTAGCGAATTTCGCTCTTTTATTCACCACACTTTCGAGCTTCCCATTTGATCCATTTAAGACATGATCACTTCTTACCATCATTGTTGTACATTTCAAAATTAACACTTCTGGATCTAGAGAAGGACAATCTCTATACTGAACCATCCTATGGAACTGCTACCATCTCATGAATCCATGATTGTATGTAGTATTCATTACTAATGTATTGAGCACAAAATTCTACAACATGACCTCGTATGAAATAACTTGTATTGATGCTCCAGGAGCAGGATGGGTTACACCAGGTTGACGTTATTAAGAAAAACATGTAACTAATGCTCCGAGAGCACGACATGTAACATTATTTTGTTCAATAATTGGCCTATTGTTGAGTAAAATATTTTGTATTAGATTACTAACACAAATTATCAATCCGAGATCCGTAGGAATTGTGAGACATCATGCATAATATATGCTACAGATCAGTTTATGAAAACTAAGAATTGACCTAATCACACCATTCCTATATTAACTTGAAAATCTATTCTACATTCAAGAATTAAAATTTAATCTACTTGCATAATTGAATTCTAATATAGGATAGAATTGCCGTATTGAAATCAAAAGACAAGTAAAAAACATGTTTTTGCATATTTGAATGCCCAAATCACCCAGAAAATGATAGAAGCCTCTCTTGAGACGACTTAATGAGCACAACATTACATAGTCAACTCGGAAATTTTATTGCGAAGAATTTAAATTACAAAGACAAGTAAAAGCATGTTGTTGTATATCCGAATGCCCAAATTTGCCCAATTGGAAAATCATAAACCACTTTCTTGAGACGAGTTAGTGAGCACAAAATTTACACACTCAACTAGAAATTTTATCAAGTAATAATTTAAATGACAAAGACAAGTAAAAAGCATGTTGTTATACATATGAATACCCAAATCAATCTAAATTGGAAAATGATAACCACTTCGAGATGACTTAGCGAGCACAAATTTACACAACAATCCGGCTTCAAAAATAATCACTATAAATTTTACCAATCGAGCACACTCGCATGAGTTAAACTTGCATGAATGGAAAATCTAAAGTATCAAAATTTCAATGAAATGAAAACATCATAACAATTAAAATGAAATGACATACTTGAATGAAATAAAAAATAATATCAAAACAAAATTGCAAAATAAAACCTACTTTATCTTACTTTCTAATATGCTCCATGATATCTCCTACTTCACATCTCCATCCATGCTTGGAACCTCAAAGATTTATTCAAGTTCTCCAAAATTACAAAGTACAAAATAATGACAAGTTAAGTTAACAAGGTTTTATTGTTAAGATTTTTCATTGTTTTAAATAAATGAGAGAGATCTCCTATTTATACAAATTCCTAAGCAACCTCCTCATTAATAACGATCCTTCTTCCTCTCCTTTGATCCATAATATTCTCAACCAATTTGCTAACCATAGGCCACATATCCCTCCTTCAAATCTCCTTCATATCATGAAGATAATTTCGAATTTGATATTTCAGAGCCACATAAGAGGAGCTTGGAAGCTTCCAATGAACCTACACATGTCACAAAACTATTTCCACTTTTAAGGTATAAGCATATGCATATTATTTCCTAACTTTTGATCGTAAATTCACTTAAAAACACTATAAATTAATAATGTTTGGAAAACACAAGGGTAACCCAAATGATGATGAAAGTGATATGAATGTAGTGACATGGTAGTGAAATGGAGGTGATATAATGGATATGATGGTGAAAGTGGATGTCTTTTTAAGGACATTTCTGAGACCCAACATACCCCCCAACTGAAGTTTTTGCATGTCCTCATGCAACCTATTACATTGATTCATTTGATCTTTGAATTGTCTTTCTTTTGAATGAGATTTGGCTTGTATCAATTCTCCTTTAACTTTGCATTATCATAGCATTTGATAACTTCATTGTTTTTGCAAAGTTTTCTTTGAAATACATTGGATTGCAGCATTCATCTTTATGGTTGGTTGTTGTGTGACAACCTAAATTGATTTTTTTTTATGATTGGTTCTTGTGTGACAATAAAAATTAATGAGCATTGGTTCTTGTGTAACAATAATTTGTTTATTCTTTGTTGCATCCAAATATCTTGAAAACATTGAGAATTTATCTTTTCAATTAGCCATAAGCTCATCAATTTTATGATTTTCATGACATATAATATTTTTGAATCTTAATGCAATAGTAGTTGTATGTTGGTTATATGAAAGTGATGTGGCATAAGATGTAAATATATAGAGTGATATCCCTCCCCCCTAACTGATGGTTTTGCAATTTTATGAAGTGAGAAAAGGAATATTGTGGAGTTTTTTTTCCAAAAATTATAACTTTAGCATTTTAAGGAATTGCATAATAAAAAGTTAGAAAAGAACATAACTTTACTTATCTATGAAATGGATAAGCTGTGCATATGTAGCCACTGCAAAAATATGACCTGATGCTTCTTCAATTGGTCGTGCAAATGGTGGATGAAGTTGTGAAAGTGACTCTTTATTGCTGCTACTGAATTTGCTGAATCTGCTACATCTACTACATCTGCTACAAATTATGAATAATAATGGATCTGATAGTCTTCATGTCGTTATCACACATTGGCACAATTCTTATCTATGTGAATGAATTTGCTGATGTTGAACATAGTAAGAAATTGTTGAATTAGTGGCCATTATTGTATGCCACTAATCAACACGAGACCTCTTAGCATTGATGAAAATGAGAGTCAAGATGCCTAAGCACATCTTGCTAGGTACGAATAAATTTGTTGATGTCGAGTCACCTAGAAGATCTGTCAAACAAGGGACATTAATGTATTCCCATTTCTTTTCGGCAAGATAAATTTCCATTAAGGCATGCAAGCCTGAGGGTACTTTTTGAAAAGATTTTTAAAACTCAAAAAGGACTATAGATATATAGTTTGCTTTGAAGTAGAATTTATTTGGGAAAGTAAAATGATCATGAAAATGAAAATGAACATGAAAAAGGAGTTGATTGCTTTTATTCATGAGTTAAGGGTGGATGGAAGTGAATGAATGTGAATGGATAGTGAACGTGAATGAAGAATGCATGTGAAATCAAGAAGGGAAATTAGGTGAATGTTTTATTACCAATCATGGATGCAAAATAGAGATAATGACATATGAAAGACTGCGTTTCTGGATCTGACCACATTAGCATGTGCTCATGTATTGATATTTCATCTTTATTTTTGTTATGACTATCCTCTTGTGAAATAAATTGGTCTCTAAGAGAGACACTGTTCACTTATGGTCATCTGTCCTTCCTCCTAGAACCTGTAGAAAAACTAGTAATTCTTCTGCAATGGAATGTAAGATTATCAAAATAAATAGGTGATCAATCTCTCTGGTTATGACATTTACACAAAAAAATGAGAATTGGTACTAATAAAACAAGTTCACGAAGGAAAACCAAAATAATTTATACCTATGTCGAAACTAGTGCCTCAACTTACCTGTTGTGTTTTTTCAGAAATTTATTCATTCTTTACTATTTGAAACTATGATTATAACTTTATTATTGTGTGGATATCGTCGATATCTTTCCAATGATTCTTGAATCATCAAAATCCGATATCGTATGAGAAAGCTAGGCTAATTTTAAATTTGAATAAAACAATGGCGTTTCTTAGCTACAAAATTGATGTTTAAATGTAGAATGTGCACAATTTCTGTAGCTAAAATAAAATTTATTAAATCAAGAACTCGTTTTCTTTTACACTCAAACATTAATTGCATGCACCTGCACCCCTGAAAAATCTCTGGTGAAGCCTAGAAGTTTATTATGTTGAGTAATGCACTTAATTGAGTGATAGATATGATGGAAAAATAGTAGAAATGCATGGAAGCCCACTATTTTGAGAAAACTCCATAGCATATGCAAGTTATATAACCAAAAGAAATTGCATGAAAGCATTCATATTTGATTGTGAAAAATATTCTAACCATCAACACCACCCAACACAAGCAAAGGAGAGGTAACATACATCAATAATTCCAAATGGTAATGCTGTAGTATCATTGTAAGCAATGGCCACTATATTAAGAAAGCAATGAAGATAGGCTCATGTTTGTGAGTTTTACTGATGTTACAATGATTAACAGATAATCAACTGCTTTCCTTTCTATAATGATTAAGTATTTTTTCTTGAAATTAGCAATCTTGCGTTTTCACGGAGCCAAATTGTAGAATTTCAAAGAATTTTTTCTTCTTAACTAGGGGTAAGAGCACGGTGTGGGGGTAGTATTGCTTATTAGGGCTTATGCGAGATCATGTCTATTAGGTTTTTTTTTTTCTTGGTGTGTTAACGAGGGTTTTCCAACCGGTTTTTCCGGCTATTTTATCACATTTTTGTAACATTTTGTTATTCGAAAGGGTTCCCTTGTGGCCCAATGTTTGTTTTCTAGTTGTCATTGGGTTTATCTTATTCATCCTAAGCCCGATATGCAAGGTATCCTTCAAAATCTTGATAAAGGTGTTTGGAGTGAGCCACATGGGGCTCCACCAAAAGTTTTGCTCCTCTTTCAAGTTCCACTCTATGTGTGTGTTTTCCTCCATCATTCACTCTACATCCTCTTTCCTATCTTCCTATCCTTCTAGTCATCTCGCCCCTTATTCCATTTTTTCCATCTCTGTTAGGATTTTAGTGTCATTTACTTTGGTGTTTCTGGGGTAGATGGATGTGGATATTAACGTATTTGTCTCAAAAAAGGATTTTCAGGGTTTTGGTCCCCCTTTGAATTTTTCCTCTCCTTTGGATGTTGGCAGGTCGCTTTGGTCTCCTCCAACTCTGAATAAGGATTTCGATGTAAGTATTCTAGTGTTAGGAAGGGTGATTCCCTGCTTTCTCTCCTTGTCCATCTCCTTCCCAAGGGGTCTCTCAACCTATCCCGCTTTAGTATAAAGTGCTAGTGAATGAGGTTTTCAATTTTTCTTAGACTAATAAGGTGTCTTCAGGTCCCGAGGTTTCTCAAAAGGAGTCATCTCCTCCATCCGACGCTCATACATCTTCAACTCCAAGTTGAGTTCATTTGGGTCCAAGTGGTGAGACTGCTCGAGATAGGAGAAGGAAGAAATCCCTTAAAGCCAACACTAAGAAACCCTCATTAACCCTTGGGGTGGATGTAAATTTGTATAGGGTTTCTAGTCTCTCGTAAAGAACATTGTCAAGTAGGGTTTTATAAATTTATTTTACAAAAGAAATTATTTAGAAATGGGTGGAGTTCGCTTGGAAACCATTATCAACACTCCACACAAGGCAAAGGATTAAGGTGCTCCAAATTGTGGCTTGCAACAAGAGGTCGTTTCCTAGGATGTGTTCTTGCTTTTGGTAGCACCTTTTCAAGACTCTTTAACATTGGTTTTATCTCCTAAATATCTTTTAATGTTGGATAATCTTAGTATTTCTACTATTAATAATGGTTGCATTTATTCTTCTGATGTCAGTGTTTAAAAAAATTATTCTAGTCTTGGGTTTAAATCCAATAGTTAATGGTTTCTCTGTTCTTGTCTCAAACTTAGTTAACCGCCCCCTTTCCTTTTCTGCCCCCCTTATGCTTCCTAAAATTTTTCCTCCTTCCCCTCCTCTTCTCTCCCACCCATCCCATTCATCCTAAGCATTAAGTAGATGTCTTGAATAGGGTTCAAAATGTGTGGAAGATGCATGGTTATACTTAGAATGCAGGCGCATTCTAAAATGGACATATGCGTATGGCTATTATTTAACTCCGTCCGGTAATCTTGCTTCCACCAAACAGAAGATGCATACGCCTTTTAACTTGTACCTTTCGCACACGTCTAAATCGTACAAGGCCTTTTTCTCGTACTTCTCATTTTCCTTCCATCTACTCGTATAAAAAATATAATCTATCCGGAATGTTTTCGCAGAATTTTTTGTAACATGGCCTTTGTGGGTGGCCGAATTGATTGATTTCCATTGTCTTTTCCGATGTTGCGTTCAAGACTATATTTGTGGCAATGGTGGCCGTAACGATTATTATACCAATAGTCAAGGCATAACCAACATAATTTAAACTCACCTGATGCCTATATGTTACATCCATACACCCTGGTTTTTCGACTGTCGTTTACACTTTGGACACGGCTCGAATGACTACGTATCAGTACTTGCTGAGTGAATCCGTATCATTAATTAGACAAGTAGACCTTTTTGATCAGACAAATATATCCATAATATGTATATTTATAACCATGGTATTTCAAAACTTCAAGTTTAATTTGATCAATAACCACCTTATAAAAAGTTATATTTGTAGTTTTTTATAAAACATGTTGAATAAATGAGAGTTTTCATAGAATTAAAAATAATAATATTTTTTATATAAATTTATGTTAAATTTGTGTAATATAAATAATATTAGAAAGAACCAACATAGATCCATCTTAATTTTGAATCTATCAAGTGTCAAGAAAGATCAAAAGTGTGTGTCTTGAGAGATTTAATCCATCTTGGTACCTAGCATATCTAGAGATAAAATAGATTTGTGTTGGTGAATATTGATTCTCAAATTAGTAGAAAGTTAATGAAACTTCTTAATTAATAACTAGCTAGTGTTAGTGAATGTTTCCAATAATGACTTATTTAGAAGATAAAATAAAATATGAAAGTTAATGAGACCAACATAGATCCATCTTAATTTTGAATCTATCAAGTGTCAAGAAAGATCAAAAGTGTGTGTCTTGAGAGATTTAATCCATCTTGGTACCTAGCATATCTAGAGATAAAATAGATTTGTGTTGGTGAATATTGATTCTCAAATTAGTAGAAGTTAATGAAACTTCTTAATTAATAACTAGCTAGTGTTAGTGAATGTTTCCAATAATGACTTATTTAGAAGATAAAATAAAATATGAAAGTTAAAATTATATTGAATAAGATGTCTCATTATTTGTGGATTATCTCATTTATATAGATGAATTGTTTTGAATGGTTTGAGTCAAGTATACATTATTACAACATTTACAAAATGCATACTCCATATGTAATAGATACACTTAATTTACAACTTGAAAGAGAATTTATTTTTAAAATTATAAATTTATCATGATAACAAGAAGTATCTTTTCAAAAGAAACATATTCAACAAATTTTAATTAATACTATGCATATATATTAAAAAAAAAATCTTAAAAATAAGAATAGTTTCAGATAAATTTATGTTAAATTTATATGTAATATAAATAATATTAGGAACAACCAATATAGATCCATCTCAACTTCTAATTTATCTTGTTTAAATAAGGATCAAATATCAAGAAGTGCACACTTTTTCATCAAATTTTCCCCTAAAAAGAAGTATATGCCTTGAGAGATTTGATCCCTCTTCATGCCTAGTATATCTAGAGTTAAAATAAATATATGATGGTGAGTATTGATTTTCAAGTTAGTAGAAATTGAATGAGACTTCTTAATTAATAATTAGCAAGTGTCATTAAATATTCCCAATAATGACTTATTTAGAAGGTAAATTAAATCATGAAAGTTCAAATATTGAGTAAGATATACTCAAAAGTTTACAACTTCTAATAGATATACTCAACTTACAACTTCAAAGAGAGATATTTTTTAAAATTATAGATTTATGGATAGGAATGATGGGCTCCATGGAAGCTCTACTTTAGAGGGTCTTGGCAGATTAAATTGATGAAACTAAGTTCAAAATTATACTTATATGTGACTATATTTGTTCACTATTTTGATGCATTCTACTTATCTACATTTTAGCTATATGCATTCTCCTTATCATGTGATGCATTCTACTTATCATTCAACTTGAAATATACATTACTTGAAAACTTAGTATGAAGAAACTATAAATATTATAAAGGGTATCAAAAGTTGAGTTCTAAAACTTTCATTGCTCTTATTCATGAATTGAATATAAAGCTTTTAATAATCAAATCATGCATCATGCAAAATGTACCATGTTCTATAATGATTAGTATGTTTTGTATGAACAACTTTATATTAATAGTTGAGTATCAATCCACATCCATAGTAGCTCTTTTATAAAATATGATGATATATTGATGAAATTAAAATGTATACCATGTTTTATAATGCTATTTTAAGTTAAGATTATTTTAGACATCTATACCATGTGTTGGACAAGGTACCCCTATGTCTAAATTTTGGTAAAGAATTCTCATTTTGAGGAGCGAAGCCCAATGCGGGAAATGTCTAAGAGTCATAAAGGCTTTGGGGTTGTGGGGGTAGATGTCTAAGAGCCAATTATTCCACGTGATGCAACAAATTGATTTGTCATTTCACAAAGTATTAACTATATGCAAAAAAACATCTTTGGGCTTTTTTTGCAAATGCTTTCATTTTGAATGAAAAGAATGAATGCAAGGAGCATAAAGACCATTAACATTGTAACGTGCATAATAACAAGTTGGATTTAAATGAAACGATATAAAAGAAATTTTCAAATACATTTAACCTCTTTGTATTTCAAATAAAACAGTAAACCCTACTTAAATTAAGTAAACCCTACTTAAATTAATTAATGTACGACATATACACAATTAAACTTTACTCAAACTAATTAATGTAGCATATACACAACTAAACCCTACTCTAACCAATTAATAAAAAAATAATCAAATACATTTAACCTCTTTATATTTCAAATAAAACAATAATCCATAATCAAGCTAATTAATGTAACATATACCCAACTAAACCCTACTCTAATACATTTGTATTTCAATGTGATAATATTACTAAAACAACAATGATACTAAACGTAAACGAAATCAAAGTAGGCACTTAGTTGCCCATAAACCAAAAGTCAACTTTTTTGTTCATAATAAAACACAAAAAGTAAAAATAGACTACATCAAGTGATTACTAATTGGTCCTAATTGCCTTCGCGCTCCCTACTCATGTATTCTTAATTTCTGACAGATCGTTTTCAAACGCCTCAATCAACTTTTCAAAATAGTATGCAGTTGATTTTGTTAACTCTTTAAGTTTTATACAGACGTCCTCCAAATCCTTTAAAGCCTTTTTCTCAATCTCAGTATCTGCGTTAGCGTTAAGGACAGTGTATACAATATGTCGCAGTTCACGTTCAGCGCATTGATGAAGTCGTTCTAAACTATTTTCAGCTTCACCTTGCAGGAATTCGAAAAATTCGTGTTTTCGTTTAGCAAGATCGCCAGACGGAGTTAAATAATAGCCATACGCATATGTCCATTTCAGAATGCGCCTGCATTCTGCAATCTGTAACCATGCATCTTCCACACATTTGAACCCTGTCAAGTGACAACTACTTATTGTTGTCAGCCTAAGGTCATACAGACTTTTAACTTGTACCTCTCGAGCACGCTTCAAATCAGACAAGGCCTTTTGCTCAGACTCTTCATTTTCCTTCCATCTTACGAGATAAAAATATAATCTATCTGAAGATGTTTTCGCAGACTTTTTCGTAACATGGCCCTTGTGGGTGGCCGAATTGAATTGATTTCCATCGTCTTTTCCTGATGTTGCAGCTTCAGGACTATATTTGTTGCAATGATGGCCAGAACGATTATTATACCAATCATCAAGGCATAACCAACAGAAATTAAAGTCACACGGAGGCCTACATGTCATATGCATACACCCTTGGTCTTTCTCAATTGGTCGTTTACACTTTGGACACGGCTTCGAATGACTACGTATCCAGTACTTGGTGAATAAATCTCTATCATTAATTTCATCAACCCACTTTTTGACTGTTCCGCAGTCTATTGGACGATGAGACTCTTCTAAACAGTTCCAGCAAAATTTATAGGAGCAGTTGCACACAACCTCCTGACTTGCATTAGAAATAAAATCAACCTCCACACAGTACTGACAGTCTCGTGCTGGACACCATTTAACCCTAATGTTTTCTTCAACATATGACCTCACAAGATATGTTCTATATTTGCTCTCATCTTCCTCAGATAACCCTAGAGAAAAAACCATATCTTCACTCACAATAGCACGGCATTGTGGATCTCGAAATGGACATCGTAAGTTGAGACATCCTGCACCATCATCATTTATAGATGTATGAATAAAATTTCGCCAACAATCCTGGCAAAATAAATGATTGCAGTACTTGAGTGCCTTCATTTCTCTGATGTTGTGATCATCTAAACATATCAGACAAGTACTTTTCTCCTTCCTTTCTGCTTCTTTGGGCCCACGGCTTTCGTCTGGCTGCAACAGTAAACCCAAAGTATTCCTCACTTTCTGCTCATCCGCAAACCATTGGTCGTTGGCATTGTTAGGATGCCAATCGAAGTGACGCAAAAGAATGGCTGCCTCGCTTTCAGTCACAGAAAGCACACCGGAAACGGTTGCTATAGCGTTGCGCTGACGCTCAGAAACATCATCCAAACTTAAAACGGTGTAATTGGAATCACCTGCTGCTATGCCCACCGTGCTATAACTTTTTGATTCTTCAACAACCACTTCGAGTTCGTTTTCATTGCTTTCGTTTTCATAGCTGTCACTGTCATACATGTCGTCATCATCATAAAACGCCATTTTAATGGAGATTGGGTAAATTGAACCGAGAGGAACTCAAATATGTGAAGAATCTCTGCGAGCTTCACGCTTTTCTACTATATCAATGCTGGCTTAAGGGACATTTATAGTCAAGTATCTTGGTGTATATACGAAAAAAACAAGAGCCGACTTTGTGATTTACTTGAAAATAAAATAAAATTAATGAGCCGACATTGACGATATTATGTCTTAAATTGTAATTTATCAGATGACATGATACTAATTCGGTGTGCTAACTTGATATTTTAATTGTTTTTAATAATTAAAAGTTTCTATAATTTGGATACTTCAAAAAAAAAATATTAGAGTGTTTGTTATAGTCCAAAAGTTTTAACCCAACAAGCTGGAAACCTTTGGTGCCATCGTGCCAAATAAAACCACATCCGCAACCTATGGAGGACCTGGTAAACCCTTCTAAAATAGAATCATCTTAAGAGGTTGATACGACAGTTCACTTCAGGTTTGTTTTTTGTTTTTTGTTTTTTTTTTTATTATTATTAAACAATTTTGGGAAATGTTCATCTTAAGGGTTGTTTTTTTTTTAATTATTAAATAATTTTGGATGCTTCATTTTAAAGGTTGATAGGAGGGTTCATTTTATGGTTGGTATGTTTTGTTTTTTTTTGTTTTTATTTTATTTGGTATGTTTTGTTTTTTTTGTTTTTTATTTTATTTTTTTAAGTTTTGGTGAATTATATTATTATTATGTTTAATAATATTTCTGGTTAGGTTTTTGAATTCATCACTTCATATCAAGAAGTATATTAATATAGCAGTTAATGACCATCTATTTAAGATCAGGTAGATTCTATTTTTTAATTATTAAATAATTTTGGATCTGTAGAGAATCTCTTAAAAGAAAACTAAAGTTTACTTTTTATAAAAAATTTACATTTTTATTTTTTTATAATTTGACAATTTTAAATGCATTTTATTTTTTAATTAAATTAACCAAGATGGTCGATGATGATAACATAAATATATTTGTCACTTTTTCTACTAAAAAATTGTTGCTAAAACATTCACTCGCACCTAAATAAAAATTTGTATATGTAAGATTTAATTCAAAATTCAAATTCATACTATTTTATATGCACAATAAAATATAATTTTGGCTATGGTTTAAATAATATGTACAATTATATTGGTTCAAAGCCATGTATAATTTCAAATCCATGTATGACGAGGGAAAATGTGGAGTTGCGACCTTGATGTCACTTATATTTTCGCTTCCATCTTGTTTGGCTTTGTTTTAAAGAATATTGAGAATTATATTGGTTCAAATCCATGTATGACTAGGGAAAATGTGGAGTTGTGATCTTTATGTTACTTATATTTTTGCTTCCATCTTGGTTTAGAGAATAAACCTTTCTCATATATTGGTGTAGGTCATACTAGATTTATACATATAAATGTTTCATCTAATGATTTTGAAGATAGAGAATTTATTTTTTGGAGATGGATGGAAAATAGATTTCCTCAATCCCATTGGCATGTCTATGAAAACATTAACATAGTGGATGCTCAAGAAGATATCCAGGATTATGACTAGTCAAAATGCTTCATGTAAATAAAAAAACCTAGAATTCAATCAAGGCTAGTTGGCTTAAGGCTAGTTGACTTAGGTTAAATATGATCCTAACAAATTTACAAGAATATAATTGATTGGGTTATAGTTTAAATGGTCCAAGTTTTTGAAAAGGAAGAAAAAACACAATTATGATATTAACTAAGTCATTCTTTACTAACAAATTTATAATTTCTTTCTCTTTGCAATGGAGCTAGGCATGTTCAAAACTTTGGGAGGGCTTACTCTTAGATCATCAACTCTTAGTTTATTTTATATCTTAGGGAGTTAACAAAAATTAAATTCCTAAGGTCCACTTTCTCCCACATGTTTCGCATCCTAAAAAAAAGTTCCTAAATTACATCATACTACAAAATCTATTTTCTAAAACTGAGAGGAAAAGGTTTCATAATTATTTTGTGTGAATATGCCAATACCCTCTCTACTACTTTCCTAAGGGTTGATGAGTAGTACATTAAGTGAAATTCCACAAAGATATTAACAGTGATCTTGAACATGTCAATAAAGTGCTTCATATATCCCTTTCAATAGATATTTCAAGCTAACCCTTCCAATAAACAACAACTTACGCCACTTAATAAAACTTGTCATGCTTGAGGTGTTAAATTAACAACATGAATCCATTGGCTTGAAACTTAGGGATTATCCCAATGAAGAAGTTTTCTTAATCTTGTATCTTCAAGGAAACCTCTAAAAACACTATCTTAAAGAATAGTAATGGGAGTCTCACTGGTAAAGGGAAGATAACTGAGGAGTTTGTCTCCTATTATACAGTGATGTTCAAATCTCAAGCCTCTGTCTCACATAACACTACAAGGTCATTATGCAAATTTCTATCAACATGGCCGAACATCACCTTTATGACACTTAAACAACGATGAGATAATAATTGCTATGATAGAGGTGATATGAGATAACTAATGGAGATTCGATGTTTCTTTGTGTAACCTTATTACCACTACATAAATACACAATTTTCATAATCTTTATAGGTTTTCATACAACTCAACACTAAATTGGTTTATGCAAATACTATGTTACTAGTTAATTAGCTTGTTTACAACACTAAAATTGGGTTAGTATATATTTTTTGAGTAAGGAAATTAGAAATGTTAACCACCTAAGTAATCATTTTCTCACCTATAAATGATCTTAGGAAAATAATTATTCAATCACACATATTAGAGGTTGAGAAGATGTATTTAGTTCAATCGTTACTTAATTCTCATTTACAACATCAAGATTTACATATCTAGGCACTCTTATAATATCCATAAATGTAACTTTTAATTAGTTCTTCATAACAACATAAGATGGGTGATGCTCAACAACTTTGGAAGTGTCAATTTTATTTATAATTTGTAATTTCTCTTGAATATTCCAATAACCATATTTGTAAAATTATTCTGATTTAATAATATGACAATTATATCTCTTAATTCCCACTCTTATTAAATTTATTAGGTCATTAACAAACCCTAATATAGATTCAAATATATCCATTAAATATTATTTCTTATAAAATAGGTTTAAAGTGCTATCATTTAAGTTACATCACATTTATGAAAAAAATAATTATTTATTCTTTTTGCCGCGCAAATTAAATTATTAAGTATATGGTTTAGTATTAAATATTGAAAAAACAACTTTCTCTCATTTTTTTTTTCACTCAAATTTAATGACGATTGAGATTAAATTCAGTTATAAATAATTTAAAAGAGTTTAAAATTTCAATAATTACAGAAACAAATTCTGTTTTTTTATAGATTTTTATTATAATAAAAATATATCAAAAAATATTAAAAATTTCCTTTTGAAAAATAACATAATGAAATATTTTTTCATAAGATAAATTATTCTAAATTTAATACATCCTTTTCCAAAATAATTAGTATCTCATTCATTTCATTAACATCTTGAGTGGGCCTACTGGTTAAGAGCATGTGTTTCCTCCTAAAAGGTCACAGGTTCAAAACTAGAGGGGGTAGAATTTGTATTCCTTCATAAACTTAGGAGGTCAAATTGCTGCGCGGAGGTGGGTTCCTTGTCCCACAAACAAGGGGGTATCATACACCAATTTGATTATTATTATTAATAAATAAAATCTTAACGATTTAAAATGGATTTTACATTTTAAGTATATATCCTCGCTCACATTATGGCCACAATTTGGTGTTCGTCTTGGTTGTGACCATAGAATTAGATTATTATTATTAATAAATAAAAGCTTAACGATTTAAAATGGCTTTTACATTTTAAGTATATATCCTTGCTCACATTATGGCCACAAATAGTAAGTGATAGTCTTTACGCAATGCATATTAACAATATTAGAATAATAAAGTTAAGAGATACTATATACACAACAAAAAACTACATTTATGTGTATTTATCTCACAAAGTTTATATATATATATATATATATATATATATATATAGGAATAAAAATCACTGACTTCCACAAATATATATCCTAAGAAGGTGGATTTATGATTGGGGACATGACACAACTACAAATCATACAAATAATAAACAACAAATTCTAGATTGACATCTTGGCACTCACAATCATAACCTTTATGTATCACAAGTATTTACCATTTGAAACACATGACATACAAGGAAGCATAACTTCCAAAACCCTCCTGTAATTCTTATATGTAACAAATATTGAAAACACACATTATAATAATAAATGAATCTTTGTCATATTTGTTTGATATGGTAATCATTGACACTCACATTCACTCTTAAATCTAGCGATTTCCACTCTTTTCTTCACCACACTTTCGAGCTTCCCATTTGATTCATTTAATACATGATCACTTCTTACCATCATTGTTGTAATTTGTAGAATTGACACTTCTGGATCTACTAAAGGACAATCTCTATACTAAACCATCCTATGGAAGTGCCACCATCTCATGAATCCATGATCATATGTAGTATTCATTATTAATGTCTTGAGCACAAAATTCTACAACCTGACCTTGTCTAAAATAACTTGTATTGATGCTCCAGGAGCCAGATGGGTCACGCCAGGTTGACGTTATTAAGAAAAAAATGTAACTAATGCTCCGAGAGCATGACATGTAACATTAGTTTGTTCAATAATTGGCCTATTGTTGAGTAAAATAATTTGTATTAGATTACTAACATAAATTATCAATCTGGGACCCGTAGGACATGTGAGACATACATGTACAATATATGCTAGGGATCAGTTTATGAAAACTAAAAGCTAACCTAATCACATCATTCCTACATTAACTTGAAAATCTATTCTACATTCAAGAATTAAAAGTTAATCTACTCGCATAATTGAATTCTAATCTAGGATTGTTGTATTGTAATCAAAGACAAGTAAAAAGCATGTTGTTGTATAATTGAATGCCCAAACCTGAACCAATGT
This sequence comes from Pinus albicaulis, assembly GCA_034641835.2. Classification (NCBI taxonomy): domain Eukaryota; kingdom Viridiplantae; phylum Streptophyta; class Pinopsida; order Pinales; family Pinaceae; genus Pinus; species Pinus albicaulis. Next base: position 182,120,246 of record CM076573.1, on the reverse strand, counting down.
GAAGATTATAGAAGCGCTTTCTTGAGACAACTTAGTGAGCACAAATTTACATAGTCAACTAGAAATTCTGTTGCGAAGAATTTAAATGACAAAGACAAGTAAAAAGCATGTTGTTGTATATCCGAATGCCCAAATTTGATCCAATTAGAAAATGATGGAACCAATTTCTTGAGACGAGTTAGTGAGCACAAATTTACACAGTCATCTAGAAATTCTATTGCTAAGAATCTAAATGACAAAGACAATTAAAAATCATGTTGTTGTATATCAGAATACCCAAATATGACCCAATTGGAAAATGATAAGACCACTTTCTTGACACGACTTAGCGAGCACAAATTGACACAGTCAACTGGAATTAAAAAATAATCGCTGTAAAATTGACCGGTCAAACACACTTGCATCAATGGAAAATATAAAATATCAAACTTTCAATGAAATGAAAACAACATAATAATTAAAATGAAATTACATCCTTGAGTGAAATAACAACTAATATCGAAACAAAATTTCAAAATAAAAACTACTCTATCTTACATTCTAATATGCTCCATGATATCTTCTACTTCACATCTCCTTCCATGCTTGGAACCTCAAAGCTTTATTCAAGTCCTTAAAAATTACAAAGTACAAAATAATGACAAGTTAAGTTAACAAGGTTACAAATAAAGGGAGAGATATCCTATTTATACAAATTCCTAAGCAACCTCCTCATTAATGAGGATCCTTCTTCCTCTCCATTGACCCATAACATTCTCAACCATTTTTCTAACCACATGCTACATATCCCTTCTTCAAATCTCCTTCATATCATAAAGATAATTTCGAATTTGATCTTTGGGAGCCATATAGGAGGGCCTTGGAAGCTTCCAATTAACATATGCATGTCACAAAACTCTTTCCACTTTTAAGGTATAAGTATATGCATATTATTTGCTAACTTTTGATCACAAGCTCACTTAAAAATACTAGAAATTAATAATGTTTGGAAAACACAAGGGTAACCCAAATAATGATGAAAGCGAGATGAATGTAGTGACATGGTAGTGATATGGAGGTGAAATGGAGATGATATAATGGACATGATAGTAAAAGTGGGTGTTTTTTTTAGGACAATTATGAGGCCCAACATACCTTGTAACTAAAGTTGTTGCATTTTCTCATCCAACCTATTACATTGATTCATTTGATATTGCATTGTCTTTCTTTTGAATGAGCTTTGCTTGCATTAATTCTCCTTTAACTTTGCATTATCATAGCATTTGATAACTTCATTGTTTTGTTTTTGCAAAGTTTTCTTTGAAATACATTGGATTGCAGCATTCATCTTTTATGGTTGGTTCTTGAGTGACAACCACAATTTTAATTTTTTATTTTGGTTCTTGTGTGACAACCAAAATTGATGGGTATTGGTTCTTGTGTAACAATAGTTTGTTTATTCTTTGTTGCATCCAAATATCTTGAAAACATTGAAAATTTAGCCATCTAATAAGCTCATCAATTTGATGATTTGTAAAACATATAATATTTTTGAATCTTAGTGAAATAGTAGTTGTATGTTCATGATATTAAAGTGATGTGGCATAAGATGTAAATATATGGAGTGATATCCCTTCCCCCAAACTGATGTTTTTTGCAATTTTATCAAGTGAGAAAAGGAATATTGTGGAGTGTTTTTCTAAAAATTATAAATTTGGCATTTGAAGGAATTGCATGATAAAAAGTTAGAAAATAGCATACCTTTACTTACCTATGAAATTGATAAGTTGTGCATATGTTGCTGCTGCAAAAATCTAATCTCATGCTTCTCCATTGGCCGTGCAAATGGTGGATGAGATTGTGAAAGTGAGTCTTTATTGTTGCTACTGAATTTATTTAACCTTCTACATCTGCTACATCTCTTACAAATGCTAAATAATGATGGATATGATAGTCTTCATGTCATTATCACACATTGACACAATTCTTACATATGTGAATGAATTTGTTGATGTCGAACATAGTAAGAAATTTTTGAATTAGTGGTCATTAATGTATGCCACTAATAAACACGAGACCTCTCACCATTGATGAAAATGAGAGTCAAGATTCCTAAGCACATCTTTCTAGGTAGGAATAAATTTGCTGATTTCAAGCCACCTAGAAGGTCCGTCAAACAAGGGACATTAAGGTATTACCATTGCTTATCAGGAAGAGAAATTTCTGTTAAGGAATGCAAGCCTTAGGATAATTTTTAAAAATATTTTTAAAACTCAAAAAGGACTATAGATGTACTGTTTTCTTTGAAGCAGGATTTATTTGGGAAAGGAAAGTGTACATGAAAATGAAAAAGATAATGGAGTTAATCAGCATGTAAGTTAGCTGATTGCTTTTATTCATGAGTTAGGGGTGCACGGAAGTGAATGAATCTGAATGGACAGTGAATGTGAATGAAGAATGAATGTGAATGGAAGAAGGGAAATGAGGTGAATGTTTTATTATGAAGCATGGATGTAATGGAGATTATGGCATATGAAAGATTTGCAAGTGTTGGATCTGATGTGCATTATCATGTGATCATGTATTGATATTTCATCTTTATTTCTGTCCTGATCATCCTCTTGTGAAATAAATTGGTCTCTGATATAGATACTATTCTCTTATGGTAATTTCTCCTTCCTCCTAGAACTTGTAAAAAAAATAGTATTTTTTCTGCAATGGAATGTAATAATATCATAAGAAAGAGGTGATCAATCTCTCTGGTTATGTCATTTATAGAAAAAACTGAGAATTGGTACTAATAAAACAAGTTCACGAAGGAAAACCAAAAGAATTTATACCTGTGTCCAAACTAGTGCCTCAAGTTACCTGTTGTGTCTTTTCAGAAATTTATTCATTCTTTAATATTTTAAACTGTGATTATAACTTTCGTATTGTGTAGATATTGTCGCTATATTTCCAACAATGCTTGAATTGTCAAAATTCAATGTCATATGAGAAAGCTAGGCTAATTTGAAATTTGAGTAAAACAATGAGGTTTCTTAGCTACCGAATTGATGTTTAAATGTAGAATGTTCACAGTTTCTGTAGCTAAAATAAAATTTATTAAATAAAGATTTATTTATCTTTCACACTCAAACATTATTTGCATGTGAATGCACCTCCAAAAAATCTCCGGTGAAGCCCAAAAGTTCAGTACACTGAGTAATGAATTTAATTGAGCGATATAAATGATGGAAAAATAGTAGAAATGCATGGAAGCCCACTATTTTGAGAAAAATCCATAGCATATGCAAGTTATATAACAAAATAAAATTGCATGAAAGCATTCATATCTGATTGTGAAAAATATTCTAACCATCAACACAACCCAACACAAGAAAAGGAGAGGTAACAGACATCAATAATTCTGAATGGTAATGTTGTAGTAGCATTGTAAGTAATGGCCAATGTATTAAGAAAGAAACAAACATGGGCTCATAAAAGAGGCAGCCAATCAACAACAAATGGATTTGATGTTAGATTTTTATTGCTTGCAAACCGACAGCTATTTCTAATCATAAAACTTGTCTAACAAAATCATTAATTACCTACTTTTCCCATAAATAAGAGAATTGCAGAGTTCTTGAATTTTTTATTTATTCTTCTCATTTTCATGCTCTAATGAACACGTGTGGCTTCAGCAAGAGACAAAGAAATCTAATAAATTTCAGCATGCCACACTCAAATAGTTCACTCTGCAAAATAAAATCGTTTTTCCTCACGCAATATGATAATTAAGGCTCAGAAGAACCATGAATATATCTCAAATGGTTACGAATCTAAGAAAAATGTTTCTGGGTTACTTAACTCACCCTGTTATAAAAAAAAATCACGTCTTAGTTTTTCCCGATTTTCCCTCAGTTGATCAGAAATGGTGTTTCAAAACCAGTTGTGTTTTCTGGAAAATGAAATTTATCTACTACAGGCAATAAAATTAATTACTTTTGGATCAAATGTTAAATTTGGGAATTTGGAATGGCCTTCCTTGCCTTCCTCTATTCAATAAAAAATATTCCTACCAGTGAGGCCTTCAATGACATCTTAGTAGAGGAAACTACCCATCTAATAATTATGGGTTTGAATTGACTGATATTGCAATACTCCAACTTTGTGTACTTTTATCAAAGCATTTGGTATGCACTTCTTTGAGAAATTCCTCAGCTTACACCTGAGAAATCTAGTTTTTAAACATTAGAGACGGAACCGCAACTACTTCGAGTGGGACACACAACGTTTATTCCTATTTCACATTATCCTGGTTAACAACTTATGATTTATGGCATAAATTTTTTCAGTTACTTGTTGGGATGTTGCAATAATTTGTGCCATAAATCAAGCGATATTGCAATGTTCCTTTTTCAGAAACATTGTCAATCGACAAAGAAAATCTATTCCAAAGATAGACTGCAGGGGAATTTACTGTATTTGTCACCTTTGAACAAAGAATGAGCTCTAGAGGCTACCTGGCCGATTAGCAGACTCTGTCTATAAAGTGATTGTCAAAGGACAATATCCCCAAGAGGGAAACACAACAAGATTGGGAATCTCTTAAGATAACCCCAACATTGTGGCTACAACAATAACACATACATCAAATGGAAATAGCAGTGACTCATGAACACATAAAATGCCAGAGAATCCAATGGCCATCATATTAAGACATATCAAGATAAAATATACATCTCCTTAAGGAAATAATCTCTCAAGCAAGGCATAATAAGCCTCAAGAAAACTATACATACAAATATGAAGAAAATTGTTGTTTATATCAAGCCCTAGGCCATGCGTAGTTATATGAGGGTATAAAAGATGGAAATACAAAGATATAACAATGCTAGGCTCAAATAAGGTGGGGAGCAAGCTCTCAAGAAAAAATATAATACATCAATCCTTTAAGAGGATTGGCTGAAATGTACACAAAAATGATGAATATACATAATATCGGGTTGCTTCGCAACTCAAGAGATAGAAATGGATGGAGAAGGCTGAAATAGCTGCGAGATGAAGAGCCCTTCTCCAATGAAAATCTGAAGTGAAAGGCTGATCCTTTCACCCAAGAATTCCCTCCCGTCACCAATCCCTCAGCAAATCCTCTCTCTAAATAACGTTGTCTGAACGATTGCGCTATCTATGATGGAATGTGGTTGGAATGATGCCAAATTTGGGATATTATAAATAACCATCTTTGTTGATCTCCCAAGGATGGAACCTCCCTCCACTGGAAAACTAGCTCCGGATGGTGTGTGGAAACCTCCCGCAACACCCAACAACACTCCACAATATCCGCCGCAAAGACTACGCGATGTAGATGGCTGATGCTATGGCTTGAATGCTAAACATGGGGAATGGAATGCAATCCTTCATGAGCTACTCAAGAAGGAGAGGAATTCTAAACAGGGACTCCCTCGTGCCCGAAGGCCCGGATCTATCGAATAGCAAGAGGCAAGAACAAGTCTTCAAGACTCAAATGTAAAATGATCAAAGATAATCTCAATTTTGCCTTGATCCCTTTTAAACAAGTGAGCCTTCCCTCCATGGGCCCTACTTCGAATTAAGGTTTCCTCCTCTAGAATCTTCCCTCCAAAGCAACCCGCATATTTTTCCAACTCATGCCAACGCATTTGACTTGGTCAACCTTGGCCAAGCCTTATGCAAAAATTCCTTTCACACATGGAGGTGTGAAATACAGCTCCAACATGATCCTCTTTTATTAGAGGATTTTTATTCTCTAATCATGCAAATAATGGGTCTCCTACCCATTTTATTCACCTTCTTCATAAAATTAACAAAATTTAATGTTCCTCAAAATTTTGGAACATTACGCTCCTCCCTCTCAAAATATTGCTTGCACTCAAGCAATTGCAAGGATGGACTGAGTTTATTTCTACCACTCTGTTACACCATTTTTTGGTCATCCTAACTATTATCATTAGATAGACCCAGAAGTACACCATGTAAGACTAGTTTTTACCAAAGTAAAAGCTTCCACTTTCACTATGTTAAAACAGGAAACCCCAAAAGGAAATATTAAACAAACCTATTTTGTTTAATTTTCCTCATGGAATAATTAATTAAACCATAATTTAATTATTATTCCCGATCATGTTTAACCCAAAAACAAAGAAATTAATTAGATAAACCTTTATTTATCTTATTATTTTCTAGGAATAATTATTTAAATCTTATTTAGATAATATTCCTTGTTAAATATGACCAAATCACCCACAAATAATTAAATAAATCATTATTTATTTAATTATCTTTCAACCACCTCCTTAAATAATTAAATAAATCATTATTTATTTGATTATCTTCTAACCACTTCCTTAAAAAGATAAATAAATCATTTATTTATTTATTTTTAACAAATTAATGGATTTGACCCAAGTCAAATACCTTTTCCCTCCAACAAATATAATAAAATATTCCATAAAAAGTGGATCTAGATCTGGTTAACCCATGCACCAAGATCTAGAATGACCCGATATTTTGTTATAAATAGGAGGGTTTTTCCTACCATTCTTCACCTTTTGTTGCCTATTAGATCACTCTGGATCTATACACTTGGTCACCATTTTCTGCCATTTACTGTGTGAGCTCCCTTTGAGTTCCATTCTTTGTGTGGGTCTTCTACACCAACAAGAGAGAGAAATCTTAGATCTGAAGTGCTGAGGACTTCCAAGAACCCATCCCACTGAGGAGAATTGGATACGCCTTCTTGTTTTCCTCCCAGGTGCCCAATTAATACAAAAATTCTTTCAAAAATTGTTCTTGTCTTGTCTATTGGTATATGGAGCAAACCCTTGCTTTTACTGCTTAATGTCTTTCCATGCATAGATCTGGTTTTTTGCAGCTCTTTTCTTGTTCAACTAACCGCAGATCTGAAGATATTGGCAGCCACTTTTGTTGTTAGGGATATTAGTTATGCGTAGCTAAAGTGGTCCTTTTTCGTACACTTCGACAAAGGATTCATACTAACAAATGGCGACTCCACATGGGTTTTAAATTACGACCACTGTCGTTTTTCATATTCCTGCATATCCAGCTACTTCAGACCCTAGGGTTTCTTTTCAGCTGTTTATTTTTCCTATTTTTATGTTGTTTTTCTCACATAAAACCCTAAAACCTTCAAATTTCTAACTTCCGTGTGTTTCTGGCCCTATTGCGCAGGTGACAGACATCAGCCGCAACTGAGACGACAACTTTTGCGAAAATCTGCCGCCGAGACAACCGGAGTTGGGGGTTGCACTTTTCAGCCCCTAAACTGTGACCTGGACCCCCAGGTCGCACTTTTTGGCCCAAAAACTGCTACCTGAGCGAAAAACAGGTCAAATTTTTTTTTTTTGGAATTTTTCTGCAATTTTCTGGGTTTTGTTTGAACCTCTGTCAGGGTTGTCTGACCTTCGTCTCTGCTCGTTTAGACCTATTATTGCTCTTTTTTACTCAACTAAGTGGGAATCTAGCCCCCTAGGGTTTCAGTACCCTCCACTTTTTGTGGAAGAGTTTTAGCTACTGTAAGTGTCTAAATTTTCAGAGTTTCAGCCTTCCCTTTTTCAGATCTGATACCTCATCCTCCGATCCCTTTAAATCAGCCTTCCTTCCTTTCAGATCACCTCTTGTCATTTTTTTTGGACCTCTCTTTAGGACCTCCTCCCTGTCCTTTCTGCTTTTTGCTAATTTCTTCCCTTTTTTCCAGCCACCTTGCCTCTGTCTCTTAGCTGTGATCTGCACCTCTTTTCAGCAACTTTACCCTTTAGATCCATGTCCCTTTTGACCCTAGATCTATTGGCCTCTTTTTAGTGTGTTTTGATTAGATTAGTTTTGAGAGTCCCGCCTTTTTGGGTTAGATTGATGCATGTTTAGCTGTTAAATGTTCTGTTATTTCAGCATTATATACTGTTCTCTGCAGATTTCTTTTCAGTTACGCAGCACACTTTTTCTTGCTCTCAAAATGAAAAGGGTTTAAAAATTAAAATTAACGCACATCACACACTGACCCTAAGTGAAGAAGCACCTGGTTAACACCGCCTGGCAAAGACTCTAAAATCAATTGTCACTGCACCTTGTCTGCCCTTGACCTTTCTTGATTCTGTCCCTTTCTGCCCTTGTCAGTTTCCTTCTTCCTGTCATCATTGCGCCCCCAAGGCGCCTTTCCCGGAGACTTCTTAGCCTTCACCCTCAGTTTTCGGTTGGTCGACCTGCTCCGCCCCGCCGTCGTCGAGCCAGTCCTCCTTCGAGTCCGCACTCCGACTCCTCTCCTGATTCATCGGGTTCTCCTTTTCCTTCTGGTTCTCCCCCTGTCACCTTCACTATGTCTGGTCTAGGGCCTCACGCTAGCAGCGCTCCCGGCCCTAATGCCGGAACTACTACTAGTGGAACCGCCACAGGAACTACCTCGGCTGCACCCGTGCTCCCCTTCTTGGCAGGCCTCAGCCTCCCCGATTTGGACCGGTTGACAAACGACCCTATACACCATGACGCTAGTTGGCCTGCTATGCCGACAAAGCTCCCTTCTGACATCCCAAAGTTTGAAGGCCGTGCTGGAGAAGATCCTTCCAATCATGTTCGATCTTTCCACATGTGGTGTTCATCTACCTCCATTACCGATGACTCTGTTCGTCTTAGATTGTTCCAACGCACGCTTATAGGCGAAGCTTCTAAGTGGTATGTTGATCAGCCCACTTCCTCCCATACCACCTTTGCAACTCTTGCTCGGGCTTTTTTATCTTACTTCCAGCTTCCCCTTCGTTATGACACTGGTATCGAACTCTTGACTTCCTTCAAGCAAACCTCTTTGACCTGCCTTTCTACCCATGTCCAAGAATGGCGAAGAAGACAGAGCCTATGCCAATCTACTCCCTTCGAAGACCGTGTCTACATGGACTGGTTCCTTAGATCTCTCTTGTCCCCTATCGGGAAAGATGTCGCATTGCATTTTCCTCAAACCGAAGAAGATGCCCTCCAAATGGCGTTAAAGTATGACCTGATCTACGCTCAGACAGGTTATGATCCTACTGTCCTACCTGATCTCCCCAAACCCGATGATGCCCATACACCGGGGGCACCTCATGCCGCCGACAGTATCGTTGGATCTATCTCTCATCCATCCGCTCAACCTCTCATGAGCTATGGTTTTCCTGGGGGAGGGGGCACCACTCCCTGCACTTCTCCCCCTCCCGGTAGCACACATCCAGGATAAGGCATGCCTCATCCTTTTGCCCAACCTCCTCCTTACCTCAATGTTGCCCAACCTAACCATTACCCTCATCCACAGCCTGGTGCACCAGCTCCTCCAGCATATGCGCTTTTTCCTCCCTTGCCTTCTCAACCCCTGCAACAGTCGTCACCGCCCCCTCAAGAGCCGGTGGATGCATAGCAGGGATTCATGGCTACCCAACCACCTAACGGACAGGTGGCCACTCCACCTTCCCCTTCTGGTTCCTCCAATTACCAGATCCTCATGATGAACTCTGATCCACCTCTAACCGTCGACCTTAACCTTCAAACTCGGTCTCTCTAGTACCCCATGCCTCCCGCTCAGTCTGCCCCCGAGTCCCCTTCTTCCGGTTCTACAGAGCCTCTTTCGACAACCAATGGTCCCTTACATATCCCTCAACCCAAATTTGAGGTCCATACCAAGATTCCTAAAGGACCGTTACGTCGAAATGCTGCTTCTGGTCGAGCTACTCATTCGTATAGCATAGTAGATGATTTGGCGCAATCTCCTGCTGCCATTTCCACACTGGAACTCCTCCAGTCGTGCCCTTCCCAAAAGAAGGCTCTACTATCTGCCGTGGGCGCTGTAGATCTTGCTGATGACCAAATGATTGTTTTCGACGCCTCTCAATCGGACCATCCTCCTCTTCCTGCTTCCGTCGCCTTCCAAATCCCAGTCAAAATCTGGAACGCCAATGTTTCCCGGTGTATAATTGATGAGGGGGCATCCACCTGTGTGATGTCCGCTTCGGTTTGGAAGCAACTTGGATCTCCTGAGCTGGCCCCTTCCACGATCACCCTTCGAGTGTGGGACGGCCATGCCTCCCAGCCCATTGGCCTGTTTCGTAATTTTCCTATCACCCTCGCCGGTAAGACTGATTGCGTTGACGTCGAAGTCATCGACGCCCCGCTAGATTACAACATTCTATTGGGGCGAAGCTACACCTATGCTATGTCTGCTGTCCCATCCGCGGTCTTTCACAAGATGTCTTTCCCCCATAATGGAAAGATAGTCACCATTGACCAGTTGACATATCATGAGCCAAAATCTCAGACCTCCCCTGAGACGACCATCTCTTCTGTAGCCAACAAGCAAACCATCGATTCCTTGACCAGTGTCTCCCCCGGCGTTTACAAAGATTCCTCCCTGCTTGGAACTTTCCCTAACCTTCCCCCTCCTCCTATCACTGATCCCAGCTTATCGAATGTTTGCATGATGCAATCGTCTCAGGCTGCCCGTAAGCGGCCTGCCTTGGCTAGTCAGCAACCTCCCCCTCGCCCTCCGCAACCCGCTCCTAGCCATTCATTTCAGCCAGCTGGACCTCCTCCTTCTGGCCCTCCCCCTACAGCTGGTATCCCTGAACCCCTTTATCCTCCTAGATCGGTTCCCCCTGGCCTTAACCATCTCGGAGCCGTCCCTCCTAGTCATTACCCTGCTGGGAAGATACTGTTCCTAGCTCCCCCACCAGGAGTGTACACGGTACCGGTCATGGCCACCCTCTCTCTTCCTAACTTGACCCTTGGGATTCCCGTCTGGTACCATGATCCTCCAGCCGCAACCCCGCCTGGTCAACCCAAACCTTATATTGCTTTGACCCCGGTTCAACCGGCCCCCATGCCTTCTCCCGCTGCATCAGTGCCTCAGTCACCTCAACAGGAACCACCTCCTGTTGCGACCGCTTCGGGTAAGAATGGCAAAGCTCGCAAGGGGGAATCAAAGGACAAGGCTGCCCCGACAAACCCTGCTCCTCCTCAGCCTCCAAAGCATACCATCCAGTGTGCTTTGTGTGATGTTGTCGGTCACGCCTCCCATACCTGTCCTGCATTGCTTCATCTCAAGCCCATGGTTAATGTCACGTTCCCTGAGTCCGCGGTCCCAGAAGCCTCTGTTCCTTCCGCGACCGCGGCCAAGAACCCCAAGACTATTCACACCAACCACCCCTATGCTTTGTGTGATCTCCATGGCCATTACACCCATCTTTGTCCCCGCCTCGAGGACTTCCGCACCTCTATCGCCGCGGTCCACCAATTCGAGGCCAAGCGTAATGAGTCCACCTCTCCCCTATTTGCGCATTCTGCTTCAGCAGAACTACCAGATATGACTGCTCCCATTGACATTCCCCCTCCTGATGTCGAGATGACGGAGCCTTCGTCCAAAATTTTTTACCTATCATCATCCATGAGACCCTCGGGGAACATTCCATCTGAATCCTCCCTGTTGTTTCGCTTGACCTTCCTTCAGCGATCATCTTGGGCTCAACATCGGTAGATCCTTTATCTACTTACTCTTCGGTCACCCCTTGTGACGATGCGCATGTGAACCTCTCTTCTCATGATGATGATTCTGGTCACTTCACCACGTCAGGTGGTCTTTCTTCCACCAGTCACCCCATCTTCTATCGCGATGACGACATTATGGAAAAAATCCCCACCCCTGACGTTATCTATTCCCCCTTACATCGAACCCATGCGTTCACACCACACCCACCTTGTGGCCATTACATTGAAACCAACTGTTTGGGTAAGGGGGCACCCACATTTGAGAGACCAAGAGAAGCAATTCTCCACAACTCTCCTAGTGGATCTGGTCGTGTTGACTTTAGTCCCAGTATTCTTCCACATTTCGAAGAACCTCTAGAGTCCCATATCACTTCAGATCACTCTAGGGATGATACCCCTTATCGTTCCCTCATCTTACATCAGCAACCCAGTCTCTTAGACATTATTGTTGACCAAACTATAGCTTTTCTACGAGAGCATCAGTTCATTATCTCCAAATCCTCTTTTTGGGATAGTGACACCAGGTATGCCAACTCGGAAACTTAAAGTCCATTTGATCCCTATATGCAGTACCAAAAGAGATTAGTAATCCTCCATTTCCTTTCTCACACTGCATAACCATAACGAGAACAAATGGCACACCACATCATTTAAATGTGTTTAGATTCCCCTTTTTTCTAAATACATTTTTGCATGACCACACCATGCTCGGGGGCACCTATGCCCCTCAACCATAACCCTCCTCACCTCGTTTTTGGAGAGGAGGTTGTCGTACCAATCGAGTGTGACATCCCTTCCCTTCATCTGGCTGTTGAACTTCTCCCTGACACCCAACCTCTAGAACAACGACTTATCATGCCTGAGCATGCCTCTGAAGACCGCCGTGTTGCATTGCAAACCATGGAAGTGGCCAAGAAACGCACCAAAGCTCAATATGACCGAAAATTACAGCCTCAAAGGCGACCTTGTTCTAGTATGTGACCAAGCCCATGATGTCCTTGGTCACGGGAAGTTTGACTCATTATGGCTAGTCCCTTACGTCATCAGTAAGGGTCTTGGTAAGGGGGCATACCTTTTAGAGGACTTCGAAGGCAATCCTCTTCCTAATCCTCGCAATGCACTCTATCTTAAGAAATATTACCCTTAGCATTTCCCTTCTGAGATGCATGTTTTATGTTCTTTTAGATAGCCAACATATTTTTTGTACTTTCATCCTTCGCCAGGAGCTATTTTGTCCAAGAAGGATCACTTCACCTCTCCTTCAAATCGAACTTCCTCACTTACAACACTTGTACTTGGGGCACCATTTTTCCTCCTTACTTGTCTTTGTTCGTGTCGATTTTCGTCATGAGTTACCATCTTGTACTCATGTTTTCATGGTCCCCCATTGGGCCTTTACTGTGTGGCAGCACCATCAAATTGCCCTTGTTTAGAGCATCCAAGTTGAGTCATCATCACATTCATGGAGTCTATCCCGAGTCCCTTTGTACCCCGCTATAGTCCTCCACCATTCATTGCTTGGTCTCTCTCTTGTGTCGCACATTATGGCCTTCAGTCCCACTGTCCCCTATCCCTTATGATATTGCGTCAGTCACTGCCAGGTCATTCATGCCCTTTATGCTCTACCAAGGGAAGTCGTCCATTCGCTACTCAGTCCCTTCCATTTCACTCTCATCATTAGTGTCAGTCTGTCCGTCGCTCTACTGTTTTCTCTCGTGCCTTAGTTGGGGACATCTCACTCCCTCAACTATGGCGGACCTCCTTCTATCGACATCAGCACTTTCATTCCAGAATCCAGGTCTAGAGGGCGGTGTACCTTGGTTCCAGCTTCCACTCTTGTTCGGTGCCTCGGATCAGGCAAAGGGATCTCTCATTTCCCTTTGACTTGATTGTTTCTCCAGCTCCTTTCAGCATGATCGAGATTCGTATACTTGATGGTCCGGTGATCCAGCAACAGCTCTTGATGATTCCCAGGTGTGTGTGAGATGTCTCAACCCTCATGAGGGGGTGGCCCTGCAGGTAGCCCCCCACATGCCCGGATGGCCTCTTCTTTGCAGCTCCAGATATTTGATGATGTTGGCCGTAGCCACTTGCAGCGCCTCTTTGACTTGCATGTATCAGTCAGATTTTGTGAGCCCTTCCCCATTTACAGGGGGCATTTGGGTTGTATTTGTATCTCATGTACTCAAATATTATTGTACAAGTCCTGGCTGTTATCCCAGGCACAACATGTATGTGGGATTCCTCATTGTATTTTTATCTGGCTCATGATTATGCCAGCTGTACTTTATGGTTCGGTCCCTTGTTTAATGGACACACTATTCTTTTGTACTTTGTCTCGGCGGGCATAGGTATGCCTCCCCCGCCGCCTTCAGCACAGGTACCCTCTCATAAAAAGAGACTTGTTGCACCTGCGAGTCTCGTCTCCTCAGGGTCTAGTCCTTTAGCACACTATCTACCTCACATTTCTCTCTCTGACATCCCTTTTGTTGTCTAGTGATTGTGTTCTTACAACGTACTTCGGTCATATGATTTGCTCCTAACACTCGCATGCTGGGGGGCAATCTGTTACACCATTTTTTGGTCATCTAACCTATTATCATTAGATGGACCCAAGTACACCATGTAAGACCAGTTTTACCCTAAGTAAAACTGCTTTCACTATGTTAAAACAGGAAACCCCAAAAAGGAAATATTAAACAAACCTATATTTGTTTGATTTTCCTCATGGAATAATTAATTAAACCATAATTTAATTATTATTCCCAGTCATGTTTAACCCAAAATCAAAGAAATTAATTAGATAAACCTTTATTTATCTTATTATTTTCTAGGAATAATCATTTAAACCTTATTTAGATGATATTCCTTGTTAAATATGACCAAATCACCTACAAATAATTAAATAAATCACTATTTATTTAATTATCTTTCAACCACTTCCTTAAATAATTAAATAAATCATTATTTATTTGATTATCTTCTAACCGCTTCCTTAAAAGATAAATAAATCATTTATTTATTTATTTTTGACAAATTAAGGGATTTGACCCAAGTCAAATACCTTTTCCCTCCAACAAATATAATAAAATATTCCATAAAAAGTGGATCTAGATTTGGTTAACCCATGCACCAAGATCTAGAAAGACCCAATATTTTGTTATAAATAGGAGGGTTTTTTCTACCATTCTTCACCTTTTGTTGCCCATTAGATCACTCTGGATCTATACACTTGGTCACCATTTTCTACCATTTGCTGTGTGAGCTCCCTTTGAGTTCCATTCTTTGTGTGGGTTTTCTACACCAACAAGAGAGAGAAATCTTAGATCTGAAGTGCTGAGGACTTCCAAGAACCCATCCCACTAAGGAGAATTGGATACGCCTTCTTGTTTTCCTCCCAGGTGCCCAATTAATATAAAAATTCTTTCAAAAATCGTTCTTGTCTTGTCTATTGGTATATGGAGCAAACCCTTATTTTTTCTGCTTAATGTCTTTCCATGCATAGATTTGGTTTTTGCAGCTCTTTTATGTCCAACTAACCGCAGATCTGAAGATATTGGCAGCCACTTTTGTTGTTAGGGCTATTAGTTATGCGTAGCTAAAGTGGTCCTTTTTCGTACACTTCGACAAAGGATTCATACTAACACTGCCCCTTCCTCCTGTAGCATCCTTATGTGATGATCTCTTCAAGGAAAAAGGATGCCATATCAACAATCAAGTCTCCAAACTATCCCTCCAACAACGCAATCTAGCCTTGGCATGAACATTCCCAAATAGCTATCATGTAGAAACAAGTATCCATGAAGGAATAAAGAAGTTGTCCAAGGGCCTCCTTGAGGCATGAGGTCTGATATATAATGGGATTTATCATCCCCATGAATCTCCCATCCTCAAGCCACCAATCATGAAAAATAAGTTGCCCCCAACAAGGCAACTCATGGAAAATCTCCCTCCACCTTGAGCTCCAGAAATGAAGGTGGGTTGAAAATCTGATCATGGAAAGCACTATAACTTACCCCATGCTGTCCTCTCATCCACTTATGACAAGTGTCGAGTTTATGATGATCCTGGGCTGCAAATGTATTGCCCTCAAATGGCAAAATGAATAATAATCCCCCAAGAATCTCTCCTCCATCAATGATAATCCAGCTGGCCCAAGACATGTCATCTATGATGAATAGGACAAGATCACCATAGAATTCCCCCATGACATGTTTTTTGTAGTTTATACCATGTGCATCAATCTGCAAAAAATGCCTCATAGGGTTAAAATGCAACCTCATCCACTGCAGCTGCAGAAAATAACATGGCAAGTACTGTACATAAATTATCACCTCTACTTTTGAATAGTATGTAGATGAGTGAATCAACAATATAAAATCAGATACATGCCCATATACATAAAATGGATGGATATCATTACCAAGCCCATGGCTCTCCCCACAAATGAGCAAATATGTGGCTGTAGCCATGCCTCCTCTCATGTTCCCTTTAGAACATGCACTGCAGAAAATGTGAGTTATTCTCAGTCAAGGACATATCCAACTCATGTGCCTCTCCCATAATCATGATTCTCATACAAATCTGATCCATATCAGCAAGGGAAGTCATGATCAGCAATAAAATGAGGAAAATTCTGAAGGTTCCATGTGTTGCAAGAATGTACCAACAGTTTTCCCAAAAGTGACAGTGCAATTTTCCAAACTATTGCTTTAGAAAATCATACGGCAAGTTGTTTTGTGTTACATGAATAGTTATGTATGTCATGATAGCTTCTGATGAATAACAAATGGCTGACTGTAGAAACTAATCATACATGAAAGGAAACACTTGCCCAAGTCCATATAAAGGATGGTTGTCTCCATCATACAAATTGGCCCAATTTTGTCCATGGTGCAATCTGAAAAGCTTTCCCTCTTATAGAGCCATGCACTGCAAAATAATGGTAAGAGTATACAAATCAGCCAATGTAAAAATAGTTTTCTTACCACATACTGGGAGTAAGATGACGTATGGCTCCATGAATGAACCCTCCACAGTTGTTTGGCATGCTCCCATGAAGAGGAATGAACTAGATGCTGCAAGAAGATCCTTCTTCTCATGCTTGGGTATCCAAGTCAAGAAGAATGTAGCATAGTAATATATGAATCCATCTACTACCTCATCCATCTCACCTCCTCTTTGTCCATCACGTGCAATAAATATGAAATGATCCTGGGACCTGTGGGTTATGGATCCACCACACTTCCGCTGGGCACACTTCATCCATAAGTCACTACTCCAAAGAGACAATGCTATTGGCCTATACCCATAGGCTCTCATCAATACCAAGCTCCATTCTTTGACATGTTCTTTGTCAAAGATATCTTTCATAATGCTGCAATACATAAGAAGCCCCTCCCAAGGTGGAAGTACCTCTCTATCATAAAAATTCAAGGAGATAATGCCATTTCCTCCTCCTACAACATCATGAAAAGTATGAGAGCAATTCTGCCCTTGCTCTCCCAAGCAAGGCAACAAAGTATTTTGCTGCCTTCCCATAATTCCATCATACAAATCATGTGATGAAGACACAATGGATGATATGAGTATCACATCAACATCATGCATCCATACTCTATGCTTCTCAATGATGCAAGTATCCTACCATCTCTTTTCCATCCTTTTGGTACTCCTCCCATGAGGGCTACCATCCTCCCATATCAATTCTTGCTCTTTGCATTTCATGAGAGTTTGAAATGCAACTCCTTGGAGACCCCTTAAGAAAGGCCTCTTTCCCATGAATATGTTGGACCCATGAGGATCCAAATTTAATGGATGTGGTGTCTCCTCTCCACCCATGTTCAACAGCGCTATTGATTCCTCCAATGATGTAGCAGTTTTCACTTCCTCCAGTTTACAATTTGCTTCATGATTCTCCATGGAGGTGTCATGGTTTACTTCATCCTCCAAAAGTTTACACTCCCACCTTGAAGGTTGAATGAAAATCATCAAAGATGTATGAGGATGAGGGTTCTTCTCCTCCTTGAACCATTCGCACAACACAATGCAAACATGAGGCCCTAAAGTGGCCATGTGATTTGATCCTTGGACCTCTTCATATGAAATTCCACCATCCTTAAGCTTATTTGCTGAAATAGAAAGTGGAACTTTACTCATACCTTGGTGGATCTTGGGACATTCTTGTGTGGTTGCAATGGATTTTCCTCCAATGGCTTCTTCATCCATAGATGTTGAAGGCTACTCCTTCAAAGCTGTAGCAGCGTTGGTGAAATCCTCCTCCCATGGTGGTGTGAGATTCTCTTCCTTTGTCCTTTCTCCATCAAAGGTTTCGATCAACCTTTGAGCAAAGACTGCAAAATAACTCACCCTTGAATGGACCAAGGGTTTGAACCACCAAACAGAGTTTTCCTCATCCATGTGTAGTGCTGCCATCTCCACTGCTTCTTTCTTTGCCACCGGATGCAGCAATAAAAATGCCTCCAGCTTCCTCTCCCAAGTTCTAGCTGAAGTAACCCCATCAAATGTAGACAATAGAAGCCTATTGCCTCTAATTCCTACTTTTCCACATGGCATTCTCTCCTCCATCTGTTGAATAGAATGTGTGAACATTGTATCTCCCCTGAATGCTGTAGAATGGGGTTTATAGTCACCCAAATACTTGCTTAAGATTTGAGAATCCAAGCATCTCCCATGCTGTTCTTCAAGGGAATAGGAAGTGCATGGATCTTCCTCTTCTCCCTTTTTATTCTCCTCCTCCTCAGGGAGGCTCTTATTTATTTCAAAATTAGATGATCTCAGGCTCATCTTCTTAATTATTCTCCTCTGAAATCGAACTCACATGCTATGCCAAGTTCAATGCTCTGATACCAGTGCAATGTTCCTTTCTTAGAAACATTGTCAATCGACAAAGAAAATCTATTCCAGAGATAGATTGAAGGGGCATTTACTGGATTTTTCACCTTTGAACAAAGGATGAGCTCCAGAGGTTACCTGGCCCACTAGCAGACTCTGTCTATAGAGTGATTTTCAAAGGACAATATCCCCAAGAGGGAAACACAACAAGATTGGGAATCTCTTAAGATAACCCCAACATTGCGGCTACAATAATAACAAATAAATCAAATGGAAATAGTAGTGACTCATGAACACATGAAATGCCAGACAATCCAATGGCCATCATATTAAGACATAGCAGCATAAAATATGCATCTCCTTGAGGAAATAATCTCTCAAGCAAGGCACAATAAGCCTCAAGAAAACTGTACATACAAATATAAAGAACATTGGTGTTTATATCAAGCCCTAGGCCATGACTGTGCAGTTATATGAGGAAATGCTGCATAAAATATGGAAACAAAAATATATAGCAATGATAGGCTCAAATAAGGTGGGGGAGCAAGCTCTCAACCCCTGAAAATACAATACAACAATCCTTTAATAGGATTGGCTGAAATCTATACAAAAATGTTGAATATACAAAATGCCGGAGTTGATAGTAGCTGCTGCAACTCAAGAGCTGGAAATGGATGGAGAAGGATGAAATAGCTGTTGTATATGAAGATCCCTTCTCCAATGAAAATATGAAGTGAAAGGTTGATCCTTTCACACAAGACTTCCCCTCAAAAATCTGCCAATCCCTCACAACAAATCCTCTCTCTGAATAATGATGTCTACTGAAGGGACTACATTTTCTATGATAGAATGTGGTTGGCCTGATGCCAAATATTATGGGATACTATCAAGAACCACCTTTGCCGATCTCGCAAGGGATGGAACCTCCCTCCACTGGAAAACTAGCTCCGGATGGTGTGTGGAAACATCCCCAGCAACACTGCACAATATCTGCAGCAGAAACTGTGCTGATGTAGATGGCTGAAGCTATGGCCTGAATGCTGGAATATGGGGAATGGAGTGCAATCCTTCATGAGCTACTCAAGAAGGAGAGGAATTCCTAAACAGGGCTCCCTCATGCCTGAAGGCACTGCAGCTCTATTGAACAGCAAGAGGCAACACCAAGTCTTCAAGACTCAAATGTAAAATGATCAAAGATAATCTCAATGGCTACCTTGCTCCTCTTTTAAACAAGTGAGCCTTCCTTCCATGGGCACTACTTCGAATTAGGGTTTCCTCCCTCTAGAATCTTCCCTCCTACGTTGTCCCACATTTTGCTTTCCAACTCATGCCAACGCAGTTTGACTTGGTCAACCTTGGCCAAGCCTTTATGCAAAAACCTCCTTTCACACATGGAGGTGTGAAATCCAGCTCCAACATGATCCTCTTTCATACTTAGAGGATTTTTATTCTCTAATCATGCAAATAATGGGTCTCCTACCCATTTTACTCACCTTCTTCATAAAATTAACAAAATTTAATGTTCCTCAAAATTTTGGAACATTACAGATATGGAGATATAGATCTGTGATCTTTGCCATGGAGGTATTTGATTCAAATTCAAATTATTATGGTTTGACCCAAATCCACAAATGTTCACCAAATTACCAGTGATACAAACTTTAATTCAGCCAATTTATTTAAGCAAAAAAATCAAAGGGATTTAGATTAAGTGTGTTCCTTGCAGGTTTTTGCTAAATACCAAAGCCCTATCATGCATTTCATCTGTAAAATGAAAGTGTATGACTCAAAGTTCAAGTTCTTGTAATTCGCCTAGTAACCATTCTGTATTTCTAACATTGGTGTTTGCCAACGGTTGTGTATTCCTCATAAGAGAAAACCTTATATTTGTTGCTATAATGTCATTTCCATGGATGTGTTTCAATACATTTTTTAAGTGCATTTTCAAATTCTTTGCAAGTCGAAATGATCAATTTCGATCACTTATTTTTTCTCTCGGACATTCATTAGCTTATTTTATTTTTTATTTTTTATTTTTTTTAATTAAAATGTTTTAGCTTTAAAAAAAATTACATTTATATATATATTAAAAATTTAAAAATATATACATATATAATTCATTTAAACAAAACAATTTATTAATTTTTTATTTTTTATTTAAAAAAAATAAATTAGAATGATTCTGTTTGGGTTTTTTTTTTTTAACTAAAGAAAAAAATAATTTCAATGTTGATTTTGTTCATTCCTATTTGATTTTGAAATGAATTTTTATTTTATTTTGTCAAATCCTAAAAGCTAATTTTATTTTGTCAAAATATAAAAACTAAAAAAAAATATTTCAAAAAACAAAATGAAATTAATTGACAAAAACCAAAATGAAATTGTGATGGAATTGAAACTAAGCTAAAAAATGAAATGAAATTCTAAACTAACACCAATCCCTATGTACGTCTCCCCGACAATGACGCCAAAATGTTGAGTAAAATAATTTGTATTAGATTACTAATATAAATTATCAATCTGGGATCCGTAGGACTTGTGAGATATATGTGCACAATATATGCTAGGGATCAGTTTATGAAAACTAAAAACTAACCTAATCACACCATTCCTACATTAACTTGAAAATATATTCTACATTCAGAAATTAAAATTTAAGCTACTTGCATAATTGATTTCTAATCTAGGATTGTTGTATTGAAATCAAAGACAAGTAAAAAGCATGTAGCTGTATATCTAAATGCCCAAATCTGACCCAATTGGAAAATGATAGAACCACTTTCTTGAGACGACTTAGTGAGCACAAATTTACACAGTAAACTGAAAATTCTATTGCTAAGAATTTAAATGACAAACACAAGTCAAAATAAATTTGTTTCATATCTGAATGCCCAAATCTGACCCAATTGGAAAATGATAGAACCACTTTCTTGAGACGACTTAGCGAGCACAAATTTACACATTCAACTCAGAATTCTATTGCTAAGAATTTAAATGAAAAAGACAAGTAAAATGTGTGTTGATGTATATATGAATACCCAAATCTGACCCAATTGGAAAATGATAGAACCACTTTCTTGAGACGACTTAACGAACACAATTTTACACAGTCAACTGGAATTAAAAACTAATCATTCTACAATCAACCGGTCGAACACAGTTGCATGAATGGAAAATATAAACTATCAAACTGTCAATGAAATGAAAACAACATAGAAATTAAATTAAATGACATCCTTGAATGAAATGAAAGCTAATATCAAAAAAAAATTGCAAAATAAAAACTACTCTATCTTACTTTCTAATATGCTTCATGATATTTCCTACTTCACATCTCCTTCAATGCTTGGAACCTCAAAGCTTTATTCAAGTTCTTTAAAATTACAAAGTACAAAATAATGACAAGTTAAGTTAACAAGGATACAAATAAAGGAGAGAGATATCCTATTTATAAAAATTCCTAAGCAACCTCCTCATTAATGAGGATCCTTATTCTTCTCCTTTGACCCATAATATTCTCAACCAATTTTCTAACCACATGTCACATATCCCTCTTTCAAATATCCTTCATATCATGAAGATAATTTCGAATTTGATCTTTGGGAGCCACATAAGAGGGCCTTGGAAGCTTCCAACGAACCTACACATGTCACACAACTCTTTCAACTTTTAAGGTATAAGTATATGCATATTATTTCCTAAATTTTGATTAGACATTCACTTAGAATACTAGAAATTAATAATGTTTGGAAAACAGAAGGGTAACCAAAATAATGATAAAAGTGAGATGAATGTAACTGTGACATGGTAGTGATATGGAAGTGAAATGGAGGTAATACAATGGACATGATGGTGAAAGTGGATGTATTTTTAAGGACAATTCTAAGACCCAACACCTATTATTTGTAGTTTTGACACATAGAATTCTTACTGAACACCTCTTTTTTTAAACTGCTTTCACCATTTAAAAAAATATTCTAACTCTTTATTTCTCCTTTAAACTAGATGCAATTTACTCTTCATAAAAACATACTCAAATTTTATGGGTTGGCTTGGTTGAAAAATAAAATCAAACCTTTGAACTCATGCAAGGCACAACAGAGAGAATAGGTGGTGAATAAAATATTCAAATATTTCATTCACTATCACGTGGACTGCAATGCACACCCTCGAATGAGATTGAACCTCAAAGTTGGAACAAGAAAGCCCCATAATCATGTTTGTATTACCTTGTCTTTGAAGTTCTTGAACCCATTTATTTCCTTTAAAAATGAGTCTAGATTTTTCATTTCGTAAATAATTATTGTTGCTGCAGCACAAAAATAATACACGAGAGCCAAGCTATGATATTTTTCCTACCCAACAGTGTCCCATATATCCAATTTCATACTGGTTTCATTCACAACTAGTGCCTGAGAGAAAAATTCCCCCCTATTGTCGACCCTTGACAACAAAAGCTTGCCGAGATATGATATTTTTCCTTCCCAACAGTG
The DNA here is from genome assembly GCA_034641835.2 of Pinus albicaulis. Lineage (NCBI taxonomy): Eukaryota > Viridiplantae > Streptophyta > Pinopsida > Pinales > Pinaceae > Pinus > Pinus albicaulis. The sequence goes on along the minus strand of CM076573.1, from coordinate 182,097,381 downwards.
CCCCACATCTCCAATTTCATACTAGTTTCATTCACAACTACTGTCTGAGAGAAAAATTCCCCCCTATTGTCGACTCTTGACAACAAAAACTTGAACTTTGACAAATCTCAGAATGAGGCTAGATTTACCAATCGCCATATCACTTAGAAGCACTTGGTACACACTTACAAGTTTTGCCTTCACATTCTTGTTGCCCATATTCACCATTAACATCTATCTGAATATACTTCATTGAGGATTCCAAAAGTTATAGAGAGGATTCGTTGAAAAATAGTTTCTTCCTCTACTCTCCTCACAAAACCAAATTGATAATTTCTTCGTTCAACCCTAATGATGCTAAATAATGGAACAGTCTTATCGTCGCTGAATACTATTGGAAAATCAATCTCAACCATAGCTTTTAATTTTTTTACAACCACCATACCTTAGTAAATGTTTGGCAGGTAGCATATAAGTTTGTAGTGAAGGACATCGCATAAATGAAGTTCTTAACATGAGTACATAACCCATTCCACAACAGATTAAACTATTAAATTCCAATAGAAATTTAATGCATGATTATTAAAAGAATATTGGCAAACATCTATTCCACAAGTGTTATTTACTTCACGTAATCTCTGCAAAGTTCAGAAAGCCATTTTTGTCCATACTATGTATTAAATTTTGTCTATCGTGAATTAAATGTCCTAGATATACATGTTTTTATTATACATGTATGTAGCATTTTAATTTAATGTTGCCAAGGTAAGTCTCGAAAGACAAAGGGATAAAATCATGGAGAGAATTTTTGTGGGCACATGAAAACAATAGTTACATATTTTACTATGTGTTACTGGGCAACCCCTAGTGAATGTAAATCTTAGTAAGATTAGTTTTTTTACTATGAAGGAGGGGTAGCCTCTATATGAATTTATTTGTTGTGTTTTTTCTTAATCATATTATAAGGTATTGTCAGTTGAAATTTGGTTGTGAAAATTTCACTTATGAGTTTTACCGCAGAAACTATGTTTTACTCTATTTCACTCTGAATACAATTTTTTAATTATATTTTCTCCACTACATTTGTGATTTTAATCTTTTCCACTCTATATTAAAAGGAATAACTTCATTATTTGATTTTCACAACTTTATGGTCTGGATTAAGACATTTCCGCAACTCTGTGTAAACTCTGTGTTGAGAAATATAATTTCCCGTGTCTTAAAATTTTAACATGGTATCAAAGCAGGTTTAAATTTTTATTACGGCAAGTTTTTTTATTGGGGAGTTAAATAAAGTTCTAAAATTTTTGTGGAGATTATTCTACAACAGGGAGAAAATTTTTACAAAACGAGGAAGTTTTTTTTACATAGTAAATATGGCAGCAACAAGCACAAGCTTGAATAGTCCACAAATACCTCAATTTTATGGAAAAAATTATGATTATTGGGCTATTAAAATGAAGGGTATTTTTTATTTTCAATACAGTTTGGAATTGGTGGAGAATTGTTTCTAAGAACCAGTAGATGCAACAACATACAATGCTTTCACACAAGCAGAAAAAGGTTTGCTGAGGGACAGCAGGAAGAAGGACTCCAAAGCCCTCTTCTACATCTTTCAAGCAATTTATGAAAGTATCTTCCCAAGGATTGTAGTAGCAACAAAGTACAAGAAACCATGGGATACCCTCCAAACAGCCTACCAAGACATGACAAAGGTGAAGACAATAAAACTACCAATGTTGAGAAGAGATTTTGAGACAATCTGTATGGAAGAGTCTAAGAATGTAGACTCGCTTTTTACACATGTAATTGGGGTGGTTATCCAAACTAGGTCTCATAGTGAGACACTTGAGGAAAGGATTATAGTTGAGAAATTTTTAGAAGTCTACCAACAATATTTCATTCCAATGTTGTGGCCATAGAATAGAAAAAAGATCTCTCACATTTTTCAATGGATGAGCTTCATGAATCATTGATGTCTCATGAGCATAGGTTTAACATAGCAACAAACTCATGATTGGAGAATGTCTTTAAGACACAAGTCCTATTTGGTCAAGGTAGAGGTCGAGGAAGATCAAATCATAGAGGAAGAGGAATAAGCCCACACAGAGATGGAAGAAGCAACCCATAAAGCTCGAGTGAAAGCGGAAGCAATCAAAATCCAAGTCAAGTCCCAAGAAAAAATCAAGCACAAGGTCAGAGGATTGATAAATCTCAAGTTCAATGACATTATTGTAATATAGTATGGTCATTATGCAAATTAATGTAGAAATAAGAAATATGACATAAGTATCAAACCAAGTGAAAATTTCATAAAGGAAAATCAAAACCATTATAGAATGTTTTTTGTTTGTAATATAGCACAAGAAAAAAAAGGATATGTATGGTTTCTAGATTCAGGGTGTAGCAACCACATGAGAGGGAAAATATAAGTGCTTTCCAATTTAGATGAAAGTGTGAAATCAAAAGTGGCATTAGGGACTGATAGAAAAGTCTCGGTCATGGGAAAAGGAAGAGTTGACATTCTTACCAAGAAGGGAGAGAAGAAATACATTTCATATGTTTACTGTGTTTCTGGTTTAAAACATAACCTCATAAGCATTAGAAAACTCATGCAAAAGGGCTACAATGTATTTTTCAAAAATGATGTGTGCATAATTTTGGATCAGCCTCCAAGTAGACATTTGATTGCAAAATTTCATAGGACAAAAAATAGAATGTTTCCTCTGAAACTAAAATCAGACTTGAAGGAAGAAGGTGCTCAAGCACAACTATCAATGAATTCATATAAGGATGAAAGAAATTTATCAATTGTCGCACAAGAAAACTTTCAAGCATAAATTAAAGATGAAAATTGGTTATGGCATTTGAGATTTGTTCATCTTAACTTTCGAGTTTTGAATTTGTTCCATAAGAAAGGCATGCTGAAAGGATTGCCACTCATAGAAAAATCGGACAACCTATGTGAAGGTTATATCTTGGGCAAACAACATAGAGAATCATTTCCAGCAGGAAAGTCTATAAGGGAAAAAGCACCTTTAGAAATTTTCCACTTATATTTATGTGGACCAATGAAAACACCATCAATAGGTGTTAGCCATTATATTTTCACCTTCATAGATGAATACAAAAGGAAGACATGGGTCTACTTCTTAAAATAGAAAATTGAAGTGTTTGACCACTTCGCCACTACAAAGTTATTGTTGAGAAGAAAAGTGGACACTACATCAAAGTGTTGAGGACTAAAAGAGGCGGTGAATACATCTCAAGTGACTTTCTACGTTTTTGCAGAGAGCATGGAATTCACAAGTAGTTTACAACAAGGTACACACCTCAGCAAAATGGTGTCACGGAAACGAAGTATAGGACCATTATGGAAATGGAAAGGAGTGTGTTGAAGGAAAATCATTTGCCAAATGATTATTGGGGTGAATTTGTCGCTTGTGCAACGTATGTTATTAATAGGTGTCCAACCAAAAGTGTTATGAATATTGTTCCTAAAGAGGCATGGAGTGGAAGAAAGAAATATGTCACTCACATGAGAGTGTTTGGGTGTGTGACGTATGGACATGTTCCAAATGAGTTGTGGAAGAATTTGGACAAAAAAGGGGAGAAATGTATATTTGTTGGATACAGTGATGAACCCAAGACATACTAGCTCTACAATTCATCAACCAAGAATGTAATAATCAACATAGATGTTTAGTTCATATAAGAGGAATCATGGGATGGAATTTTAGATAATACGGTCAATGTGAAGACATTTATGTCACATGAAGATGAAGAGGAACTTACCGCAGCATGTAATTCCTAAATGGTAACTCCTCCTCCACCTACACAACCTAAACCAAGAAATCAACATGTGACACCAGAAATAAATAATAGGACAAGGTTACGAAACCAAGAAAGTGATTCTCCAAGCACACCACAAATATCCGCAACTCCATCTACTTCAAGTGTAAAACCAAGTGGCATGTCAAGCCCCTATTATGCAAGAATAAGAAGACACAATTTCAAAAATTTAAATGAAATTTATGAGCAAGATGAAGTTGATGATAATGTTGGTATGAATTCTTTATTTTCATTATTTTGTCATATACATGATCCAATACACTTTAGAGATGCAGTCAAATAAGAGAAATGGGTTGCGGAAAGGGATGAAGAAATAGGAGAAATAGAAAATGATGACACATGGGAGTTACTCGACCTTCTGCAAGGAAAATAATTCATTGGAGTGAAATGGGTCTATAAGACCAAGGGAAACATTGAAGGAAATATTGAAAATCATAAACCAAGGCTAGTTGTCAAAGGATACAAGAAAAAACATGGAAGAGATTATGCAGAAACATTTTTTCCAGTCGTGAGGATGGAGACGGTGCATACAATGTTGTGGATTTCCATACAACATAAATGGAAAGTGTATCAAATGGACATAAAATCAATGTTCTCAAATATAGTGTTGAAAGAGAAGGTGTTTGTTGCACAACCTCCTAGTTATGAGATAGAAGGCCAATAATACAAGGTTTGTAGGTTGCAGAAAGCTCTTTAAGGGGCGAATCAAGCATCACATGCATGTTATAGCAGTATAAATTATTACTTGATGGGAAATGGGTTAGACAAATGTGACTTTGAACCTACTCCCTACATCAAAGAAAGTGATAGTAAGCTTCTTATTGTTGCTTTTTCTGTAGATGATTTTATTTTTAAAGGAGTGATGATTTCCTCATCACCAAATTTGAAGCAGCTATGAAAAGTGATTTTGAATGACTGACTTGGGGTTGATAAGATATTTTTTGGGCATGGAAGTGAAGAAAATAGAAAATGAAATTTTATCTCTCAAGAAAAGTATGTTGCAGACATTTTAGAGAGTTTTAATATGCATAACAGAAATCCAACACCAACTCCAACTATCATGGGGTTGAAGTTGAGCTAGGAAGATTGCAGGAGCAACGTTAATCTGAAAATACAAAATTATGTTGGGCAGCCTAATGTTGTAACACCCCAAATTTTCTATGTTTTTTAATTTGACTCTTGAACAAATCCAAAGGGGAAGTGGACCTCAATGGAGAAACAATGTGTGGATTTATTTAATTATTTAATTAATAAAAATAAATAGAGTGGTTATATGTGCAATATGACTAGATGAAGATTTGAGATCCTAAACCTTGATCCATGAGGATATGGATAAGGTTAGACTTTCCAAAAACCTTTCAAAAAAACCTTGAAAGGAATATTAATAATTAGATTGGGAGAGAAAAATATAATTTGACGAATGAAGAGGAAAGTAATTGGGAAGAGGAAGAAAAACTGAAAAAATAGAAAAGACAGCTTTAAAGTACCTCACTGAGGGAAGCCTAGGCAAAAATAGGAATAAAGCATCATGGAATTTCTGGACGCGGAAATTAGAAATAGGCTTGGGAAACCACTGCTTAAATCAACTTCTCCAAGATAGACAAAGGGTTCTCTATCCATGGAAGCAAGGATCTCAGCTTGGGGGTGAGTTAAGGAGATAAAACTTTATGGTTGGGAGGACTAGTCCAATAAATTGGTATGCACACCATACTACTCTATTTTACAGTAACATTATACTTCTTATGTATAGATATAACTTTAAGAAAATGAATAAGTGATGAATCAATATGTTGAGTTAATTATTTCCCATGCATTTAGCAGAATTACTAACGTATGAATACTTCAATTTTCTGCCTAGTTGCATAGGAGTTATATGATAAGAGCCATCTTCCAGAGTGTTTAAACCTAAAAAATGTTTAAATCTGATAATAGGTTTCTCTCAGAAAAAGTATTAGTTCTATGAAATAAATCATACTATTGTTACTTTAATTATAGGAATTCAACAGAAACATAGATGAAAGTGCATTACGGAAACTATTTGGTTTCAAGCAATTGTTGGTATAATTAAATAGAACTCTAGAAAAATTGCTTACTGACGAAATTAATGTATAGAAATAGTAGTAGCCAGATAAAATTTTAGCTACAGTTTTAATGAGTATTACTTTTTATATGCATTAGATACAGTATAAGAAAATCAATTCTTGAAAAGGGTACCTACAACTATATACAACAGTTACTTATATGCATATCCAAGCTTAGAATTTATGAATCCTAATAACTAAATATTAACTGGAATGATTATAATCCTCATAAACTATCCTCCTATATTCAGCATGAAAGAAATGATAAGAGTTTTATGTACAGTATTCACTTTGTAATGTAAAATCCTTCGAAATTGTGATGTACTTTCGGGTAAAATTTTAACATAATTTTATATTAGCAGATAAATGAATAATGTTTAACCGATAAGGTCTTCAGATATTAGTGCCAGGTGTAAGTTACAAATTATACATTTGCTGAGATAGAATGAATACAGAGTAAATAGATAAATTTGTAACTGGATGCAAGCGAAGTAAAATATAGAGTATAAGAAAAAAAAACAAACCTAAATGAGTAAGTATATGTCTGAGAGGTACTACACATAGATTTATATATATATAGATATATGTGTGTGTGTGTGTGGGTGTGTGTGGAGCATGTATACACAGAAATTTGTGAACTGTGACCTGAAACATGTAAAGATGTCACCAGAAAGTGGATGTAAAACAGTTGAAAATGAAATTTTCAGATGCTAACTACAACTTTCAACATAAGTTTGTATATCCACTAAAAAGGTGTTAATAGATAGGCATGGCTCGTCCCTTGATAAAATCCAGTGAACAGAAACACAATAAAAGATGAATTATTTAAAACAGAGTTATACAATTGATAGTTGGTACAATAACCAAAATCCTTAATGTCCTTGTACATGTGAGATTATATTCTCATAAAAACACCATAGTGTAATTACTATTAGACAAGTGGTATAAACTTGAATTAAATTAAGTCGGTTGAATGCCGCAACAAATGTTTAACTCTGAAGAACACTGGGAAAGTGAGAATAACCTGTGCAACCGAGGTATGCTTAATTAAATTGCATACTGTGGTAAACCGAGGGTTATGAAAATGTAAACTGGAATGAAAATTGAACATTTTATACCTACATACAGAGAATAGAAGCAAAAAAATAAAGATTTGATTGGAGAATCATTATACGAAGTTACAATAATGAAGCGTTAATAATATGGATGATATTGATTTTCAGGAAACGAAAATTTAATTTTACCTCAACATTTTGAAATGCGAAAGGGGTTCCATATCCTACGCAAGTAAACCAAATGGAAGAATTCTTAACTCTGTTTAAGATTGTGTTTCATAAGACAACGTTCGGTGTAAAAAACTAGAGAAATGGTTTTGGGGTTTTACCTGTCAGGGTAAGCCGAGATAGAAATATGACCTCCCAAGCACTTCATGAAAGTCATGGTGAGTCTCGAATCACATGGTAACTCTCGCTGGAAGTAGAAGTTGTCTCCATTGTAACTCTCGCAGGAAGCACAAGATGTCTTTGTAACTAGCAACGTTTCCATTTTGCAACACACAGGAAAAAATATATAAATGAAAAAAAAGTTAATAAGCGGGAATTTGATTTTAATGCAACCCAAATTCTGCTAGGAGCCATTGCTTTGAGATACTCAGTCTAGAACGATATCTAGCAATTAATATTAATGAATCAAAAGTATTAAGAATAAAGATACATACCAATCGTTATAAGCAAAAAACATCCAGACAAATAGACAGAGATCACATTTGATTTCATACACAGCTCTCGAAATTGTAGAAATTATGCTACTTCCAAATAAAAAAAAGAAATATATTTCTCAGAGATTAAGAAATGAAATCCCAATGAGTATCATGCTGAAAGATGGAGTAAAGCCATGAAAAAACAACTCTGCGTAGTGACGAGAACAAGCTTACCTTGGTAGAAAGATGACGAGGTCAAGGTGCGGAGGAAACCACTACTAATTCCTTCAGTCGGCCTCTGTGCCTCACCCGAAATATTGAAACAACGAAATGAAAATTTGAAACTGTAGAGGGTGAAGTAATGAAGGAAAAAATTGGGTTAAAAACCATCGGCAAAACCCTAGTCTCTATAGCCATCCTGCTATCCATGTGTCGGGTGGATATGAACATAGATATGGTTTCGAGATTGGGGGTTAGGGTTATTTGTTCCCAAAGCATATTAAATTTGAGAGGGAATTGAAATTCGAATGGAGTTAAGAGCTAGGCTACCATTCACATGGGCATAGCCGTATTTATTAAATGTATTAAACGCCGAGTATTGTTTTGCCAAATATCGAGTTACTTACCTCATTAACTTCGCAATTTAGGAGTTCAACCACTTAGGCCATGTGGCCTGAGTATAAAGATAACGAATTAAAGTAGGGGGGGGGGGGTATATTTACCATATTCTTTAGAATTCCAAGAAATCCTTAAATATGGTTAATGAAAAGAGTTTAAATTCAGTCATACCCATGCAAAAATCTTTAAAGATATATGTATATATATGTTAAGGGGGGGGGTGTTAGGTTGTTAGTTTATAAAGGTAAGGTTAGATAGAAAGTGGAACATTGAATTATAAATTAAAACAAAGGGCTTATAATGATATAGTTAATGAATACATATGAAATATTGACATACCCATATTATATATATTTAGTGGAAATATAGGGTATGTAGAAGAGGTACATTGAGTATAGGTTTAGTGAAGACATATGATAAGTATAATGTAGGGATAAAATGTTAAGCGGGTGAAGGTTATGAGTAAACATTTATATATCAATGATCCATCACTTATAATAACCAAGTGAAAGGTGAAATTAAGGGTCATGTTCCTAAGCGAATTGGGAATAATCACAAATGTTAAAATAACAGAATAATTAAGAAGGTAGTGACTTAAGGTTATGGAGTAGTAACCTACATAATTAATGAATAGACTGAATAGGTAAATTCGAATAGCTTCTAACGGTGATAGAAAGATGAATTTAGAATAGAAGTCCATTTAATTAAATTAAATTAGTCACTTGGATTTGAATATATATATATATATATATTGGTGGTGAAAGAGAGATATTACAAATGTATTTGACCACAACTAGGCCTGATATAATGTATGTAGCGATTTTTGTGTCAAGATTCATGGAGACACCCAAATAAACACATCGACAAGCATCGAAAATAATTTTAAGGTATTTCATTGGGACAAAGGAGTATGGCATTCTGTACACCGCAACATATTGCCTTAGGCCGGTTGGTTACACTGACAATGATTGGGCAGGAAGTGTTGATGACAGAAAGAGCATGCTAGGATATATTTTTCATTTGGGTTTCGAAGCCATTTCATGGGCCTACAGGAAGTAGTCGATAGTGTCAATGTCAACAACAGAAGCTGAATATGTCACCACAAAAATAGCAACGTGTCAAGTGTCTGGATGAGAAGGATGTTGCAGGATTTATGTCATGAACAAAATGGAACAACCACTATTTTCTCTAAAAACAGTTCAACAATTTCACTATCAACGAATATTTTTTTTTCACAATAAGGAAAAGCACATTGATGCTAAATATCGTTTCATAAGAGAATTAGTTAACAATAGTGAGACTGTGTTACAACAATGTAGGTCAAAAGAACAATTTGCAGACATCTTCACAAAGCCATTCATAGGTGGAAATTTAGTTTATCTCATATATTGTTTGGGAATGGTCAATGGATGTTGTTGCGATTAAGGAGGAATGTTGGAAAATTAATCTCAACCACCACGTTTAATTCTCTAACAACAACCATACCTCAGTAAATTTTTTGCAAGTTGTGAATTTAGTTTGCAGGGAGGGACATCACATAAATGAACTTATGAACATGAGTACATAACCCATTCTACAACATATTAAACTATTAAAGTCAAATATAAATTTAATTCATGGTTATTAAAGGCTTATGGGAAAACATTTATTCCTCAAGTGTTATTTAATTCACGTAATATTTAGAAATTTCAGAAAGTCATTTTTTCCCATCCTATGTATTAAATTTTGTTTTTCATAAATTAAATGTCTTAGATATAAATGTTTTGATTATACATGTATGCAGCAGTTGAATGTAATGTGGCAAAGGTAAGTCCTGAAAGAAAAAGGGAGAAAATCGTGCAGTGAATTTTGGTGGGCATGTGAAAAAAACAGTTACAGGTTTTACTATGTGTTACTTTGCAACCCCTCGTGAATGTAAATCAGTTACAGGTTTTACTGTGTGTTACTCTGCAACCCCTGGTGAATGTAAATCTCAGTAAGAACATTTGTTTACTGTGAAGGAGGAAAAACCTCGATATGAATGTGTTTGGTGCGGTTTTTTGAATCATAATATAAAGTATTGTTTTTATCAAAGGTTTCTAGAGGAGGTTGGTGGGTGGAGGTTTTTGCCGATGTTTTTTGTCTGGTAGGTTTCTCATCTTACATCGCACCGGTGTGTTCCACTAGAATAGCACTGGTGCATACTACAAATTGGCACACCGTGACACTGTGCTCTCCATAAAAACCCACTCAATGCATCTAATTATTGTAGCGTACCATTTCTATACACAGATTCAACCCCGACGCATCCTAAAAACCTGTGCCAAAACTGAAACAACCCGGTGCGGTTGGAGGAAACCGCCCGGTGCACCACGAAAACCCAAACACTAGAACAGGTTTAAATAAAAAAAATTATGGCCAAAAATGCACATTTTTCACTTCTTCAGTGCTCCAGATCTCTTAAGCAGTAGTGCAAATTTTCTTTGTGTGAGCCGCCCTGCCATCGGTGCTCCCATTACATGCACTTCTACCGTCCATTTCCCACCATATCGATTTAAAATTTTGGAAAATGGTTGGAAAATTTAATTTTGAAAATTCTACAACAAGTAGGCCTCCTCGACGCCCAAATGTACAGCTATTTTACTTGTTTCTCCATAACTATAATTTTTAGCTGATTAGTTTTGTAAAAAAACTTTAAATTCACCATTTAAAAAAAAAACTTTCCCGCACAGTTTTCTCAAGTCATTTCGGCTCACACCAGTTCGTTGTGCTGCTTGTAAATTTACAGGACATACCATGACTAGTGCTAATGGTAACCATACCAGTTCTAGATCAGTACCAAAACGATGCACCGTGTTTTTGAAAAATACATAAATTGCGGTGCGGTCGATTACCTAGTCGTACCATTGACTATGTCCAAGTTTGGGAGGGCAGTGCGTTGACCAAAATATGCGCCCTGAGGTGGATATTTTGATCAACACACCTCCCTCCCAAAATTGGATGTAGTCAATGGCGCGATCATGTAAATCACCACACCATTGAAATGTACTGATTTCAGGAGGGCGATGTGCTGAATAAACTATATGCCCTGGGGTGCATAGTTTGGTTAACGCACTGCCCTCCCGCAACTGGTACATAGTCAATGGTGCGGTTTGTTATAACACCGAAAAATTGACCATGCAATGATGCCAATAGAGCGATGTGCTAGTGAAGCTATCCGCCCTGGGGTGAGTAGTTTAGTCAGTGCACCGCCCTCCCGAATTTGTACATAGTCAATGGTGCGATCGGTTAAACGGTGACACCATCGACTATTAGTTGATGTTTGTTGGTGCGTTGATGGAATTATCCACCTTGGGATGGATAGTTTCATCAACACACTTCTTTAGAAGGTATAGTTCATGATGTTCAGTGCACTAAAAATTTCCAAAAGTATCACTAATTTACCGGTGCGGACAAAAAAACAGACACACCAAGCATTCTGCATGACTCGCTTTTTTTTTACACTCTAATTTTTTTTTCAAAATAAATATATATATATATATATATATATATATATATATATATATATATATATATATATATATATATATATATATATATATATACACACACACACACACATATTTGTAAGTACATGCCTCATTTAATAAAAAAAAATGTATTTAATTTGTGAATCATTCACCGATGTCAAAGGAGAGAAGAGAGGGAACAACAGGAACATATGGTGGACGAGTATAATGTGGTTCGCCTGTGGGAGGCATGAGAGAGGGAGAGATATATGTAACCTCACCCTATTATGAAAACCACCCATGCACTCCTAAGGGAGGTAGGCCTCCTTAAGTTCTATGAGGAAGCTACATCCCTGAAGGGCTATGGTGGGTTATTGTGACAACTTATCTTCAGGTGGAATTCCCACCGATAGGCTTTCCGGGTTGGTCCTAATGAGTGGTACTTTCCCACAGAGGAGGAAATCTATTTTATTATTGGCCTATTGAATAGAGGGCAATATTTTCCCTCGTTCCCAGAGGTCCCTATCAGCTATGGAGTAGGGAGTTAGTTGGTGTATTCCCAGATATACATTAGCGTTGATATATTGTCTCCTACATATTTTCATGTCTACAGTTGTCAGTTACATTTTTCTTAATTTGATGGAGAGGAGGTGAGGTTCCTCTCACTACTTATTTCGACCATTTAAAACCATACTATTGACAGGAAATGCATTAGTTTCCCACTTTTATTTTATGTGAGGTGGTCTACGATTTTTTTGCAACAATTCTGTACAGCTTTAGATAAATTTCGTGCTCAGGCATAAGGGAGGGTGAACTTGACTTTTTATTCAGAGCTATTTTGTTTATTTTTTGAGAGGTTTCTAGATATGAGGCCTAATTTTGTTCGGTATCCTTGTAGGTCGATGTTTCATGTACAAATGCAAATGTGGGGACAAATGATGCCCAAGAGGGGTGAGTCAGACTTTTCCGTGAGGATATAGCTTCATGCACTGGAGTTTCTATCTAGTGTTGATGATCATGCCTTAATTTTGGTCTCCTATCAGTATGCTAGTTTAGATTGGCGAGCGTGTGCCAACATCCTCTTCACAGATGATGAGCCGCCAGATGATAGAGGTAATATTAGTGTTTTATTTAAAGCTATTCTAACATGTTCTTTAACTTGTTTTTATTAAAAATTTTAATGAAATTGTCTAATTATTGTTGTGTACTTGTATATATTTTCTATCTATTGGATGATTTGATGGCGATGAGATGCCACTGCCACAAAATGATATAGGTGTATATATTTATGATGATCAGGAGATGGCAGATGCGAAGGATCAAGCCGGTGTAGACAGGCCTGGTCCTCATGATCATGCACAGGTACTGGCTAGTGTGAGGCATAGGCCTTACACTATATTTAGGATGGATTTGGGCAAGTCATCATGAGTAGGCTACAACATCCAACAGTCATGATCATGAGCAGGCTGCACCATCCACATCGAGTCATCATGAGTAGGCAGTCGATCCTAATCAGCATGAGGCACCTTCAGATCAACAGGCACATGATGATAGACATCTATTTGAGCTTGTCGAGGTTGCACCATTGACTGAGCAGGCCTCAACTAGTACTACTATTGATGTACCACTAGTTGATATTTGACATTTATATTACATTGGTATATTTTTAACATTATTCAATTTTATATATATATATATATATATATATATATATATGGGCCACGTATTATATGTTCATGTTGCAATTGTACTTAATTTACATGTTGTTGATCATCATGATGTGTATATTGTTAGGTCATGTTAGCTGATATGTTCATTTATTGTGCAGCTTGAAAATAGATGTGTATGCGATAGCAGTTATTTGACATGAGATGTATATTTTATGATTATGTTGTGATAATGTTATACAATGCTTGTGTTTTTTTAGATTATCATGATCACGATGACTAGATGATGTTAGCGAATTTGAATGTGTTTTTTTGTTGAATATGACGTTTGTATGATGGTTATCATGATCATGATGTTTATTTTTAATATTTAATCATGATCTTTATTAAATATTATATCGTGATTGTAATTGAAATATTAATTTTATATAAAATTGTAAAATTTTAATTATATATATATATATATATATATATATATATATATATATATATATATAGAGAGAGAGAGAGAGAGAGAGAGAATTGTAAAATTTTAATTGTATTAATGTGAAACGATTTTATTAAAATTTTTAAATTTGTAAATTTGTAAATAATTGTAAAATAATAAATCTAGAATAATATGAATTTTTGTAACATAATAAAGTTTAGAAAATAATGCAAATAAATTCATGTACTTTAGAATTATCATTATTTTATTATGATCTTACATACCCAAAAAAAGAACTTTATATATTAAGTCATTTTTTTTGAAATCAACATAATTGAAAATTATCAAGTGAAATTATTTTAACATTAACACAATGAAAATTACCAATTAATTCAAAATACACATTATAATGTTTCGAAAAAAAGAGTCTTATTTATAAGGTACTTAAGTCCTATTCTTTATAAAACCCACCTTAAAAATTAGAAATGATGAAATAACACATGTACCATATCACTCTCGGTTCTCATGATCACCCTCATTATCTTCCAGCTCGCTTGGCAAGGTAACACTATTGTTCTCAAAAATATGTTTTGATCTAGTGTCATGTCTCAATACGAACCACCAATCCCTATCCAACACATTTGGGTAAGAAAAGAGCTGGTTGCAGTGTTTGGGGAAAACATAGGGCTCCTTACCCTCATCCCACCTCTTTCTATAGTTGATACATATCAACCTACTATCGCTATATTCCTTTACATTATTTCGATGAAATGTGTCCCACCACTTGCACCTAAAAATAACACATTGGAACGAAGAGAAATCCACTTCAATGATCTCTTCTATCTTTCCGACGTAACCTAACGTCCCTCGTACTAGGTTTTGATCATGGTGGCTAGATCAACTAGATTGATTGGAATCAAATTCCACTCCACATTCTTGTGTCATGTGTCCATCATCAACATTTTCTGTACGAAAATGGTATCCATATGCCCACATATATGGGAAAAAATGCACCTATAAAAAAGTTAAAAAATAATAGTGTCATGTGCCTTATAATAACCCAACTATTAAAATATGAAATATAGATGTAATTACATTTCAAAGGTGCATTATTAATTTTAAAATGTACATAAATAGATTATTACCGACTAGGTGCACCCAATCCCTATGTTTAGCGCATCCTCTTCAACACGCGGGTAACGACTATTGCAATGTATTTCTCTCTGACTTGGTCAAGAACCAAACTGTTGGGGCATATTTTTGGCATATTTTCTTTTAAATGATCGAGATAAGGGACACTTTTACTATTCAACCGTCTGAATTATTTCCTATCAATATCCCATATCATCTTGTTTTGTTTGTACAATTCGACCTATGGTTGTGTCGCTTCAAAAATTTTAAAAACAAATTTATTGATTGCTTCAATTTTTGCATTCACTGATGAAATCAAACTCTCATATAGTACAAATGAGATCAAAATATACATTATATCGAAGTTCAAGATGAATATTTACTTTGTGTAAATTTGAAAAATGATTAGTCGCTTACTCTTTATCAAGCGTCTTTTTCCATTTGTTTGAAGAAGCTCCCCTTCTCTTTTGTCTTCATCCCTTTCATTGTTCCAAATCATTGCACCTGATCTGTTGTCAAATTTCTTGATGTAGTTAATAGTATATTAGAAACACTCATACAATATGTACCCCTCTGCCATAGACCCCTTGGGTTTTTCCTTTGTCCAACAAAACCTTTAATTTTCTTCATGTACCTCTCTAAGAAGAACATCGAACAACAAGAAACCACCCCAACTAATTCAACCTCATCTACTAGGTGGATTAGAAGATGAAATTGCAAGTCCATAAAAATCGTCGGTAGTTCCCTCTCAAACATACAAACAATCTCAACTATCTCTTGATGCCACTGTGGAATGCTAGCCACATGAATCTCCTTTGATGTGATCCAATGTAAAAATACAGATAATTTAGATATGGCACGTCCTAGGTCTTGGGGGAATTGATGTTTCACACACCCACGCGTGAACAGAGGACAATGAAACTACAAAATTATAAACACGTGGAATAATATACAAAATTAGTAATGTTTTATGATCCCTGCATAGGATAAAATTTATTAATATAGAAAATAATAAAATCATGCTTTTGATATTATACGTACTCTTAGAATATTGAAATGGTCACATGATTTCAACCTCGACAAATGGTCATCCACGATGAAGCAGCACCGTAGTGAAGACTCATATGAAGATGGAACCCTCACACCCATTATAACTTCCTTTGCCAAAGAAAGGGCATTTTTTTTTAAATCCATGGGACATCACCTTCTTTGAAATACCATGAATTAGAGGGACGAGCACCTGCCTCTAATCTTGTATTATTTAATCGTCTTGGCCAATGTTTCTTTCTAGTTTTTGAAGTAATAATATCTTTCCTAACAACCAATGTGTCAATTTTTTTCGATGATATGTGCCTCCATAAAGAAGATGAAACATTTTTAAATATATGCATGGGATCTAATAAGTGGGTAATCTTAAGATGCTCCCAATATGGGAGTTTATAAAAGATATATTTAATTTTCATCCCAATGGGAAATTTCTCAACATAGGTGTCGAATAATTCTCGATCATTGAACATAAGCTCGCCATTTGAACCGAACATTTCTATGAACTCCTTATCCTTCTATCTATATTATTCTCTAAGCCATTCAACTAGTGTCTTTATTGGAGGCCTTTGGGTTCCCTCTCGTTTACCATTGAAAGTAGATATTTCTCTTTTGTAATGTTTTTCCTCTTGGAGGAATACCCTGGAGCAGTCAGACACTGGATTTCATATGTTGTTGGACCATCTAGCTTTCAGAGAAGGCCCACAACATTTACATCCAAAATACCCTTTTGTTACAAGACCTGCGAGATTATTCTATACAATCTATATGCATGGAACATTAAAGAATATCATGAATATCAGAAAAATTACAATGATTAAATACCTAATATGCAAAAGAATATTGTTACGTATATAAACAAATCAATAAACATGTAATTTACTAGAGCAAACTCCTAACCCTGGATAATCATGTGTCGTGTAAGAACATATGACATACAACATAAAACTCCTCTCTGCTGCAATGGGTCTTGATACATAATATACATTTATTCCATCCCATAATTCCTTCAATGCATATACTAGTGCTTGTAAGTACACATCCATATTCTTCACTTGTCTTCTACCACAAACTATGAGAGCCAACATAAGATGTTAATTCTACAGGGACAACCATCGGGGGATATTGTTATTGATCACTACTATAGGCAAGTTGGTGTTCTGAAGGGAATATGGGTTGGGTCCATCCATGGCTATGTTGAGTCGTAGACTTCGTACTTCATCCTTGAATTTTTTGGGCCATGTATCCTCTACATTCTTCATGGCTATTGAATATGTTTCGATTCACATAACTCCCAACTCACTTCCTTGTGAGGCATGCCATCCTTGCAACATAGCTAATTATTTGCAACGAAAGAGCCTTTGAATCATTCGTATTATAGGCATGTTCCTTAATATCTTAAAAGGAGGACCACGTGATTTACCCCTCTTTTTTATTTATCATACGTGTCATGCCCACATTTCGGACATATCTATTTTTTTGCATATTCTCCTCTATATAGAATACAATCATTTGGAGATGCATGATATGCTATGTACTCAACACCCAACATTTTCAACAAATTGTTTACCTCTTTGCAGCTATTAGGCAAGACATTATCACTCAGAATAACCTTATATTTGAATAAACTGTAGTTGATGATCATGGAAAATATTAAATGTACATCAATGCTGATATAATTATTAACGTTCATAAAATTGACCATTTGTAATTTTCATTGTGTGATTATATTTCTCAAAATATAAGGGAGTACTTTATGGTAACTTACCTCAAAATTTCTGAGAAACATGCATTCGACAAGCCAAAAATTTATTTAAAGTTGTACAGTAACATCATTGTCCCTAGCTGGGTAGAATTTGACTGATCTCTAGGTCCAAAGACAGGGGTGGTGGAAGAAAATTTAAGGCTTTTGAAAATTATGTCAGCGATATGAGAATCATCACCTAGATGATCATCATTCTGGAATGCATCTAACAACATTGTCTCCATGGCAGTCGTATCCCTTAAGTAATCAGCCATACCAAGCTAAAAGCAAAAAAAATAAAAATAAAAATAAAAAAAATAAAAACATACAACAACAAAAAAGAAGGAATAAAAAAGTAATATTCTTTTAAATGCTTTTCTAGAATTATATGTATATATTACTAGAAAGAAATCATTTATAAATATCACTTCTGTTTTATTTACTTTTCATATATCAATATAAAAATTAAATAGTTTTTTGTCATGTTACATTTTCATGAAGATTATGAAAATCTCAAAGGATGAAAGAGATGACATCAGAAATATGCTAGTAGGAATGTCCAAAAAGGTGTACAAGGATATGGTGAAATAAATGGACATAATTGCATTGCACGAGGATCCATCTCAACAACACTGTGCTCCAAATGTAATATGTGATCATTGAATTTTTTGATTAGGTACAATAAATAAACAATTTAGCATTAAATATTAATTTTCAAGTATTTTCTTGCAAAAAAGAAAACAAAATGGAACCCATTCAACACATAAAATAGGACGACAAGGAAGAAAAGGTTTCATATCTAAGTTTTTGAGTAATTGTTACTTCCTTATAACAACTTAACTAGATATCATTTTGGTATATTTTAAGTTGTTTTAGAACAATTGTCATTAAACCTCTTCAAACATGTGATAACATACAAAGAATAAACATCAGACGAATTGATTGACATTGGGTTAAATATGGCTTGTCAGTATATGTTGGCATATCAGAAATTAATTGTGGAATTTGTAAACATCTATCGATCTTGTTTTACTTAGCTCCGTCTATAATTAATAGAAAAAAATAATATTTTATATTAAATATATGATTTGTTATGGGGTATAAAACTTGCAGGAAACAAAGTATGGAAGTGCGCCAACAAATCAAATCTTGAAAGATGGCATGAAATTTGGTTTTGAAAGAATGTGTATAGTTCATCAGTCAATTTTTTCTATGGTACGTCATTTCTTTTCGATTTAAATTGATGTATATGATTTAATATTGCAATTTTCATTATTCTCACCAATTTATATAGACTCATTACAATTTATTTTTATGTTTGTAGATGGATGGTGAATAAGAAGAAAAAAATCAACACCATGAAAAAAACATTCCTCAAAATAACACACCATGGAAGTATCTCGAGAAGTGACAATAGTTCAAGTGAAGAATTATGAATATTATGTTTGGATATCAAAGCAAGGCATTGTATTTTTTGAAATATTTTTCTGTGAAATCAGACATTTTGTTTAATGTAATGGAAATAGTGTCCCAATTAAAAGACAAAGGGATACCAATAACTGTCCCATTTTGTATGACAAAGATTTTCTTATATATATATATATATATATATATATATATATATATATATATATATATATATATATATATATATATATATATATAGATAATGCGTTTTAATTTATTCTATTGGATTCTCCATTGTAGCTATGAAATGTAACAACACTTATTAAATATATGGATGACTAATTATTATAATGAAGAGAAGTGAAATTTGATGATATGATATAAAAATTTAATGTAAGCATCACATTCAAATGCACTAATAGAAATTTAATTGATATGAATACTATTATAAGATATGTGTCATCTTTTGATGAATAATGAATTTTAAAAAATCACGATAATTATGAAATGATATAACAAATTAATCCAAACATCACATTCAAATGCACTAATAAAAATTTAATTGATATGAATACTGTTATAAGATATGTGTTGACTTTTGATGAATAATGAATTTTAAAAAATCATAATAATTACACTGTCACAGGTTGATGTTTCTAAAAGATAAAAAATGAACATTGATGCATGTTTGTTAATGCACACCAGTGCGTTTCTACGACCTATGGGCACCGCACAAATACCAATACCAATTATAACACTCTATACGTTTTTGCGATACTATGTATCGGTGCATTTATGTGAGACTGCTCATCGGTGCGTTTCTACAACCTATGGGCACCGCAAAAATACCAATACTAATTAGAACAATAGTGTGTTTGTGTGATACTGAGCGCCAGTATGTTTGTATAATACTCTGCACTGATGCGTTGATACGACCTATGGGCACCGCACAAATCCCAATACCAATTAGAGTGATCGGTGTGTTTGTGTGATACTGCGCGTCGGTGCGTTTGTATAATACTATGCACCAGTGCATTGACATGACATATTGGCACCGCGGAAATCCCAATATAAATTAGAATGGCTCGATGCATTCTATCACCTACATTGCGCTCGGTGCAGTTTTATACCTTAATGACTCGGCGCATGCACCTTCGACTGCCCCAGGGTGATTGTCTAGTTGACACGCATCGGGACAGTGCTAAACGCCCTAGGGCATCCTATATTTTTTTCCCATCTAGGTGCTTGGTAGGTTTGCAGTACCGATGTGTTCACTCTAAAATGCACTAGTGCGTTGACACCTGATTAACACACCGATGAGAAAAACATCCGTAATAACCTCCGACCACCTAGTTTTTTTTAGTTGCGTTGAAATTCTATTAGAATCTCTGCCAAAACCTCCGTTACCGAAAATAGATGTTGTAGATTTTTTTTTTTTACAATTTTGGTCAATTTTATAACACTGAAAACCTCCGTCATAACCTCCGCTATAGCGTCTTTTCCTTGTAGTATTTTCTCCACTATAGTTTTGATTTTAATCTCCTCCACTTTGTATTAAAAGGAATACCTTCATAATTTGATTTCCGCAACTATTTGGTATGGATCAAGACATTGTGTAAACTCTGGGTTGAGAAAAGAATTTCCCATGTCTTAAAATTTTAACAAATATGCCAACAATTTTAGCTGAAATCTGGGATGGGATTCGCACTAAAAATTTGAAGGGCTTTCAAAGTTTCAAAGCCTCCAACTCCAACATTGAATGTGTTTCTTCTATCTTGAAGAAGTTGCAAACAATGAAGAAATATACATATCTATGCAAAGGGTAAAAAAAAATTATTGGACACACTAAACTAATCTATGTATATGGCAATAAAACTCAAGATTCTCTCACATCTTCTTAGACTTCCCTTAAGGGAGTCAAGCTAGTATGCTTTGATACCATGTTAGAAAAATAAATCGAGTCGAGAGAGACTACACAAAAAACAAAAAACTAAACTTATTTTTATTCACCTCACAAAGTTTACATTTATGGGAATATAAATATGATTTCAACAAATATAGATCCTAATAAAGTGGATCTATGACTCAGACATGACAAAAACACAACTCAATACCTCATAATTCATGAAATGACATAGATGAAATTATTACTTCCCACAAACAATGAACTGAAACTTTTGTTTCATCATCCATAACTTGTAATATGTAACAATGTCTAGGCTCCCAAAAGGAATAAATTAACCAAATTTTATAAGGCACTAAATAATTTACACATTTTAAATCACAACTTACATAAATTAAAATACATGTAAACTATGTTCTTGCAATATTTAAACATTGAATTTCAGAATCTTGATAGTTTAGAGAGAGGCACGGTTGGAGGATGTTAGTGTCTTTCTTATAAATTATTCCAAATGATCATAGTTTAAATAACTATTTTTTAATATTTATAATATATATGTGCATGGATATTTATTATAAGGAAATATATAATTATTTTTTATAATATAAATTATATTTTAATATATATTCTTTAATTTATATATTTCTATATCACAGTTAATATTAACAAAAGGTAATATATAATTGTGTTGAGAATTTCATTAGATCAATGAGATATTTTATTTAAAATTAAATTTAAAAAGACATTAAATTAGATTAAAAATAATATAAAAATAATATATGCTTTTTATGGAGAGATGTTAGATAAGATATTGCAGTGAAGCTTTGATAAAAAGATAGTAATAAGAAAATGTATTTTTGGTTTAGTTAGAAAAATTATAAAAAGTAAAAGGTAAGAAAAGTAAAGAAGATCTTTAGGAAAATGATATTGGAATTTTGTAGGTCGATGCATTTCAAACTACTTAGTGTGGTTCATCATCAAGACTTGATGATGAACCACACTAAGTGGTTCATCGACTTGAATGATTCCAATTTGTTTTTCCATAATATTCTCTTTACAAACACTATGGTCATAGAAGCTTGCAATTAGACTAATAAAATTAATAATAGTAACAATAAATCTCATAAATTAAATTCAGTTTATTATATAGCAATTTTTATTTTCAATTATTATAAATTACTCATTCCAAAAATTTATCCATAATATGTATATTTGTGACCATGGTATTTCAAAACTTCACGTTTAAATTTAATCAATAACCACCTTATAAATACTTAATACTCACAAATATACATCCATCCATCCATATATATATTACACATGCATTCAAGAAGTTAGATTTCAAGTTTTTTATAAAACATGTTGAATAAAATGCTATGAGATATGCATGTAACTATATGTATTATGAGAGTTTTCATATAATTAAAAATAATAATAATTTTTATATAAATTTATGTTAAATTTATATGTAATATAAATAATTCAGAAAAATTACCATAGATCCATCTTAACTTTGAATCTATCAAGTTTTAATAAGCGTCAAATCTTTGGAGAGGCACAAAAGTTTTCATCAAATTTTGCACTAAAACAAAATTATGCATCTTGAGAGATTTAATCCATCTTGATACTTAGTATATCTAGAGATAAAATGAATTTTTGTTGGTGAATATTTATTCTCAATTTAATATAAATTTAATGAAACTTATTAATTAATAAATAGCTAGTGTTATTAAATGTTGCCAATAATAGCTTATTTAGAAGATAAAGCAAACTATGAAAGTTCAAATTATATTAAAGAAGATCTCCCATTATTTGTGGATTATCTCATGTATATAACTTAAATGTTTTGAATACTTTGAGTCAAGTATACATTATTACAACATTCACAAAATGAAAACCCCACATGCAATA
This sequence comes from Pinus albicaulis, assembly GCA_034641835.2. NCBI lineage: Eukaryota > Viridiplantae > Streptophyta > Pinopsida > Pinales > Pinaceae > Pinus > Pinus albicaulis. The sequence goes on along the minus strand of CM076573.1, from coordinate 182,074,430 downwards.
GATACACTTAACTTACAACTTCAAATAGCAGTTTTTTTCAAAATTATAAAATTTTCATGATAATAAGAATTTTCTTCTCAAAAGAAACGTAGTGAAAAAAATTTAATAATTAATATGCATATATATATATATATATATATATATATATATATATATATATATATATATATTAATTTTTTTTTCTTGAATAAAACATGTTAAATAAAATTTATTCTAGATATGAATGTAGTTTATTTATTTTAGATATGAATGTAGTTATATGTATTATGAGTGTTTTTATAGAATTAAAAATAAAAATAATTTTATATAAAGTGATCCAGGAGGCTCCAGAGACAAAAATAGGACAAAGAGGGCTTATGAAATCTCAAAAATCAAAGTGAGAGAAACAGGAAAAACTATGTTTCAAGTTGAAGATCTTGTCGTCCTGATCGAAATGGTGTGAATGGTTCGTCAAACCGAGCTTGTATGAAAAAGTTAGAGTTGGTCAAATTTGTAAGGTTGACTAGACAACTTGAAAGGTTAAGGAGGACACAAATTTGCAGAAACCTGGCCACTAGATTCTAGCCACCTCTCGCTGGATTCCAGGTGAATTTGTGGGATCATTAATTTGACTCCTTCGGTCAAAAATAGAGAAGTTTAAAAATGTGTTTTATTGTTAAGAAAAAAAGAAAAATATAAAAAAAGGGGGCTGGTCATGACCCCCGCCCCTATCCCAACCATTAAACCATAATATGTATATGTATGCATATGTGTATGTGTATGTGTGTCTATATATATATATATATATATATATATATATATATATATATATATATATATATATATATATATATATATATATATATCGGTGGGGCCGACGGCCATGTAACAAATCATTAGAACTAGGGGGTCGGGCCATGATCCTCACAGCCCCAACCACATATGCAACAGAGCATGGGGGTGGGCCACCATGCCGGTAGACCTGTTTCCCGAAAGGTCGAACCCACACCATATATAATGTCAAAGCCACGGGGAAGTTGGGCAGACCACCCAAGGTAGGCCCGACCCATCCCAGAGTAAAACAAATGCACCTATAAAATGTTTGCATGCGTAATTTTGTGGGAGGCAGGATTTGATCACCCGACCTCCCCTTAAAAAATCACTTTTTTTACCACTGCGCTAACCCATTGGGCTTTGATTAATCCATCCAATTTTTTTTATATAAACCCATTTTTCATCAGTGCACCCAAGTAGAGGAGGAGCACTTATTTTGAGAAATCATTGTTTATTTGCAGGTGGAACCATGAGAAATATGTAGGCCTAGTGGAACCATGATTGAGCCTCATTTCAGAGGGGCCAAATTTTCTGAGTGTCCAAATTGGAAAAAATTTATATCAATTTTATACCTCTCAACGATGCAAATCTGATGGTGGTGTTAATTTCTCCAAAAGACGTCTCCATTTTCCAGCCATTTTCCAGTATGGGATGAGAGTATTGAATTTTAGTGTGTGGATAGTTGATTTCATGCCATTTGATGCCATGTTTTCGATGGTGCATTCAGATACAGTGAATGAACAACCTATTCTTCAGTCACCATCATATTTGAGGTATATGAAGTGGCTTTTCCATGTACTTAATTGATTATTTCTATGGGATATCTTATGTTGTGTTGATTCCTACTTTATGTATTATGCATAATCTTGATGTTTATTTGCTATTGTCGGTTCCTTCTTATTGTATGATGCATAATATTTATGTCTATTTGATGTAATATCTACTCATCGTGGATGGATATGTATGTTTGAGATCACTTTGTTTCCTTGATGGCGAGATACTCTTTGTCACCATGTGTGAAGTTGTGAGGTTAATAGGAGGTCTGTATGAGTGAGAGTTCCTTGCAGCGTAATGTCTCATGGAGAGGCTTTGCCACTCATGTTGAGGGCCCTTTTCATTGTATTGAAATTCATCAATGTGCATGTACATCATCACCAGTTACAATACTGAATGAAGCGGCTAACAAAATCGAGACATCAAGGCCCAGAGACGTAGTCCGCACTAGATTTTGTCGTATGATTGTTGAAATGTTTTCCTCTTGATTATATATGCATATGTGTTAATTAAATATTAGATAAAATGTAATTCTAACACATCAGACGAAGCAAAAGGTCTTGGTTAAAAGGGTATTAGAAATTTACCTGGATCAAGTGGTATCAGAGTGGTCTTCTAGCTAATGTGGGATGCAAGCATCAACCATTGAATGTGCAACAATGGAGGATGTCAAAGACATGTACGAGACCCTACTCAGAGTTTCCGTGAAAGTGAACATATTGTATTAATATTATGAGAAAGAAGAAAGAGATAACGTCGAGTTGAAAACACTTCTACAAGAGCAGAAGTAGGACAAGAAGCAATTGTAGCTTCAATTGCAAGCCATGGCAGAGGCATTGGAAGAATTGAAGCGTAATGAACAAAGTCTCAAGAAGATCATGATGCATTAAAAATACTTCTACAATAAGAGAAGGAGGAGAAGCAATGATTACAGCTTCAGCTACAAGCCACAACATAGGCCTTGGAGGAAGTGAAGCGCAAGGAAGGCTTAGATAAGCCCTCATCACGTGCTCCCAAATCAAAATTTGAGGTAAACAGTTGTGATCATTCTTCAGTTTCATCTTTGCATGCTATTATTTTTGTTGGAAATGTGGAGACCCCCATTACAGGAACCAGAATGATACTCCTTACCAAGATGGGGTACAAAAGAGGAGGACTTGGCATTCATTGACAAGGCATAACTAAGACATTGCAGGTTGTGTAGAGACCTCGCTATGTAGGTTTTGAATACACTGAAGGAGGATGCTCAAAGGTGTCAAAAGCTCCCACGACATCGATGAAACCGTAGAGGGAAGGGAATGATGGAAACACTTCACAATCATCTTATGGCGACCCATATTGCAGAGAGAAAGATGAGGCAAGCTCTCATCAACATAGTAACATCAGAAGAAAACATACACTATTGAACTGGTTAGGATAAAGGATTGATGGGAACACTTCACCATCATTCCATGAAAGTGCATGTCTCAGTAAAAGAGCTAAGGCAAGCTCTCATCACCATGATCACATCAGAGACCACCAGGAAAGGTATAAAAAGTCTCAATTTTCACAAGTTCATTTTCATTATAATCATGTTACTAATCATGAATGTAAATCATGGCATAATAAAAATTGTCAATTTTTTGTTTTACATAATGATGTGTTCATTGAGTGCTGGAAGAGAATGGAAACACAAAGGAGGATGAGGCATGAAAAGGATTCTCCACAACAGGGAAAGAAATTGGTTAAGCATGTATGGAGGAAGAAGACTCATTGCAGTTATTGCGACCAAAGTGGCCATCAAAGAGCCACGTGTTGGAAACTCCATCTAGAGTAGTGTCTTAAGGACAAAGCACCAGTGCAAAAGCCAGTCATTGAAAATGTTCAACGAACAAATCCACCACATTCATCGTGGTTAACTTTGTTGATTAAGAAATGGTTTTTATAGTGTGTCATGGCACTTTTTTGTGAATCATGTGTTGAATTTATTTTGTAAAAGTGATATTGTTTTTTTCCATCACTTGAAATGCGACAATGATGTCTTTTTCCTTGTATTAATAGCTGGGGTATTATTGATTCCATTTTGATGTAAAATTGACCACCGAGTCTGTGTTATAAACTCATGGAAAGTATGGAAATGGTTGGGTCATATTTGGTCTATTTGAACATATAATTTGCAATAAATTGTACTAAAGGTTTGCAACAGATGCAGGTTTCGATTCATCGCTTATGGTTTTGAAGGACAAAGGTGAAGGAGAAATAAGGGTGACCTTTCAGGACACTTGTGGTGCAGACATAGTACATAACATTTTCATAGTAACGTTGATGCTTTTGGAGGAAGAAAAACTCCTCAATGTGGAGTAATGATCTAGGTGGAACCAAAGACACACACAAGACAAAGAGGGCTTATGAAAGCTCAAAAATAAAAGTGATGAAAATGTAGAAAACTCAGTTTCAAGTTGAAGATATTATCATCCTGGTTGCAACGGTGCAAATGATTCTTCAAACGGAGTTTTTATGAAAAAGTTAGAGATGCTCAAAGTTCTAAGGTTGCTTGGATGACTTGACAGGTTAAGGAGGACACAATTTCACAGAATCCAAACCAACAGATTCTGGCCAGCTCTGGTCAGATTCTGGGTGAATTTATGGGATCATTAATTTGACTCCTTTAGTAAAAAATCGAGAATTTTAAAAATGTGTTGTATCGTTAAGAAAACAATAAAAATATAAAAAAATATGGGTGGGCCATGACACCTGCGCCCCCAACCACATATGCAATGGAGTATGGGCGCGAGCCACCATGCTGGCGAACCCGCTGCTTGGAAAGACTGACTACACACCATATATAATGTTAAAGCCACGAGCTAGTTGGGTGGATCGCCCAAGGAGGGTCCAAAACCTCCCAGAATAAAAAAACATGCCCAAAAATGTTTGCATGTAGATTTTCGGGGGAGACGAGATTTGATCCCCGACCTCCCCTTAAGAAATTACTTTTTTACCACTACACCAACCCATTGGGCTTTGATTAATCTACATTTTTTTTTTATATAAACCCATTGTTCATCATTGTGCCTAGGAAGAGGAGCACGGATTTCAAGACAACATTGTTTATTTGCAGTGGAACCATGAGTCAGATGTGGGGCCAGTGGAACCATGATTAATCCTCATTTCCAGAGGGGCCAAATTTTCCCAGTGTCCAAATTGGACCAATTTTATATGAATTTTATACCTCTCGACGACGCGAATCTGATGGCGGTGTCAGTTTTGGAAACAAAGGTCTCGATTTTTTGGCCATTTTCTAGAATGGGATGACGATGTCAGATTTCAGCATGTGGATAGTCGATTTCATGCCATTCGACGCGATGTTTATGATGGTGCATTCAATTCCAGTGACTAAGCAACCTATTATTTAGCCAACGTCATAGTTTAGGTATATGAAATGGTTTTTTCCATGTACTTCATTGATTATTGCTACGGGATGTCTCATGCTATGTCATTTGCTGCTTGATGTATTATGCAGAATCTTGATGTTTATTTGCTGTTGTCGATTCTGGTTTGACGTATGATGTAGAATATTTATGTCTATTTGATGTAATATGTATTTATCATGGATGGATATGTATGTTTGAGATCCCTTTGTTGCCTTGATGGCACCATACTCTTTGCCACCATGTGTGAAGTTGTCAAATTGATAGGAGGTATGTATGAGTGAGATTTCCTTGCAGTGGAATGTCTCATGGAGAGGCTTTGCCACTCATGTGGAGGGCCCTTTTCCTTCTATGAAATTTCATCAATGTCCATGTACATCATCACTAGTTATGCCTGAAGATATAGTCCACACTGGAGGAACTCCGTAATTAAACCTCTCTTTTTTTTGGCGTGTGATTGTTAACATGTTTTCCTCTTGATTATATCTGCATATGTGTTCATTAATGCTTTGACAAAATTTAATTCTAACACATCAGATGAAGCAAATGGTATTGGTTAAATGGGTATCAAAAATTTACCTGGATCATAAATTTATGTTAAATTTATATGTAATGTAAATAATATTAGGACCAACCAGCGAAGATCCATATTAATTTCGAATCTATTAGGTTTCAATAAGGATCAAATATCAAGAGAGGTGCATACTTTTTCATCAAATTTTCCCCTAAAAAATAAATATGCGAGAGATTTGATCCCTCTTCATGCCTAGTATATCTATAGTTAAAATAGATATAAGATGGTGATTATTGATTTTCAAGTTAGTAGAGGGTTAATGAGACTTATTACTTAATAACTAGAAATTGTCACTAAATGATGCCAATAATAACATATTTAGAAGGTAAATTAAACCATGAAGGTTCAAATATTAAGTAAGATGTCTTATTATTTGTATTATTAACTTTTTTAATGGTTTATGTCAAGTTTATATTATTACAATTTGACGAAATGCATACCCCACATCTAATAGACACACTCAACTTACAACTTCAATGAGTGATATTTTTCAAAATTATATATTTATCATGATAATAAGAAGCGCCTTCTCAAAAAAACATTTTAGATTTTTTTTAATAGGTATTTTCATATTATTAAAAATTTTTAAAACATAATATTTAAAAGTAAAGAAAAATGAGAAAATGAAGAAAATAAATATATCATTGAATCACAGTCATAGATAGGAATAATGGGATCCATGGAAGCCTTAGATTAGAGGGTCTTGGTGTATTACATTGATGAGACTACTTCTTGGATGAGTTCACCTTCATAGAACTAGTCAATTTTGGTTTGGATCCATTAAACTCCATGGAACCATTTCTCATGTGTTCACATGACTCTTAACAAAGGGATCACAGGTTGGGGTGGCGAGTAGTAAGATTGTAGCATTCAATTTTACTTAAATTTTTGGATAAGTTTGGATATAAAAGAAATTATTAGCAACTGTGATTAAAGGTATTGGTAGTGGGTGTTTTTTCTTCCTCATTTGGGGGATTAATATTAGACCCTGGGCGGAACATTATGCATACAATTGATCTTAACACAGGGAACTGTGTGCGCTTGACCTAGCTGCCATTGTTGCTACTGGTTCTCCTCGAGCCTGTCAGCCTGCCTTGGTCCCTCTGGTCACTGCTACGGAGGGTTCCATCGATTTCCAACCTTGGTGCTGGACTTTTTCCAAAATCCTTTTCTCTTTGCATCAAAGTTCGGTTTGGTTTGATGTGCTTTTCCCCTGCGCGGCGCATTGGCAGGGTCTCACGGTGCACTGGGTAGGCGCGACGCATATAGTTGGTCCCCTCTGTGTCTTCATTGCTCTCGCGTGGCGCATTGAGGCAGCGCGGCGCATCGGTCTTGTTTCGCGGCGCTTTGGGCCGCTTGCTGATTCATTGGCTTTTCTTTCACATTTTTTAATTGGCACTGTCCCTCTTGGTCAATGCGATGGGAGCTGCGTGCAAAAACAACGATTGACCTAGCCTCGCAGCTCCTGTGCTTATTGTCGCGGGCCTGCCATGGCTCCTCCAGATGATTCTACAGAGGGGGCTGATGCACAAACAACGTTCTCTGCTCTAGTAAAATCACTTCCGCTTCAACACCCTCGTCCATCCCTTTCTAATTTTGTCAAGAAGCTAGATGGTCTGCAAGAGGTCGTTCTGCCTCCTGCCCTGCCAAGAATGGTTGCTCTCTCACTTGCTGAGTGGGGGCTCATTGGGAAATTCACTGGCTTATGGCCATCTCCCAAAACTATTCAACGTTGGATCGAGAAAAACTGGGCAGACAAAGTCAGTGGCAAAATTTCCATTCGTTTCTGTGGGAAAGGTTGCTACACATTTCATTTTGAAACCAGAGCTGACAAGGACTTAATCTTCAGAAATGGTCCATATTTTATGGATTCCAGAGGGTTGTACTTGAACAAATGGACTCCAGACTTCTATCTCGAGCTGGATGTCCCTAGTGCTGTCTCGGTCTGGGTCCGGCTTCCGCGTCTCTCGCTCCATTGCTAGGGAGATCACTCGGTTCGAGCCATTGGCAATGTTGTGGGGAAGTACATCGATAGGAGCGAGCCCAAGGACAATATGCAAGCTTGTGCATGAATATGTGTTGAAGTTGATCTTGGCAAGGGTCTCCCAGAGGCAATCAAGATGAAGGTGGATGACTGGACACAAATGCAGTAGCTGGACTACAAAAAAATCCCATTTAAATGCAAGGTATGTCACAAGTATGGTCATTTTTCCAATCGATGCTCTAAAATTTCTAATGATGAAAATGCTCAGCCCGAGAAACAATGGGAAATTGTCAAGAGGAAAAAGACTACTGCTGCCCCGCTAGCTGAAGCTCCTCCCAAATCTTCTCCCTTCAAACCTAATCCTTCCTCCTTGTCGACCCCTCCGCCCTCCCCTCCCAAGAAATCCTTAGAGTCTTCTAATCCCTTCTCCTCCATTTCCCTTGATGATGACCTCCCCATCTCTCTACCTCCATCTCAGGACGACACTCTTGCTCCCACTCCCCCTGCAAACCCTTCTCCTTCATTCTCCCATGACCCTCCTCCATCAAGATCAACCAGAAGCTCTTCTAAAGAACATGGGGCCAATCTGGACACTCACAGGAAATAAGGACCAGGCAGGAGATCGAATAAACAACAGAGAGAAGAAAACGCCCAAAAAGATATTGCCATGGGCACTCAAAACCCTATAGAAACTTACATTTTGGGGCAAAACAGTAAGGAAGCGGCATACAAAGATCAGGGAGGGCGAGAAACTCTCCGTACCCCTCTCACCCAATGATGAAAGTCCTATCCTAGAATAGCAGGGGATTAGGGCACCCCTCTAAAATCACAGCTCTGAATGATTTAATAACTCAGGAAAAACTAGGAATATTACTGTTACAAGAAACAAAGCAAGGATACCAATAAATGAGAGGGATTATTGATCGCCTCAAGAAATATGAAGGAATCATCTGTGAATCTCGGGGAGCCTCAGGGGGAATCACCACCCTTTGGAACCACATTGCCTGAAAGCACCAAACTGATACAATCAACCAATTTTGGATTAAAGTTACTCTAGAGAATCTAATGAGCAACCAAAAAATCATCATCTACAATGTCTACGCTCCAAACCACTACAGGGACAAAGCACAGTGTTGGACTTCTCTCCAATCTGACATTGATGAAGAAGAAAGCAGCAACATCATACTTGGAGGAGACCTCAATCTCATACTCCATGCCAATGAAAAGAGGGGGGGTTGTTTCACACATGACCCTTGCAGAACGCAGTTGGAAATTATTATGCAGGACCATGATCTCATAGATGTTGTCCCCAAAAATCGAAGGTTCACCTGGAATAATCGCAGATTGGGCAAAGACAATATAATGGCGTAGCTAGACAGGATATCGGTGAATGTCTCCCTTCTTTTCTTCTACTCCATGGCTTACTCTATTGTTCTTCCATTCTCAACGTCCGATCATTACCCCACAACGCTCGTGCTTGAAGCTCATAATTCACTAGGTCCCATTCCGTTTAAGTACAACCCACTATGGAGCAATTTATCCATTGTTGATCAGATTGTCAAACACACTTGGTGCCAGCACATTGAAGAATCACCGGGGTTCATTTGGGAAAGAAAAATAAAAAGGACCAAAAGTGCCTTAAAAGACTGGCCACGAAATCACTATAAGGAGCCGGAGAAAATCAAAACATAAATCAAAAAAAAAATTGGAGCAGATACACAACACCATAGAGGAACAGGGACTATCCCAACAATCCAAATCTAGAGAATGTGACCTTTACTTCCAGCTTTATCGTGCTAATTGTATGGAGGAACAGAAATGGAGAATCAAATCACGCTAGTTGTGGCTGCAAGGAGGGGACAAAAGCTCCACCTTTTTCCATAAGCAGACTACAGTCAGAAAAATCAGGAACAATGTCACCTCCATCACTGATGATGAAGGCCAACTCCAAACTTCCCAAGATGCAATTAAAAAGGCAGCCTCAAAACATTACAGCGTGCTCTTAACTGAAACCAAAGAAGCTGCAGATTATTCAAATCTGCTTCAATATCTGCCCACAGAAATCAGTGATGAAATCAATACAGATCTCACCAAGGATATAGAAGAAGAGGAAATACTAAGAGCCATTTGGGCTCTTCAGCCAGACAAGGCCCCTAGCCCTGATGGCTTCCCCATCAGCTTCTACAGATCTCACTGGGGGACAATCAAGAAAGATCTTGTCAAAATGATAAAATGGGCCCAACGCAAGAACAAAATTGGAGGCTACACCAATGCCACCCATCTTTCCCTTCTCCCTAAAGAAAATCGACCCTCTACTTTCTCTCGTTTTCAGCCCACTTCTCTCTGCAACTCCTCATACAAAATCTTGACTAAAATCATAGCTACCAGCCTCAAACCTATCCTCCCCTCTCTCATCTCTGAGAATCAAGGAGGTTTTTTAGCCAACAGACAAATTTCAGACTCCATCTTGCTTGTGCAAGAGGCTATCCATTCCAGCCAAGTTAGAAAAGAAAACGTTTTCATTTTAAAACTGGATCTTGCCAACGCTTTCGACCGAGTTAGACACTCTTTCCTCCTTGCTGTCATAAAGAAAATGGGATTTGCCTCACCTTTCATCAACCTTGTCCAAGCATGCATCTCTGGCCCTTAGATCTCCCCCCTCATCAATGGTAGGCCAGGGCCATCCTTCCAATCTTCTCGTGGATTACGTCAAGGCTTCCCCCTTTCCCCCTATCTTTTCATCTTGATGGCTGAATCCTTCATCAGGGCTCTTGATTACAAACATCGCACCGGACTTATCACCGGCATTAAATTTTGGAATGGAGTCAAAAATATAAACCATTCCTAGTTTGCATATGACACCTTGTTAATGGGAGCAGCCTCCAACATTATAGCTCGCAGTTTCAAAATGCTCTTAGAAATATATATGAGTTACTCCAGAGGCATGATCAATTACCTTAAGAGCTGCATTTATGGTTGGAACACAACTGCTCAAACTCTCCAAAGCATTACCAGCATCTTCGGGGTCCCTTGCAAATTAGATTGGGGGAATTTATCCTACCTGGGCATGCCAGTGAGTGTGGGTTCTATGAAAGCTGAAGTTTGGGACATCATTATCGAAAAAATGAAAAGGAAAGTGCAGCAATGGGGCTCCTTTTGTCTTAACCCAGCAGGGCACCTAATCCTCTTGAAATCGGACCTCTCCTCGCTGAACTTGTATCAATTCATGCTCTTACAAGCTCCAGCCATTTTTCATCACAAAGTGGAAGCCATCCTTCATCACTTTCTCTGGCAAGGGGGAAAAACTGAAAGAAAGAAATACAACCTCATAAATTGGAAGCAGGTTACTCAACCTCATGAATATGGAGGGCTGGGGATCAGCTCACCACAGCTTCTAAACCTGGTCTTTGGTGGCAAGATTTTCTGGAGACTCATCAATGGAGAATATTCTTGGTGGAAGAATGTGCTGGAAACCAAATATTTAAATTCCCCGAAGCAACTTCTACTAGACCACGATATACCTCTCAGAGCCTGCACCAAAATCTGGGGGTTGTGCAAAAAAGCAATTCCCATCCTTGCTTCAAACATTTCTAAGGTCCCCAAGGGAGGCAACAGCACTAGAATAGGGGCTGATAAAATAATGGGCCAACTACCTATCAGCAGTAAGCCTGGAACCCATCAGATCCTCACCTTCCTTAACAACAAGGGGATTCACAGCTTGAGCCAGATATCCAAATGGAATATTCACACTCATCTCTGGACAGGTTGGCATTTCCTTGACATACCTAACGAGCTACGTTCAAGCCTGGATAATCTGTAGACTCAGCTCCATGGTATCACCCCCACCAAGCAAAACGAAGATGATTGCTTCTATTGGGACCCTTCAGGCACCAACTTTACAGTCAAAACTACCTACCGACAAATCTATAACAGTGATTGCTCCATGCCCATATGGACTCAATGGAAAACTACTTGGAAATCAGAGACTCTCCCAAAAATTAAATTCTTCATATGTGTTATTCTAAAAGGGAAAGTGCTAACCTCTGATAATCTAAAAAAGTGTGGTATTCTTGGTCCCTCCTGCTGCCCAAACTTTCAAGCAGTTGAGGAAACTATTCAGTACCTTTTCATAAATTTTCCCTTCGCCACTGCTTGTTGGAAAGAAGCCTTCCTGAAGGACCAGCTCCCTTGGGGTTCCCACAACACCATTGCCGACCTCTTACATTTATGGAAGAAGAATTACCCCTGGTAGCGCAAGAAGAACAATGTGGCAAGAAGAGTCTGGAACGCTCTCCCTTATACTATGTTGTGGTGCATATGGCTAGCATGTAATCAAACAATATTTAGAGATGAAAAAATTGAAATTAGGAAGCTATATAACAAGGCAAAAGGACTCGCTCTGGAAACAATAACTGTCAAGTGTCAAAGGAGCATTGACGCAGCTAATCCCTTCGTTGAAGAACAGAATTATATAGGATGTCTTCTCGATCAAAGCAATAGGGACCAATATTATGGCCAAAACAGAAATGACACCAATAGTAAACAAATCTCTAACAGCATTTGGAAAATCAGAATGAAGGATAAGGAGTTTGCAGGCTGGATAAGAAGCTGTAACATGCACTATCTATTCTTTGATGGAGCCTCCAAGTCTAATCCAGGCAAGGCTGGGGCGGGAAGAATTATTTGTAATGCCAATGGAGACATCATCCTTGCATACGAATGGGGATTAGGCCCCCTTTCCAATAACATAGTTGAAGCCCTCGCTCTATACCAAGGCCTCCTTCAGCTCCAAATTCTCGGCATTCACATAGCAATAGTGATCAGAGATTCGGCAATCATCATCAGCTTAATGGCCCACAATCAGACAACCTCCAATTTAGCTCTCCAACAAATAATAAATCGATGCCATGCGCTCACCTAGCTAATGCATGAAACACAATTTATTCATGTCCTCCGCTCCCTCAATAAGGAGGTCGATGCACAAGAAAACAGGGTCTGTTCCAAACCTCTCGGCAGCCTCAAATGCAACACTCTTGAGTCTCTCTGTTTTCTGCCATGAACATGACAAACTCTCTTAGACCGCCTGCAGAGGCATTTTTTGTTTCCACGCCCAAGAGTTCGACGACAACTAGGAATTTTTTTGGAAACATTGAGCCCAGTTACAGCACAACAAATGCAAGATCTACAGGCCTTTAAGGAAAATTATTTTAGGATTTACAAGCTCTAAAGAAAACCTCTCTTTAACATGTTTTACAAATGTATTTCTTTATTGTCACAGTTTGTCCAAATCTACACTAGATCAGCTTTTACAACAGCCAAGCATAATTGGAGTGCAGGGGAAACTGGCCTCACTGATGCCCCTCTCTATCCTTTTTTTTCAAACATATTTCCTTGTAACAATGGAGCCTAGACTCCCAATTTTTTCTTTTTGAATACAAACAACACCCGATTATGTCAAAAAAAAATAAAAAAAAATATTGGACCCTAGGCGGGTAGGGGGAAATATAGGTTCACAAGGTCAATCATGTGCAGAGTAGATAAGTCTTTGAAATGTCACCAGGAAAATAGAAAACTATAAATTGGATTCTCATAGATCTACATCCATATATAATGGTTTCTAAATGGATTTTCTCTCTTTGTATGTGAGGAATTTGGGAAACCATGTAAAAATAATTTCCCCCAATCATTTAGTTCTAGAGATAGAGATACCTAATCTCCATATTTTTTAAGGAATGCTATATGGGCCTCTTAGGCCCATGTTTGTCATCACACATAGAATTCTATGTAATTATGAGTAATAATCGGTAAATATGTAAAGTAAAGTAAGTTAAGGGTTGTTTGAGAGTAGGTATAACCATTCCAACCATATCATCCATCTATAAATATGCATAAGGTGTAATAGAAATCCCATTGGAGCTCCTCCCCAAATTATATTTCTCTTTGTGTATTTGCATATGTGCGTTCTTGATGTTATTACTAAGATGCAACCTTCTCTTGTATGTTGTATGTTAGGCTTATAACATCTGGCATCATTTACCCCTTCATTTGGTTTGGTGACAATAGCAGTTAATCAAGGAGTGGAATAAACTTACAAGAAGAAAAAAGAAAAGAAGATTAACATGAAACTGAATATAAGCCCGAAAAGGATGTTGTTTTAGAAATTTTTTTGTTGGAAAAAATGCTTGTGTATAGTAAGGTGAGTGGAGGATAAAAAAAAATACAATTTTTTTAAAAAGATGCTTGTGGAGCATGGATATTGTCGATAAATTGTATAGATTTATGAAGGAATGAAATGAAATATATCATTAAATAAAAACATAGAGATATGTCAATACTAAAATTAAATTAATAAATAGCGAATGTTGAAAACTATTTACAAGAAAAATGAAAATAAACTAGCTTGGGCAATGATGGCTTCTCTTTGAGAAGATATGTGATGGCTACATTCCATATGAATTGTGTTACAATGAGTTTGGAGGCCTTTTTATCATCAATAAGATTTAAATCCTAACCCTAGGAGGTGAAGTGCCAATGGATTTAGGCCGTGTTTGGGTAAGTTGGACCACCAATTTCCCGATGTCGTAACTTTGGTATATGATCTCCATTTGACTATCATAATACCACAGTTTGAAGGTCTCCATGAGGAGGAAAAAAAGAAATTGGAAAATATATATGTATTTTTATTGTTGTGGCCACAAATATTCACGTCAATCAATTCTCCCCCATGAGGAAGAAATGGGCCCCATTTTGTTGAACTTTATCCTTGGTCATCCACTTGACTTGGTGCAGGAGCTGGCCAAATTTGACAACCTGATACAGTTGAATCCTTTGTTCACGTGTGTGTTTGATCTATGTTTCCATGATCTGATCAGTTGTGGCCTATTTAATGTAGTCAGGGTTGAGAGCTGTCGGTGTCAACTTCTCAACAATGTCTAATGTGTCCAACAATGAAGGAAGGTATGGCTCAAGGAAGTCCACATTGAACATCGGGTGCTGGCAAAGGAATGGGGGAATGATGAGCTCAAAATAATTTTCACCCAGAGCCTTGGTAATGGTGTAAGTCCCATATTAGAGTGTTTGAAGCTTTCGATGGGTTCCAGTAAGGAATTCCTTTTGAAATTTTAACCAAACATTGTCACCCACTTGAAACTTATGTGGCACCTGATGTTGATCATGATGTTTTTTGTAATTGGTATTGGATTTTTCTAAGATATCATGGACCTATTTGTCGATGTTCTGGATACATTAAATAAACCTGGTGGATTAATTATCTTCGAATTGAGCATTTGTAAATTCTTCCTATGTAGTTTCTCAAGATATCTTATTGACAACCTATGTCTCGCCATTAATCTAAGGATTGAATGTAATCAACTTGTTGATCTTATAATCCAATAATGACTAGAGGCCCGATGAAAAGTTTCTTAGGAACTTACTATCCTGATCTAATATAATGGTCTATGGATTCCTAAAATATACCAATACTAATTTGAATAATATTCTGGCAGTGTCTTCTATTGTGATGCTCTTCTTCCAAGCCATCAATATAGCCATCCTGGAAAATATATTAACGACCACCAATACATAGTCATTACCATTCTTGGTAAAATGAAGGCCCAACATATATTTCATGGAGCTTGATTTCCATGGTTGGCTATGAGTAGGCAATGGGGTGTATAGGCATTGCTTCTTAATGGTTATATTAGCAATGGCATAGGAAGTGAAAGATATGATATATTTTCCAACATCCTGTCAAATTTTTGGTCAATAAAATATTTTTTTTTGTATTTCCATTTTCTTCTCAGCACCAAAATTTCTTGCGAACCTACTGTAACATGCCTCCAAAATCAACTTGTAACGCTCAATTAAAGGAAAAAAAATATGTCCCAAATATCACAACAATCAATCATGAAGTTGGAAGTATGGAATTTGATTTCCATTGATCAACATATTGTAGGTGGCAGTGAACTCTGCATGAATTTCATATAGTCATGGCCACCTAGAGGTTATGTGACCTTAAGTGTTGAGAAATTTTCTTAGTTCCAAAATTTTTGATCAACTGAGGAATTCTGTAACGTGATTGGTGCTTCCATTCTTATACTTTATGTTCAAGTGGAATTGTTGCAAGATTTTGGACTATTTTTTATGGTGATCATTTTGCAACTTCCCCCGTGTCTGCATAAGTTTATGATGCTAGTGATCTATGTGGATGGTCATATCCTTCCCCAAAATATAATTCTTCCATTGCTGGAAAGAATACACAATAGAATACATCTCCTTATCATAGGAGGGGTACCTTCAAACAATATCAAAGAGTGTCTCACTGTGGCAGGCCACTAGATGCCCTTTTTTAGTGAGAATTGCACCAATAGAATAATATAAGGCCTTTATCTTAATCTCAAATGGTTTTTGGAGGCATGGAATGGTGAGAAATAGTGCAGAGAAAAGGTGGTGTTTCAGTTCAATGAATTCCTTATCTTGTGCCTTGGACCAAAAAAATTGTTTTTTCTCCGCCCTTGGTAGTTATATATATATATATATATATATATATATATATAGTTTTTTATAATATATATAATATAAAATCAAACCCCAAAAATATATACACAATATATGGTTAAAAAAAAAAAAGTTACACTCAATGTATTAATATTACTAACATGAATATATGAATAAAGGTTGTATGTGGTTGTAATATATATGAATATATGAATTAAGGGTATGTGGTTGTAAAATATTATATAGAAAAAAAAAATTGTAAACCATAACAAAAATCAACAAGTATGTTTAATGACTCAGCTAACCACACTAAAGCTAGGGTTAAGTAGATGTTACCATGGATTGTATGATTTTTTTAATTTCCTAGGTTAGAATGGTCCACATATCCATCATTTTCACTAACAACTAATATCTAGAAGGCTCTTAATCTATTGGTTAAATGTTTAATCATTGATTAAGTTGCTTAAGGTCTACAATAATTAGTAAAATCCCACCAAACCCATTCATACACAACAAAAAAAGGAAAACGCATAGCATAACAATGTTTAACTATAGATTAACCCCACAATAGAACCAATAGAACCCTGTTAGAAACCACTTAGGATTTGATATGTATCCATGAATAAATTCCATTCAAAAATGAAAATAAAACCCTATGAGGTTGTATATATCCATATAGGTTGTATGGTGTATGGAGAGGAGAGAGGAAGGCTACATTAGGTAGATCCTGGAAATTTTAAGTTGTTAAAAAAAAAATTGTCAAGAAAAAGTTATTAGCTTAAAAAAAAAAAAACTTCAAGTTATTAGCTTATTTCACCTACTCCCAAAACTTGGTATTCAAGAGAATAAAACTTTAAAAATAATACAATGTTGTAGTGAAAATTTCCAGATATAAAGAGAAAACTTGGTGGCTACTAGATCTTGTTGTGAATCTATAAAATAACAAGTGCCCACACTATTAAAAAACATGTTATGTAAAAAAAATATTGAAGGATGTAAATATTGGTAACTCACTTTGATACTATTATGGCCTAAATCTACCTCAGGCTGAGAAAGGCAGAATCTAGGGTAACATCAAACCACGCTTAACCTGGTAGCTAGCCCTACTAGATCGAGAGAGGGCTCTCTCCTTGTCAATCTCAGCAAAAAATAATCAATGAGGCTTGAGATGACTTGATGTGAATACTGATTTTAGGCTAGGTATGTGTGCAAAAGAGTTTGATTGATTTTTGTTTTCCTTGCAGGGGATGGAGTTGCTGAAGCTAGACAAGGTGACCAGGGTTTCCATTGAAGTTATTTACAAATGAGAGAACTTGAAATTACATCAAATTTATACATAAAAAGATAAAATACTTTGTTTTTCCTCAAAATAGAGTTTTTAGGAAAAATGCATTTCTGAGCATGCGATTATGAAATTTGTTGGTACTGGAACTTTATTCAACCTCCTCATGCGCCTGCTGAACGATATTGGATGTTTTGAAAACCTTTTTGATGAAACCCTAGACCTAATGAAATTGAAACCCTAGAAATGACTCATACAAATTTAAAGAAAAAAAGTGACTGCAGATGATCTTGATGAATGGAAATGGGCCAGCAGGTAAAGGACATGAGGGAAAATGTATAAAAAGCCACTACCGTCAGATGATCCATGCTCCTAATGGAATGCAGCTGACTGAGCGAGACACCTAATATGCAATGCAACAAGAGAATTTTGATCACTGACGGAGGGATGAAGATACCGACACTAACATTGGCTCCAATGGGGATGGTAGCTCCTTGGAGGTGCCAAGAACTACATATCTCTGGGAAAGCAGGTAGTGCCTTCATCCAGTGCGATATGGAGTCAATAACTTCAACAAACCAAAACCAGAATCTTGACTCAATTTTAGGACTGAAATAAACTAAAAGACTGGACTCAAACAAACCAAACCAAAACTGAAATCAACCCTCAGTTTTATAGCCTTCACCTCAGGCCCCAAACTGAAAGAATGATGACAGCACACACTTGCAATGAAACTTAAACAAACCGGTTATGTACAGTGATACATATGATAACAGAAAAAATTTCAAAAATAGTACCGTTTGAGTAGTTGACCATTGACCGGCCCACCTGGACAATCTTCTCCATTCATTTCTTTCGAAAGGAAAGAATTTTGGCCTCGATATGCAGCAATTCTGAAAGGTCTTTTCCAAAGATTCTCAAACTTGCCATGCTTACCTTTATCTTCGTTTCTCGTGTCCCATTTTAGCACAACTTCTTCTATTTGAAACTTGTCCACCTTTGCCTTTCAATCATATATCTTCTTAATTCTCTCTTGCAGCTTGAAAGTGTTCTGAAAAACCTCCTCCCTAGTTTGTTGTAAATGGATCATTTGATTAATTCTTCGTTGCAAATGATCATTCTTGCTGCCATCTTCCTGCAGAATTTTAACCACTGGAACTGCGAGAGAGGTCGGGAATACAGTGTCAACACCATACACGAGCTCAAAAGGGGACATGCCTATAGATTTATTTTGACTTACTCTGTTTTCCCAAAGTTCATTAACCAGCTTCTTGTTCCAACTCTTCTTATTCATTTCCAGTAGCTTTTTGATAATATTGACCAAGGATTTATTTGAGGATTCGGCCAATCCATTGCGTTGTGGATGATATGCGGTTGAGTGCCCCAAAGTAATTTGATACTTATTACAAAATTCAATCATTATTTTATATTTAAAGGCTATTGCATTATTAGTGATCAACTTGTTTAGACAGCCAAAACGAGACAAAATATTGTTTTCAAGAAATGAAATGATTACCGAATCAGTGGCCTGCCTAGTGGGAATCACCTCAATCCATTTGGTAAAATAGTCCGTCGCTGTAAGGATCCATTTATGCTACGCTGAAGAAGTAGGATGGATCTCACCAATGAAGTCCAAACCCCACTGCTGAAATGGAGCACTTACTTCAATGGGCTTGAGCGGTAAAGGCTGCAATTTTCTCTTTCCTTGAAAAATCTGACATTCATGGCAGCTTTTAACAGTTTTGTACACATCAGCAAAGAGAGTTGGCCAATAATATCCTGCAATCAAAATTTTGTTGGCCGTTGTCTTCCAGGAAAAAATGACCTCCACAATCTCCCTTATGAAAGTCTTTCATAACCTGTTTTGCCTCTTCTTTAACCAAACAATAGAGCAAGACACCATCGAGATCTTTCCAATAGAGCACATTATTCATGATACAAAACTTGGTAGCCTTCAATTTCAGTGTCCTACTTTTGTTCTTAGCCATTCCTGGTGGTGGTGACAGATTTTGGAGTACATAAATAATGTCCGAATACCAAGGAGAAAGAAGGAAATTTTCTGATACCTGAGCGGGAAAACTTCCTTCATTTTCCTCGGACATAGAAGCAATGAGATTAATGTCCAAGGCATGCAAATTTGACTCAACCATTAGTTTGTCCAGCCCCTGTCCTTTGATGAGCTTTGTAGGTTTGATCTACACGTCATATTCCAACAAGGCAGCAATCCATTTTCCTAGTCTCCCTTCTAGATATGTTTGCACTAAGACATATTTAACAACATCATTAGGAACATAAGCAAGGATGTGAGAATGCAGAATATAAACTCAAAAATCTTTCAAAGCTTTTACCAGGGAAAGAGCTTTCTTTTCAATAATATTATACTTTGAAGCTACATCTCTAATTGAAAGACTTTATTGCCAATTTCACCAAATTGAAAGAATTTATTGCTTCCTCAGTCCACTTCACTACACTATCTTTCTTGAGCATGTTTGTGATTTCCCTTAAATGTTCTGCAAGGTTGGGCACAAAGCGATGTGAGAAATTCATCTTACCGTTGAATGATTGGATCTCCTTTTTACTTCGGGGAATATCAATTTGCTAAATGGCTTCCACTCGGGCTGGATCGATGCGGATGCCATCCTTTGATATGATATGATCGAGAAGCTTGCCTTCATTCATGGAAAATGGACTCTTCTTTGGATTGAGAGATATACCATATTTTCTACACTGCTAAAATACAATATTCAAATGATAAAGGTGCTCTTCATCTGAATTAGAAAAACTGTCAAGTCATCAAGATAAATAACTAGAAAGACATATTTTTCATTTTCAAATGCCATATCCATTGCTCGTTGAAAGGTCGCACCAGCATTCTTCAAGCCGGAAGGCATTTTAGCATAATCAAAAGTTCCCCACGAAGTGGTGAACGCTGTTTTATCTCTATCATCCTCATGGACCAGAATTTGGTTATAACTGGAATAACCATCGAGTAATGACATGCGGGATGCTCCAACTACTCGCTAAATTATGTGATCCATTTTTGGAAATGGATAGTTATCTTTCAAAGACACTTTATTCAGATTCCTAAAATCAATACATAAGTGAATCTCACCTGTTTTCTTGCACACGGGCACCAAATTAGAAATCCAATCTAAAAATATTATGGGGACGATGATACTAGCTTTGTACAATTGATTCACTTCCTTCTCTATTGAGGGTAGTAGCTTTGGATTTATTCTTCTTAACTTTTGTCGAAAGGGCTTTTGGTTTGGCTTGATCAGGATGATATGCTGAATTATGTTTGTGTCATATGCCTTCAAATTTGAATAACCCCAAGTAAATACATCAGCAAACAAAGATAATAAACAGATATACTTTGTTTTTACCTGTGGGGGAAATTCCTTAGATAATTTCACCATTTTAGGATTTTTTGCTGATCCAATGTTCACATCCTCAACTCCTTTCTTGGTTGGCAGCAAGATTGGCTTTTGAACTACATAATCTTGGTCGAAAATTTCCTCCAAAGGTATTATACCTTTAGGAATGACATTGTCCTTGAGCTGCAAAACTTCCATCTAATTGACTTCTATATCTGCCTCAACATCATCATGCTCCCTATCAATAGAAGTGTCTTTGAATTTACCTTCATTTTGCAGAAATTCATCGATTTCTTTATCATCTTGGAACACTTGCCAATACCTTTGATTGTCAGGGATAGTCAGGCGATGCTTCACATGAATTTCAAACTTATTACTTGAATTCATCGGAATTTTAAAATTACTTGTTGCTATTGCAAGTGCATCTGTAATGCCATTTTGAATACGAGGGACACATGTCAAAGTATAATCTGAAAACAATCTCAAGATATCTAGTACCGCATTGTGGTAGGCCCACATTCGAGGATGCTTAGCTTGGTATTCACCTTTCACTTGCTTGATAACTAACTCAGAGTCGCCATACACTACAATCCTTTTGTCATTTAACTTTCTAAGAATTTTCAAACCAGCAATTAAAGCTTCATATTTAGCCTCATTATTTGAACAGTCAAAAGCCAATTTATAAGAACAGACCCTTACATTACTTGGCACTTTGTTTGGGGAAAAGACAGGGTTTTGTATCCAAATGCCAATTCCAACACCTTCCCTTCCTATCGCGCCATCAAAATCCATGCTCCACAAACCAGCTTTGTCCTCTTCCAAATGATGAAATTCTGTTTGCTCTTTTACTTCTCCTTGCTTTCCATCAATATTTTGCTGTTGTGGGAAGGCTGATTGCTCAGCGGTACTATCACATCTTTGTCTTTATTTATTTAAGACCTATCTAAAATTTTCAGTGATTTCTGGAATGTCTTCTACTTCAATTATTTGGCTATTTACATCATTAAAGCTATCTGAGTATAAAAAAATGATTCTAAATCAGTATGTACATAGTTGATTGGATGATTTACCGGTCTCTCCTTGCTAGTGATCATACACTTCATCTTTTTCTCCTAGTATAATTTCCTCATCTGGCCAAACATGGGAATAGTAGCATAGGAGAAATCAAGTTGCAATGTCCCTTTAAGTTTTGCTCCCCAAGATCTGGAAAGAAGTATGCAAAATCTAGGAGGAATATCCGCCACAACCACATCCATCAAAACATTTTTAGTCAGAATCTGATCCAAACTGACCACCAAATCTTTGATAATACCAATGCATCTTACTCTACCAGAATTGAAAGAATAAAGGTCATGATACTTTCTTGTGATATCCAATCCCAATTTCTCCATGATTGCCTTAGGCATGAGATTATGAGAGGCTCCAGAATCAAACATAGTATTGTGTAACACATAGTCGTGCAACCTAAGGCTGATGTAAAAAAGAGGTACATCACTATCTTGAGACTGACCATCCAATGCTGGACCAAAAATCAACTCAGGTCGATCATCCTCCACATTTACCATATCAGATAATGGATCTAAACTCAAAATCTTAGACACCTGACCCTTATAGCTGCTATTCGTCATCAATTCAATCAAAGGAATGGATAGTTTTAACTTAGCAATTTCATTTTCTAAGTTAAAAACTGAATTTTTCTCTACCTCTTTAGCTGGGACATCCTTCTTTTCAGTTTTCTCCTTTGATATATTTGGCTGATTGGATCTTTCATTTGCTGATGGTGGTTTGATAGTGGTGGGAACAACTATCTCTTTTCCCTTTTTCTGCATAACGTGTGGATCATTCTTTGGTGTTGTCGCCTCCTTTCTTTTTTGAATTGGATTAATGGGTAAATCTCTAGTTATGAGAAAATATTGTTGCTGCTGGGCTGTTAAAGCATTCATCTACCCCCTCTGATATTCATCAGACTCTTCTTCAAGAAATTTTTCATTCGCCAAAATGAAATTTTCATCTCTTTGTACAGCTGAGTTCTCGAAATACTCCTCGTCTTCAGTGATAAAAATTGGCATATCATCAGGTGTAAAGAAATGATTCTCCTCTCCAATTAAATTCTCCTCGTCATCTAATTCCGGACCATGTACAAAATTCTGTTGTAAGGGTGTCTTTAATCGCTACTGTACTACTTGGTCTTGTTTTCGTTGCTCTCTTTGCTTGATTCTAAATTGTGGTTGCTGCTGGCCACGGAAATTAGGATTTATGACCTGCGGTTCAGACTTGTCAATTGTTAATCTTTCAAACATCTTTTCCATCTTACGGAGCACTTGATCTGAAGTGGAAACCTCTTCCTTTACTGTTACCTTCTTTTCATCTTTCGTTCTAGCTCTCTTGGCAAGCAGATTTGCTTCAACGCTGACTACAATTTTCTGCATGTATTCCAAAGTGGTCGGATCTCTTTCTCTTAATTGATAAGCCATATCAGGATTGAAACCATCCAGAAAATTAATCAAAGCCAACCCTATAGGTGGATTTATATCAAAAGGAATTGCATTATAAACATAATTGAATCTAATACAATAATATTGAATAGACTCACCAATGTTCCATTTGATATTCTCATATTCAGAAAGGATCTGAGGAGGATTTTTCTTCACTTCCCATCGATCCAAAAATTGTCTCTGAAGATTAGTCAATGTAGTAATACTTCCAGCTGACAAAGCTTTAAACCACTTCCTCACTTCACCTCCAAAGGTTTGTACAAACAGTCTCATTGTCACATTTTCTGCATCAATCTCATGAAGATCAAAGAAATCTGTCATCCTATCCGCAGGTTGCTGAGCTGTAACACTTTGAGGAGTGCCATCAAACAATGGAATTTTTCTTTGATAATCAGCGGGCATGTTATCCAAATTTGAGGCAACACAAGGGGTGAAAATTGGGCAGCCATTGCTCTAGGTGGATTTACAACTGGTCTTGGCGGTATAGGAAGAGTCAGAACAACTGATGTATGAGGTGTATGTGGTGTGGATGGAAGTGACACTATTGTGGATTTTTTATCAGAGATAGAAGGCTGCACGAGAATGGTGGGAATGAAAGGAGGCTCGGTAGGAATTTTTGAACTATATGCAATTGTGGATGACCCAAGAGTTACAGATGTAGACTCTTTGAATTCGGGAATGTTTTTTGACACAATGGAAGTCTGAAGATTCAAGATATAATTGTCAATTGATCTATTGGCCTTTTCAATTTCAAGATCTTTGACAAAATCTGGACTTAGAACAGTAGAATCAATAGCACTTTCGGACTTGGTCTCAAATAATGATAGCTCAAATTGTTCATCCAACTCAAGGTCTTCAAGATACTAAAAAACAATAGGACATGAATGAGATTTGAACACAGGAATCACAGGACTTTATCGATGAAGGATTTTTGGAATAAGATTTGGATTTTCATACACAGGAGGTGGATCAGGATCCGGATTTTCCCTAGTGTGTCATCTGGAATCCAGTGTGTTTAATTATTTCCAAAATCAAACGGACAAAATCAACTTGTTCAGCCTATCAGATTCTAAACTCATCATCCAAAATTCTAGAATTATCTGATGTACTGGGGAAATTTGCAAGTCAAGTGTTACGTTTATAAGACTAGACCGGAGATTGACTGAAGAAGTGTTTATCTACTTATGCACTTGCAAAGAAATATGTATTTCGAAGGCTACCTGGCATAACTCTAAGCTCCGTCTGTAGTTTATAAAACGAATAACACTAACAAACAAACAATCTGATCCCCAGTATGGTCGCCACTATGTTATGGCCTAAATCTACCTCAGGCTGACAAAGGAAGAATCTAGGGTAACATCAAACCATGCTTAACCTAGTAGCTAGCCCTACCAGATCAGGAGAGGGCTCTCTCCTTGTCAATCTCAGCAAAAAATAATCAATGAGGCTTGAGATGACTTGATGTGAAGACTGATTTTAGGCTAGGTATGTGTGCAAAAGAGTTTGATTGATTTTTGTTTGCCTTGCAGGGGATGGAGTTCCTGAAGCTTGACAAGGTGACCAAGGTTGCCATTGAAGTTATTTACAAATGAGAGAACTTGAAATTGCATCAAATTTATACATAAAAAGATAAAATACTATGTTTTTCCTCAAAATAGAGTTTCGAGGAAAATTGCATTTATGAGCATGCGATTATGAAATTTGTTGGTACTGGAAATTTATTCAACCTCCACATGTGCCTGCTGAACGTTATTGGACATTTTGAAGACCTTTTTGATCAAACCCTAGACCTAATGAAACTGAAACCCTATAAATGACTCTTACAAATTTAAAGACAAACAGTGACTGTAGATGATCTTGATGAATGGAAATGGGCCAGCAGGTAAAGGACATGAGGGAAAATGTATAAAAAGCCACTACCATCAGATGATCCATGCTCCTAATGGAATGCAACTGACTGAGCGAGACACCTAATATGCAATGCAACAAGAGAATTTGATCACTGACGGAGGGATGAAGATACCAACACTAACAGATACCATGCTATAATATTGAGAATATGTAGAAACATATAACGATATAAAATGCCACATAAGCATACTAATCTATGTTATTATACATAATAATAACACTTAATCAATAATATGAAGGACAAAAAAATTAAGGAAGCACCATATTTATATATTAAAACCCCAATAGGAGAAACACCCACAAGAAGGTAATAACAACATTCTTATATTTAAAAATCCAACCTTACAAACATCACCCTCACAAATTATTCACATTTTACAAAGATAAGACACTTATATTTTATTTTGTTTCTCATGGGACTCCCTAACCTCTATTATATACCAAGAGATATTAAGGAATTGCATCACAATAATACATGTGGGATAGTGGAATTTCACATTTTCATATAATATATTATTTCAAGGGTACTTTACTCCATGATGAATTGGGATATACCTCGTTTACATAAAATTAAATTTTGTTCTAACATAACTTGTATGTTATAACCTTTAAAAGGGAAATATTCCAATACCAACCTCATAGGTCACTTTAAGGAAGTGGAATTATCAAATTTTCCCTTGACAAACTTAAAATGTATTTCCAGGAACACTAACATCTTCTCCTCATTAATATTTTTCCAATGATATAGATTTTATCTCATTTCGAAATTTAAGAAAAAAGTGGGCCCACTAGAAGATTTACCTCTAAGGCCACCTCAACATCCATATTTTCCATGTGGTGTACACATGGAATCCTTCTTCCCACATGTCAACACCATGTATTGATTTTTTAGTTTCCATGGTGGCATATCCTAACCACTAGCTTCCTTTTTTCTTTCAACCTCTTAGGTAATACATATCTATTCCAAGATTATTTATAAGGTTTCCACCTTAACTACCAATAAGTCATCGATTAATGGATCATGGAGTTTCCATCATATTATATTTTTTTCTACTAGGTTACTAGGCCCCTATACCGTTATAAAACTTAATACACATAAATTTCGACCCTATTTCCTACACCCAAAATTTCAATAAACAATAGGTTGATACACCCCCATTATGTGATGATAATTCAAATCCTAATTGTCGATTAAATTGGTGAGTTTTATTAGGATTGGGATGTAGGCTCAATACAAGGGTCCAAACGTCCCAAAATATTGACACTTGATATTTGACCTCCATAAACACCAAGGCTAATTCCATGTCACCTCCGCCTAAACTACAACTTGGTTTCCACCTTCCACATCGACACAACTTTTTAGTACCACATCAACACACCATATCATAATAATCCTACCATGTCAACAATCCACATCAACATCACATCATCATTCCACATCGCCTACCACATCATCACCTTATTAACATTACAATACATCCCATTTTAATACCACATCACACCATATGTTAATAACACCTCAACATTTTCCATGTTTGGGATGTTATTGAAGTTGATATTATTGGGAGGAATTTTTTGATTGTAGGGTCCAAATCTCCCCGTCCCTAACCTATGAAGGATTGATACTCCCACACCATATATCCAACACTCCAAGTTCATCCGCTAATAGCTCTATAACTTATTCTCAATCAATAAAAGTGCAAGTTTTAATTTCATTGAGGTTTTTGTCTATATTCTATGGATTAAAGGTTGATATCTATTGGTTGGAGGTATGATTACCCCTTCCACCTAGGCTCCTTGTTACAAGCTTATGTTGTACAATATGACTAGGGGTTAGGGCCAGTGACCGTGAACCCCCTAATTTCCATAACCTTGGACTACTTTCTAGTGTAATTTACCAACCAATGATAGATGGAAAGGGATGGAAATATCTCCATCATCTAATAGGCATGGTTATATTTTTGGGTATCAAGGAATTTTCAATAGGCCTATTTCAATGATCTCTTAATAAATTGATCCTGAACATATCAATACCCTAATACTAGCAACATGGCAACCAAATAGGCCCCTTCTTGCTATCTCTTTTTCACAACAGTCAATGGTCATGTGAAGAGGGACGAATGAAAAATAATTCTAGCCCCAAAATTTCAAACTTAGTTATACAACCCCAACATCAAAGAGGGGCCAACCCTTAAAATTCAAGGTTGCATCCAAAAATTTATTTAATATTTTACTGAGCCTACTAACCTAATATAGAGTTTTGAGTTTTATTTTTATAAGGAAATATATTTTCCGAAAAGGATCTCAAATTATAAAATGTATACAATGACCTCTAGGGCATCCAAAATTTTGTGCTCAACTATGCATATTAAGCAGGAAAGAAAAGGAGGGCTATTCATCCAAATTCACACTTCTACTAGCTAAAGAAATTTTTCCTCATTCCTTTAGGGTTGTAACTTCACCATATATACTTATAAAATTTACAAAAAAGAGAGGTAGGTATAGTGGCTTATCTCTAGAGCAACAGATTCCTCTTGAGCATATATGAACTTCAATTCTTATCACTCAGAATAGGGATACAACCACAACTTCTCCATTAAAAAATTAGACTAAGAAGGGCCATTCACACTAAAAAATCATAATAATAGCATTAAATTCAAATTATGATGTGAATTCCACTTGAACATTATACATCTCACAACCTTCATAGGAAACAAATTTCAGAGGATTTTATCTGCATATGACATTACTTCATCAAGGAGGTATCAATTATTAGCTAAGAAAAATGATTCACGCATCTAGTCCTTCCTTGATATAAATTCAAGGAGTAATGAAAAAAAAATTGCATCACTCTTCACAAGCCATGTATCTCATTTCCTTTATGGGAAATTTTGTAGCACAATCTGGCCCATCTATAAGGTCAAATATTTTGAAGGAAACTTCAATAAAAGATTAAATTTTTAAAGTTTGATTGACCCCTCTATATATTTTTTGGCATTCCCACATAGGGAAGCATTCTATGGGTTTCCTGGAAAATATATTTTATGGGAGCTAATATGTTGTAGATAAGTTTTTCACAGCTAATTTGCAAGGTTTCCTAAGATTTTATGAAACAAATGCCATGGATACAACATTAATGAATATTGTAAAAAAAATTGATTGAGATATCAAGCATGGACTCCTTTGCTCTAACTGCTTGGTGAATGCAACAAAAAAACTTTAAAAATATCCATATATTTATTCTTCAATATATATGGAGAGTTTCTATATCCTGTTATCCAATTAATCAATTTCAAATAATTAACGAGGAATACTACCAATGAAATTGGAGTTTGGGAAAGTTGTGCTTCTGGTTATTTATATATATATATATATATATATATATATATATATATATATATATATATATATATTTCTACTTTAGGTTAAAGTTTCTCCTTATCGACGTCAAAATCAGTTCCCATTTACTTGTTATATGCTAGATTATATGGCTACAATAGGCTTAAGTCGCCACCTCAGAGCTTTGATTGTTTCTATTGTTGATGAGACACCACATGAAAAAATCAACGAAAATACCTCTTATCACTGCTTAGCAAGTGCGTAAATAATTCATAGTTAATAATGTAGTATGTTCACATCGATGAAATCCTGATAGCATAACTTGCACGAGGTTTATGAAAATGAGTGGTTGCGGGGATAAGTTTCTCATAAATTCCAATAAAACATATCAACAATCAATATATATTACGATATCACCCTTCTCAACTTCCTTAAACCACCAAAGGTGCTCCCATAAATTGTTTACATTATTGGTTAGTGACATCTGCATGACGAAAAAACCATGACCGACACATAACTTTCCTTATCATCCATCGTATCGTGAGCATATGTTGTCTTTTTTTTTTGTAAATTTAGAAGTGCCTTTCCATTTTTCTATTTATCAAAAAATAAGCAGGTTTACTTATAAAAATACGATGACCTCAACCTGCCCAAAGGGAACCTAGTCTGTTGGCCATCTTAGCGAGTTAAAAGCCATCTAGTATTGAAATTATTTTTTCGTCCTATGGACTATTGACTCCATACTATTATATCTACCGAAGTCTGACAAAAAACTATAAATGTAAATGTTATTTGCTAAAAACATGAAACATCCAAAGAGAGAATCAATGAATCAGTCATCTCAAGACCCAACCGGTGCAGTGTCTTTGACACTGGACCCCTTCATGTCCACTTGGTTCATCGTTTTAAGTTGCCTCTCGATTCTTCCTAGTCGTGTTGTTGCATGATGTTGAGATGCCTGAATATCTTGCATTTCCTTTTTAATATCCTGCAGGACTGAAATCACCCAAGAAACCACATGTGGGTCTCCTCCCACTCCTTGAAGGCTCGTGATAGCCTTTTCCAAAACACATTAAAAAGTCCAATAAGTCTAAATAGACTGGTGGAAAAGGGATAATCATTCTCTAGTATTCCCTAGATCAATTATGAAGTCAATTTATTCTTTCTGCATTTCTATGTCTTCTTCCTTGTTCCAACTTTATCCCTCCCATCCCTAAATGATATTGCAGACTTGGGGAGGATTTCCTGTGGTGTAGGCTTTGAAGAGGTTCTCTATAACCTCTTTATTGGATTTCTTGCCTTGTTATTTGGAGCTTGCAGTGGCTTTGACCTGCTTTTTCTTTCCTTTTTCCCCTACCCTGTTTCTTTGTAGTCTATCCTTTTTCCATTGTTGTATATCCTCGTATAATCAAGATTCGATTGTGCCCTGGATTATCAGAGAGAGAGCTGGGAAAACCTGTTTTTACTTTTGTAGATCCTATGTAAGGCAAAATAAAGTCAATAAATGTATTGATGTTACTGCAGGTAGGGCCCACAACCTTTCTTTCCCTTTGGAAAATAACATAGAAGGTATTCCCAATAAGATGTAGGTCTATCAACAAAGGAATACGTAAATGCAGGATCAATTACAGCATTTTCCGACTCAATCACAACATTAACCTACTAAAATTCAGAGTAAAATGCATGACCAAGAACCCTAGAGGGATTGCGCCAACTCCCCAGAAAAACCAAAAACTAGACTCTGCCTTGAAAACCCTACAGCGCTGCATGAAATGTAATTGGGAAATAGTAAAATGAACCTGAGAGCAGAAGCTATTACCACCTCCGCATTATTGTCGGGATGGTCGTACCCAGCCATGCTAGTTATCTCATACAATTGCGAGACTGAGACATTTTGGACAGTGTAACAACCTAATTCCGTTCCTCGTGTTGCAAGATGAGATCCTTTCCCCAACACTAACACAAAAAAAAAGGAGGAGAGACAACACAGGGGGTTAGAAAGCAGGGTATAACCATAGGGCCCAAGAAAATCAGAATGACCATGTCATTCTTCAACCAAAAGAAAAATACTGCATGCTATAAAATCTCAGAAACCTTAACCGTGATATTGAAATAAACCGACTAGAAACTATTTGCAAAATCAAAATTGGCCGCATAGCTATGGAGAATGCCTGCATGCACACAATGAAGCATTATATATCCAACTTCCAGGTTTGGGCAGGGGCTTATAATGGAAAAACAACCTCTATCGAAGGGATTTCTGAAGAGATACATCCAATTTACATTTTCACTCATGGTTACTATCAAGGTTAGGAGACATAGAAAATACCAGATGACCAGATGTCGACACCAACCTATTGCCTTCGCTACTACTATTCCTTCCAACTACCTTCAGGATCAATGCTACCTCTATGGCATGTCTCCAACCTTAATGTTTGATCTCGGCACTATTTCCAAGAATATTCTGACATTCCCTTATGGTTTCCAACTACTCCTATGATGGGTATCTTTATCTGGTGTGTGGTCATGTACCAACTGATCATGCGATGTGTTGAGTCATCCATGCGGTCTGTGCAGGACGTCGCATGCCACCGCCAAACCTCACCTCTCTACCTCCTCGTGGAACCCCGATCGGGGTTACCATATGTTGTCTTTTCGTCTCCAACATGGATACCACTTCATATGCAACATGAATATATTAATTTCTAATCAACAACACTCATATATGTAGATATTTAGTTTCTAGGATTATATTATGGGCTTTAGAAATGGGCGAGGGTTTCATCTTGTAAAAAAAAATATGTTTAGTTTTTTTGCATAATTGTGATATATATATATATATATATATATATATATATATATATATATATATATATAATTCATAATTTAAACTCCTTTAAAAAGAAGCAAGAGAAAAATAGAGAAACAATTTCATAACAATTCTAAAATTTAGTTTAATAATTGACTAGATAGTTTGGTCCAAAAGCATAAATAAAAGCCCATAAATGAGATTTGAAGGGGGTTCAAAAGGGCATAGACACCCATGAATGGAATTGTAAACAAAAATTCTCTTTGAATTCTAAATATATATTGTAGTTTCATTTTAACATTGGGAAGTTGTATTCATTGTTTTTTTCCTGTGGTTCAACATTCATATATGTTTTTCCTCTCTTGGACACTGTATGATGTATATGGTGCTTTAGTTTAGTTCTTAATGAATTTACTTAATTGTACTCATGAAAATTAATTTCAAATTCCTTAGTGAAGCACTCCACATCTAGGAATTCCATTCACATTTTCTTAGTCTTGCATTATTCTTTCTGTAGTAGCTTAAATTCATATTCTTAAGTTCCTTTTTTGAACTCTCCTTTCTACTTTTCTTGAAGCCACTCATTTATTCCAGCACTCTGCAACTCTCATAGATTCTCTAGCCATTCGAATTCGTAAGGATATGGTTCCAAAACTAGAAGATTTGCTTGCAAGCCCTCATGGATTGTCATTCCATCAATTTATTTTAATTGTTTTAAATCAATATCAAGAGGTCTCGGGCACTAGTTCCCCACAACTAAGAACTATCTCCTGAAAAATACAATAGGAAACATTACCCACAATATACCTCCATACAAAAATAATCCTTCATAAGATAAGAATAACATCTAATTTCTAATCACAATATAAATGTTTCCATCTCATCATTACAATATAAACAAGAAACCATCAAACAATTTCAAGTCATCATTACACTATACAAAACAATTGAATATCCAAAAATTTATATATAATTTCAATTAATTATATTTACTGTTTTAATGTTAATAATTACACATTACTTATATTATCATTAATTTTAATTTTCAACAATTTAATAAAACAATAATCAAGGTATTAAATTTCAAACCTATAAAAGGTTATACTTCTTAAAAAATTTCATTACTTATTAACCTTATATATATATATATATATATATATATATATATATATATATATATATATATATATATATATATATATATATATTATTTAAACTATTTATAATTCCTCTTTATCAATCAATAATCAAATATGGTAGAATGTTAAATAATCTCCTTTATGTATGAAATATAGTATGTGGACATTAGGATTTGAACATTTTTATATGATTCATTTAAATTCATGTATTTTAATTTAGGGTTGTCGAAATTTTATTTCTTATCATAACACTCTACACATGGGCTTTAAAATCCACTTAACAAAGTCAAAATGTGACTATTTTTTTTTTAATGCATATAAAGCATGGCAATAACAGTAATTGGTTATCACATCTCCTATGATGATCACTTTACAACTCTATGTTGGTATCTCCCACTACTAAGCCTTTGATTCCTTTCTTCACACAGATGCAATTCCCACCCTGATTGGATAGCTAAAACTCGATGATGGGCTAGGGAATAAGGGCCCTCCACCCATCGAACCTACCCCATAGTTCTAGTGCATCTGGCCACACTAACCACCACCAATATCTAAATCCAAGACATCTTGCAGATTCTTTCCTGAACAACTACAAAATAGTTAACGATATCCCTTTTGAGATAGCTGATGGCATGGATCATGCTCAAAATGAAACGAGTGCTCAAAGGAAAACAAGTATCTACACTGCAAAGTCAACAAAGACACCACACCTTCACATCCCTCCTGCAAAATTGAATGGGAAAATTCAACATATGCAAGATCATGCCCTTATCTACAAGTTCATCAAGTTTTTTCCTATGAAAAAGTCCCTAATTTACTTGATTTACCAATTTTATAAGCCTAAAGCCCGATGTCAAATTGGGGTCCAAATTCTTCTTTACTATGATCTTCTCAAGATGAGAAGACCTGAAAGCTACCATGGAAGGAGGCCCTTACTTATTCAACTTAATAGGCCTATATATGCACTAATGAATGGTAATATTTGACCGTGACAAGGAATGTTTCTCATGGGACCTTATTTATATCTGCATGTATTCATTACTATATCAATAATGGGATCTAGAGACCCTTAAGAAAATAAATAATAAGCTTGGAAAATTTGTATACCTCTCTAAGAAAAAAAATATATGGTTTCTATACATTTGCATGAATAAATATGGCTCCCTCCTAAAAGAAATAACCCTAGAATATAAAGACAAATATTGGTTTTAGACCCTAGACTATGAGCAGGTTCCTTTCAGGTACAATAAATGCCACCATCATCATAATCTCTTTAGAAACTACCCCTTTAATGAGCCAAAACCAGATCTCGAATATAAGAAGGCAACACATGCGAATTTTTCACCAAAATTCCAACCAAGAGATGCCACAAAAGAAAAAATTGGCTCCTCTTATGCCCAAACAACATACAACTAGAAATAGCCTTGAATTTCTTAGAGATATTCCAGAGGAACCTTAAAACCCTTCGTAAGAACTTGTTCTGAAAGGCCAATCCGAAATACCGAAATAAAAAACCCATGAGAAAAAAGGAAAAAATCATTTAGAAGTAGCTCCCAATGCTTAACAGGAATAATTAGGCACTCATCCAGAAGGGAACATCCAAATGCATGAAGATATATATTCCACAGAAGATGGGTATGGAAGGTGCATGTCAGAGGAATGCAAACAGCACTATCCCTCCTATGACATTCAACCTCCTAGCAGTGGCCCTCGAAAAATCCAAAGTGTCAATGAAATTATGGGTTTAAACTACTACAACCAAGGATAGATAGAAAAGGAGTGAAGACTTCAAGAAGAGAGGATGGAAATCAACATTGCAATGTGTAGACACCCTAGGAAAGAAAGAAATAGACTTTGGTCATAAGTATATCTTAGATATCTACTTCTCCCAATCTCTAATTTAATCATGAAGATAAAATGCTGGAATGTTATGGGTCTAAATATCCCCACACTAAACCATATTCTCTATCAGAAGACCTAACAAGACTTTCCAACAATTATGTTCATCCAAGAAACTAAATGTTTTGGCAAAGCTTAAATGAATCAATCATGTTTAGGATATGGAAATATACCAAAAACCTAGCGATGGATTTAGATCGAGCATCTAGTTTAATAGGGATCACCTAGAATCCTTTTCAAGTTAGCCTAGATATACTTATACCCAACTCCTATGTTCTTTATACCTCTCTCCACTTACTAGGAACCAAAATACTTGGTTTCTTATGTAATGTCTATGGACCTCCGGTTCGAGACAGGAAAAATGATATGCTATGCCATATTTACGCCCTCAAGGAACTGGTGGACATTCTTAAATGAATCATTGGTGGGGACTTCAACATAATCACCTCTCTCAAAGAAAAGAAAGGAGATTAGCGACACCTAGAGCTAGTTTCATAGGATCTCAAAAACTTCACTAAAAATGTAAACCTAGTAGAAATGAAAACCACCAATGGTATCTTCACCTGGAACATTATAAGGAGTATATTTTCTCAACTCTCCCCTTGTTTATATCAATTCCTATTTGGATAACATCTGCTCATAGGAGGAAATGATCAACTGAAGTCCTACGATTAGATGGATCCAATCCTTGGCCCATCGCCCTCTTTTGATGAACATTTGATAAGCCACTCAAATTCAGCTTTATATTTGAACAATTTTAGCTCTCGGATGATAACCTCATGGGAAAAATAGAATACTGGTGGTGCAACATGTATCACTTTAAGGGATCAATACGTATGTATTTCTCAAAATTTAAAACAATTCAATCTCCTTCTAAAAAAGTGGAACCAACAGGAATTTTGAAATATGTTCCATGCAAAATATTCCATGAAAAATGAAATTTCCATCCTCCAACAAGAAATTATCCTCCAAGATCCTTCCAGGAGATAGAGGACATAGAAGAAGTGATAACCAAACAACTAGAGGATCACTACAAGCAAGAAGAGCTACATTGGGAATAAAAATAAATGGAAACTAGCTTAAGGAGGGAGAGAGGAAGACCTGTTTCTTTCAAAAATCCACCATTCAACATATCCTCCAACCACATCATTTTCCTTTGCTACAAAATATTCTAAAGCCATTCCATAGCCATTCTTTCAATAGGGGAAAGGATTGTTTCATTTGGGGGATAGGGTAGGGAGTCTTTCATTTAATATTTAGGTTATAGATTATAAAAATATTTTGGATTCATTCAATCGTCCTCCACGACTCTTTGGATATAGTGAAAACTCAAACCTCACATCCATATAAAATAACATGACTAAGGAGAGTCTCAAAGAGGATATATTTTTATCTAGAATCCAAAGTTCTATTGAATTAAAATATTTGTCAAGCCCATAGTAAGATGTTGAACCTCCATTTATCCTTTTATGAATGTTTTAATTCCATTGAGCATATTATGTATGTCAATTCCCATATTATTTGTATAAAGAAAGTTCCTCCAAGGACTTTTTATTGTAGATGAAAGTATCATAGGTGACCTTTTGGATTTAGCTATCATGACTTTAGCTATGTTAGTATTTACAAAAAATATTCATATTCGAGTAGGAATCTTGGATGATTTTGAGTTTTTTCAAAGGATGTAAAGGCTCCTTGCCAAAAGAACAATATCTTTAGCATAAAGGAGATGACTTATGAAAATACTAGTCAGTGTGAGACCAACACAAGTTGAATCTTCCAATTAATCTTCTAGCTTATCAATGTATATGCCAATAAGGGCAGGTGATAAGGGATACCATTGCTTAACTCTAATATTGCATTTAATTTCATATGACCAACCCTTAGTGATCATAATCTTGGTAACATCATTCCCATACAACCTTTTCATAACAACCCTGAAATCTAAAGGAGCTATTGTCTATTTTAGTATTTTCCACATATTTATTCTAGAAATGGTGTCAAATGTTTTTCTAAATTCAAACAAACAATTTAAGATAATATTTGTATAATTTTGGTATTCTTCTGGAATTATCCTAAGAGAAAAAATATGGTCCATGAATTTCAAGCCAAATGATATTCTTCTTTTCCAAAATATGTCTTTACAACTTGCTAAAATTGTGGCTAATCATAATGTTCCTATAATTAGAGGGAATATTTTTATCATCAATCTTAAATATAGACGCAAAAAGGCTTTGCATCTGAGGATTAGGGAAGTATATCTTCACCGTTAAATTAAATAACTTTGTATGTGCATAATGAGGATAGATTCTCCGATTTTAAACTTTCCAACTTGGGCGCCTTCGATATCCTTAACTTTCCCATTAGCTTGTTACCTAGGACTCAATATCTTCGAAAGAAAATATATCGTCCTTTATATAGGTATTCAAAATGGGGTTCGCATCGTTAGGGAGTCATAAATCTGAAAATAAGTTATGCTATTTATTTCCATTTAATTAAACTTATTAATTAAAAATAAATGTGATATGAACATTTGTGAGCTAAACAAAAGTTGGGGATTTTTATGTGTGTGGCATTACGGTATTGTAATCAAGCCTATATATATGTTTGAATCATATATTAATTCATTTTATAATAATAATAATAATAATAATAATAATTCAAACTAAATTTATATTAACATAATTTTATTTTATTTACAATGTGAGATGTATCATGATGTAAGTATTTTGATTGCTAATCATATAATATATATGGCTACACTAGTTTTATGAAACAAAAATTTCCTCAGGAACATTCTATTTATACCATTATAGATCCATATTAAGCATGGATCGAGCATGCCCTGAAAAATTGGAACGAAAATGAAATTAGTGATATTAAAAATATTTTAATAATACAAACTTATTTTATATTTCTTTTAAATAAAATATAATACATAAATAGTTTAAATTAAACTATTTTACATTGCATGTACATTTATATTTTTTATTTATGGACTACATGGCTCACATTAAAATGATTTTTTTGTTATTAAAAAAATAAATTAAAGGAGAAGGCATGTGCACAAATTACTCACAATTCAATTAATATATTCAATCACAAACCCCATAAACATGTCACATAAATAGTACTTTATGAGATCCAAGAATTTCTAAAATGAGATATTATTGTTGAGGAAATATATCAACAAGACAATCCTACCGATATATTATTCCAAGTCTCCTCTTTAATGCTTATATTACATTATTACAAAGATTAATACCAAAATGAAAAATTACAATTCACATGTCACATTTATGTGCTTGATCTTCCTCGACATTGATCCCCACTCTAAAGTCTCTTGGAAAATGCTCTTTTCACCACCACAAATTTCAAGCTTCCCATTCAACTCATTTATTAAATAACCGTCTTTCACCATCTTTGATTAACTTTGTATAATTGACGCTTCTCAATCTTCCATAGGAAAATATCGATACTAGACCATCGTAAGGACAAATTCCTATCTATGAAAATGCAGTGAACTCTAGTTTTCATAGTGATAAAACTAACTAAAAGCACTCATATATTCACACTAAGGTGTATGGGTTCAAAACACACACACATACATATTACATTCATATTACTTTATTATATAGAGTTTTCTAGATCTAACTTATTCCTAAGTTAGAAGGAGAGATTGAGAGAATTTCTCAACCATCACAAGCCAACATCTTGAATATAGGATGTAAGAATTAATTCCAACATCCCCTCTTAATGCTTACATTATTGAAAACACAATTATTATTTAGCTTCTCAGTATAGGCTCGATCAAGTTGCCTCATAACCCTCGTAAAGGTGTAGTCGGTGAGTTGGATTCCCGAGTTTGACTCCTGAACTCCTGAATCAAAGACCTCCTGAAGTCAATTACCAAATAGCGTCCCATGCTGTAGCATAACCTCATTAGAAGACCACTCCATTTCTTCAAAGAATGAGGGATCGTTCCCTAGATCCACAACTTCCATACTATATAGACAACCATCCATATTGAACCTTACTTCCACTCAATATCTTCAAACATAATTGATTACATGTTTGCAATAGATGAACTGCTAGTCATTCTATGGACGAGCTCCCATCTACCGAGATACATGGGTGCAAACCACTATATTCGCTAGTTATATAGAAGAGCAGTCTAAATACGAAATGTATCTAGATTCAGTTACTACATCATAGCCTTTTTACCTGATTTTGAAAAATCATCCTCACTTAATTTAAAAACAATAATATTACTAAACCACAAAAATTTTGAACATGGTATGCTTATGGATGTGAAAGTGAGAGAAATCATGCCTTTAACCATAGTTTCTCGTCTCCCTTCCAATTCAAGCTCATTTGGCCTGAGGTACATAGATGAAATATAATGCTTCAAGTATCCCACACGTGATTGGCCGTAGATAAACTCTGCCGATTATACAACTTGCAAGTACACCGCACTCAAGAGGATGAAATACAGGAACAAAAACACGGTTACTTGAAGCTTATGACTAAGCAGCGCTGCTCACAAAATCCCGCTTGGTAAAAACATAGAAAAACATGTTAGAAATATGAATAGGGAGCTGGATATTGTTCTCTCTGCTGTATATTCTCTTCAAATTTACTTCACACGCTCTAACCAGAGATCACTACAACTTGGTGCAGTCAGCTTTGCAGCGTAAATTCAGATTTGCAACGTGAGATTTTGAGCCCTAGTTCTAGTGGATCCCTACAACTTTTTCAGATAATCCGGCACTTTTGCCCTTGAAAACGCCCTCTGCAGCTGATCTAGAGAATTAGACCATAAAGACATAGATTGGCCAGTTCCAAGATCCATAGTG
Source organism: Pinus albicaulis (assembly GCA_034641835.2). NCBI lineage: Eukaryota > Viridiplantae > Streptophyta > Pinopsida > Pinales > Pinaceae > Pinus > Pinus albicaulis. Next base: position 182,035,278 of record CM076573.1, on the reverse strand, counting down.
AGGGCTTTGATCAAGCCAGCTCGATGTGCTACAACAACATTACCAAATTTGGAGGGAAATCGACAAACTTGTCACTTTACAATCTTAAAAGTACCACCCTCTTTCACTTAATTACCTCCCTATTACCGCTTCTTAACAGTGTTTTCCTAAAACCACCAATTCACAGCCACATCAATAACCATAGTCAATGTAGTCATCCACAGAGTGCCAAATGAAACCACTTCCTTCCTTTCTAGCCCTAAATTTCTTCTACAAGAAAATAATGGAATGATACATGAGCATACCAAGTTTCGAATACCAAAAATGCATCGTCTGACAACTACAAGTTGTGACTACACAAGTGGCAATACAAAAAAAGATCATTCATGGCCAATAAGAAGAGATAAAAAACCCTTCCCCTTGCAATTTCACAAAGCCCACAAATCTAACAACCACGATTAGAGTTGGCAACAACTCATGGAGGATCTATCAATGGCAACATCATAGCCTCTCAGCCCTTGCAAGGACACAATAGTCAATTCCGTAGCTCCAAATCGATCACTTTTCCCGCAACCTCAACAGATCTCGCATCAATAACATTCCCTTGTTGACAGCATGTTATTGGTGATATTCATAAGCCTGCAATATACCCTTTTGTCTCTACAGGTCTGACTAACAAAAAATTACCACTTATATATATAAACTAACACACTATTGTGCAGCAACAAAATACATTCTCTCTCTCTACCCCTGGGCCTTCCCATAAAGGGTTAGCCTAGATATGCTCTGATACCATGATAAAACTAACTAAAAGCACTCATATATTCACACTAGAGTGTATGGGTTCAAAACACACACACAAAGGTTACATTCATATTAATTTATTATATAGAGTTTTCCAGATCTAACTTATTCCTAAATTAGAAGGAGAGGTTGAGAGAATTTCTCAACCATCAGAAACCAACATCTTAAATATAGGATGTAAGCAACAATTCTAAAACATAGTTGTATAGGTGAGTTGTCTCAATAGTCAATTATGGAACTCACTTTTCTACACACAAGGATCTCATAACATAACTTGTAATTGATGCTAGGAAGCCATAAGGAGAGCAAGAACCATAAGTATATAAGAAATTCATACAATTAACTTAGCGAAAAATCATGTGGAAATCCACTAATTTAATTATATTCCTTTGTTAATTAATTGGTTCTTCACTTTAGAATAACAAACCCCAAAAAACAAAATTAATTTAGTAGCTCACACATGATTTCTTTAATTAAAATAATCTAAATACATCAAGAAGCTCGTTCAATTGCTAGCTAGGAAAATTCTTTGACATGCAATTTACTAATTGGACTCATGGCTATCTATTCAATCTTGCATGGAATCTTATCACTAGTGATCAAGACAATGCAAATTGTTGTTTACTTTTCACTGAATGGTTTATCAATTAAAGCATTGAGAGATGGGAATTTGTTACCATTACTAGATCCAAAAGAAAATCATTGAGATACATTCCTCTTCTGAATTTAATTCTTTGGGGTCAAACCGTCGACAATGGAACACATGAAATACCAAAACATTGTCTCTAAGATACCTTTTGTAATGAAATCCCAAGCCCCCACCAATTCATGTGGAAGTCATCATTGGTGTCTTGAATATTTGCGGAGAAACATGCACTTCCATGTCCACGAAGGAATTTAACTTCTGAAAAATAAAAGAAATATGAAAAGAGGAAACTGTGTCCAATGGCTCTCTCCTCATAGCGACAAATGCCCTCGGCTCCTACATGTACCATAACGCCCCGCAGACCTCCTCTTTTAAGTTTTTTGGAAATTGGAACCAGAATATTTTGATACTCTATCAATTCGTGGCTGCAACCTATCATCATTATGATCAATTGACATCATCTTAGATGAACACGCCGAACTACCGAGGATTTGGCTGTTATTGTGCTTGTCATTGGAGAAACAAGTGCTATCTGTAGAAATTTCTGATTACTTCAAAACAACAAGAGAGAATGAAGATTCCCTCTACAACACAAAGTTTTCAGACTTAATTTGCCGAATGAACAGAAACAATTTAGGAAAATTTTCTTAATTCATAAAAGAATAAAAGAAATAAAAAATCAGCCATCTGATTCTTCCTCCTTGAGAGGGATCTACAAAGTGTAACAGTGGACTGTAGAACAACAGTTCTCACAAAACTTCTCTCTCCTCAAAAAACTGCACATACAGTGCTTACAAATTTGTTGTGTAACAGCCTGCGTGCTACAACAAGTCTATGTTTCTCAAAACAACGTATTAATATGTAAAAACGTGTTCACAGCAAATACTTTTTTTTTATTTCTTTCTTACTAAAAGCCTTCAGGATATTTTCCTTTTATAAGGCGTGGTTAATAAAAAACAATTAAACTGATCCATAAAACCCGAATCTCAAATTATATGAAAGCTTCATCGCATCCGTAATCAATCGGCGATCAACATTCTAGTGGAAAAAAGGTTAACACCTTTGTGATATGCGATTTGCAATTGCACGATTGCAATTGCGATTATGTGGGGCCCATATTGCATCAAAGCATCAGAGTATCAGAGATTTTTTAGTTGCGCAATAGGCATGCAAACAACTTTTGCGATGCCGCGATTGCGATTGAGGTGGGACCTCATTACATCACTTAAACTCTTTGATGTGCACTCTTTAAGTTCTTTGATGATTTGCGATGCGATAGTGTTAGAACTATCATTGCATCGCATCGCTGCTTTGTATTGCAGCGAACTTATGCCGCCTCAGTCATTAACTTTGCCAATATGTTGGTGAGGATTTAAAGCCTGTTTCAACTTTGTAATGAAAGCTCTGCGCTGCTGGCGAGAATTTGAGTCTGAGCATTTACTCTGCTCCTAAGAAGTCAACTACCACTTTAGATAAATATCAAAGGGGCCAATTCTTATCTGCTCTGCAATTCACTTGTGCGGGCTTTCCAATCCTTTTGTAATTCTTCAAGAAAAAATGGCAACCGCCTTTGCTAAGACTTCAATGTGCCGCACTCCAGTCATTCTACAATTACTGTTAATTGATATCAGTTTTTGGAATTAATTTCCAACACTCCCCCTTAGTTTCAACTGCTGGGTTTTTCTTCATACCCAGGCATTCCCTGAAATGATCAAAGCTTTTCTGCACTAGTGGCTTTGTGAGGATATCTACAAATTGATCCTCTGTTCTGCAATGTTGTAAAAAAATCTCACCATTGTTAACCAATTCACGTATGAAGTGAAACTTGGTGTCAATGTGCTTTGTCCTTTTATGAAAGACTGAATTCTTAGACAATGCTATCACTGAGCTATTGTCACAGTAAATGGGTGTGCCCTTTTCTTGTTCATGACACAAATCTTTGAGAAATCTTCTCAGCCATACTACTTGGCATGCTGCTGCTGTTGCAGCCACATATTCTTCTTCTGCTGTAGATAAAGCAACTATCGGTTGATTCTTGGAAGCCCATGAAACTGCTCCCGATCCCAAATGAAACACATATCCTAATGTGCTTTTCCGATCATCAACACTTCCAGCCCAATCACTGTCAGTGTAACCTGTCAACATGAAACTTTCAGAAGAGGAGTATAATATACCAAACCCCTTCGTTCCATTTACATACCTTAGAATTCTCTTGGCTATGTACCAATGAGTTTCTTTCGGTCTTTCCATGAATCTGGAGATTAAGCTAACAACATGCATAATGTCTGGCCTAGTTGCAGTCAAGTACATAAGGTTGCCAACTATGCTCTTATACAACTTTGGATCAAAATCATTACTTTTATCTTCTTTACTCTATTGAGATTGCAACAAGATGATGAGCTTAGTGGAAAGGAGTCACCTTCACTAAGTGGGCCCGCAGGCTATTTTTGGCGCAAAGTCTATTTTTAGACTATGTCTATTTTTAGACATATGGATCATGTTCTATGAGTTGCAAGATGCTATTTGTGGATGGTTGGTCAAGTTGGAAAATTAGATGGACTTCTATTTTTAGACATATTGGGCGGAATCTATTTTTAGATTGCCAGTCTAAAAATAGATATGTCGAATATTATTAGCTCTTAATAATATTTGGACTATAAACATTATCTTATTCTCTTGGAGCACTTCAGTTAAGTGCACAGATGTGGCACAGGAGCTGACAGAAGGAATTACGCTATTCCTAAGGGTTAAATGGAGCTATTGCATGGATACTTCAGTTAGAACTCATGTGACAGAGTTTGGTGGAGTTGATTGAGGAAGTTAGTGGAGTTGTATTCAGTTTAACTAATCTAAACATAGTTGAGCTATTTGTATTCAGTTTAACTAATTGATACAATTAGTGAGAGTAGTGTGAATTAATTATTAATTAATTCACTAATTATAAACTCATAAATCAACTAAAGAATGCATCAGTTAACTTCAGTGCATGGACAGTTTCAGTGGAGACCAGTGCAGAAATAGGTGAAAGAGCAGGTTAACTATCAGTTATGACTATATTGTTGCTATTTTCAACACACAGATAGGTGGAGTAGCCCATTGATCACAGAAGAGAGGCATGCAACAGGGAGCAGATTGAGCACAAGCTTTGTAAGATCCAGTTGTGGTGTGTAACAATTGAGATTGTACCTGTATTTGTGGAGGAGTTTGTACAATGATTGTTACATGATCTCTATCATTATAATATACAGATAGTTGGGGGTTTTCAGCTTTAAGCTTTCCCATAAATACTGTGTTTATATGTGTGATTGTTTATGGTTTTAATGTGCGCATGCGATTGTTTATATTTCCGCAAATTGATGATCAATAGTAGAAGAGGTTATGTATTATGCATGAAGCTCAAATAGTGTGTGATTAGGATAATCTCGGTGAATAATTTAACAGTTATTCAATTTTCTACATACTCAACTTCAACCCCATTACTGTTGGAGTCACTGCTGACTTGTTGTTCTGCATGTTGAATCTCTTCAACACTGCTTCTACATATTTGGCTTGAGAAATGAAAACACCATTTTCACTTTGGTCTACTTCAATTTCAAGAAAATATCTCAAGAACCCCAAATCAGTCGTTTCGAACTCACTTTTCATGACTGCTTTAAAATTAGCAATGAGAGAAGCATCATTGCCAGTAAAAATCAAATCATCTACATATAATACAACAATAAGTATTTTACCGTCATTCTCCTTTATGTAGAGTGTGGGTTCACCATCACACTTCTTGAACCCATTCTCAATCAGGTAAGCATCTATTCTATTGTACCATGCTCTTGGAGCTTGCTTCAACCCATAAAGAGCCTTCTTCAGTCTGCAGACTTTATGCTCTTGGCCTTCAACTTCATAACCTAGATGTTGTTCAACATAAACCTCTTCTTTTAACACTCCATTGCGGAATGCAAATTTAACATCCATCTGATAAATCTTCCATTTGTGTTGTGCTGCAATAGACAACACTATTCTGATTGTTTCCATCCTTGCTATTGGTGCAAAGGTTTCATCATAGTCTCTGCCTTGTTGTTACTTGTAGCCTTTAACAACAAGTCTAGCCTTGTGCCTTTCGATCTTTCCTTCAACATTGCTTTTGGTCTTATAGACCCACTTAACTCCAATGGCATATTTTCCTTCAAGGAGATACACTAACTCCCATGTTTTACTCTTCTCAATCACACCAATCTCTTCATTCATTGCTTCAATCCATTTATCATCAGTTACAACATCTTCAAAATGAATTAGGTCATCAACATGACCATAGAAAGTGAATAATGAATTCAGACCGGTATTGTTACTTACCTCTCCTTGTTCATAAATCTCATTCAAATTTCTAAATCTTGGTCTTCTTGGTGTGCTTGAAGTTTCATTCGAACTTGAGGGCGTTCCAGATCCCTACAATGTGCTTGGAGTAGCACTTCCTTGACTTCTCAAGGCTGTTCGAATTCCAGCTTGTGGTGTGGTTTGTTGTGCTTGCGGTGGTGGATTAGGAACCACCAAAGAAGGGTTAACAGCTATTGTTCCTTCTTCTTCTTCTTCTTCGTGAGACAGAGTTGTCTTCACGTTCACAGTCTTTTCTAGACTTCTATCCCAAGCTTCTTCTTCATAAAACTGCACATCTCTTCTTACAATCAATTTCTTGGTGGATGGATTATAAAGTTTGTATATTTTTTACTCATCACAGTAGCCAATAAAGACACACTTCTCCCCCTTACTATCAAGCTTCTTCCTTAGCTGATCTCGTACATGTGCATATGCTACAAATCTGAATACTCTCATGTGAGTCATAGTTTGCTTTTGTCCACTCCATGATTCTTCTAGTATTTTATTCATGACAGCTTTAGTCGGGCATCTGTTCAATATGTAAACTGCGCAAGTGATAGCTTCAGCCCAATACTCATGCGGAAAGTTTTTTGCCTTTAGCATACTTCTGACCATGTCCAAAATGGTCCTATTCTTACTTTCTGCAACACCGTTTTGCTGAGGTTTATACCTCACGGTAAATTTCTTTTGTATGCCATTCCCTCTGCAAAAGTGAAAAAAGTCCTTAGAGATGTACTCTCCACCTCTATCTGTTCTGAGCACTTTGATGTAATGCCCACACTGCGTCTCAACAAGAGTTTTGAAGTGGTGAAATTTCTCAAAAAATTCACTCTTTTGTTTTAACACATACATCCATGTATTTCTGGTGTAGTCATCAATGAAAGTTAAAACATATTTATTTCCAGCAAATGATGGTATTTGCATCGGTCCACACACATCAGAGTGAACAATCTTCGAGGGTGCTCTTGCCCTTATACTCTTTCCTGCTGGAAATCTTTCTCTGTGTTGTTTGCCTAAGATACAACCATCACAAAGCCTGTCTGGATTCTCAATCAATGGCAATCCCTTTACCATTCCCTTTCTGTGCAATAGATTCAAGCCTCCAAAATTGAGATGTCCAAATCTCAAGTGCCATAACCAATTTTCATCTTTCACTTCCTCTTGAAAGACTTCTTATGTTACAGCTGCAATAGTTCTTCCTTCCTTCAAATCTGCCCTGAGTTTGAGAGGAAACATTCTATTGCTGGTCATCTACACCTCTGCAATGATCTTCTTATTTGGAGGTATGTTTCTAATTGTACATACATCATTTATGAAGAACACATTGTAACCTTTGAAAATGAGGAGTCCAATGCTCAAAAGATTACATTTCAGACCATGTACATAGTATACCTCTTGCACAATCATTTGTTCTCCATTTCTTGCTAGGATACTCACTCTGCCTTTACCCTTAACAGATATCTTACTATCAGTTCCTATTGTTACCTCAGATTTCACATTTTCATCCAGATTGGAAAACATTGCAATGTTTCCAGTCATGTGATTACTACAACCTAAGTCTAAGAACCAAAAATCTTCTTGTTTGTCTTGTGCGATGTTACATGTTAACAACACAATCTTTGGGTTCTTATCTTCTTCATTTGAAAAATTAGCATTTTGCCTATTTTTCATGTCATTCTGCTTTTTCCTACATTCATTGGCATAATGGCCTAATTTCTTGCAATAATGACATTGGACTTGGGATTTGTCATAGCTTTGTCTATGAGCTTGTTGTTTGTTTGAACCTTCATCTTGGTTTTGATTGCAGCTCCTTTCGCTCGTGCTAGCAGGATTATTTCTACCTTTGTTTTGGCTTCTTCCTCGACCTCTGTTATTTTCTCTGCCTCGACCTCTACCTCGGTCGAATGACATATGAGTCTTGAATTCTTGCTCCAAAGAGGAATATATCCCTCTACTCAGTCTGTGTTCATGAGACATTAGAGAAGCACTCAGTTCATCTACTATGAACTGTGAGAGATCCACTATTTCTTCTATTGCTACCACAATAGCTTCAAACCTCGAGGGTAGACTTCTCAAGATATTCTCTACAATCCTTCTTTCTTCAAGAGCTTCACCATGAGATCTTATCTGGGTTATCAACCCAATAACATGAGTGAAGAATGAATCTATCGTATCAGATTCCTTCATGTTGAGTGTTTCAAAGTCTCTCCTCAACATCTACAAATTTGCAGTCTTCACCTTCTCCATGCCTTGATAGGCATTTTTGAGAATATCCCATGCCTCCTTAGACTTTGTTGCTGCTATAATCCATGGGAAAACACTCTCATGTACTGATTGAAAGAGAAAAAAGAGGGATTTGGAGTCCTTCTTCTTGTCACTCTTCAACAGGTCTCTTTCTACTACTGTCAAAGTAGCCAACGCTGCTACATCTGCAGGTTTAGGGTCGCCACTTTCAACTAGCTCCCATAATCCCTGAGAAGCAAACAAAGCTCTCATAGTTATGCACCAATAACTATGATTCTTCCCATTAAACTGTGGAAGTTGGGAATTTGTCAAACCAGTTCCAACATCTATCATTTTAACTATATAATTAAAAACAAGCAAGAACTTTCTCTGCCAGAGAAAAATCTGCTCTAAACTCTTCTTACAGCTCCTGCAGTGAAAACAAACTATTTTTTGTTTCACTGAGTGCCTAGACAAGCTCTGATACCATGTAGAAGTTTTTGATTACTTCGAAACAACAAGAGAGAATGAAGATTCCCTCTACAACACAGTTTTTTTAGACTTAATGTGCAGAATGAATAGAAACAATTTAGGATAATTTTCTTAATTCATAAAAGAATAAAAGAAATACAAAATCAACAATCTGATTCTTCCTCCTTGAGAGGGATCTACAAAGTGTAATAGTGGACTGTAGAACAACAGTTCTCACAAAACTTCTCTATCCTCAAAAAACCGCACATATAGTGCTTACAAATTTGTTGTGTAACAGCCTGCGGGCTACATAAATTCTTTGTTTCTCAAAACAACGTCTTAATATGTAAAAACATGTTCACAAAAAAATATTTTTTTTTATTTCTTTCTTACTAAAAGCCTTCGAGCTCTTTTCCTTTTATAAGGTGCGGTTAATAAAAAACAATTAAACCGACCCATAAAACCAGATCTCAAATTATATGAAATCTATTTGAAAGCTTCATCGTATCCATAATCAATCGGCGATCGGCATTCTAGTGGACAAAAGGTTAACGCCTTTGCGCTATGCGATTTGCGATTGCGCGATTGCGATTGCGATTATGCGGGGCCCATATCGCATCGGAACATCGGAGTATCGGAGATTTTTCAGTTGTGCAACAAACATGCAAACAAATTTTGCGATGTCGCGATTGCGATTGAGGTGGGACCTCATCGCATCGCTTAAACTATTTGATGTGCACTCTTTAAGTTCTTTGACGATTTGTGATGCGATAGTGTTAGAACTATCATTGCATCGCATCGCTGCTTTGTATTGCAGCAAACTTATGCCGCCTCAGTCATTAACTCTGCTAATATGTTGGTGAGGCTTTAAATCCTGTTTCAACTTTGTAATCAAAGCTCTGCGTTGCTGGCGAGACTTTGAGTCTGAGCATTTACTCTGCTCCTAAGAAGTCGACTACTGCCTTAGATAAATATCAAAGGGGCCGATTCTTATTTTCTCTGCACTTCACTTGTGTGGGCTTTCCAATCCTTTTGCAATTCTTCAAGAAAAAACGGCAACCGCCTTTGCTAAGACTTCAATGTGCCGCACTTTAGTCATTCTGCAATTACTGCTGATTGATATCAGTAGTTGGAATTAATTTCCAACACTATTGTCATCAACCGATGGGCTTTCGGAAAAATTCAATAAGTTGTCCTTTAATTTCACAATGGGACCACCCATCAGCTAATAGGTGTGCAACAAAGTATGAAGTGTTACTGGTCTCTTCTCATGCACAACAGAAATGTCCTAATTCAGTACTATTTGACGGAAAGGAACACACAAGCTCACAACACATAGAAAAACTACTTTCATTCAATGCACGCTTCTACTACTCTATCTGTATAGAGAGGATTCAAATATTTACTATTTCTCCATCTTTCTCGCCCTTCAAAAAGGGAGTTAAGCTAAAGTTGGCTTTCATACCAAAAAAGGAAATTGAAGGAAAAAACATGTGCACAAATCACAAATCAATTAGTATATTCAATGGCAAACCCTATAAACATGTGACATAAATAATACTTTATGAGATCTAACAATTTCTAAAATGAGAGATTATTGTTGAGAAAATATCTCCACAAAACATTCCATTCAGCAAACCAATCCTACTTATAATATTCTATCTATATACCAATGTAATGTAATCATTATTCCAAATATTAATACAATTTTAAATATATGTTAATATTACTTAATTGTAAGTTATTAAAATATTGTATTGATGACCAATGATACTTTTAAATAGCATATATAAATTTTATATTAAAAATAGAATGAATTACAAGTTTTATGATGGTTAGGAAGTATTCTGTATTTTTTATTTTGTTTATATATATATATATAATATTTTTTTATATACACTATTAAAATATTTTTAACAGATATGTGATTAATTAATTTATGGTTAATATTACAAATTAATCTTAAAAATATTTTACTTAGTACTTTTCAAAATTATTTGAACATATTTAAATATAAAAATTTATATTAACCAATTTATAACATTATCAACTTTATATATATTAAAAATAAAATACCGATTTGAACGTATATTTTATAACTATTAATTTAGAAATTTAAATATTGGAAATGCTATTTATAAATAAAACTTTTGTATCACAACGACTAAAAGTTGACTACAGCTAAAGCTTGAACTATGGACTAAAATGTGAACATCAGCTAAAACATGAAACATACAATATTGAAATTATAGTTATACAAAAATCCATCAGGAGGAGGAATATATATAAAAGACATTAAAGTTTGAAACATAAAATATTGACATTATACTGATACAAAAATCCATATCGAGGAGGAATATATAAAAAACATGATGACATTATAGTTATACAAAAATCCATATCATTTTCAAGGAATTGAATTATATTTTCAAAATAACGGCCTGTTAATTTTGTTACGTTGCACTGTCTATATAATGTGGCAATTCACTTTCGGCGCATTGCTGAAGTCGTTGTAAACTATTTTCAGCTTCACCTTGCAGGAATTCCAAAAAATGTTGTTTCAGTTTAGCAACATCATGAGCATCACGATCGCCAGACGGAGTTAAATAATAGCCATACGGATATGTCCATTTCAGGAAGCGCCTGCATTCTGCTATCTGTAACCATGCATCTTCCACACATTTGAATCCTGTCAAACCAGATCGACTTCTTCCCGTCAGCATACACTCATTCAATCTTTTAACCTCTACCTCCCGCACACGCTGCATATCAGATATGGCCTTTTCCTCGAACATTTTATTTTCCTTGCATCTTCCCAGATATAATTTCAATCTATCTGAATGTGAAGATGTTTGAGCCGAATCTGATTGATTCCCATCATCTCTAGGGATCTGCATGTGGACATCGTAAGCTGAGGCATCCTGAACCATTATTATTTATTGCTGTACAAATAAATGTTCGCCAACAACCTAGGCAAAATAAATGGTCGCAGTACTTGAATGCTTTCATGTCTCTGATGTTGTGACGATCAAAACATATGGGACATTGAATTAATTGCTCCCGTTCTTTTTTTTCGGTCCCATTAAATAAGCCCACAGCGTTTCTCACTTTCTCCTCGTCTGCAAACCATTGATCGTTGGCATAATATAATTCCAATCGAATTTACGCAAAATAATAGCTGCCTCGGCTTCAGAGACGAGAAGCACATTGGAAACGCTTTGTGTTGCATTGTGCTGACGCTCCCGAATGTCATTCAGACTTCAAACGCTGTAATTCTTGGGCCTCTTATTATCATCATGACTGACTACTTTTTTCACCATGCGATAATATCTCAATTCTTCGTTATCGCTTTCATTGCTTTCCTTGTCATATATGTCTTCTTCATCATAAAACGCCATTGAGTAAGGGTTTTAGTCGCCATTGAGTAAGGGTTTTAGTGGTGTAAGTAGCAGAGAGAAAATGGTGGAAGATTACTGATAAGGCCAAAAATGCTTCCTCAATCATAGAATGAAACCCTACCTACCACAGTAAGATGAAGAAAAGGGATCATAATACCAAACGCCAAAGAAGCCGAAGCACATTTCAGTGTCGTGGAGTTAAAAGAAAGGGAAGCACATTTCAGTATCTTGGAGTTAAAAGATAATTCGTTCTGAGATAACTCCACACCGCGTTTACATCAAATTTCGTTTGAGTGACTGATATCTGAATATAAAGAATAAAGAGAAGTAACGTTTCGTTTCTTATTCTTTTGAAAAATTCCAATGACTTCATACAGAGAAAGTAACATTTCGTTTCTTCTTCCATTGAAAGATTCCAATTACTTTTCCTTTTCCTATCTATGCGACTTTTTGTATTCCTCTTAAATTAATATTTATTAAAACATATGAAGTTGGATTTTTTTTGTATTCTTCTTAAATTAATATTTATTAAAACATATAAATTTGGGTTTTTTCACTTATGAAAACATATAAATTTGGATTTTTTCATTTATATTAATATTTATTAAAAAATTTAAAACTTATTTTTAAAACATAATTATTTTTTTAAAAAAACTTCTCCAACTGCTGCTACTGTACATTTAAATGTTTTTCCATCTCATTGCTTTGACTATCAACCCAGTCTTGATTCGTACAACCTTTTAATTTGTTGATCTTTAAAACCCTTGAACATATTACAAGTACCATTTCTTTCTTTTATAACTTCTCGTATTCTAGACTTTCTTCAACTTGCCTATCCACTCCACTTTTCCAAGTTCTGAATTTGTTTTTAAAAAAGGTTCATCCTCGCCAGCGAGCTTTTGGACTAAGTGCTTGATGTTCTTCCTTTCTAGTTCAATAAAGCTAGATTACACTTGGTGAACATCATTGCCTAGTGCCACTCCAAGATTCTTAATTTTCTGTGATTTCTTATTGATCCTCACTTTGTTTCCAACCATAACTGCAGCTCAAATGCATTAGCTCAAATAATTCTCTGAATAGATTTTTGATTTGTGCTCAATTATCTATTAAAATACACAAATATTATTATATATTAGGTAAAATTCATATTTATTATAAAATCTAAATCTGCAGAACTTATAATGAAACCATATGCTTAGGCGTCTCTTTATTGGAACTCACTACTTTAATCATTTTTCTAATTAATCTTTTTGATTGGATGGTGTGAATTGGATGATGTGGGTATATTCTCATCATCCCCACTCCATCAACTAATGGAATTAAAAGTTATAATTTCCTTGCATATCTAAATCAAATTTTTAAACCATACTTAAATTGATTTTTTACAAACCGTGATTAAAAATTTACTGTACTTATTTTTGATAACCACTTATGCTAATTAGTTAGAAATGAAAAAAAAAAAACTTATAAAAGATGCATTGTTAGAATTTAATGGAGATTAGGTGGTATTTGGTTATGTAGTTGTGATTTTGCATTTTATTAGACATTCAGTTCTTATAATTTAGGAATATGTTCTACCTAATGTATCTATTTAATTATTGGTGTTTAATGAGGAACCCCAAGCGGGTGCATTTGCTTATGAGAGCTCCTGGTGATCTGCACCTGTGAGCTACTGTGTTGTTTGCCAAACTTCATGTCTTCAATCTACAACTGTTGACATGGTATCAAAGCAGGTCGAATCGCTGAATAGACCTGTGTGTAGAGATCTGAGTGTGGAGCTTCGGTGTGATCTATCTCTATCGTGAAAGTCCTCATAGATAGGAGGCTCCGTATTGCTTGAAAGCAGGGGGAGCGGAGCCATTGACTGCTCATGCTGCAAGCTGCCTAGTCATGGAATATCGACGAGAAGTTCGATTGGTAGATGTTTCGGGATGCAGTGTGGCGCAGAGGAGATGAAAGAAACTCTGCGGAGGAGACGAAATAATCGATACGGTTGCAGGCTTCCACGTTCAGTGCTAAAGATGAACAAGGCAGCAAATATCGAGGTGAGGTTTTTTTTGCTGCATTTGATTGCTGGTAGGATATCGAGGTGAGGTTTTTTTTGCTGCATTTGATTGCTGGTAGGCAGGCCGTGAAGGCGTTTTTTCATGGTGTGGACACCAAGGCCGTGAAGGCATTTTTCTGGTGGCATCGCCTCAAGGTGGAGTATATCTACAATTGTGTTGTCGTGAGGCAGACCACTATATGGTTTCTAGCAGCAATCGCATTAGGGGAATCAAGCTTTGAATTCACGTCACCTGTGTGGAGAGGGATCGATAGCAACCGCTGTGTAGGAGCCTCTGCGTGCTCCCCTCAGTTCATTACTCGTTGAATATGCAAGACAGCAAAGCAAGGTGGCCGACCCCTCCAGAAGCATGTCACGGTTTCTCACGAAAGCAAAGACAGATGCTATTCGAGTTGTGGGAGTTTATCTCCATCCACTAACAATGAAGAAAAAATGAATTGATCGTTGTTGAAACCGCACTGAAAAGGTTGCACTGTGGAAGGTTAGCCTTATTCCAATCATTTTTTTTAAAGCTCCAATTCTGTGTTGATACTTCTTGAAAATTATTGTTGAACCGTCGTTGAACTGGATACTTGATTCTTTAGGCCGGTTTGAGCTTTACATTATAAAATTGGGTACATGTGAAGTGTTTACTGCTTATTGTAAACTACGAAAAGTATTTCTTCTTTTTTTGAGCTGCATTAAGGAGTTGCTATCTATACCAAAAAAATAGCACGTTCTTCCTTCAACCCTTTTATCTACCCAATATTTGCAAAGAAGTATCACAATGGCTCTGAATTTATGAAATTTTGGTATCATATGTTCATTTTGCAGTGAAAAGGCCCTCATTAATAACAAATCTTGCTTTGAATTTTTTTATCCATTTTTTTTTTTTTTTTCAAGACGAATGCTCAGATGGCAGATTACTTAAATGAAAGCAGCAAGTTGGATGGTTCGAATTACATAAATTGGAAATTTAAGCTTCAAACTTTGTTTGAGGGACAAAATTCTTATAGCATTGCCATCCGCAATGAAGTTAAGCCGACTATTGCAAATGGTGGAACGAATGCAACAATTCAAGAGTGGGAGAAAAGGGAGATGAATGCAAAGGTGCTACTCTAATTGTCAGTTAAATATTGAATCATCCCTCATATTCGGGATTGCAAGACTGTAAATGACATCTGGACAACTCTCAAAGATATGTATGAAATCAAGAACACCAGTCGAACCTTGTTCCTTAGGAAGAAGATCCTCTCAATCAAGATGGAGGAGAATGAGTCTGCTTCATCATTCTTATCCTGGATAAAGGAAGTTAAAGATAAACTATCTGATATCGGTCAAACCATGGCAAATGATGATCTGGTGACAATTACCATGAATGGCATGACGGATGACTATGAGATGTTTATAACTGGATTGAATGCAAGAGAAAAGCCTCCATGTTTTTAAGAGCTGACTAGGATTTTGCTACAAGAAGAAGAAAGGAGGTTGTCTCTCAAACCTTAGGATCCAGATCTTGCATTGATAACAAATTTCAAGCCAAAAGGGAGATAAATGACTGATCAGAGGAGGGGCAACACATCAAAGAGGACACCACAAGGTATGACCTCGCATAAAAATGACTTTGCTCTTAAATGCTTTTATTGTGGTAAGATAGGCCATATTGCTAAATTTTTTCCTAAGAAGAAGGCAAATCAGGAGAGGTACAAGTAGAGAAGACATGCAGGTCATTTTGTGGATGCAAATGTAGATGCAGACACAGATTAGAATCTGGATGTTAGATTTTTTATGGCTGAGACTGACACTACCTTAGCTACCGAGGAGGATGAATCACATATTTGGTTCGTAGATTCTAGAGCCTCCTCGCATATGTCAGGTAAAAAGCAATGGTTCAGAAATTTTAAAGAATCCAACTCTGAAGTAAAAGTCTACCTTGGAGATAATAGAGGATATGAGATCAAGGGACATGAAGATGTCCTTGTTACTCTGCCTGATGGTAAGATCAGGAATATATCTGATGTGTGGTATGTTCCTGGAATTAAGAAGAACCTAATTTCTATGTCAAAGATTACAGATCAGGACCTCAAAGTAGAATTTTTTAAATCTTATTGTATTATTAAAGATTTTTTGGATCAGATGAAGCCCATTGCTATAGGTATTCGCATAGGAGGACTCTACAAACTGGATGTGACGAGTACGCCACAGCAAGCCTTGATGTCGTCAGATAACTCTGCTGAAAATTTGTGGCATCAACAACTTGGGAATATCAATTTCAATGATCTCCTTCTGTTGCAGAACAAAGGTATGGTAGATGGTCTTCCTGTTTTGAAAAAGTTGCATATTTATTGTGAAGCATGTGCATTCGGTAAACAGAATAGAGATTAATTTCCTATCATTAAAGATAGAAAACAAATGGATATACTCGAACTTGTACACACTGACTTATGTGGCCCGATGCAGACAAGGTCATTAGGTGGGGCCTATTATTTTTTAATCTTTGTTGATGAATGTACAAGATTCACATGGGTGTATTTTCTTAAACAAAAAAGTCATGCTTCTGAATATTTCAAGCAATTCAGAAACATGATTGAGAAGCAAACACGAAAGTTCATTAGGATTCTTTGATCAGATCAAGGGGGAGAATTCAAGAAAGGAGTCTTCATCAAATACTACAACGAGCATGGGATACAACAGCAATTTACAACACCTTACACTCCTCAGCAGAATGGAGTTGCTGAAAGGAAAAACAAAACACTAGTGGAGTGTGCTCGTAGTATGTTGAAAGGTAAGAATCTAACCAATGGTTTTTGGGCAGAAGTTGTTAATACTGCAGTTATTTAAAGAATATGAGTCCTACTAAAAGTATTGAGTATAAAACTCCTTTTGAATCATTGTTTGGCTTCAAGCCTGCAGTAATTCACCTTAGAGTATTTTGCTGTAAAGCTTTTGCACATGTTCCCAAAGAGAACAGGAAGAATTTAGATTCAAAGGCCATTAAATGCACTTTCATTAGATACTGCAGTGAGTATAAGGCTTATAAATTGTTTGATCCTGCTACTCACAAGGTGTTTGTCAGTAGAGACGTATTATTCCATGAACAGATTGATGATGCAAATCGTATCCAAAACAATGAAGAATGGCATGTACCCTTACTTTCAGAAGAGTATAGTGAAATAGGAATCAGTCAGCAGTAGGAACACCAACAAGAACAACAGCAAGTACAGCAGCAGCAGGATAATGTGGAGTTTAGTCCACAAAGAGAAGAAAGAAGAAAAATAATTGAACCCCCACCACTCATAAGATCAAGCAGGCCAAAAAAATTATCAGCTCGATATAGGGATTGTGCGCTTATGACTGGTATGTTAAACATTGTAGAACCTTCTAAGTTTTATGAAGCTAGTAAAAGTCTTGAATGGAAGAAAGCAATGAATGAGGAATATGAATCAATCATTAAGAACAATACTTGGGATCTAGTAAAACTACCTCATGATAAACAACCCATAGGTTGCAGATGGTTATTTAAGTTGAAATTTAGAGCAAATGGGTCTATTGATAAGCATAAAGCAATATTGGTGGCAAAGGGATATTCCCAGATAGAAGGTATTGATTTTGAGGAGACATTTGCCCATGTTGCAAAATTAAATACCATTAGAATGATTATTTCTTTAGCCACTAAACATCATTGGAAAATACATCAATTAGATGTTAAATCTGCTTTCTTAAATGGTGATTTAAAAGAAGAAGTATATTTAGTATAGCTTGAAGGGTTTGTTAAGAAGGGAGAAAAACACCTAGTATGTAGATTAAAGAAAGATTTATATGGTATAAAGAAGGCACCTAGATCCTGGTACGAAAAAATTGATTATTTTTTCCTCATGCATGGTTATGAAAGGAGCAAAAATGATCCCAATCTATATACCATGTTTAATAATGAAGGACATATAGTGATAATTTCTTTATATGTATATGATCTAATAATAACATGAAGTTTAGAAAACCTCATTGAAGAAATCAAGTAGCAATTATCACAAAAATTTGAGATGAAGGACTTTGGAGAAATGCAATACTGTTTGGGTCTAGAAGTCTGGAGAGATTCAAGCCAAAATTTCTTGTCCCAAGGTAAGTATGAAAAGAGTCTGTTGTCCAGGTTTAAGATGGATGAGTGTAAACCTTCATATGTACCTTTACAATAGAACAACAAATTTCAGATGAATGATGGTTCAAAATATGTAGATGCAACATTGTACAGAAAATTGGTTGGTAGTCTTATTTATTTGACTACAATAAGACCGGGCTTAGCTTATGCAGTGAGTGTTTTGAGTCAGTTTATGACTCAACCCCATGAAAATCATTTGAGTGCAGTGAGAGGAGTATTAAGGTATCGTCAAGGAACATCAGACTTTGGTATTTTGTATTCTAACTCATTTGATGTTCAGTTGACAGGTTATAAAGACTCATATTGGGCGGGAAATCTAGATGATAGCAGATAAATTACAGGTTATGCCTTCAACATTGGTTCTAGGGTCATCTCTTGGTGCAGCAAGAAGCATCATACTATTGCTTTATCCTCAGCAGAAGCAGAATATCAAGCCATGTGTGCAGCGACAGGTGAGGCAGTTTGGTTGCATAGAATTCTCCAAGATGCAGGGGAAGAATAGACAGAAGCTACGATCATCAATTGCAACAATCAGAGTTCCATCAAACTGGCTTACAATCCCGTGTTTCATAAAAACACTAAGCACATCGACACTCAATTTCATTTTGTTAGGGAGAAAGTGCAGTCCAAAGAGATTTTTGTAGAGTATTGTAATTCTTGTGATAACATGGCTGATATATTCACTAAGACACTAGGAAGACGGAAGTTTGATTTGTTTAGGGATGCATTAGGTGTGTTTAAAAATCCCTTTCTCCATTAAGGGGGAGTGTTAGAAATTAATGGAGACTAGGTGGTATTTGGTTACGTAATTGTGATTTTTCATTTTATTAGACATCCAGTTCCTATCATTTAGGAATATGTTCTACCTAATGTATCTATTTAATTATTGGTGTTTAATGAGAAACCCCAAGTGGGTGCATTTGCTTATGGGAGCTCCTGGTGATCTGCACCTGTGAGCTCCTGTGTTGTTTTCCAAACTTCATGTCTTCAATCTGAAATTGTTGACATGCATAACATGGATTAATTTTGAAACTTATAACTATTTGCATTCTCAAACATATACCACTTGGCAAGTGAGCGTTTAAAATATTTTCCTCCACTCCATTAACCTAGTGGTTGCATATGCATCGCATACAAATTCAAAAGTATGACGGCTCACACTTTACTATAAAGAACAAAATATTATTTTATATTATTTTATTAAATTATTATTGCTTGGGTGAATTGATTTTTTATTACTTTAAAAAAAATTGTTGTTGATGGGTGTTCAAGTCTCCATGCTACTCATTTCAACTTACTTCCTTAATGTATCCACCTGAACAATTAAATCTAGAATGATTAATGAGGTTGACATGATTATGATAATAAAATTAATTAGAGTTTCAAATTATTTAAACAATATAATGAATAAATAATAAATGGTGGGTTTAAATTATAATATAATTTTAGGTTTCATAATGTAATGTAAAAAAAATTGTGACTATCATGTAATAATATATCACTTAACTAATTCAATTATACTTCTTGTTATATTGAGCATTTGTGTTAACTTTTGATGTATTGGAAGCTCTCATTAATAATAATATTTCATTTTCACACAATTGAGAGAATTGCAATATAGGGATAACCCCTAATATTAAATTATAATAAGATTATTTTAATACAATAATAAATTGTAAGATTAAATTATAATAATTATTTTAATATAATTGTATTATCAATAAATTGTAAGGTTAAATTATAATAATTATTTTAATACAATTATATTATAATATTTTATTATTAAATTATTATAAGGCTTATGGAGTAGTAGTCTCCTATGCATGCCATTCAAATGTATTCCTACTCACAATTAACTATAAAGAACAAAATATTATTTTATTAAATTTAACTATAAAGAACAAAACCTTATTTTATTAAATTATTCTTGCTCCTCTTGATTTATTTTTATTAATTCAAAAAAAAAATGTTGTTTCAACTCTGCATGCTACTTATTTGGACTTCCTTAATGTTGACTTCCTTTACTTAATATGATCATATTATTTAAACAATATGCAATTATACTTTTTGTTTTATTCAACATTTGTATTAAAGTTTGGCGTATTGAAAAATTTGCTTAATAATAAGGTTACATTAACACATAATTGCTATATAAGCAATAAACCTTAAGGTTGAATTTTAATGAAATTATTTTAATCCAATTATATTATAATATTATATTATTAAATTGTTATTATTATTATTATTATTATTATTTAAAATAATAATAATAGTAAATTATTATAGATTTAGAATCTACTTTAATAATATTTTAACCTTGAACATAAAAAAAAAATCTACTTGATCACTCTAGTAAATTATATTTTAATGAAAATCATAATTAATATAAATTAATTAATTAAAACATTAAAATATTAATAAGTTGAAACATTAAACATTATCAATTAAAATATTAATTAATAGCATTAGTTAAAACATTTTACAATATGTAATTAAAACTTTTATATAAAAAATGTTTAATAACATTAAAGATTAATTCAAAAAACTGTAAAAAAATATATTAATATTAATTAACATTAAAGTGAAATAATTATTATATTGTCATTATTACATTTTGATATTAATTAAATCATTAATACATAATTATTATACTTAAGTATATTATTCAAGTATATCTAAACATGAATATATTGAGATTTGGTTAATAATAATAATAATAATAATAATAATAATAAAAATGTTTGAATTGTAATTAAATGTTTTTAACATTAAAATATTATTTAAAACTTTTGACGATATATTTATTAAAAAATTTATTTAAAATGGTTAATAACATAAATTTAAACATGTTTAAAGAAATAAATTAATACAACACTAATTAATTAAATTATTGAAACAATAATTAACATTAATATCAATTAATTAAAACATTAGCATTAATTAATTCTAACTTTAATTAATTAATTTTTAAGATTACATGAAATATTGACAACATTTATAAAAGCATTAAAATTTTCAACATTAATTAAAATATTTGGCAATGTTAATTAAAATATTTAGTAATATTAAGTTAATTAATTAAAATATTTAATAATATTAATCAAAATACAAAACAATATACTAATTAAAATATTTATATAAAAGTCACCAAGGTAAGCGAACATGAAACCTCATGAAGGGTGGTTAAACATTGAGGCAATTATTAGGTATAATATTAAGGTTTATATTATTGGGTTTAATAATAAGTCTTATAATATTTGTTTTAATATTAGAGTTAATAATATTGAGTTTTTAATATATATAGGGCTTATAATATTTGGTTTTAATATTATGTTTTACATTATGGAGTAATATGTTGGGTTATAATATATATTATAATATATAGGGTTTATAATTAGGCTTTAATATTGGGTTTATATTGTGTTTGATATTTAGAGTTTATAATATTGGGCATTATAATATTTAAGTTTATAATATTGATTCTTAGGGTTTATTGATCTCTTGTGTTTTTAATATTGATCCCTTGGACTTATTGAGCCCTTAGGTATTTAATATGTATCCCTTGGGTTCATGAATTTCTTTCGTTTGTAATATTAAACCCTTAGGGTTATTAGTTCTTCTTGTTTATAATACTAATAACCCTTTGTGTTTATTATTCTCTTGAGTTTAAAATATTAATTCTTATGGTTTATTAATCTCTTGAGTTTAAAGTATTAATTATTATGCCTTATTAATTTCTTGGTTTATAATATTAATATTTATCCTTTCGGTTCACCAATTCCTTTGGTTTATAATATTAAACCCTTGGGCTTATTAGTTATTTTGGTTTATATTATTAACAATATCTTCGGTTTATTAATCTCTTCACTTTAAATTATTAATTCGTAGGGTTTATTATTTTCTTAGGTTTTGAGTTTTAGATATTGATTATTAGGTTTTATTCATCCCTTGAGTTTTATAATTCTTTGGGTTGGTAATATTAGGTGTTAAATATTACTAGATTACACTTTAATATTAATGCATGGTCCAATGTCACATTATGAAAAACATTGTCTCAATATGAAAATCACTCATGGGCTACCATTGTTAATCATAGTTAGTCATAGTCAATGAAGGTCTTCCATGGTCTAATGCCACATTGTGACAAAGATTGTGTGAATATGAAAATCAACCATGGCAAACCATGGTCATTCTTCATCCAATGTAGCATTGTGACAACAATTGTCTCAATGTTTAAATTAAGCATGCTCAACCATATTTATTTTATGTTTTATAGTATTTATCTAAAGATTTTTATATAATTGAGGTTTATAATATTTATCTAAAGGTTTTTATATACTTTAGTTTTATAATATTAATATCTTAGGTTTAATAGTATTCCCTTGAGCGTATAATATTAATAATCATGTGAGTTTGTCAAACCTTTTTGTTTAAGATATTAATGTTTAGACTTTATTAATCTCTTTTGTTTTTCATATTGGTCCCTTCATCGTATTGATCCCTTAGGTTTATAAAATTTATCCCTCGGGTTCACCAATTCCTATGGTTTATAATATCAAACCCTTGGTTTTATTAGTTCTTTTCGTTTATAATATTAAACCACCCCTTGGGTCTTATAATCTCTTGAGTTAAAAATATTAATTCTTAGGATTTATTAATTTCTTAGGTTTTTGAGATAAAATTTGTAATTCTTAGGCTTTATTAATCTCTTGTGTTTTTAATATTCATCCCTTGACCTTATTGATCCCTTAGGTTTTTAATATTTATCCCTTCCTTTCACCAATTCCTTTGGTTTCTAATATCAAACCCTTGGTGTTATTATTTCTTTATGTTTATAATCTCTTAAGTTTAAAATATTAATTATTAGGGTGTAGTAATTTCTTGGTTTATAATATTAATATTTATAATATTAAGGTATTCCATGGTCGAATGTCACTTTGTGACAAATATTGTCTCAATATGAAAATCAACGATGGCAAACCATGGTCATTCTTCATCCAATGTCGGATTGTGACAACAATTGTCTCAATGTTTAAATCAAGCATGATCAACCATGTTTATTTTATGGTTTATAGTATTTATCTAAATATTTTTATATACATGAGGTTTATAATATTTATCTAAAGGTTTTTATATACTTGAGGTTTATAATATTAATAATCATGTGAGTTTATCAAACCTTTTTGTTTAAGATAATTTTTAGGCTTTATTAATTTCTCTTATGTTTTTCATATTGATCCCTTCGCATTATTGATCTCTTAGGTTTTTAATGTTGGAAATATTTTCATTGATGGAAAAGGAGCACAAAGGAGCACCAACAGAACTATCATTAAGAAAAAGGAGCAAAGAAGCATCAGCAATAAGGCAAAGAAGAAGTGGAGAAATAATACAGTATGAAAGAAAAAAAAAGAGAGGCAAGGAGTAGCATTAGACCATCAGAAAAGGCAAAGGAGCACAAAGGAACAACACCAAAACATTGGCAAGCACTAGAGGCAGCGAATGCAACTAAGCAACAAAGGCAGACAAACAGCGAAAGTAGAGAGGCAACGAATGTAGAAAGGCAGCAAAACAAGATCAAGAGAGATCAACGCATTTAAGGGATGCAATAAGGGAAAGAATCCCAAGTCAGAGTGCATATCGAATAGAAGAACAAGCTCAAGAGAGGAGAAGCGTGGAGGACTCGATGAATAGAAGAAGAAACCATGAGTCAACGGTGAATATGGAATAGTGAAAGTGGTTTCGAAAACCACTAGAGGGTTTCGCATCACTTTTGGAGGATAAGTGGTTTTAAGTGAGATGGTTGTGATACAGTTAGGAGGGTGACGCGTGGCATACTGAAACTGCCTATTTCGCATAGGTTCAAAAACTTTATCCATTGGGGCTAGTTGGCATGCGATAACGCAACGACTGTTGGATCATTCTAGGATCAACGGTGGAGACTCAACATTCTTTGGCATAACGACATTGTGAGTTAAGAGGAGGAATGAGCGCGGTTAACGTTGATTTGGGATCAACGGTACCACAGGGGCACAAACAGCCCAATGGTTAACCCAAGCGGGTGCCTCTACAATTGACCCACCCATCGAGCATTGACCGTAGATCAACGAATTTCATTCAATGCGTTAGCATAAGCCTGATGATATTTCTGTACCAAGGAGTGCCTCCGCAGTACCGTGAATCTAATTTGATAATTTGAGCACCTTTTGAGGTCTGGTGCAATGCATACTGTAGGGCCAATACATTTTGTTGGCATGTTTTGTTTTAAATAAAAAAGTATATAAAGAGTGGAATGATAAAAAGTGTGGGACCAGTGTCACAGAGAGGGATATCGTAAATAAACAGATGAGATTAAAGGAGATAGACGGCAAAGATAATATTGGAATCAAGTGGCACCCGATCACATATCGGACATCGCAAGCGAATCCGATAGCCGCTGGATGGATGCAAAGTTGCGATGTGATGTGGCAATGTGAAGGGACACGTGGTGGCACAGCACTATATCATAGATCGGCGATGCGAAGTCCATCGCAGACTGCAAAGTCGCGATGCGAATCAACGATGTGAAGTACATCACATATCACAGATCGCAAAGCTCAGAAGAGATAGCTCTCATAAATGCTGAAGTGTGAGGAAAGGGCCAGATGCAATGAAGCTCAAAACTATTATTTAAGAGATTTTAAGTTCGGGTGTATGTGATTTCCCTTTGTAAATCGCATCAAAAATAAAAGGAGCTATATCGCAAAGAACGTTTGAAAGACCGATATTGCGATAGCCGATATTGTGATGCGATATTACCATCGCATATTGCAATCGAGGTAGGATAAAAATCTCACAAACACAATGGTCACAGAAAATGCAAGTGCGATATGATGATGTGGCGATGACATGGAAAGTGACGTGGCAGCTGACGTGGACATGACCCCACAAATCACAAATAAATCAAGATGATGTGACAAGATGGAGTGGCAATGACATGGCGATGACGTGGCAAGGTGACGTGGCACGATGACATGGACCTAGCCCATATATCGCAAATCGCAAGATCGGAGGGGTGAAGATTGTAAGAGCAAGGACTATCACCGAAATGCAAAATTTGATAAGGATACCGGATGCGATGCAACTTCAAAGAAAAAGTCTAAAGGATTTCAAATCCGAAGGTATAAGTTTCACTTTGATAAATCGCATCGGGAGGATGAAAGACCAACAAAGAAACGAAGAAAAAGAGAAATAGCTGAAACGCCAAGATACAACCTAGTGGGACCCTTCGCACATCGCATATCAGGAGATCAGATGGACGAAGGCACATGGGATATCTAAATCCCCGAAGTGCGATATAGAGAGCAGACACAATGAAGATCAAAGGTGAAACCTAAAGGTCTTTTCAAGTCTGGAAATATGTGGTCTTCCTTTGTAAATCATTTTGGAGAGAAAAAGGAGGATTATAATGTAAAACAAAAAGGAAAGTATGAACGCGGGTAGAAAGGCTCGGTTAAGGACCCGACACAGAGGAAAATGCAGAACCGAGTGTTTAGAAGAGTGGTGAAGGCTGAACGTTGTGGGCACGAGAAAAAGAGGCCGAACCAGGAAAAGAAGAATATAGTGGCACTGTTGGAAACAAATAACTAGGTCAAGTTAAACCAAAATGATAGTTGTGCAGAACTGTGTTGAATATAATAGTAGAAACCAAAACGACTCTGACAATAGCAGAAAAGACAAATGCATAATGAGTAAAGAGATGAAAGTGTTGAGTGAAATATATTTGTTGTAGCTGTAAATGTAATTGAATTAATTATTTTTATTGTATGTGATGCAAAGGCAAGTCTCCATAGGCATAGGAAAAACTCCATGAGTGTTGTAATGATTATTTCTCATGTAATAACTTGAACTGAAGAATGAGGAATCGAATGGGTAGAAGGCATAGGGTTAGGCCTGTTCACTTCATATTCCCTGTACAATGCAATCAGTCAGGATTTATATGTATAAGAGATGTAATATCAGTGTAAAGAGAGAGGTTAGAGAACTGTAGAATGGATGAGAGAGGAAGAATAATGTAAGAGAGCTGCAAGAGTTTAGAGAGTGTAAGAATAAGGAGGAGAAGATAGAGAACCTATGAAGATTTTAAGATGATATAAGGCAGATATGAAGGCTGGAGGACAATAGTGAAGAAGGAATAGAACAAAGCTGATATCTAGGTAAATCAGCATGTTTTTTCATAGTAGTGTGAGGAAGTTGGTGCTTCCATATCAAGTTGTAGCTTGATAGGATGTCTAGTTGTAGTTGGTTGAGGTAGGAACCTCTTGTAGGTTGTAGCCTACAGAAATTAGATTGGATTTGGAGCTTCCTTGCAAGTTGTACCTTGCAGAATTGAGGTAGTAGCCTCCTGTAGGTTTGAACCTATATAAAATCATTGATGAGAGGGAGTTGGAGCTTTCCTTCGCATCACAACAATAATGAGATGTGGTTTTCTCTGTTATGGATTTCCGCTTATATCTATTTTCTATGTGCATGATGATTATGTGCTGATATTCTATATTTAATCTGGTTAATACCTGTTGCTCACTTATTAATATTTTTATTCCATTTTATATTAAGTTGATCATGAAATGAAGATGTAAATAACTGTAAAAGAAAGTTTTACAAGACCATGACTAGATTAAACTGATTCGCCCCCCCACCCCCTCCCCCTCTCAGTTTAACTAAGGGTTCAACAATTGGTACCAGTGCAGGTTCCTTATGTATCAGTTTAACAACTGGAAGGAGATCCTAGGTCCCAAAGATGGCTAGTCTAGAAGGATGCTCAACAAATAAATCCACTATGTTTACTGGCACAAACTATGTCTTTTGGAATATAACAATGAGGATGTACATAATGTCTCTAGGAATAGAATTTTGGGCTGCTGTGGAATCAGGATATGCCCCAAAGGATTCCGATATAGAGAAAGAATCTAAACAAGATTTTATAGCTAATGCAAAAGCCATGAATGCTCTCTTAAGTGGTCTATGTGAGGCAGAATTTATCAAAGTAATGCACAACAAGACTGCCAAAGAAATATGGGATACATTAGAAAGTATCCATGAGGGAGATAAAAAGGTGAAGATGGTCAAACTACAAGTCTATTGAGCTCAATTTGAAAATATAAAAATGAATGAAGAAGAAGATGTTGCCAACTTATTCTTAAGGGTTGTAGAAACTGTGAATAACATTAAAGCTCTAGGAGAAACCATTAGAGAATGTGTAATTTTTCAAAATATATTCAGATCTTTACCATCTAGTTTTAACCCCTAGGTTTCTGCCATAGAAGAAACAACTGATTGGGAAACATTGACCATGAACCAATTACTTGGAAACTTAACAACCTATGAGATGAGACTTCCATAGAGAAGTCAATGTGAGGGAGGTAGCCTTTAAGGATGAGAAGGGCAAAGATGAAAAGGAAGATACATGCTCCTGCTTTGATGAAGAAGAGGCCAAATTTATCAGAAGATTGGATAGAGGCTCAGGTAAGTATAAAGGTAAACTTCCATTTAAATGATTTAACTGTGGAAGAGTTGGGCACTATGCATCAAAGTGTCTTTACAAGAAAAAAAATAATCAGACTCAAGAGACAGAGAAAACCAAAACTAATAACTGGCAGGAAGGGAAGAGATTCAATAGAAAATCCCTTTATTTTTATCAAGATAGCAGTGCATCTGAAAACTCAGATGAATCCTCAAATGAAGAAGGGACCTCTGAATTCGTGTTGATGGCCAAGGAAGAGTCTGAAGGATTCCTTCTAGAAGATGAGGAAGTAGGTGAGGTAGATCTTGAGGGAGAGCTAAGAAGTGCCCAGGAGGAAATAGACAGACTTAAACTCAAGTGTAGAAAATAGAAAGACATTCTCCTCAAATATGTACAAGAGGTACCAAATTCTAAAGACCTCATTCAATTGAAAGTAGAACTTGAAGAAGCTAAGAAGGTGGAAGAAATTCTGCTAAAGCAAATAAAGGATAAAATTCATAAGCAAGAGAAATTGGAAGAAGAAGTAGTGTGCTTGAGAAATAAATTAGAAAAATCCCAAAGAGAATTATTAATAAATACTCCTCAAATTACAAGCTCTGAATAGTTGGAACTGATTCTAAAAGCTCAAAGGTCTCCTCTCATAAAAGTTGGGATAGGATATGAAGGAGAAACTAGTAAGTCCAAGGTAGAAGATAACAATAATATCATTTTTGTAAATGTAGTAAAGGATAATGAAGCAACTCAAAATATTCCTACAGAAGTAGAAGCCAACAAGAACATGATTTGCAATGAAGTAAACAGAAACAAGCGGAAACCTCAAATGACAAAGAATGAAATGAAGAAACGGTCTGTTGAAAAAGGCTCATACACTCTTGAATCTGAATTGAATAAATTCAGAAACTGTCAAAGGCAGTTCTTTCCTCCTATGAGAAGTATCACTTGTTTTTCCTGCCACAAACCTGGACATATTGCAGCATATTGTAAGAGAAAGAAATTCCAGTCCAACCAGCAAAGGATGCAGAAAATGAAAAGACTACCTCAAGCAAAAAAATGGAGAGGACAAACTTTCACCAGGTACACTAATCGATTCCATGGCTATTGTTTTTCATGCAATGAATTTGGACATTAATATTTTGAATGTAAATTGTGTTCAAAAAGGGGAAAAAATATTATACATTAGCTCAAACATACCTTGGTAAAATGAGATGTTATGTATGCCTCAAGCTTGGTCACAAAGAAAAAGACGGTAAACTACCATATACATTAAAGAACTCTAGACAGATGATGGAATCCAATCCAATCCGACAAAACTATGAATCAAAAAGAAGTGCAGACATTATGAAGAACCCTAATAAATTTTGGAAGGAAAAGAGAAAGGGGGAGCCTGTTAACTCAATAACATAATGAATCCATCACAGTCTTAGAGGGAGCTGCTCTAAGAAGAAACATCCCAGGGGGGGAGAAATCCATGAATAGTCCCCATGAGAGTCTAAGAAGAGTTCCTTGGAATGAGAACAGCTACAAGATCAGGAAGGGAAAGGAAAATTTCTCTAATAAAGAACTATAGAGGAAGAAGAATACCTGAAGCACAAAATAGCCAACAGGTTGATGGAAGGAGAGAAGGCAGCAAGCAGCCATGATGGTAGAGGGAACATCAGCCATGAACATATAAGCTAAGAAGACATAAACACACTAAATGATGAATGGTTAAAATCACAAAAATTATGTTTCGAGCTACAGAACTGGAAAGACCCATAAAGGATGATCACATTGTGCATCATACTGCTAGAATTAACAATGAATCACATTAAGAATGATGAGTAAGAGAAGTGCCTATCATCATTATAACATTACATCATTCCTCTATGAAAAGTCCCCTTGGATGAATGCAATTAAGTGAGTGATAAATCTCTAAGTGATTTACCCATGAAGATTCCTAGTATAGAAAGTGAAGATGTCTTCCTGAAGATCATTATGTTAGAACAGTTGAATTGAATATAAAGCAGCAATGATTCTAGAGCAGTCCTAGAAAGGAACATGCAATGACATTCCTTTGAACATAATGACAGACTAAGAAAAATGGTTAATGATGCCAAGATCAAATTCAGTATATTGATGATTGTTGGTGTGAATAGTGGAAAGCTCAATAGTAGAAACTATGAAGGTTGTCTTAACTATGGGTTCATGTGTGAGCTGAAGTGAAATATTTTCATGGTTTATAGAATTAGTATCAATTGGTATTTGGTACAAGCAACATGCATATTAACAGAATACCAAGTGTTATCAGTGGAGCAGCGGTATGGTACAAGTCCTCAAGATCAAAGGATTATGGAAAAAGTACATCAAGGTAGTATACGCAGCGTTATCTGCATTATTAAAGCATAAAAGGGTCAATAAAAGGGAAAAGGGATCATTATCTTGTTTATACTTGAAGTAGTATATTGAGAATTGAAGCAGTATCTATTTCTAAATATAACTACATGTCTTCCTCAAGTCAGTACAGATATATCTTCAAGGCCTCTTTCTTAAGATCATTCATAAAACTGTGTGAAGTCTGTTTGTGGAGATTTCAATTAAACAACTTGAAGATGTTTTGCTGAAGATCATCATGATAGAATAGTTAAAGTATCAAAAGTATGAAGGACTAGTTGTGTTAATATTACAGTTGAAGCTCAAAAGTCTGTTATTGATTCATCAAAAGCATACTTCAACAGAAAGGATTTGTTTGTATTTCACCATTAAAGAGAGGTTGATCATTGACATACATACCCCCCTTATGTCATAAATAAAATTTCATAGTTGATAAGTGAGACTGACCAATACATTGAATGTATCTTGCCTCAAGGGTTTTCTTTGAAAGTACATTGTACAAGCAATAAAATAGTTTGGTCTCTTAGACTAAAAGATATTGTCTAATCTCACAATAAGTTGTAAGCTCTGGTTTGATTCATTTTTCACATCAGTAACAAGGACCTTTCAGCTATTAAGTGCAATATCCTTGTCAGCAGAAAAGCTCATATCACCACCAACAGGAAGTAAAGGTAAACAACAACCATAAAAGATATATTGGCATCGTCATATTTGAATATATGTGTACTACAGATATGTGTCTCAGATGAATATCATAATATGGACTGAAGTATATTTGGAGCAGCCTTTATATGACGTATGGACCATTCTTAGTACTTTAGTTTTATTCCAATGATGCATCTCTGATTATATGAGTCTGGTACAATGTGTTCTATGAAGTGTCCTTATCATCACTTTCATTTTTATACAAGTGCAAGAATTTTGAGCTTTGGGATGATATCAACTTACTGTATATATACATACAAATTCAATGATTCTCAAAGTGTTCTCCCAACAACTCTTGTACACCAGTTTGGAGCAGAATGGTACAAATATAGAAGAAGAATGTCTAAACACAACTCAGAGAGAGGAAATGAAGAGATAGAAAGTACATTGGGAAAGGTTCAACCCTTTGCAATTAATGTCAAATGGGGAGGAAAAGTAAGCAGAAAAAGAAAGGCTCTTATAAAAATAAAGCAGAAGAAGAAGGACACTTCTCAGAATGAAAGGGGGAGGAAGACTTGGAGGAAGCATTGGAGTATTGGTGGATGTGTTTCCATCAATGCCAAAGGGGGAGACTGTTGGAAATATTGTCATTGATGGCAAAGAAGCACAAAGGAGCACCAACAGAACTATCATTAAGGAAAAGGAGCAAAAAAGCAACATAAATAAGGCAAAGAAGAAGTGGAGAAATAATGCAGTATGAAAGAAAAAAGAGAGGCAAGGAGCAGCATTAGACCATCAGAAAAGGCAAAGGATCACAAAGGAACAACACTAGAACACTGGCAAGCACCAGAGGCAGCGAATGCAGCTAAGCAACAAAGGTAAAGAAGCAACGAAAGTAGAGAGGCAGCGAATGTAGAAAGGAAAAAAAATAAGCTTAGGAGAGATCGACACGTTTAATGGATGCAGCAAGGGAAAGAATCCCAAGTCGGAGTGAATATTGAATAGAAGAACAAGCTAAGGAGAGGAGCAGCGTGGAGTACCCGACGAACAGAAGTGGAAACCATGAGTCAACAGTGAAGAAGGAACAGTGAAAGTGGTTTCTAAAACCACTAGAGGGTTTTCGCACTGCTTTTGGTGGATAAGTGGTTTTAAGTGAGATGGACGTGATACAGTTAGGAGGGCAACGCATTGCATACTGAAACCGCCTATTTCGCGTAGGTTCAAAAACTTTATCCATTAGGGCTAGTTGGCACGCGATAACACGATGATTGTTGGATCATTCTAGGATCAAGGACGGAGACTCAACATTCTTTGGTATAATGAAATTGTGAGTTAAGAGGAGGATTGAGCACGGTTAACGTTGATGTGGGATCAACGGTACCGTGGGGGCACAAACAACCCGATGGTTAACCTAAGGGGGTGCCTCCGTAGTTGACCCGTCCATCGAGCATTGACTGCAAATCAACAACTGTCATTCACTGCGGTAGCACAAGCCCGATGATATTTCCATACCATGGAGTGCCTCCGCAATACTGTGAATCTGATTTGATAATTCAAGTGCCTTTTGAGGTCCGGTGCAATGCATATTGTGGGGCCAATACATTTTGTTGACATGTTTTGTTTTAAATAAAAGATATATAAAGAGCGGAATGATAAAAAGTGTGGGAATAGTGTCACAAAGTGAGACAACGTAAAAAAACAGATGATATTAAAGGAGATAGATGACAGAGATTGTATCAGAATCAAGTGGGAGCCAATCGCATATCAGACATTGCAAGCAAATGCGATAGCTGCTGGATGGATGCAAAGTTGCAATGCGATGTGGCGATGTGAAGGGACACGTGGCGGCACGACGCTATATCACACATCGGAGATGTGAAGCGGCGATGCGAATTTGAAATGCAAAGTTCATCGCATACCGCAGATCGCAAAGCTCAGAAGAGATAGCTCTCATAAACGCCAAAGTGTGATGAAAGGGCCAGGTGCAATGTAGCTCAGAACTATTATTTAAGAGATTTCAAGTCTGGGTGTATGTGACATCCCTTTGTAAATCGCATTGGAAAGAAAAGGAGCCATATAGCAAAGAATGTTTGAAATACTGATATTGCGATAGCTGATATTGTGATTTGATATTACCATCGCATATCGCAATCGGGGCAGGAGAAAAATTGCACAAACACAGTGGTCATAGAAAATGCGAAGTGCGATATGATGACGTGGTGATGATGTGGCAAGTGATGTGGTAGCTGAAGTGGACCTGACCCCACAAATCAAAAATAAATCAAGATGACATGGCATTGACATGGCAATGACATGGCAAAGTGACATGGCACGATGACATGGACCTAGCCCGCATATCATAAATTGCAAGATCAAAGGGGTGAAGATCGTAAGAGCAAGGATTATTGCCGAAATGTGAAATGCGATAAGAATACTAGATGCGATGAAACTTCAAAGAAAAAGTCCAAAGGATTTAAAATCTGAAGGTATAAGGTTTCCCTTTAAGAAATCGCATCGGGAGGATGAAGGAGAAACAAAGAAACGAAGAAAAAGAGAAATAGCCAAAACGTCGAGATACAACTTGGTGGGACCCTTCACACATCGCATATCGGGAGATCATATGGAGGAAGGCACATGGGATATCTGAATCGCCGAAGTGCGATAAAGAGAGTGGACGTGGTGAAGATCAAAACTGAAACCTAAAGGTCTTTTCAAGTCCAGAAATATGTGGTCTTCCTTTGTAAATCATTTCGGAGAGCAAAAGGAGGATTATAACGTAAAACAAAAAGGAAAGTATCAACGCGGGTATAAAGGCTCGGGTAAGAACCCAACACAGAGAAAAAGGCAGAATCGAGTGTTTAGAAGGGCGGTGAAGGCTTAACACTATGGGCACGAGAAAAAGAGGCAGAATTGGGAAAAGAAGAATATAGTGGCACTATTGGAAACAAATAGCTAGGTCAAGTTAAACCAAAATGACAGTTATGCAGAACTGTGTTGAATACAATAGTAGGAACCGAAACAACTCTGATAAGAGAAGAAAAGAAAAATGCACAACGAGAAAAGAGATGAAAAGGCTGAGTGAAATATATTTGTTGTAAATGTAAATGTAATTGAATTAATTATTTTTATTGTATGTGATACAAAGGCAAGTCTCCGTAGGCATAGAAAAAACTCCATGAGTGTTGTAATGATTATTTCTAATGTAATAACTTGAACTGGAGAATGATGAATCAAATGGGTGGAAGGCATAAGGTCAAGCCTGTTCACTTCATATTCCCTGTGGAATGCAATCAGTCAGGAGTTATCTGTATAAGAGATGTAATATCAGTGGAAAAAGAGAGGTTAGATAAATTCAAAATGGATGAGAGAGGAAGAAGAATGTAAGAGAGCTTCAAGAGTTTAGAGAGTGTAAGAAGAAGGAGGAGCAGATAGAGAAGCTGTGAGGATTCAAAGATGACATAAGGCATATATGAAGGGTGGAGGACAGCAGTGAAGAAGGAATGGAACAAAGTTGATATCCAGGTAAATCAGCATGTGTTTTCATAGTAGTGTGAGGAGTTTGGTGCTTCCATATCAAGTTGTATCTTGATAAGATGTCCAATTCTAGCTGGCTGAGGTAGGAGCTTCCTGTAGGTTGTAGCCTACAGAAAATAGATGGGAGTTGGAGCTTCCTTGCAAGTTGTAGCTTGCAGAATTGAGGATTAGCCTCCTGTAGGTTGGAGCCTACAAAAAATCAATGGTGAGATGGAGTTGGAGCTTGCCTTTGCATCACAACAATAATGAGATGTGGTTTTCTCTCTTATGGGTTTCCATTTATATCTGTTGTTTATGTGCGTGATGATTATGTGTTAATATTTTTATTTAATCTACTTAATACCTGCTACTCACTTATTAAGATTGTTATTCCATTGTATGTTAAGTTGATCATGTAATGAAGATGTAAATAAGTGTAAAAGAAAGTTTTACAAGACCATGACTGCATTAAACTGATTCACCCTCCCCTCTCAGTTTAACTAAGGGTTCAACATTTAATAGTTATCCCTCAAGTTCACCAATTCCTTAGGCTTATAATATAAATCCCTTGGGTTTATTAGTTTTTTCATTTATAATATTAAACCACCCTTAGATCTAAGAATCTTTTGAGTTAAAAAAATTAATTCTTAGGGTTTATTAATTTCTTAGGTTTTTGAGATAAAAATATTAGTTCTTAGGATTTATTAATCTTTTATATATATATATATATCCCTTGGCATTATTGATCCCTTAGGTTTTTAATATTTATCGCTTCAGTTCACCAATTCCTTTTGTTTTTAATATCAAACCCTTGGTGTTATTAGTTCTTTATATTTAAAATATTAATAACCCATTGGGTTTATTAATCTCTTGAGTTTAAAATATTAATTCTTAGGGTTTTTTTATCTCTTGAGTTTAAAATATTAATTATTAGGGTGTATTAATTTCTTGGTTTATAATATTAATATTTATCCCTTGGGTTCACCAATTACTTTGGTTTATAATATTAAACCCTTGGGTTTATTACCTTTTTTTTTTATAATATTAATAATGTCTTGGGTTTATTAACCTACTTAATTTAAAATATTAATTATTAGGGTTTATTAATTTCTTAGGTTTTTGAGTATAAAAATTTTATTCTCAGGTTTTAATAATATTTTTTGTTTTTAATATTGATCCCTCGGCCTTATTGGTCATGTAGGCTTTTAATATTTATCCCCTCGGTTCATCGATTCCTTTGGTTTATAATATTAAACCCTTGCATTTATTAGTTCTTTTGGTTTATAATATTAATAATCCCTTGGGTTTATTAATCTTTTGAGTTTTAATATTATGATTTACATTATGGCGTAATAAATTGGGTTATAATATAGATTCTAATATATAGCATTTATAATTATGGATTAATATTTGGTTTATAATATCTCGGTATAATATTAGGGTTTATAATATTGTGTTTAATGTTTATAGATTATAACATTGGGGATTATAATATTTCGGTTCATAATATTGATTCTTAGGGTTTGTTGATCTCTTGTGTTTTTAATATTTATCCCTTGGCCTTATTGATCTCTTCGGTCTTTAATATTTATCCCTTCGGTTGACCCATTCCTTTGGTTTGTAATATTATCCCCTTGGGTTTATTATTTTGGTTTATAATATTAATAACCCCATGGGTTTATTAATATCTTAAGTTTAAAATTTAAATTCTTAGTGTTTATTAATCTCTTGAGTTTAAAGTATTAATTATTATGCTTCATTAATTTCTTGGTTTATAAAATTAATATTTATCCCTTGGGTTCACCAATTCCTTTGGTTTATAATATTAAACCCTTGGGTTTATTACTTCTTTTGGTTTATAATATTAATAATCTCTTGGGTTTATTAATCTCTTGAGTTTAAATTATTCATTCTCAAGGTTTATTAATTTCTTAGGTTTTCAGTTTAAGACATTAATTAGTAGGGTTTATTAATCCGTTGAGTTTCCTAATTCTTTGGGTTGGTAATATTAGGTGTTAAATATTAGTCATACACTTTAATATTAAAGCATGGTCCAATGCCACATTATAAAAAACATTTCCTCTATATGAAAATCAACCATGGGATACCATTATTAATCATAGTTAGTTATAGGCAATCAAGGTCTTCCATGGTCGAATGTCACATTGTGACAAATATTGTCTCAATATGAAAATCAACCATGGCAAACCATGGTAATTATTCATCCAAAGCTACATTATGACAATAATTGTCTCAATGTTTAAGTCAAACATGCTCAACCATGTTTATTTTACAGTTTATAGTATTTATCTAAAGGTTTTACATACTTGAGGTTTATAATATTAATATCTTAAGTTTAATATCATTACCTTGAGTTTATAATATTAATAGTCATGTGAGTTTATCAATCTTTTTTGTTTAAGATATTAATTTTCAAGCTTTATTAATCTCTTATGTTTTTCATATTGACCCCTTCGCGTTATTTATCCCTTGGGTTTTTAATATTTATCCATTGGGTTCACCAATTCCTTAGCTTTATGGCATAAAACCCTTTGGTTTCTTGGTTATTTTCATTTATAATATTAAACCACATTTGGGTCTTTGAATCTCTTGATTTAAAAATATTAATTCTTAGGGTTTATTAATTTCTTAGGTTTTTGAGTTAAAAATATTAATTCTTATGCTTCATTAATTTCTTAGTTTATAATATTAATATTTTTCCCTTGGGTTCACCAATTCCTTTGGTTTATAATATTAAACCCTTGGGTTTATTACTTCTTTTGGTTTATAACATTAATAAACCCTTGGGTTTACTAATCTCTTGACTTTAAATTATTAATTCTTAGGGTTTATTCATTTCTTAGGTTTTCAGTTTAAGATATTAATTATTAGGGTTTATTAATCGGTCGAGTTTCCTAATTCTTTGGGTTGGTAATATTAGGTGTTAAATATTAGTCATACACTTTAATATTAATGCATGGTCGAATGTCATATTATGAAAAACATTGTCTCTATATGAAAATCAACCATGGGGTACCATTATTAATCATAGTTAGTCATAGTCAATCAAGGTCTTCCATGGTCGAATGTCACATTGTGACAAAGATTATCTCAATATGAAAATCAACCATGGAAAACCATGGCCATTCTTCATCCAACACCGCATTATGACAATAATTGTCTCAATAAGTCAAACATGCTCAACCATATTTATTTTACAGTTTATACTATTTATCTAAAGGTTTTTACATACTTGAGGTTTATAATATTAATATCTTAGGTTTAATATCATTACCTTGAGTTTATAATAATAATAATCATGTGGGTTTTTCAAACCTTTTTGTTTAAGATATTAATTTGCAAGCTTTATTAATCCCTTATGTTTTTCATATTGATCCCTTTGTGTTATTTATCCCTTAAGTTTTTAATATTTATCCATTGGGTTCAATAATTTCTTGGGTTTATGGCATAAAACTCTTTGGTTTATTATTTATTTTTGTTTATAATATTAAACCACATTTGTGTCTTAGAATCTCTTGAGTTAAAAATATTAATTCTTAGGGTTTATTAATTTCTTAGGTTTTTGAGTTAAACATATTCTTAAGGTTTTTTAATCTCTTGTGTTTTTAATATTGATTCCTTGGCCTTATTGATCACTTATGTCTTTAATATTTATCCCTTGGGTTCACCAATTCCTTTGGTTTGTAATATCAAACCCTTGGCTTTATTAGTTCTTTTTGTTTATAATATTAATAATCCCTTGGTTTTATCAATATCTTGAGTTTAAAATATTAATTCTTAGTGTTTACTAATCTCTTGAGTTTAAAGTATTAATTATTAGGGTTTATTAATTTCTCGGTTTATAATATTAATAATGTCTTGGTGTTATTAATCTAGATAATTGAAAATATTAATTATTAGGGTCTATTAATTTCTTAGGTTTTTGAGTTTAAAAACTTTATTCTTAGAGTTTAGTAATCTTTTGTGTTTTTAATATTGATCCCTTGGCCTTATTGGTCCGGTATGTTTTTAATATTTATCGATTGGTTTCATCGATTTTGTTGGTTTATAATATTAAACCCTTGCGTTTATTCATTCTTTTGGCTTAGAATATTAATAATCCCTTAGGTTTATTAATCTTTTGAGTTTCAAATATTGATTATTATGACATTAATATCGTAGGTTTTTTTAGTTTAAAATATTAATTCTTGGGGTTTATTAATTTCTTGTCATTTTAATATTATTCCCTTAGACTTATTGATCCCTTGGGTTTTTAATATCAATCCATTGGGTTTATTAATATTTTATATTTTTAATTCATTGGGTTTATAATATTAACAATCCTTAAAGTTGATTGTTCTCTTTGGTTTATAATATTAATAATCATGTGATTTTATCATTCATTTGTATTTAAAATATTAATTCCTAAGCTTTATTAATCTCTGCACGTTTTAATATGGATTCCTTGGGCATGTTGATCTCTTAGCTTTTTAATATTTTTCCCTTGGGTTCACCAATTCCTTGGGTTTATAATATTAGACCCTTGGGGTTATTAGTTATATTGGAGTATAATATTAATAGTCCCTTCATATATATGTAAGAGATATATACTTATTATAAATAGTAATAAAATACTAGTATTATGTTATATTTAATTTTAGTATAGTTTGAGTTATAACTATTATTGTGTTGAAAAAATTTAATAATATTTTATTATTATATATTTTATTATCAAATAATATATATATATATATATATATATATATATATATATATATATATATATATATATGAGTTTAATATATAGTATCAATATAGTTTATATTATTAATATATTACAAGTAGATATATAAGATATACTGGTAGCTATATTCATAAATATATAATGATTATTTTGGTAAAATACATGTCCTGGGTGGTGGATATAAGCCTATCGGTGTATATCAAATACATTACTGAATGTAGTTGTAGATATATTTCATAAACGCCTATCTTGCTTATATCAACCACATTAGTAAATGTTCTCAATAGATTTTTGATTTGTGCTCAATTATCTATTAAAATACACATATATTATTACATATTATGTAAAACTCATATTTATTATAAAGTCTAAATCTGCGAAAATTATTATGAAACCTAATCAGTTAGGTTTATTATGCTCAGAAAATATCAAATTGATTGAATGGGCCATTTTGATATTTTTACATAACCTACTATACAAAAGTATATCGACTCAATAGTAAAGCTGTTAACATCGATTTTTGTGCAGGTTAGTGGTTATCTTCTCCACCAACGATTTAATTTAATTATTATCTTTTTTCTATACTGAATCTCTCGAATGTGAATGAATTGTATAGATTGATGCTTTAATTCTAAATTTCAGCCAAGTCATTCTTTAGAAATGGTTTTTCATCATGGACACTCTGGGAGCTTATTATTGGCATTAATGTTGTGAGATTGGGTATGAACGGATAGATCTATATTGCACAAAAGAGAACGAAAACAAAATTTCTTTGCTAAATTGTATAAGAAATTTATGGGAATAAGAGTAAGTAATTTATTATATTTTTTGTTAGATGGTATAGGAAATTTATGGAAATAAGAGTTTTATTTATTCTTAATTATAAGTAGTTTTTAAAATTTATAAATTTTAAATTATTGAAAAAACTTAAAACAAATATATGCATTTATTTTTATATCTAAAAATAATAATAAACCTATTTCTCAATATACAAAAGTAACCATCACAACAAAAATTTGATCAATCTCTTTAACAAGCACCTTTTTACTTTAGAGAAGTTTTTATTTAGTAATTATTATAATTTAACCTTATTTCTTAATAGTATAACGAAATTATATCACACACTAAATTGGTGTATGAGGCCCCCTTGTTTGTGGGACAAAGGACTTACCTCTGCACAATGATAAATAAGGAGGATGATGTATTACACAACCAGGATAATGCATTACACAACCCAAATATCACTAATTTAAAATGGTGAGTAGTAATTTAAAATAATAGAAATATTTCCCATGCAATAATATAGAACAAAGAATCCTACATTATTGTGGGTTAATTGAGGAATTAGGAAAATATATGGGTATTGTGGGTACAACATCTTCATCTTCACAATAGACATCAATTTATAACTAATGATGAGTATATGTAGCTATATCTATGTTATAATTATGATAATATGTAGTTATATCTCTGTTTGGGGCATCTTTTACAAGGTCTATCACATTCTTATCCAATGTTTCTCTATGGTTGTGGAATGGCACAATGTGGAATCCAATCCTTTATCTTGGAAATAGTCCAATAGGGCTTTCACATTTGGATTTCCATGTATGACCCATCGTTCCCATTAATACCACGTCATATTTCCAAATTTAGTTAAATAAATATTTATAATCAATATTATGATACACAACCAATGACAAATCAAATAATATAATCCTTTCCCTTCACAAGAAGTAATTTAAAATAATAACAATATTTCTCATTTAACAATAGAGAACAAAGAATCCTACAATATTGTGGGTTAATTAAGGACTTAGGGAAAATATATGTACACCATATTCATCTTCACAATAGACATCAATGTCTAAATAATTATGATTATTTGTATCTATTTCTATGTTTCGGTTGATGATTACCTGTATCTAACTCTATGTTTGGGATGATGAGTACATATATCTATCTCTATGTTTGGGATGTCTTTTACCACATCCATCACCTTCTTATCCAATGTTTCTCTATGTTTGCAAAATGACATACTGTAGGCATCCAAGTCTTTATCTTGGAACCAGTCGAATAGGGCTTACACATTTTAATTTCCATTATGACCCATCAGTCTCGTTGAGACCACGCTATATTTCCAGTTTAGTTACATTTCAGGGAACAAGTTCATCCATAGAAAATAGATGGAGTGTCATGTTTGCAAAAAATTTGTGATACTTTTCAACCTTGTGGCCTAATGTAACCTCGTAAAGTCCGAGACATGCTAGACCAATGGCAATGGCAGTGGTAGCTGGAATAAGAGGAATTATTTTGTCACCTATGAACTTGGCCTTACTCGCATATTAGCAATTCCATCGTTAAGATCCATGTGAAAATTTGTATCATCGTCCTCCATTTCAATTAAACAACAACCAAAATTTTAGGCTGATTTTTCTTCAAAAGGATAGTGTTGAATTCAAATATTTTATTTGAGGGAGGAGTATTTTTGTAATTAGTAGAGGATAATACATATCATTAATGAGGAAAGTTAGAGAACACCTTCTCAAACTTAATAGGATTCATGTGAAATCCTAAAGGTAGATTTTGAACATGACATTGCAATGTGGTGATCAATTTGTCAATTAATTTAGCATCATCATCATCATCATCATCATCATCATCATATAATGTATAAGAAGGGTTCACATTTATAGCTTTCTCATCTGTGACAGTATTCACCCCTTCTTTTGGCTCGAAAAGTGGAATATTCTCTTGATCAACCACATGCTCCAATCTATTTGAATTTTGATTTGAATCCTAGTCGAGAATGGGAATGCCATATATGTTAGATTTTAAGATGGAGGCTACAAGAATCAAGGACATTTGACTAGGATCATGGGAATAAAATTCGAGGGGCTTTGGGAAACACTTGGGAGTAGAATAGAATGACACACATTCTCTTGTAGTTGCATCATCGGGGAATTTGAAAGTAATTTCTTCACATGATTTGAAAATAAATCCTCAAACATGAATCCTCAAATATTTGAAAATATAGACATCCTAAAGGAATTTGAAAGTAATTACTTCACATGATTTGAAAACAAATCCTCAAACCTAAATCCTCAAATATTTGCAAATCTATTTTAGTGAAATTTGATCTTTTTGTAATTAGTAAATTTGTTGGAATGCAAGATGGAAATGAACAATATATATAATAATACAAAGGTAAAGTAAGGGAAAGAGGAAGGGGATTTAATTAGTTACTTGATTATATCCCAAGAGATGCAATCTTCAAATGTTGGACATCTTTGTGAAACCAAACAATCGACAACAAACTCGAGAAATTATTGGGCCTGAGCATCCCCTGCAAACTTGATTTCCATATGAACTAATTACCAACATAAATTGATCAAATTTAAATATAAAATATGTGTATATGTATCTCCTATATATTACATATTAATACAACTGCTCATTAACTCCATCTACAATATCATTCAAACTCAGAAATTTATCTTCATTGCTTCCATATATTAATCATAAGGAATTATAAAAAAAATCAGTACAATGTAAAAAATACAAGGGAATTTTTATACCATGATGCATTTCAATATAGCATGAATCAAGAACTAAAAAACATAAAAAATTATATGAGAGAGAAAAAACAGTGAATAATACTTTAAAATGCACATTACAAGCAAATTCAACTGGCTATAATAACAAGAAAGTAGCACTCATTAATTTTTTTCTTAAAAAAGAAATTTATAAAGCTAACTACAATTACAAAGCTCCATAATTTACAATAATAGTTACCCCACAAAGTTCATGACATTTTAAGGTTATTGTACCAACAATAATCCTACCATGCACTAATAAATCAGAATGTGAAGGTAATATATCTCGTTGAGGTCTCTTTCACATAGTTACTCCAAGAGGATTCACCTCCACAAGAGTTAATGAAGGTTGTAATTTACATGGGGAAACTCTCTCTACTTGGACCCACTATAACGTCTAGATGGATTTTCACTACATTAGCTTTTGATATAGAGATGAGGCTCACTCTATTGTCTATTAGTAACATATTTCAAATACTCATGACTTGGCAACTTTTCTCATGAAAATATGCTCGAATATATCTTTTGATGTGAGCAAAAATCCTAGAAAAGGAGTAATATTTCTTATTAGATAACATTTTCCAACACCTAAGATCTGATGTTTGTTTTATTCGAGAACTAAGGTTACTAACATAATGTTTTTTTACTTACTATATAATTTGTAACAACTAACATAGCCATTCAAATCACTTTACTCAACACCTTTTAGAAGATACTTCAAGACTTATTAGGTTGTCAGATTCATTTCTCTACTTCCTTTCATTTGAAAACGAATAAATGGGTAGACCAATATAATAAATTGTAGTTTGATACAAGCCCTATGTGTTTCTACACAAGAATAAATAGTGGGATTCTTATTACCATGTCCTAAAGTACAATTATAATCAAGTTGTTATAGCTACTAGTTGTTGGTCCTTACAAGATTCCCATTTCTCTTCCTCCAATTCTCTCCCATCACTAGCACAAGAAGCAACACAAGGCATCCTTCTTTGTTTATAATTTGGCTTGCATACATTCCCGTGTATCAATGATGATCTTCACACCCCATAGCCTAATGCTATAAATTAGTCCAGGATAAAAACCAAATATTCATACCTAAGTAATAAACTATAGCCTATTACAAGCCATTTTTATTCACTACACCAAAAATAGACATTTTGATCCTTATTTGCATGTAATACAACACCATTATACTCAAGTTGTTATGGTTTCCAGTGATTGGCACCATACAAGCTTCCCAACTCTCTTCCTCCATGTGTCTCCCATCAACAACGAAAGAAGTAGCACATGGCATCCTCCTTTGTTTGGAAATTGGATCACATCCTTTCCCATGTATCTGATGCTCTTCACTCTCCCTCGGCTTGCTATAAATAATTCCATAATAGACATCAAGTGTATGTACAAGTTTACCTAGGTGACAAAGTCTAATTTTATCTAGATAACTTGTGTTTTAAGGGGAAGTGACATCATAAACTGAAGCCCATCCACTATGGTCCCTATACTATTTTGTAGCAAGTTGGTGTGAATGCATGTCATTTAGATTTACCTTGCGAAATTTTCCTCCACAATATGGTTAATGTTAATAAAATTCGACATTTTTAGTAGTTGTTGGAGGAAGACACACTAATAGACCTATGCACCTGCTCCACTTATTAGCAGCAGACTATGATGTATCTTGTTGGGCACCAAAGAGTTCTTCCTTCTCAGGACAAAAAATTGTCCAAGGTTTCTTTTGAACATAACTTCCCTCCCATTCTTGAGAAACATGGGTCATTTCTGTTAAAACAATGAAGAACTAATGTCCCACATCTGGCAATCATTTATAGCTAGTCTTATTAATTATTTGTATGATAATAAAGGCATGATTAGTCTTGAGAACTATGCATTTTTTTATATAGTACTTCTTAGT
Organism: Pinus albicaulis; assembly: GCA_034641835.2. NCBI lineage: Eukaryota > Viridiplantae > Streptophyta > Pinopsida > Pinales > Pinaceae > Pinus > Pinus albicaulis. The sequence continues at coordinate 181,990,919 of CM076573.1, read as the reverse complement.
TAAATATGGTTTTCTCAAAAAAATATTAGATCTTAACTAAAATATTTTAAAAGGAATTTATTGAGAAACATAAGATACAAATGTTTTGGGAATCAATATTCTTGTGCATTTTGTGTTTGAACATTTCGGCTTATTAATCAACCAACCATATGATGAAAGGATGTAGATCTACTGCTCTAGTAGTTTGAAAATGGGAAAGAGGTTTATATCATCTCCATATATCCCAAAATCTGCAGTGATAAGATGATGAATCAATGGTAGAGTATGTAGCATAATGAATTTTTATATGTCACGATTTTTCCAAAATTTATGCCTTACCATGTTTCCTTTACAACATCTAGTGAAATTGCTATATATATATGCGTGTGTGTGTGTGTGTGTGTGTGTGAGCCCTACTAATATATGCATATGCCACATATGTTTATTTAAAAAAATGCCTTACCATGTTTCCTTTGCAACATCTAGTGCAATTGATATATATATATATATATATATATATATATATGCGTGAGCCTACTAATATATGCATATGCCACATAAGTTTATTAAAAAATAATAATAATAAAATTATTTTAAAAAATAATATCGATCATAAATAAAATACTTCAATTTTCACCTTTATTTTACATCAAATTTTATATAATAAGATAAAATAATTAAAATTAAAAAAAAAAAGAGAGGAATATATGTAATTCCTTCATTGAGTTGAGGTCTAATGTTTATAATATGATAAATTAAATAAAAAATAAAAACAAGAATAGCCCATAGTATTAACCAATGGTTTAGCATGAGCCTACTAATATATGCATATGCCACATAAGTTTATTAAAAATTAATAATAATAACGTTATTTTAAAAAATAATATCGATCATAAATAAAATACTTCAATTTTCACCTTTATTTTACATCAAATTTTATATAATAAGATAAAATAATTAAAATTAAAAAAAAAATGAGGAATATATGTAATTCCTTCATTGAGTTGAGGTCTAATGTTTATAATATGCTAAATTAAATAAAAAATAAAAACAAAAATAGCCCATATTATTAACCAATGGTTTTAACAATCAATGGTATTGGCTCATAGTATTCATGTGGAATAGAACTTACCGACAGGGAAAATATCCAAGATCCATTGTAGTTTGATGTTATATTTAAATACATAATTAGTTATAGAAAATGATGACATTGAATCCATGTAGCCTGTAAAGGTAAAAAATAACTATGGATATGTTTGGGCTCGACATTTTTCTGGATATGATTAGAGGTGGGGGAAATTTTAGGAAAAATGTAATTATTTCATTTTATCTAATATTTTTGACTACCTCCATGCACCTTTTTACTAGGTTATATTGGATAAAATATAACAGTATAATATTACATTTTACTCAATATTTCCCCTCAAACTGTGCACTTCTTATTGTAATTTCTCTTTATATTTGAAGTTTAAAAATGAACAAAATCAACTATAAAATTAACAAGGGTGAGGGGGGATATTGAGTAAAATGTAATATCTCGAAATATTAGGTAAAATGTAATAATATCACATATCCTCTTACCACTTTTTATTAAGTGGGGTTGGTAATAAATATTGGGTAACAAGTAATACTGTAATATTATATTTTATCCAATATCTCTGCTCATGATATTTAATTTTTCTTAAGAAATATCTTTATATTTGAGGTTCATAAGAAAAACTTAACTCCTATCTAAACATTTGATTCCAATATGATAGAGATGTTGTAACCTTTAACATTTTGGAGAGGGATTAATTTTTTTGATATGAAAATCTATTTTAAAATGAAAAGAGATTTTATTCCTCTAGGCATTTGGTAGATCAATATTTAAGATGGATCTAGGTTGGTTTCTTTCAGAGGGAGACATTGTCACAAAACATTACATGAAAAAATTAAAATATATATGTGTGTGCTTGCTAATATGTTATTATTATTATTATTATTATCCAATTTTAGTGTCACGACCAAACCAAACACCAAATTGGCACACGACACCCCCTTCCTTTTCGGATAAGGGACCCATCTGCACATAATTATTTCACTGACTGTTGAGTCTACTAAGGCATACATACTCCACCCCAACAAAATTGATGTATGAGACCCCCTTATTTTGGGACAAGGTACCCACGTGCGTGGAATGATTTGACTGAATGCTAAGTATACTAAGGCATACATACTCTACCACCCTCTGGTTTGAACCTGTGACTTCTTAGGAGGAAATACATGCTCTTAACCATTATCTATATATTCAATAGTATTATGTGTAAAGTTACTTAAAAATAATAATAATAATAACATTACTTAAAAAATGTCCCACATAAATAAAATACTTCAATTCTTACCTTTATTTTACATCAAACATTATATAGTGAGACAAATGATTTGAAATTAAAAAAAAAAAAAAATTACTTTTTATTATGAAGTGTATATGTAATTCCTTTATTGACATGAGATCTAATGCCTAGATTAATGTAACTTAAATATTTTAAGTCAAATAAAATAAAATTAATAAAATAATAAAATAAAAATAACACTATACAAATTAAATAATAAAAATAAACCATAGTATTCACTGTGGTTTTAAGAATCAATTGTATTGACCCATGGTATTCATATATAATATAAACTATTTAAGAGGGAAATTAAGCTAGCCTAAACTTTATGGACATGTTGGCCCACATTTGTCCACCCTCAACATGTCCACTTATTATTGTAATTATTCTTTATTTTTGAAATTTAAAAGTAAAAAAAATTAACTATAAAATTAACAGGGGTGAGGGGGAATATAGAGTAAAATGTAATATTTGGAAATATTAAGTAAAATGTAATAGTGGGAGTGGTAATAAATATCTGGTAACATATAATATTGTAATATTATCCTTTATCCAATATTTGTCCTCATATTCACTTGTTCTTAAAAAAGATCTTTATATTTGAGGTCCATAAGTAAACTAGACTCCTATGTAAACATTTGATAACAGAATGATAGAAATGTTGTAATATTTAACATTTTGATTCATAAAAATAAAATAAATAAATAAAAATAAAAACATGAAATTAATATTAAGGTGTGGAGAACTGTATATTATGATTGAAGAGACCTTCAATATAGATATTTCTGGTGAAGACTTCATCCATCTTCAGGAAATAGATTCTCTTTTTTGAATTTCTTGAGATGCAAAGCTATTTTGAAATGAAAAGAGATGTGATCCATGTGGCTTGGTAGATCCGAAATTAAAATGGATCTAGGATGGTTACTAATTAAATTAATATTATGAAAGCCCGTTTCCAAAACAGACACAACTATAATATGGTGCATTTATTTTTTCTACCATTAAATTCATATTTAATCAAGGTTATACAAATTTATACTTGTATATGTGGTTAAATCTGACTCATTTTAAATGTCATGTAACCATATTTTTAAAAATTAGGTTCAACTAAATATCAAATACAATTTTATTATAATGTAAATTTAATTTAGCTAGTCACAAGAATTATAACATCATGTTTGTTAGAGGAAAAAGGGATGAACTTAGCCAAGCACGTCTAAAACATTACATGCACAAATGGAAAATAAAACCATATTCTCACTAGAAGGAGGAGGAGGTATACCTGTAAAGTTTTGTAGATGTTCTATGCTAGTAGCAATTTCACTTTTCTTCCTGCAATCATACAAGTAGTTAAGCAAAATGCAGATAGAACATATAAGTAGATCTTACAGAAGACAAATCAGAAACAGGAAAAATGTGTATGTTCGTTTCGGCGGTCAACAGGATGCTTCAACCAGCAAAGTCTCCTTTGGTCAGCCAGCCCAACATGTGTCACAACAACCCTTCAATCTGTAGATGAGTCAACCCAAGTCAACTTTGCAAAAGTCAACGCTGTCCTGAAAAGTCAACGCAGGGGCAGCAAGCTAAAAGTCAACGCAGCAGCAAAACGGTCAACCCTTTGACCTCGATTTTTGTGCCAGGTAGTACGGACTTCATAAATCGAACCTTCCACCAAATTTCAGCTTGTTTGGACCAAGCGTTGACCAAAGTCAACGCTGGTCAAAGTTTCTGCGAAACCCTAGCAGCAGAAAATCTGTACTTCAGCTCAGCCGTACAATTTGTCCTCTTCGTCCTTCACACGTGTGGCTGAAACTTGTCTTTAGGTAGCTCGTACTATTTGATGAGAAGAGAAGATGATGAGTTGTGATGATGATGAAATGCTCTTCAACTTTTCCTGTATTTATATCAATCATGAGGGTGTGTGACACATCTGTTGGGCATGCGAGCCTACATTACAAAACTGGCCGACCTTGCACATATAATTTATTAAAAATAATAAATTCAAAATATAAGTTCTGCTCATCGGATTAAGACATATTTTATATGGATTTTATACCTCTCAGAAAGAGGAATCCAACAAAAATATTAGCCTCTTAATCTGAGCATCTTAATATGGAGTTTGGACCTAGTTGTCCAAATTTAACACTCCCTCTCAACTAGGGAGAACTCCATCTATTAGTGCAATCAACATCGTGCGTCATCACGCCGAAACTTGCTTTGCTGGCTTCTTTATTTCAGAACAGAAGTGGGTCAGTCACAAAGACATCATCCCCCGACTGACATAGTCAGTCCAGAGGTCCCGGACCTCACAAATCTTGATCCCAGATCAAGTGGTTGGACCGTGCCATCCTAGATAGAGAGTACGGCAATCTCTGATGCGTCCATCAGTCTTTGCTAATAGTCTCTAACTTTTCCACACCTCATTGGCCAAATGAGAGGTACTTCCCATGAGCCCTGAACTCGATGGGTAGGATGCATACGGGGCACAGAAAATGAGAGGTGAACCAACTCAAAATCACAACGGTGGGGTCCAAGCACACCACCAAGGTTGGCAAGCCTAGCCTTATGGTTGCCCATAGCTCCAAGAAGCTCTCCCCAAAGCCCCCAGAGCTCCCAGAGCTCATCGTCCAACAGGACCCACATCATAGGGTCTTTCCACGACACCAAGACTCTCACGGAAGGTTAGGAACTTGACCTTCCCCAGGGGCTTAGTGAGAATATCCGCGACCTGCTCATCGGTTCCTATATGATCGAGCCTTACGACGCCTCGCTGTACCATATCCCGGATAAAGTGGTACCTGATATCAATATGCTTGGATCGGTCGTGGAACACAGGATTCTCAGTCATACGAATCCCACTCTGATTATCACAGAGTATCACAGTGGTATCTAGCACATGTCCAAACAACTCACTAAAGAGCTTCCGCAACCAAACTGCTTCACAACAGGCCATACTAGCAGCAATGTATTCGGCCTCCGCGGTGCTCAAAGCCACCGACTTCTGCTTCCTGCTCATCCATGAGATCGAAGCAGAACCAAGATTGAAGCAGCATCCAGATGTGCTTTTACGATCCACCACACTGCCAGCCCAATCGGCATCAGTATATCCACGGAGTATTACACTCCCGACAGTGTATCTCAGCCCATGGTTTATCGTGCCCCGAAGATATCTTAAAAGATTCTTGGCACCAACCCAGTGAAAATGATGAGGCTCAACCATCTGTTGACTCAAAGTGTTCACTGCAAAACATATGTCCGGACGGGTGTTCACTAAGAGCATCAAAGCTCCTATGAGTTGACGATACTCAGTAGGATTGGCCAAGATAGGCCCAGCAGCGCTGCCACTCAACTTTTTAAAGTTGAGTTCCATCGGTGTCGACACGGACTTACAGTCCACCATTCCAAATCTTTCCAGAAGCTTCACAATATATTTCCTTGAGAAAGGAAAATCTCTCCAGGTCTCTGCCAGACCTCCAGGCCTAGGAAATAGTGCATCAGTCCTAGGTCCTTCATCTCGAATTCAGCAGCAAGCTCCCTCTTACATTGATGAATGAGAGGGTCATCACCAGTCAGGAAGAGGTCATCCACATACAGCACTAGAATGAGAGGCTTCTCTTTCACAACCTTGAAGTATAGGTTCGGATCAGCATTGCTTCGAGTGAAGCCCAACTTTATCAAGTAACTATCCATCCTCTCGTACCAAGCTCTGGGTGCTTGCTTTAACCCATAGAGGGCTTTCTTCAACCTGCAGACATAAGTGTCTCGATCTTGAACTTTAAATCCCAGAGGTTGTTCTACATACACCTCTTCCTTTATTGCACCATGCAGAAAAGCGGTCTTGACATCCATCTGATGAAGACTCCATCCTTGTGTAGCAGCAAGGGCTATGATTGATCGGATGGTGGAATATCGTGCCACAGGTGCAAATATATCGTCATAGTCAATTCCTTCCTTTTGAGAGAAGCCACGGGAAACAAACCTTGCCTTAAACTTTTCAGCACTCCCATCAGATCCATGTTTGATTTTGTAGATCCATTTAGCGGTGACAACAGATTTGTCCTTCGGTCTCGGGACCACATCCCAGACATCATTCTTCATAATAGACTCATATTCTTCATGCATAGCATCCTTCCAAACTTGATGCTTGATGGCTTCCTCAAAAGATCCAGGTTCAGATTGTACAATAGTACTCATGGCAGCTAGATACCCTTGGTATCTACACGGCTTCTTGCTTTCTCGGAATGTCCCCCTTGGGGCAGCATGACCCTCGGCATCTTCGAGGGTGTCCCTGAGCCATGATGGTCTCTTTCCTAGAGAAGGGGAAGGATCAATAGGGTCCATTGGCCCTTCAACATCAGGCATAGTCTCATCCTGGGGTTCTTCCAGATTTCCAGGTCTTTCTTCATGATTTTCTTCAAATCTAGGAAGATCTACTACTTTCTTCAGGGAAGCATCTTCGTCAAAAGTGACATCATGGCTTATCTCTACTTCCCTTTGACCAGGTACATAGACTCTATATGCCTTAGAAGTCTCACTATAGCCCACAAACATTCCTTTCTTCCCAGTAGCATCCAGCTTACTTCTCTTTTCTTCCGGCACATGAAAATAGACAGGACATCCAAAAATTCTAAAATGTGAGACATCAGGTTTCTTACCAGAGAAAACCTCTTCGGGAGTTTTGGAGTCCAAAGCGGAATGAGGGCATCGGTTTTGAATGTACACAGCAGTATTTGCAGCTTCTCCCCACAGAAACTTTGGTAGACCCTGGTCACAAAGCATGGCACGGGCAGCTTCCACAATAGTCCTATTCTTGCGTTCAGCAACACCATTCTGCTTAGGAGTATATGCAGTGGTAGTCTCCCTCTTAATGCCGGCTTCTCTGCAAAAGTCTTTGAACTCATTTGACTCATATTCAGTGCCATTGTCGGTCCTCAAAATCTTGATCTTCTTTCCGGTCATATTTTCCACCAAGGCTTTGAATGTACGGAACCACATGAAAGCCTCATCCTTCTTCTTCAAGAAGTATATCCAGGTTTTGCGAGAGAAGTCATCAATAAATGTCATATAGTAAGAACATCCCCCCAGGGATGTTACAGGCAACATACCAGAAAGATCAGAATGAACCAGTTGCAATATCTCGGATGTCTTTGTGACACTTGAGGGGAAAGGTCCCCTTGTATGTTTTCCTTCAGCACAGCCCTTACATACACCTTCATGATTATTTCCAAAATCAGGCATCACTGTCACCACCTTCCTTGCTTCGGGAAGGGCTTTGTAATGAAGGTGTCCAAATCTTCGGTGCCATAGTTCGGTTTGTCGGATAGTATCACAAGTCATAGCTCTCAACGGACTCCCTCCAACCTGATAGAGTGTACCAACCCTAAAACCAATTGAGATAGCTTCCTTGAAGCTCTTCTTCCACATGAGCACCTTTCCATTAGAGAAAGTAACATTGAATCCTTTGTCTTCCATGGCAGATACAGATACAAGGTTTTTCTTCAATTTGGGTACATAGAGTACATCTTGCAAACGGAGGACTTGTCCTTGGGACAAGTGGAGGGTCACAGTCCCGGTCCCTTTCACAGGATAAGTGGCATTATCCCCAAGGATAATTTCTAGATTAGTATCCCTTTCAACTATGTCAGAAAGTGCTTCCTTGAATCCAGTGATGTGTCTTGAGGCACCACTATCAATTAGCCAGACATCCATAGTGTCGGGCGGAGATGCAGCTGAGAGAGCAGATACCAGAATATACTCATTTCTTTTATCAACAACATTAGACTCCTCATACCTGGTATTTATGGACCTCTTAGAAGGTTGATTGTTTCCACCAAAGTGAGCCTTCCTCTTTCCTTTGGATTTGTCATTTCTTCGATTCCCATTTCTTCGGTTGTTGTTGTTATCGTCACTATCGGGAGAATCCTTCTTGAAGGGGCATTCTCTAGCATAGTGTCCGGGCCTATGGCAGGTGAAACATTTACCCTTCTTCTCTTGAGTCTTTGTCCTTCTTTTGTCCTTAGAACCACCAGAGTTCTTCTTTCGGGAATGAGCACCATAGGCAGCATTTCTTTCATTATCAAATTCCTTCATCCTTGTTTCTTCTTGCATACATCTTGACAGAAGCTCATCAAAGTTAGGAATGGTATTATTGTTGAGAATAGTAGTTGTGAATACTTGCCATTCATATGGAAGTTCTCCAAGTGCGGTGAGAACCATCTCACGATCAGTTATTATCTCCCCAATAGCTAGCAGATTGTTCCTGGTTTCGGTCAACTTCAGAAAGAAAGTTTGAACAGACTCATCTCGGCCCTTCTTCATATTCTTCAACTTGTTCTTAAGGAATAGCACTTGGTTCACATTGTTTACTTGAAACATAAGTATCAATTTGTCATACATCTCCTTGGATGTGCCTAGTTCAGATATGTAGGCAACCAGACTCTTATTTATGGATTCCCTGATCAGCAGCTTGCTTTGATTTCTCCCTTCTTATACTTGTTTCTAATAGCAGCAGAGGCATTGGATGGAGGTTCTTGAATCCTCCCTGTCACATGATCATGATCTTTTAATTTGAGATCTAATATCATCTTCCAGGGATGGAAGTCATCACTTCCGGTCAGCTTGTCATTCTCCTTGAATTCAAGACTAGTGGAACCCATTTCCACGATGATGATTGCTATAGATTGAGTTTGTCTTCACCTGAGCTCCGATACCATGTTAAGTTTTGTAGATGTTCTATGCTAGTAGCAATTTCACTTTTCATTCAGCAATCATACAAGTAGTTAAGCAAAATGCAGATAGAACATATAAGTAGATCTTACAGAAGACAAATGAAACAAAAATGTGTGACTCGTCCCGCGGTCCAACAGGATGCTTCAACGTGCAAAATCTCCTTTGGTCCTTCGGCCTCATCATGTCACATAGCCTTCCAATGCGCCAGATGAGTCAACCCAGCGTCAACTCACTGCCAAAAGTCAGCAGTCACGAAAGTCCAGCGCGAGGGCAGCAAACTCAAAAATCAACGCAGCGACAAAGCAGTGTACTGACCTCGATTTTCATGCGAGTAAATTCAGCCTTCACCATTAGACATACACAAATTTCGACTTGTTTGGACCAAGCGTTGACCAAAGTCAACGCTGGTCAAAGTTCTAACGAAACCACTGAGCGACAAATCGTACTGCAACTCAGCCGTACAATTTGTCCTCTTCGTCCTTCACACGTGTGGATTAAACTCGTCCTTCTTGGTAGCTCGTACTCCTTGATGAGAGAGGAATATGTGAGTTGTGATGATGATGAAAATCTCTCCAACTTTTCCTGTATATATATCCATCATGAGGGTGTGTGACACATCTGTTGGGCATGCGAGCCTACATTACAAAACTGGCCGACCTTGCAAATATAATTTATTAAAAATAATAAATTCAAAATATAAGTTCTGCTCATCGGATTAAGACATATTTTATATGGATTTTACACCTCTCAGAAAGAGGAATCCAACAAAAATATTAGCCTCTTAATCTGAGCATCTTAATATGGAGTTTGGACTTAGTTGTCCAAATTTAACAATACCCCACCCAAAATTCCACATCTTAAGGTGTTGATAATAGGGTTGAATTCTTTTTTAAATTCTAAAACAATCTTGGTGCCCCTAAAAATTCTTAAAAGAAGGCCAAAGTTCACACCTTATGAGATTTCTATGCTCTTACCTTAAAAATACCTAGTAACCTAAAATGAATTTGAAGTTTTATTGAAGTTGGGAAATTATGTTGATGATGGTATCATGAATATCTTTTACACTTCCTTGATTTATATGCTCTTACCTTAAAATACCTAGTAACATTAAATGCATTTGAACTCTTACTCAAGTTGGGAAATTATGTTGATGATGGTATCATGGATATCTTTGACACTTCCCCTAATAAAAGTATTTCCAACAAGGGCCTCACTATGTAACACCCCCCGGTAACTTGGCATGAAACTGCATGGAATTTCCAAAATTACAAAGAGTAAGTTACATAACTATTAAGAACCATTGTTATAACATATTAACATAATTTTTTTGATGTAACCTTGCATGAATTTCATAATTCCTTTAACCAGATTAGTTAATCACATACATGATATTATGAACATCACATAATGCAAGGAAACAACATAATCAAACTGACACAATAATTAATCACATCATTGAACATTGATATACCTTGGAAATCCCATAGGTTGAAAACCAAAAAACAGTATTTTAAATTATAAATTCTTCTAAGGGTTTTCAATCGTCACTCAATGGCTTATAAGAGAGTAAATACCTTAACCATTGTCATCAAACATTACAATGAAATATAATTAAAATACAATATATCTAGCTAAAATCTATTACAATCATCATGTCATCTTTTGCCCACTAAATTTCAATGTTTATATCTTTGTGGCTTGATTGTTCCATCAGTGTACCATCATGGAGCTCACTCATCTACATTGAGAATAATTTCTTTACTTGCCATATTGTTAAACATAATATACATTGATAATTAGTTATTTACCTTCAATACTGTTAAACATAATATATCATTTGCACAAGTCACCATCCTTTCCTACAATTGTTGTCATAAAAAAATTTGATATCGTAATTAGATAAAGCATTAATGAACAAATAATTAGTCTTTAAAAGTGATCCTTTAACATCTATTAATGTGCATACATTTGATTTAAATATAATATCACACCATGCTTCTAACAAAACTTCTCATGCATTAAGTATAAGAAAATAATTATCAGGCATGTCAAAATAAATACCGCATTACTATGACTCTTCTCACACAATCAGATGTTCTTTTCCATAAAAAAAATCCATCGTAAATAGCCAATTCAATTTAAAGGATAATAAAATCTTCTATTATATTTTCGTGCATGTAATTACATAAAACTTTATTCAAGGAAATTTATCCCCTTATCACCTCAACTTTTCTTTGTTCATGCAACTAGGTTTTCTTTCTAATACAATTACTACTATTATTATATTACATACAAATGAATACCGCCTTATAAAGGAAAGGTAACATAATAGATATCATTATCATGCATTCAAATGCAATTCCCTTTCCAAGAGAATATTTCTAAAGGTAAATCTATTTGCAAAGTCCCTTGTACATGCAAATACATGCTCTGATATTGAACTAATGTGTTAGTTATTTTCTTGCATGCGGATATATTTGTTTTCCAAAGAAAAAGTAATGTGTTGATTGCATGTGATTACTTGTTTCTCTTCCAATTTATAACATAATAATTATATACCTTCCATACATAATTATTTTCAAGGAATACAACATCATAGGTGTACTTTTCAAGGGTTCAAATATCATATCTCCTTTCAAGATATCAAACAAAATATTTCTGTTTTGCGAAATAACACATTTCGTTTCAAGAAATATCAAACCTAATTTTTCTATATCACGCATGAGGATAACATTTTTCTTCTCAAGAAACATCCAACATAGTAGTTCTATTTCGGTGCATGAAATGAACTTATTTCCTCTCAAGAAACATCAAACTAACTAGTTCAATTTTCCTTCATGCAAATACACATCCATGTTCTCAAAAGGAGTGTTTTAAAATGTGTTTTAGTTTTCAAGAATTATTTAACACACAATTAATATTTTCCATGCATTTAAATATATATTTATGTAACACGTTGGTTGTTATTTGCACATAGAATAAATAATATTTTTTTTCAAAGTTCTAATGCATAGCACGATTATTTCCTGCATACTCACACATTTGTTTCTTCCAAGAATTTAATACAGTAATGCATGCAAATTATTTTCTCTTTTCCAAGAATCTAATACGATAATGTATGTAAAGACATCTCACTTCAAAATATAATACAATGATGTCTGCAATAAATCTTTCCCTTTTAGAATTGAAATACAATGTATACTATTATTGTGCACATATTCCTATTAAGAGTTTATAGAAATCATGCTAATATCTCTAAGGAGATTAATAATCTAAATTTATCTTATTTATTATGCATAAACGAAGAAAATATTTTCAAGAACATAGAAAGATATACACATGTATGCATGAAATATTTTAATGAAAATGAAATAAAAAGGATTATTTGCATGGTTCCTATGCATTATTTTCAAAGAAAAAAGTAAATATTATTTATTTAGAATGAACTATTTCTAGTATGTTGTCTTGGAAGCCATAAGTAACTTAATTTGAAAAAAAAAAAAAAAACATGGTGATGTATTGAATAAAATTGAATAATAAATATAAACTGGAAAATTACTTGTGATATAAATTTAGTTAATGAGATACTTACCCAAAATTTGGAAACTAATTTCGACAAATAAGAATAAGATAAAATTTTATTAGTTACTCCTAAAAAGTCTCTAAGAGTGGTTTAATGTGATTTAATATGATTGGGAGAAAAAAATCTATTAAATCACTTAGTGTGCAATAAGCACTAAGAAAGGGTGAATAAAGCACCACGGTAGAAAAAAGGTGGGCTTTAAAAAAAAAGGGAAGATAATTTTTCTAAAATAATAGGAAAATCCTAGGCGATAGGCCTGAGAGACCTAGAAAGTGAGACACCGCCAAGGAAACTATGCTAGGGAAGAAATGGATAAAGATGCCTTGACTAGAATCGCAAGAGGTTGTTGAGTGGTCATTTTTTCATCCCAAGTTGTTCCAGTTTGGTATTATGGTTAGAGATCTTATTGCTCGTCATCTAAAGAATTTTTTTTGTTATTGATTAATATAAATTTATTGTTAAGTATTTCAGTTTGGATTATTACTGTAGCTATTTTACTTAAAATGATATGGAAATTATGGATATAGTGATATATAAATATGAGTAGGAGTTTGAATAGAGAATTGAATATATTAAGTAAAATATTATGATAATTTTTTGTTGCATATGAGTGATAGATTGAAGAGGACTAGAATGATTTCATAGAACTATCTTAGCTCATAATCTCTAGTCAAATCGGTTTCTCATCGAAATAATTTCAGATCAGTTATTCATAACACAATGTTTTTATCACTTTGTATATAGGCACTCTCTTAAAGTAATGTTATATATATATATATATATATATATATATATATATATATATATATATATATATATATATATATATATATATATATATATATATATATATATATATATATATATATATATATATATATATATATATATATATATATACTGGTAATGTTGTTGAAGAGTAACAAAAAATCTAGATAACTAGCTTCGTTAAATAATTAATGAAGATTTTTTTCCTCATTCTACACATAAGAGTTACAGCGGTTGAATTCTTTAAATTTCATTTTGTAGTTACAGACTGTCTGCTCAACTTAGTGTTCCTAAATTGATGTCATAAATTGTCAACTAGGGCTAGTAAATTGTTGAAGTGAAGAGCACTATATGTGCCTAGGTATCTGTTTCTCACTACGTTGTGTTTAGTGTTTTTCCAATGTTTTTGATTTTGTGTTTTTATTCTAAGAGGAAAAGAACTAAGTGTTGGTAAATAAAATTTGTTGGTCACACTAAAACAGAGCAAAATCTATTCTAAACTATGTATGGCACTTAAGAACAAAAAATGCAATACTTTAACAAAAAAAATAACTCATAGCATGAACTCAATAACTCATAACATGAACTCAGTCCAATTCATTCATTAGAAATATGTTGGAATAATTTGAGAAAAGGATAAGTTGAATGAAATTAGGTTCTTCTAAGTAAACAACAATCTACAATATCATAGAGAAAATCTCATTCATGGCTAGTAATTTGTTGGAATACATTTGGAAAAAGATAGTCTGCAACCTAGTGAATAATTCTACTGTAAATTAACCTATGACACCAAAATTAATCCATTCCACAACTCAAAATATCACTGTTAAACCTCATTCAAGATTTAGAAATATTTTGGAATAGCTTTGGAAAAGAGGCAGTTTGTGAAATTATGAGAAGTTGCAGAACAGTCAAGACTTCAAAATGACATTACCAATTCTTGTTCCTATGATGATGATGTATTAGTAGAAATTAAGAACAGGAGTGGTTTGTAAATAATGAAGGCCATCAAGTCTAACTTAACAACTAGAATACAACTGATTAATAAAACTAAAAATACAATGGATAAAACTGAACTAGAATGCAATCATTCAAACTTGAAATACAGTGAACAGAATTGAACTAGAATGCCATTAACCTCCGGATTTTTACAACTAAACTAAAATGCAACTAATCACTGAAATACTACATCTCTGTCTCATTCGGTGTTAGTGGTATTTTGGAACAATTCATAGAACAAGACTGGCTGTAACATGTGATGTAAATGAGCATAAAAACATAAATTTCAAAAATGCAACTAAGCTCTAAAACACCACAGCTAAGTCTCACTCAGTGTTAGTGATATTTTGGAATAATTCGTAAGAACAAGACTAGCTGTAATAATTGATGTAATTGAGCACAAAAACGTAAAGTTCAGAAAAAATGCAACTAAATCCTAAAATACTACAATTATATCTCATTCAATGTTAGTGATATTTTGGAACAATTCGTAAGAATAAGACCGACTGTAGCATCCAATGAAAGTGAGTACAAAACACAAAGCTCAGAAAATTGCTTAAGCTAGGAATGCAACAAGGCTAAATTTACTTATCTAAAAAATGTGCACAAAGCTTCTCTGGCATTAGGGGCCCTCTACCACCGGATTAGCATACAAATCTCCTCAATATTGCCTTAGATCTTGCAATAAAGCGGTATTTCTTTCATTAAAGGAAAATTATTTCAAAATAGAGTATTACGGTCTTTTGAGATCTAGCAACAAAACATCAATCTAGCTAGCTGTCTCTTGGTCTTCCGAGTCATTCTTATAAAATAAATACATAACTACCCTTGAGAAGAAATAGGAACAAGTGTCTTTTTCAATCAAAATCAAATTAGAACTCTTATGGAAGCCTCGTACTTTGTTGGAGACATCTGTAGAGTCCCTGTCCTGGTAGGAATCTGCTTCTTAGCTTTGATATCTTCCACTTGCATAACCACCTGTAGCTTCTTTCTCAGACTTCGTAGAGAGAAATAAATGATGTGGGAGTGTTGTGGAATTCAACCATATGTGTTTGTCCTTGAAGCGACACCTGTAACCTGTGAGAACATGAAGATAGGTGCGGAATAGGCGACTAGCTATAGAATGGCTGCATTTTGTAGCTGAGTCTAGTCAAAAATTACTACAACAACAAAACCATGAAAATATAGCAAGTCAGTCATTGTATACATTCCTAAAGTGACTTTAATCAAACTTATTGACCATTTAAGCCTGTAATTGATAAGGGACAAAGGAAATGAAGTGAAATTTGGTGAAGGGAAAGGACATCTTTGGGGATCAACACAGACCACCAGTATGTATGGATGTTAGTACCTAAGGGGAAGCATCACTAAATAAATCTAGTTAAAAATTCTATAAACTAGTTATATTTATGAGCATACCACTATGCTTAAAGGCTGACTCGATAAAAGAAAATATATATAAAATAGAAGAGTTGCAAGCAACAAGGCCCTACCCCGTTTAGTAATAAATTTTGGGATAAGGATATATCCACTGTGACTTATAACTGAATTTTCATCCATGTGTTGTACTGGAGAAAAAAACACAAAAAAGTGATTTTTCTGGATTAGCTTGTGATGTATTTGGGAACAAAATAGGAAAAGAGGTGATGTTTTGGGATTAGCTCGTGATGTTTTCATTTAGCCTTAATATTTCCTTTTACAACAAAAATAATCATGTTTTTCTTGATAAAAATTTCAAAGGACATGTGGCAATTTCTTTAAGTGGAGGAGTGGAAACTTGTCACGCCCCTACACCTCGGGTGTCTTCCAACCATGCTTGTAGGCAGGTGCAGCACTGCCATACTTTTTCCTTTTTCAAATACTTAATCTCTGTTAAGTAATATTTTGCTACGTGGAGGTTGAATCCCAACCAACCTCTAGGGTGTTAATTCCCCGAAACGGTATGCAGACTACGCCTTTAGCAACATTCGTTAGTTATTCAGCAAATTTTCTTTCAATGTGCGGAATAAAACATAAACATCAATATCCAATCCACATGTATGGCCATACATACAAGGGAGGGAAAACTCTCTGTTAATAATGAGTCCACCCAGATAATATGTTTCATAAAAATACAAGTACAATGTCCAATCCAGCAGAAGCCACTCCTACTACTTGGCAAGGAAATTTGCCTCTTGGAAAAGTTCTAAAGCTTTCCAATCATCAAACTAGCCCACAACAGTCTTTTACAATCATCAAAGTTCACCTGCGGAAGTGTTGCCCAAAAATGCCCAAGTGTTGGTCACCCGAGTCACTCAACCGTTGCTCCGAATCAGTTCAGAACGTTTCTTGAGTTCTCCATGTGCCCAATCTACCTCCCAACTGTATGGTTGGATGCGGCCCGTCAATACGCATGCTCTGCAATTTACAGAACCCAAATCCGACTCCCGACGATCCCAGAATCACATTTTTACTGTCACCCAGTTCGTTCAGAGGGCGCCCAGTCTGACCCGACCTGACCCGCCGTTCAGAGGCGCCCGACCCGACCCAACTTGCAGTTCGGATATGGTGGTCTTTGGTGCAACTCGCCCAACTGTGGCCCGACTCGCCCAATGCTCCTCTTCATCGTTCCTTCATCCAATGAGTTGTTGGTAACTCGTGGCTTGCCTTGACTGTTCATTGTATGCTTTTTGTTGATTTTTTGATGATGCCTCCACTACCCCACACGCCCACCAATATATATGAATGCTAATTGGAGTGTGGGTCACTCGGTTGACACGAGCCGACCCATCATTTGGTCATCCGCCCATGAAGTGTCGCATCGGTTGCGCCCAATACGTCGTTCATCCCACCGACTCGCTCGTCGGCTTGGCTCATCCATGGTGCGCCCCCTTGGTGTATAAACATGTCTTTCAAATGCCGTGTTGGTCAAGTGTGATGCGCCTCTCCTCCAAATCTCCCTCGTGATGCACCTCCGCTACACTCACGCACCCTTGCCTCTCCGGTGCGACGTTCCGCCTGTTTCTTCGCACGGCGCCCGAACTCGTCCAAACGCCCAACGAACGCGCTCGTTCCCCCGAACGCGCCCATGAAGTCTTGGGGCCTTACAAAACTTGGGATTTAAATATATGTAAGCTCTACACCATGAAAAAAAATAAAAAAACATGAGCTGTGGGATTGATTCAAGGTCAAATTGACTACTCTAGTCTTTCACGGGCTTAAGGTTTATTCAACAAAATGAATGCATGGGTCATCCTTTGCTTAGATCTAGTCAAGCATAATATGCGTTTATATAAGGGTTTACTGTCAGATTTTGAAAGTGCACAAAGTTGATAGATGTGGAAGGGAAAGGGCTTAATCTCAATTTTTTTAAAAGAGGTAAACCATATGCACTTTCCGTAATAATACAATAAATATAATTAATGTATATTTGAATGTGCCTTGATATGTTTTTCACTATTAAAAAATGTACATTTTAATTAAAGGAATTACAAGATTTTGAAAGTGCACAAAGTTCAAAGCAGGCTTTAGATGCTGACTGTAGTGTTTAATTTCATCGTTTTAAGGAAAAATATTACACGGAATTTATAATCTTGAATGAATTCTAAATATTTTTAATAAATTGTATAAATTAATTTCATGGGAGAAAGATAAATAGATGCACAACAACTAGTACTTGAGGGAATAGCATCGTTTCCTGATCGAATTCCAGAATTCAAAGAAAAGGTAGAATAATAACCAATCCCTATATCCCTAGTTCCTACTTACAATGTTTAGACATCAAGGGGAAAGTGACTTGATGAATTTTGTGTTTGACGATAACATGTATTTCTTATCGGTTCCTGCAGAACATATGTGCACATTTCATGTTGTTGGACAAATAAATTAATAAAAAATAAAAATTAAATATAATAACAAACATGAAGGTAAATATAGAAATGTAAAACTTTCTGATGGGCACATAACTAACATAAATTTAAAGTTAAATGTAGAGAAATAAAGCTGCATGGTGGGCACATGCAGCTTGCAAGCAGCCCATGTATCCCCTCTCTGGTATTTTGAATAGTTGGTGCCGGATATTTAATTGAAACAACCATGTTTCACAACACATTAGAAGAATAAAGATTCAATTAAGTTTCACTATCTGAAAATACCACACGTGAAGAAAGGAATGTAGGCAATCTTTGTTTGATCTAGATCTGGGTCTCGTTCTTCACCACCCGAAACAACTGGTTATGAGTATCGATATGGACCTTTATATATGGGAATTTGAAGACCAAAAGTTGCCTTATGCGGTAATGGTAAAAATGAAGTAGGGTTGGACCGGGCTTCATCAACTTACCGAGTTGATCCAGTCCAAGTAAGTGCACCCACAACAGAGGCAGTACTAATAGAAAAGGGAAATACGACATATATAGCTAAGAGTAATCCGACTATCAACTAAGCACCTGTCAATTGTGTCCTGAAAAGAAAGAGGAAAGGTACTTTTGGAATAAGTACTGGATTTGAAATAGGAATTATATTTGCAACTAAAGGATGTTAAACTAGTGTTGCTACTCCTGACTTGAATGTTACTAGTGCTTTTGGAATTGGTTTGTATACCCTTGCTTTGGCTGAAACAATCGACATTGTTGGTGTTTCCACGATTACGAGTACTAAAACCAGTGGGAATGCTACCAGTGGGAAAGGAAACCCAAATCTATAATCTCTAACAATGGGTAAACATTTTTTATTTTTTAATAGGTAAAATATCATCAACTTAACACCATGAGAGAACATGACAACAGTCAATTGATTCTTCATTCATTACGTGGAAACTTGAATTTTTTCTCACAATAAAACTTTAACATTATTGTTCTCTATTTCAGTGCAACAGGAAATTGAGAAAATAAACATCAAAGCTATTATTTAGAAGCATTGGTCAATATACCTACTCAGCCACTACAATGAAAACCAATTAAAGGTGATTGCTAATTTAAAAAAAAAATGTTTTTTTTTAGTTTCTTTTATAAATAAGAATTCGTATTCTTTATATTTAGATTTGTACAAAGCAGAACAAGAATTCTTATTATGTATGTTTATATTTGTATAAAAAATGTTTGTATTCTGAATATTTAGAAACCAGAGGAATTATCTAAACAATAATTTGAAATTGAACTTGCCTTGAATAAACTGACTGCATTGTTACAAATCCCTCTGCTTGTAATTTTTCTTAAAAAAACACTTATAGAGTGCCACGAACAAACTGAAATTGTGAAATATAAACTGACTAAATTGTTACAAATCCCTCTGCCTATAAGTTTGCAAAAAAAAATGAAATTGCAAAATATATTATGAATAGACGAGGAGATGAACAATCACAAAATTACCCAGATGAAGAGACCAGTTGAGATTAATTCCTATTGTTAAAGCAACAAACAACAACATTTTATGTTTGACCAACCCTAGCTTGGTTCCTCCGCGAGGCAGACCCTCTGCCTTCATGTAGCGATAAGTAAATAATATAGAGCCTGTTTCCTCCACAGAGCATATAGATCTTGGTTCCTCCAGAAAATATTGTAGAGCCTGGTTCCTCCTGAGCCTCGAGGAGGTGAAATCTTGTTTCAATATTGTACAGCCTAGTTCCTCCCTCTTTTTTCTATTAAGGTTTTTTTGTATTTACATGTAAACCAAAACCATGTTGTATTTACATGTAAACAGAAGTGGTGGCACCTGTTACATGTATAAGTGGCCACCTGTTACATGTAGATAGAAGATAAGCGGTGTTACATGCAGACCAAAGATAAGAGGTGGCAGTGTAATATAGTGTAGTGGTGGAAAATATAGTTTTTTGAGCCAAACATTTGGCCAAATATCTAATGTTAGTTGACTTAGTCGACTAATGCTAGCATTATTAAACCATAAATTCCCATAACATTATTTTTAGCTCCTATTCCCTCTTAACCTAAGATATTGAATCCCTGTCCGACTCTGTTTCTCGGGAAGAGGCCAATAAGACCTCAAAACCAGTCATTGGATAAAAATGACGGTGCGAGTAATTGATAGGATACTCAAAAATTAGAAAATAAAATTCTTGCAAAAACTTTGGGTTTAATAGTACAAATTTCCAAGGCGACTAATACTAGTTAAAAAAACTGATTACTATAGTCCCTTGCCTACTGGCAGGGACTAATAATAGAGTAAATAGTTATTTCAGAGGATTAACCTGACAAAATGTGTCGAGGTGTGTTATTGATTCCCTAGTATCTAAACAAACATCATGTTGTGATAGATGGAAGGAGTTGTGCCAATTATAGACAAATAAAATTGATAATGAACTAGTAACAAAAATATCAGATACAGATAGTTCAGATTATGATTTCAGATAGAGTGTGATCTAAATAAGTTTCAAGTTGGGATATTGTTACATTATATATGCTACATAAAAATACAAACTCCTTTAAAATAAGAGATAATGTATCTATATGAATGTTGTTACTAAAGAAGTACACACATGCATAGCCAGTTAGTTGTAGGATTTTATACGAATATATGTATATTGTAAAATAAGAATGGAAAGAGTGATACTATATACAAAATTACTATTGAATAATAATATTCATAAGTTAATTATCAATAATTATATGCATGAATTATCCATAAAATTTGAATAGATTTCAGTTGGTGGAAATAATAAAGAAATAAATAGCCTATAAATTTGCAAAGTATATACACAAATTATCATCCTCATCAAACCCATATTAACGCAATAAGTTATATACTACTCTAAAATTAGTGTATAAGAAATATTATGTTGGAGTAACTCTGTATTCAAGAAATTTAAATAATTTTTTTCTTTTGGAACTTCCGAGAACAAACAGATATAAATAACAATGGAAAATCATAAATATAACAAAACCATAAGTAGTTAGAAGTAGCAATTTACCACTAGCATATTGTAGGAAACATTGTGCATTAAAAAAAGAGTCTGATAATGTCATGAGTGTGTTGATTTTCCTTCCTAATAGAAAATCGACAGATAGCGATATTTGTTTAAGTTTTTAACTTATATAAGGATCATAAAAGAGATCTGTAGGCTTAGAGATCGCTTATTGTTAAACGCACTCTATAAAACCATAGAAACTTTGTGTATTTGGGGCATGCCATCTTTTATTTTCCTGAACATTTTTTTTGAAGACTTTTATCTTAATTCAAATTTCTATTTTCATGCATTTATGCGTTGTTATTATTAATAAACCTACTTCTTTGCGGAGGGCCCCTGCAAGCAGATCAAGTCATTTTCTTTCAGTTTTTAGTCTAATTTAAACACATTCCTATTTCGTAGTTCGAAACTGGTTAATGATTTGATTTATGATTCATTTTCAAGTTCAGTTTAAATAGTTCAGTGCTTTGTTTATACTTATTTATGAATCTTAAATTCATTCTTCCATATTTTATATAGCTTGGACCATTTCCTTTTCATTTACATTCCAGGTTAGAATTTGCAGTAGATAAAAACTCTGTTTTCATAGCATTTTGATTTAAGCTTTCAATTAGCCTTCAATTTTCATGTTTTCGTAGAACTAGGACTTTTATCATATCCCATGACTTCATAATTTATAGTTAGTTCACTATTTGTTGCAGCATAGAAATTTAAAAAACAATTTGATAATAACACAGTAGAAATCAATCTAAAAATTTCTTCCTAAAGGAGTCATCTCATAAACCATTTTTAACAACTCAATTCAATTTAAATTAACCATAGAAATAATATCTAACATAGATGATAGATTTCCCTAAAAACTCATTGATCCATAGGAATTTAACACTGATCCATAGATTCAAAAATTAACAAAAATAAAAAATCAATCCTCACTCTATTGAAAAATACTTCTATCACATATATTGCACTTGAAATTCATTAGTTTACTAACTCTGGTTGATAATTTATGATTTCAATTTAAGAACATCAAATTTACTAAACATTTTGGCGTTGTTGTCAAGGAAGTGTAAATAGAATTCTTTGAAATAAAACATGATATGAATAGGGATAGAGATCCTAAAGGTAGGTTTATAGGACGAGGAATAAGTTCGATTCCTACATCATCACTCACTCCACCCTGACCTCAAATTTTTACACCACCCACTCAAACTCGAATTCCATACATGGGTGGTCCACATAGACTTCTTGAAATCCTAAGATCTGAAATCCAAACTAATTCACCTACTTTATCTACCGAAGCTTTAATTGAAGAAGAAAATTCCCCATCTCCAAATACAGAAGTAATATTCTTATCTTCAATAGGAGAACAACTTCTAGGACAAGAATTAGAAGTCCTCAGTGAAGAAGAAGAACAAGAAACTCATTTAAAATCTGCATTGATAAAGGAACCAGAAGAAGTAGGAAATATTGTTGTAGAACTGGATACTTACATTAGTCCTGAGGAATAGAACATGGTTGAAGAGGGAGAAGGAGAATTACACAATTTCAATGGTGAACAACCTAGGTTTGGAGGATGAAGAGGAGGAAATAGAGGAGGTGGAAGAAGAGCTAGAGGTAGAGGTAGAGGAGATCTCAAACCTTTTGGATTACCTATTCACAATGAGGATACAACATACACAATGAAAAATATTTCACCGACTATCCTCCCTAATTTTCATGGAATAATAAGTGAAGATACAGAAACATTTCTCTTTGAATTTGAAGTAGTATCAGATCATATGATTATCTACATGATGCTCTAAAATTAAAACTGTTCCCCACTACCTTAAAGGATTCAACATTAAAATGGTTATGAGTTTAGAGACGAATTCTATAGGAAAATGGGCAGAAATTAAATATGCATTCTTAGGGAAATATAAGGAGTATTGTATGCCTCATAGCATGAAATATGAATTTTTTAAGATGGAATAAAGGGAATATGAAAATCTTGAAGATTTTTTTGAAGGATTTTTTTGTAGTATTAAAAAGGGAAAAACGAATAATCTGGATGAGGAAAATTTGAAATCTCTCCTACTCAAATCCATCAGAGATGAGTGGATTTATCTCCTAATGTAATGGGGAAAGGAGACATTTCTCAGTTACCATTTAGAGAAATTTGTGAATTATGTGTACATATTTCAAGGGTTAAATATTAAAACGGGAAAAGTCCAAGAGATCCTCCCTTATCAAGAATAAATAAATCTACAGCTTGGATGGTTAGTAGGAAAGAATTAGGTATTTTTCTTCATAATTTCAAAATAGATATTTAAGGGAGTCTTAGTGAGCAAATTGACACCCTTAAAATATAGAACAAGCAAAAAGTTGAAAATGTTGCATTATCTATCTTCTGTCCTAGGTGTAGAAAGAAACATGCTTTGAGAGAATGTCCTTTAGACTTAAAAGCCATAGAAACTTGTGTAATATGTATAGAAAATCATGATACTAAATAATGCCCCTCTATACCATGTCATAGCTTTGTTGATCAGAATTTGGATCAGGGCCTAAAATTGGGTAAAATTTCAAAGTGCTTGAAATTGTTTTGAACCTGAATAACTAGATAGATTTCGTTTCAAGTATTCTAGCGCAATTAGTTTCATCAAAATCTAAGTTTGTATGACTAATTTATCGTCTTTTGTTTGTTTTCCAAAACAGGCAAGAAAGGATCAGAAAAGGTATAGTAATGATGTGGTAGGTACAGTTAGCATTGCAAGGAATATTCTCTAGCTTGGAGCCAGTGACACTGTCATAAGTGTCATCTTCAGATTCACCAGATGGGTTAAGTGAAGAGAGAAATTGTCCAATGAACCTCCTATTCTTCCTATGTTGAAATTTGAATTTTTTTTAAAGATTGGAGTACAACCCAACCAGAGGGCACCACGTGTCGTCTCTGGTGGGCCATCTCCTAACCTAGGAGATCAAATTATTTGAGAGGAAATTAGTCTAATGATGGAATTATATATATATATATATATATATAGATATATATATATATTAATATATTATAATTTTTTTAAACCCACTATGACAGATTCAACCAAGTTTGGAGGATGTTGCTAACCAAACTAGCGAAGGGTTTAATATGGTGTCATCGAAAAAGTTAGCAGAGGACTCTACTATGAATTTGTCAAAATTTATGTGGCGGAGTGAGGGTCGAACCCCTGACCTCATGCCCACCATCCGTGCAACTTACCGTCTCTCCTCCAAGTTTTTTCTTAACCCTTAAGAACTCCATGCATATTTGAAGTTAATATGGCTGACCATTGAGGGTTAGAGGGGGCCAGCACTGCGGGCCAACCCCCTCCCCATGTGGCTAGTGCACGAATTCTAGGTGCTAAGATAGTTGAACCAGAGGCAAATTTAATTGAGGATTAATTAAAGTTTAAAACGTGGTTAACCCATGCTAAACTGTCATTAGCACTTAAAATGCACTTATCACTAAACCTCACTTATCCGCTCGTAAAAAATAGTTAACGCTAATTAAGCCCAGAGGTTAAGTTGGCAGGAATTTCGTAGGGCATGCAATTTTTGGCGGTTTTCCAAATTTGGAATGTTAACTGGTAGTTCCTCCAGTTTTAGATGAGAACTTGGGGAAAAAACAATTTTGGTCATAACTCACTCAATTTTCGACCAAATTGAGCCTAGTAAAAGTCATTCTAGGCTAATTGGCATGCTTGGAACTCAATGAAGTAGGTTGCAGAGGAAAAAAAATTTCATCTTCAGATGTTTTGGTGCATTTGAATATTTTTGAAGGTGAGGGCCATCAGGTGTTGGGGCCATTTCCAGAGCATCTAGAGTCTAATTTCAGAAAATGAATAGTCATTTTTTACAATCTTGGACATTCTGAAACCAATGATGTAGGTTTCAGAGGCATTTGGAGACTTCAAGGTGAAAAAATGATACAGGGAAGTTTCATGGAACCCAGGGCCACCAGGTGTTGGAGGCATAGCCAGGGGATCCAGAGGTCATTCTGAGTGAATGAACAATGAATTTTGGATTATTGAGATGTTTTGGAGAGAGCGAGATAGGTTTCAAGAGGCGATGAGGACTTATAAGGGTGTTTTAGCCACATGATAGCTTAGGGAAGCTCAAGGCCACCAACAGAAGAGGTCATGACCAAGGGAGCTATTTTCCATTTCTAGTGATTGAACAATCAATATAGTGGTATTTTGGTATTCTGAGACCATTGGTATAGTCTAAAAAACCAATGGATTTGAGCATCAACTTGTAAAATAATTTGACCATCTTAATCCTAGAGAACTTAGTCCATTGATGGAGGCTCAAGGATATGTATCCCAAGTGTTGACAGTGAACTCCTTTATTATTTTGTTTTTTTGTGTTGCTACTTAATTTTATGCAAATTATGTTTCCTTTTCATCCATTTAATCAACAAAAATCAATTGTTAATTTCTCACACATAAACCATGAAAAAAAGCACATAATCTTGACACAAGAATTCAATTGCACAAATGGATGTATGAGCACAATCCTTAGCTTATATAAATTGAATAGAAGGTAGTTGCATAGAAAAAAAATCCATCCACCTATTTCAGATCAAGTTGGTATCAGAGCTTAGTTTATCTCATTGTATCCAAGGATAGCTACGGTTAGCTATTGGTTGTTGAATTGTGCAAGGAGAATTTAAGAGTTTGAAATTTTATGTGTGAAGGAGAAGTTAGATTTAGAGCTTGGTTCTCAAATCACAATAAAGAAGTTTTTGAAGCTTTAATTCACTACATTGTGATGAAAAATTCATTAAGTGGTGATTCTAAACCATCCTCCTTTGCAATACTCTTTGATAAAGAGATGGTGCAGGACATATACATCACGAAAGATATGGTGCAACAACTATATGAATATGTAAATGAGAGCACTAAAATTCAAGAGCATATTATTGCTATGAAGAAAGAGAAACAAGAACTTCTTCAAAAGATGCATGAGATGGAGACTCAGGTCCATGATTCCAAAGAAGCCTTAGACAAGCATGTGCTTGAAGAAGAGGTAAAATATTCAAGTTTGTCTTCAATTTCCTCTCAAGATAAATGTGTATGTTCTTTTGAAAAACAAACTAGAGTAATAGGGTCCAAATTGATGATCAAAATGGGCTATGAAGTTAAAGGATTAGGAAAACATGCACAAGGCATGGTTGAGCCAATTATGGTTGAGGAAAGGCCTAAGTATTTGGGTCTTGGCTATGGAAAAATTTATGGATAAAGTTCTAAAGCCATGAAGGCACTTGAAATAGTTCAATAAGGAATTTTTTTGCAGGTTCAAACCCTCAAACATGTAAATTTTGCAATATTATTTGAAACCCATGCTGCAGCAAGATGATTGTAGACATGTAGCTTATGGCGAGAAAGAGAGTTGTGACAACTCTAATCACATGAAGATTTTTGTTGGTCTTCAAAAGAGAGCTGGAACCTCTTCAATTTCATCTCTTCAAGAAGGTGATAAAGACAAACATTCAAAGAAAAATTCAAGGTATAATTCTTCCTGTAATCATGTTGTTTATGATTATGTTAAGCGTGACAAATCTACATGTATGAATGGGAGAAAAAGTCGTTTTTCATATTGTGGCTTGTATAACCATCAAGTTTCAAGATGCTAGAGAGAATGATAGCATACATGAAAGAGTTCAAGAAAAGGAGACTTGAACAGAAGTTGCAAAATATTTGCACTTATTGTCAGAAGAAGGAACATCTCATTTCCCAATGTTGGAAACTACATCCAACCACTCATCCAAAGCATTTGAAGCAAGTGGATAAAAATATTGGCGAGAATGGAACAGGAGATTCCATCATCGATGTGAGTCAATATGATTCACAGGAAGAGCATGTTCAGCAGGATAAATCACCATTGAAATGGTTTGGTAAGAAATGGTTCAATTTCTTGACCAAGTAAGGCATGCATTTACTTTGTAAATAGATGAAAATTTCAGCCTTATGTATGCATGAATTTTTTTTGAAGGTATGACAAGTTGCATCCGATTACTACAAGTTGTATGATGCAAGATGGCATGAGAAATTTGTTCATTTCAAGGCATTATTTTTGTTGAAATTTTTTTCCAAGATGGTGTAAAAGATGGGTATTTCACTCATTTATGTCGCAGCAATATATCATTCAATTCAACTCTAATGATCATCCACGTGTTTTTTTTTTATGTACTATATATATATATATATATATATATATATATATTATATATCTATATATATATCTATTATATATATATATATAGATATATATATATATATATATATATATATGTATGTATGTATGTATATACATATATATACATACATACATACATATATATATATATATACATATATATATATATATATATATATATATATATATATGTGTGTGTGTGTGTGTGTATGTATGTATATATATATATATATATATATATATATATATATATATATATATATATATATATACATATATAATAATGTTTTTAAACCCACTATGGCAGATTCAACCAAGTTTGGAGGATGCTGCTAACCAAACTGGCGAAGGGTTTAATATGGCGGCATTGAAAAAGTTAGCAGAGGACTCTATTGTCACTTTGTGAAAAAATTATCTGGCGGAGTGGGGGTCGAACCCCTGAGTTCATGCCCGCCATCCGCGCGACTTACCGTCTCTCCTCCAAGGTGTTTCTTAACCCTTAAGAACTCCACGCATATTTGAACTTAATATGCCCGAACGTTGGGGTTAGAGGGGGCCAACCCCCCAGGCCTACCCCCTCCCCATATGGCTAGAGCCCGAATTCCAGGTGCTAAGACAATTGAACTGGTGGCAGATTTAACTGAGGATTAATTAATTTTTAAAACGTGGTTAACCCACGATAAACTGTCATTAGTGCTTAATATTTGTTTATCATTAAACCTCACTTATCCACCCATAAAACAGGTTTAATGATAATTAATACCAGAGGTAAAGTTGGTGGTAATTTCAGAGGGTGCACCATTTTTGGTGGTTTTCCAAATTTGGAATGTTAACTAGCAGTTCTTCCAGTTTTAGTGGAGATATTGGGGAAAAAACAAGTTTGGTCATAACTCACTAAATTTTCAACCAAACTGAGCTTCGTAAAAGTCATTATAGGATAATTAGCATGTTGGGAACTCAATGAAGTAGGTTGCAGAGGTAGAAAAGGTCATCTTGAGGTGTTTTAGTGCATTTGAATATTTTTGAAGGCTAGGGCCATCAAGTGTTGGGGCCATTGCCAGAGCATCCAGAGTCCAATTTCAGAAAATGAAAAGTCATTTTTTACTATCTTGGACATTATGAAGCCAACGGTACAGGTTCAAAGGCATTTGGATATTTCTAGGTGAAAAAATTATACAGGGAAGTTTCATGGAACCCAGGGCCACCAGATCTTGGAGGCATAGCCAGGGGAGCCAGAGGTCATTCTGAGTTTATGAACAATGAATTTTGGATTATTGACATGTTATAGAGATATTAATATATAGGTTTCAAGAGAATATGAGGAATTTCAAGGGTTTTTTTTGCCACATGATAGCTCAAGGAAGCTCAAGGCCACCAACAAAAGAGGTCATGCCCAAGGGAGCCATGGTCCATTTCCAATCATTGAATAGTCAATCTAGGGGTGTTTTGGTATTTTGAGCCCATTGGTATAGTTTGAAAAACCAATGGATTTGAGCATTAACTTGTAAAATAATTTGACCGTCTTAATCCTAGAGAGCCTAGTCCATTGATAGAGGCTTAAGGAGATGTAGCCCAAGTGTTGAGGGTGAACTCGTTTATTATTCTGCTGTTATTTTTTGCTAATTATTTTTCTGCAAATTATGTTTTTTTTTCATGCATTTGATCAGCTAAAAACAATCATTAATTGCTCACACATAAATCATGAAAAAAACACATAATCTTGATGCAATAATTCAATTGCACAAATGGATGTATGAGCATGATCCTTAGATTATTTAAATGGAATAGAGGGTGCATGCATAGGAAAACAAGTCGGCCACCTAAAAATCAATTGTATATAGTGAGAAAGGAATGTCAAATCAGGTAGATCCTCTTTTCTCTATTGCCAGAAGACCATAGAAGAATCCTCAAAATCAAAATCAAAATTTTAATCCTCAGTAGTTTTCACAATCTTCACAAGGTAATTGGAATTCACCTATGCCATGGTAGCCTTGGGATCATTCGCAACCACAAACTTGGAATCAAGGGTTGAAAATTCCTTATGGAAGGTATCCTCAGTATCAACAATTTCAAATACCCTATCAAAATTTCCCACCACAATTCTTTCCTAAGAATAATCAATTACCTCAAGCTCAAGTTAAAAATACAAATCCAAAACTCCCCTTACCATTTTCACAAAAACCAAACCAATTACTCGCTCAACCACTTCCAAACCCAAATAATAAACCTATTTTCAACATGGAAGTGAATAATTCTCAAACTTATATAATAACTCCATTATATCTTAATAATGTTCAACTAAGATTTGGTAGAGTGTTAGGAAAGAAGAAACCATCTGTTCTTATTTAGGAAACAAAGAAAAATTCTCGAAAAAATAAGAATAAACCTAAAGAAGAAGAAATGTATCTTCCAGTGAAAGAAAGTGATCAAGCAGAAAATATTCCCATAATTTCTGAGGATACTCATATTATAGAACAACCTTCAGTATCTATTACAAGACCACCTTTTCCTGAAAGGTTGAAAATTGATAAAGGAGTAGAAAATAAATCACATTACCTGATTATGATGTGATGGATGACTTGAAAAATATCTGTATAAAAATTCCTTTATTGAAATCTATAAAAGAAATACCAATTTTTGCAAAAACAATTAAGGAATTAAGTACTCAAAGAAAAATAAAATACATAAAAGAATCCAATTAGTGGGGATAATTGCAGACATCATGATGGAGAAGGAAAAAATGTAGAAATATTTAGATCCAAGAAGCCCCATTGTGAAAATTCACATCAATGGAATTGAAATACCAAACACACTGATTGATCTGGGAGAATCCATAAACATAATGAGTAAACAAGTTATGGATCAACTAAAACTTCCTAACCTTCAATAGACACCAACATTATTAGAATTAGAAGATAGTTGTGTAATTAAACCTGCTGGTGTGTTAGAAGAGATTTTTGTATCCTTGGATTCTTGGCAATATCTTATCGATTTCATGGTTCTAACACCCAAGAATAATTTAGGGGACATACATTAATTTTAGGAAGACCTTGGTTAGCTACATCTGATGCTTTCATCATTTGTAGATCAAGAGACATGTTTATCTCAGATGGAATTTCAACAAATAAATTTACATTATATACTCCTTCAAAAAAAACAATGGTTATATAAAGTGAAGAATGGATAGATGATGATAATTATATACAACCTATTTTCACTATTGTACATACAAATGAGCTGGAACAAATTTTAAATTCGATAGAAAATAATGAACCCTCCTTATATCATGAAAATAGTCAAAATTTTCAAGAACAATGTAATATCGAATATTTATCATCTAGACAAATGCCTTTACATTCTATGGAATTTTTTTTGAAATTATTCAATAGAAATATTTCAATAAAAAACATTGAATATTAATGAAAATCTCGAAGAATTACAAAAAAATCAATTGGCAGAGACCTTGCAAAAACACTCTTCTGCTTATGCATGGGAGTATACAGATATGAAAGGAATTAATCCCAAAGATTGTATGCACAGTATCTATATTGAAGAGAATGATAGACCAGTTAGATAACCTCAAAGAAGAATGAACCCAAAATTAAAAATAATTGCTAAGGAAGAGCTACAGAAACTATTGAATGTAAATTTTATTTACCCAATCATAGAAAGTCAATGGGTTTCACCCTTGGTAATCATTCCTAAGAAAAAGATAAAATGGAGGGTATCCATCAATTACAAGGAATTGAATAAAGAAACATTTAAGTACCACTTTCCACTTCCTTTTATAGATAAAGTCTTAGACACATTAGAAAGGAATAATTATTTTTCATTTCTGGATGGTTTTAGTGGGTATAATCAAATTTAGGTAGCACTTGAATATCAAGATAAAACCACATTTTCCTATCCATGGGGAACTTATGCATACCCATTACTTCCTTTTGGATTGTACAATGCTCCAGAAAAATTCCAAAGAGCAGTTCTCAAAATTTTCTCTGATCTTATGTAATATCCCAAAATAGGGAATTTCTACAACAATGAGAATATCTGAAGATATTCTAAAGTTGGAGATCCAACAATACTTGAAAAAACTAATGTAATTTGTGTCAATTTACTTATTAAATGTGTATTAAACACATTTACATCAGATTATGATCATATCAACAAAACTATATCTCCATATGTTATCTCCAAGTGGGGAAAAGCAGTGATCTGGACCATAAAAACACTATTTCCAAAAAATAATGCTATAATGGTGAGAAATGGGACTTGGATCCCTTATTTATGAAATATAAATCTCACATATAGAATGGGAGCAGAAACAAATCATTCTATACAAGTTAAATAGATCTCCCAGTTCTTATATGGCTGAAAAAAACTGAAAACCCATGACTAAACCCATACAGAAAAATATGAAGCAAGAAAAACGTGATTATAAGAGGGTTTCTATAGAAATATGTTCTAGACAACATATCTAGAGTTTATTTAACGAAAAACAAAGAAAAATAGAGATATAGCCTCTTTTATATAATGTAAAGATAACCCGGCAAGGGTTTCTTGGGAGCTTAAGCACAAAGAGAGTAGATCTGAATATTCAGCTGAAAAATAATGCATTATCCTACAAAATTACATGAATATAGCTAAATAAAGTACAATAGGGATGACAATCCCTTTTCCTAGCTTTCCGAGAGAAGGGTTGGCCCTTTCCCTAGGAAACTAGCCCAAAATCAAGGTATTAAACCTTGCTGCAATAGCTCTCTGAAAAATCATGTAGTTCCTCTATGGGACTATGTTGTAGAAGTGAATAGATGCTCTGTCCAAGTGCCAAGATGTGATAATATGTCTGGGATTCCTTATTGCTGATCCTCTAATGGATAGACAATCTCTCCACTGAAAAACAAGTCCAGAAATGACTCAAAGAGATCCCCCTTTGCTGTACCCTGCAACACAACCCAGTTCTAAATAGAAACTGTGTTGTAGCTGAAGGAGGTAGCTTGGCCAAAATTCTGGAATGAGGAAATTTAGCCCAAGGAACCTCTCCTTCCCTGAGGATGAGGTAGGGATTCCCGACCAGGAACACCCTTTTGCTAAACAACACTACAACCCTGCTAAATAGCAAGAGGAAGAAAAGTCTCAACAGACCCATGAAAATAATAATCCAAGCATGAATCAAAATGGTTGCTCTCCTCTCCATATATAGAAAGTGCACCTCTCCGCAATGGGTCCCATCTATATGTGCCACCAAGCTCATGCAAGTTGTCCTCCATTAAAACTATGCAATCCATCAAGGAGATACAATGTATCTAGATAGTGCATGTTGACTTGGTCAAATACGACCGAATCAATATGATCCAATCATGTTCACACCTATAGGTGCTTAATAAAACTACTTATTCTTCCTCTTTTCACATGAATAATTTTATTATTCCTTCTAAATAGGTTAATGGGCCTCCCTACCCATTTTATTTATCTACCAAAAGATAATGCTAACTATAATGTTCCTTTTAGCTTGAGGCTAAAATTTGGGAACATTACAGTCCTCCCCTCCAAAATGTTGCTTGTCCTTAAGAAACTATATAGAGAGAGAAAAATTCCTCCCCTTCTCCTCTTGTGGCCTCCTCATCAATAGACCCCACCACTTCTCAATATAACCTGCAACAAATCTGCCCTCCAATGTCTACTCCCAAAAATGCATAACCAAATGGCTCACATCATGAAAAGGTGGAAGGTGTAAGTGGAAACCTTCTTTCTATTCGATGGCCTCCTCAAGGTATGAGTGATGATACGCATGGGAAATATCATCCCCAATGAGTGACCCTCTCACCTATGCTATCATCCAAATGAAATGAGCCATCCTAGGTAGCTCATCAAATAAATCTGCAACCTCGGTTTTATGCAATGTGTTAGGGTTGAATGGAGAGTTTATATTTTCCCATCCAAGTAGTTTCTCTCTCCATTTATGGTAAGTATGAGGGGCTTGCTGATATTCGGCTGAAATTTCATGGCCTTCAGAAATGGCCCAATCTACCCCACAAGATGAATCAACCATGAAATGCCTCCTCCAAGAACGCAAGTTCTCCCAATGGCTCCTCCTCTATGAAGGAAAGAGGTGTGATGTGGCAATCATGGTGTGCCCATTGTTTCTCCTGAAACATACAACATGTAAAATAGGGAGAATCATACTCCCAATGGTCCTCTCCAACTCATATCCCACTCTCCAAACAAAGCTTCCCATGAACATTAAACTATTAGCAATACATGGAAGCAAAAACTAATAAAAACAAGTTTCCATGTGACAACTGGAAAGTGGATCATAGTTCCTCATAGGGAACCAGCGCAGTGCATCCCATGCCTACCTAAATAAAAAATAAAAAAATTTCTTTCCTAGCCACTTGTTTTTTGCCACAATGATCTCATAAGATGGAATCATGAATATACAATTTGGTGCCAATGGTGCACACCAAGAATCATGTGCCTTCCCCCAAAAACAACCAAATAAATAACCAATCTCAATGCCACAAGTGGCTATAAGTACATCATCATATAATATGCAAGAAGGTACAATCCTTCTTGGTACAATATGCTTCTCATATAAAGAAAAGAAGTACAGAACATAAAGTGAAATTGTACATCCTCCATCATGTACTTGATACCTTGAGCTGAAATGGCTCAACCAGAAATTTTCCCTCACCTCCAAAGAGTAGGGAAGTGGTTGTGACCTCCTCTCTATCACCATCCAGGCTATGCATCTCTCCATATTCTGAAATATGTCATGTTGGATGCCCTCCTAAGTGAACTCCTCTGCCAAAGAAATATATGCATCATAATGCATGGAAAGGAAGTCCTCATGTGTTGCATTAAGCAGCTTCTCCTTGAGCTTAGAAGCTCTAACCAAGAATACTCTGCCATAAGAATAGATGAACACATCATCCACTATATACTTATCATATTTATTTGAGTCATCAAGAATCATACATGCACCTACATCCTTGGAGTACTCTACCGAGAGTTGAGATCTCCAATATGAATCAATCCTCCCAAGAGACAACGCTGGTAATTTGGCATGTGAATCTCTCCTCATGTTGCTCATTGCTACTTTAACATCCCCCATGCCAAATTCTCCCTCCAGCCTCTTCACCTCTCTAAAATCCAAGAGTGGTGAACCCAAAGACAATATGTCTCTCATCAACTCTAGATCTGGTGGCCTCCCAGGTGGAATGCCTCCATGTAGTGAGACATCAAAATCTGAAGTGGAATATATATATGAGTGGACTGAGTTGTCCCTCTCTTCACTGCATAGTGCAGTCCCCTCCTTATGTGCAGAAACCTTATCAAATATATAAGGGTGAATGATCATCATCCTTTGATTCTGATCCTTCCCCTCTTCTCCCTTATATGAGAATGCCTCATCCTCAATGACAGACCCTTGATCTTGGTCATATCTTAATGGAGGAGACTCCATGTCTTCACAAATAGAAGAGGGCTCTTCAAGAAGTGGGGATTTTTCCCTTGGAAAACTATCATGCATTTTTTTATCCCCTTTAAAAATATGGAGTGTAGTTGGTTCAATAGGTCTCTCCAAATCATGCAAATTGTTTGAGTTTTTGTTTCTAAAAAATGATGGTTCACAATGCTTTCTATCAAATATTCTCACCAATTCCTTAGTAAACCCAACATAATTTCTTACATTTTCATATCAAAATGAAGTAGAATCATTAAACCACCAGTAATGGGCCATACCTTTTAGGTGCAGCGCTGCTTCTTTGATGGACTCCTCCTCTAAAACTTGGTGTATATGGAAATAGGAATCTAGCTCTTCTACCCAAGCTTTGGTTGTGCACTCTACTAATCCATCAAACTGAGATAGGAAGATTCTACCTCTCTTGCTTCTTTTGTGGCTGATAGATATTTCCTCCTTGAGTTTACAAAACCCTTGGAAGTCCAAGTGCTCCTTGAATCTCCATGATTGAGATTCATACTCCTGAAGATAGTCACTCAAGGTCTCCTCCCTTGGTGCATCTTCCTCCCTCATCCTTCTTGCAGTAAATGTGGGCAATAGACTGCGTTGTGGATCTGCATGTGTGGTTGAATGCTCACATCCATCATTTGAATAGCTAGGGCTTTCTTCAAACCCTCTCAGAAATCTTCTACACTCCTCCCCTTTCATCTTATTGAGATCTTCTTTGATATTATTCATAGCTTGGAAAAGAAGCAGGGAGATCCTCTCTTCCTTCATTGCTCCAAATAATGGAGTCATGCTTTTGTTTCTTCTGCACAACTTCTCTTTTCTATGATAAGCTTCTGATCCTAATGGAATAATGTCTTGGATGCACAAATTGAGCCAAGATTATGCTATGATACCACTGTAATATCCCAAAATAGGGAATTTCTACAACAATGAGAATATTTGAAGATATTCTAAAGTTGGAGATCCAGCAATACTTGAATAAAATAATGTAATATGTATCACTTTTCTTATTAAATTTGTATTAAACACATTTACATCATATTAGGAGCATATCAGCAAAACTATATCTCCATATGTTATCTCCAAGTGGGGAAAAGCAATGGTCTGGACCATAAAAATGTTATTTCTAGAAAATAACACTATAAAGGTGAGAAATTTAACTTGGATCCCTTATTTTATGCAATATAAATATCACATATGGAATGGGAGAAAAAACAAATCATTCTATACAAGTTAAACATATCTCTCGGTTCTTATATGGCTGAAAAACACTGAAAACCCATGACTAAACCCATACAGAAAACTATGAAGCAAGAAAAACATGATTATAAGAGGTTTTCTATAGAAATATGTTTTAGAAAATATATCTGGAGTTTATTTATCCAAAGAACAAAGAAAAACAAAGATCTAGCCTCTTTTATACAATGTAAAGATAACCCGGCAAGGGTTTCTTGGGAGCTTAAGCACAAAGAGAGTAGATCTGCATATTCAACTGCAAAATAATGCAGTCTCCTACAAAATTACATGAATATAACTGAATAAAGTACAATAGGGATGAGAATCCCTTTTCCTAGCTTTTTGGGAGAAGGGTTGGTCCTTTCCCTAGGAAACTAGCCCAAAATCAAGGTATTAACCTTGCTGCAGCAGCTCTCTGAAAAATGACCTAGTTTCTCTATGGGACTGCATTGTAAAAGTGTAGAGATTATCTGGCCAAGTTCCAAGATGTGAAATTATGCTCGGGAGTCCTTCTTGCTAATCCTCCAATGGATAGACAAGCTCTCCACTGAAAAACAAGTCCATAAATGACTCAAAGAGATCCTCCTTTGCTGTACCCTGCAACACAACCCAGTTCTAAATAGAAAATGTGGTGTAGCTGAAGAAGGTATCTTGGCCAAAATGTTGGAATGAGGAAATGTATCCCAAGGAACCTCTCCTTCCCTGAGGATGAGGTAGGGATTCCCGACCAGGAACACCCTTGTGCTAAACAGCAATGTAACCCTGCTAAACAGCAAGAGGAAGAAAAGTATCAACAAACACAAGAAAATAATAATCCAAGCATGAATCATAATGGCTGCCCTTCTCTCCATATATAGCAAGTGCACCTCTCCATAATGGGTCCCATCCATATCTGCCACCAAGCTCATGCAAGTTGTCCTCCATTAAAACTGTGCAGTCCATCAAGGAGATACAATGTATCTAGACAGTGCATGTGGACTTGGTCAAATATGATTGAATCAATATGATCCAATCCTATTCACACTTATAGGTGCTTAATCTAGCTACTTATTCTTCCTCTTTTCACATGAGGAATGTTATTCTTCCTTCTAAAGAGGTTAATGGGCCTCCCTACCCATTTTATTTATCTACCAAAAGATAATGCTAAATATAATGTTCCTTTTAGCTTGAGGCTAAAATTTGGGAACATTACATCTTATTCATGACTGTGTGGAAGTATATATGGATGATTTCACAGTTTATGGTAATTCTTTTGAAGAAGCAGTATAAAATCTAGAAAAAATTATAATAATATGCAAAGAAGAAAATATTTCATTAAGTCATGAAAAGTGTCTCATGATCTTTAATGAAGGAATTGTATTAGTACACCATATTTCAGGAAATGGGATAAAGATAGACTCATCTAAAGTAGTGGTTATTTCCAAATTTTCAATGATATGTTAGTATTTTTCTTCATTTTACTGGGTATTATAGAATATTTATAGAAAAATTCACAAAAATAACATCCCCACTCTTCAAATTACTTACCAAATATTGTGAATTAAGTTGCGACTCTAAATTTCAAAATTCATTTGAAAATTTGAAAAGGAAAGTCTCTGAAGCGCCTATTTTCAAAGGACCTAATTGGAAATTACCTTTCCACATATCTATTGATGCTTCAGATACAGCCTTAGGGGCCGTGTTGGGACAAAAATATCTTACTCCTTATGCCATTTACTAGACTAGTAAAAATTTAACTCCAGCAGAGCTAAACTATAGTGTAACTCAAAAATAGTTTTTAGTTATAGTGCATGCCATTAATAAATTCAAACAATACATCACTGGCTATGAAAATTTCATTCACACAAACCCTTATTCCATCGGATATTTAATAAAAAAACAAATCACTAATGTTAGAATAACTAGATGGCTATTACTGTTGCAAGAGTTTAACATCACCATTTTAGATCGACCTCAAAAACAAAATACAATTGCTGAATTTTTTTTAGGATACAAAATGATAATAATGATATGCCTGTAGAGAATAAATTTCCAGATGAATATATTTTTGTAATATCTAATAAATCACCTTGGTATGGAGATATTGCTAATTACCATCTCCATATTGCTACAATTAAATTACCATCTCATTTGTTTCCTAGAGAAAAAAGGAAAATAATCCAAACAAGTGCTTCTTACTCATGGATCAATGAAGAATTGTACAAAACAAGACCATATCTGATCATCAAAAGGTGTCTACGAGAAGATGAGATATGATAGATACTTAAAGCTTGCCATGATGAACCATGTGGAGGCCATTTATCTAACAAAAGAACCACCTACAAAATCCTTCTCTTAGGATATTATTGGCCTTCCATTTTCACGGATGCCATATAATATGTTAAGAGACATGACAATTGCCAAAGTATGGGGAAAAATGTTCTCTCAATTGAAATGCCACTGCAACCTCAGATACTCATTAAACCTTTTAAGAAATGGGCCTTAGATTTTTTTGGTCCAATTAATCCACCTTCCAAACAAAAGAGGTGTATTCTGGTATGTACTAATTATGTTACTAAATGGGTAGAAACTAAAGAAAATTAATTTTTCTACTAAGAATGTTGTAGTTTCATTTTTTTTTAGGATATCTTCACTCGTTTTGGTGTCCCAAGGGAAATTGTAATAGATCAGGGAACACAATTCACATCTAGAGTAGTACAAATGTCAGTGGAAGGATATAAAATAAAGCATCATAAGTCCACTCAATACCATCCCCAAGAAAATGGGCAAGTTGAATCTACAAATAATGCGATTGAAGCCATTCTCACCAAGACTCTACATCTGCATAGAAGGGATTGGGCAGAAAAGATTCCAGAAGATTTACGGGCCTACATAACTACATGGAGAAGAACTACCATACATACTCCATATGAACTTTTTTATGAAAATAAAGTCTTATTTCCAATAGAGTTCCAGATCGAGACCAATAAAACAGTAGTCAAGTTGGAACTTGTCTTATCAAAAGCACAAAAGAAAAGGATGGGACAACTCAATGAGCTTGATGAGATAAGAAAATATGCTATCTAGAAGACTAGCTTAGTTAAGAAACAAAGAGCTAGATGGCATGATAAGTACATCAAGAAAAGGAAATTTCATCTGGGAGAATAGAAACTACTCTTCGACTCAAAATTCAAGAATTTCCAAGGGAAGTTCCAAACTCACTGGCTTGGACCTTATGAGGCCGAAGAATTTTTTGGAAATGGGGTAGTGAAAATAAATACTATTGATGAAGAGAAAATTCCCCTATTATTAAATGGACACTGAATCAAGATCTATCAAAATCCAATGGCAAGAGAGAAATTTGTCAAGATTTTCCAAAACAATTATGCTTTAAAGTTGGTTGAGAATAATTCTTCTTCTCAACCTTAAAAAGTTTATTTTATTCCTATATATATATATATATATATATATATAATAATAATAATAAAAAAATGAATTAATAAATAATAATTTTTTTATAAACATGAAAACCAACAGATTGTTGGCATGTTTTATACAAAAAATTCAAGGTGAAAACCATAATTATTTTGGCACCTTAAATTTTCTCCTACCCATTTCTTCTAAATTTCCATTCTTCTAAGCATCCATTTATTAAAATAATAATTAAGCTATAGAATTGATGATGTTCTGTAGCTTTGACAAATTTATGTATCTTTGACAGTTTCTACAGCAAATTGACACGAACATTTGATGATCAAATAAAGGAAGAAGTGATTGGTTCCTTATGATATAGAGCACCTAAAAGATGACAACCAAAGGTTAGCAAGAAAATAAATAAAAGCTATGTAATACTTTAATTTAACAATAGAGGTCAAGATATTACATATATGAATTATATGGACATAACATTATTGAACAAATCAAAATCATTATTGTGAAAGGTGATAGTGTCATGACAAATCCCTCATAATTTTCCATTTCCGTTTAATCGTCATAACCCGATTCAAAGTCATGATTCATTGATTTTATCACCCCCTCAATCATAATTATTAATGACTAACGACTAATTCGCCTACCTATTCCTTCATCACATGCCTGCCTTCCCTCTCATTTTTCCATCACCATCCATCATTATGCTCTGAAGCAAACCCTACCAAGTTCAATGCCATGTCAAAAAAATAATTTTTGGAGGTGAAACATCTTCCAACGATGGGTGTGATTGTCTGAACAAATCCAACGGGGAAGAAGTTCTTTAAAGGATA
The DNA here is from genome assembly GCA_034641835.2 of Pinus albicaulis. Taxonomy (NCBI): domain Eukaryota; kingdom Viridiplantae; phylum Streptophyta; class Pinopsida; order Pinales; family Pinaceae; genus Pinus; species Pinus albicaulis. Next base: position 181,950,436 of record CM076573.1, on the reverse strand, counting down.
TCCACAAGCAAGAGAATTATTACAGAAAGCACTGTCGTTGTAATTTATGGAAAAATTTGATGGTTTCCACATTGAGGTCACAAAAAATTTCACAAGGGTTTTTGATGGAATTGAAGTAGAAATAGGAGACATCAAATTCATAGTGACAGAGTCTCTAATTACAGAAGCCACTATATTTACTCATATAGGATAAAAATGGTTCAAGAATAGAGGAATAAAAGGAGATTACTGGAGGGTTTTCTTGAAGAAACCAAGCATGGATATTAATATCTTCAGGAAGGGCATCCTCAACTCTGCACTAAAAATTAAGTTGAGGAATTTGCTCTTAATCATCCAAAAATTTGTTACTTTTGAAGGTTGATTTGGATGTGTGTTTTTCTACCATATAATACTATTGATGAATTTTCTTGAGGAACATGAAATGAACCTTCCATATTTCTTACTGAATAGTCTTAAAAGTATGTCAGAGAATCTTCAAAAGAGAATTTAGTTCATAGAAAACATAATGTACCACCATGGGCTAGTTAAAATACTTGTTGAAGTCCATCTTCAAAGTATAGGGGATACAAGGAAAATCTTTCTAGTGAGAAATCATTTTGAAGAAGAGACAAATGTACAACCAAGTAGTAGTAGAAGTCAGAAGAAAAGGAAGGTTGATACATCACTAGAATAAGAGCCACAACAACAACAAGATTTTTCAGAGGATGACATGTCAATTGCAGAAATTTTAAATAAAAAAGATGTTAGAAGAAATAAATCCAACAACAAAACAAAGATTTCGGCTTAGAAAGAAAATCCTAAAACTCCAAAGACTCCTATGACAGGATTAAGAAGAAGTACCAGGCTAAGAACAATGAAATAAATACCCTCAAAAGATGTAGAACACATTGATTTGGAGGTAGAATATAATATAGAAAATTCTCCAAGAGCATCACCACCTACCTACATTTCACCTTGTCAGAGTCCTGGACAAAGTTTAGGTATTGATCCAATTGATCAGGAGTTCATGAATTTTTCTCAAAATTGAAAGTGCTCGAAACTACACCGAACCTAAGTGACCGGGTAGATATTTTCGTTCTGATTCTAGCGCCGTGAATGGTTGGAAAAATCGATGTTGTATGAGGGAGATATCACATTCTGATCAATTTCCCAAACAACTAAAATTGCAATAGGTTTGATTGGGATGCCCAGTTAGCATGCAAGTGTATAGCCAACAAAGAGGGGAATATTCCATTTTCCAAGCCAATGAGATCTCGCCAAGTGGCGCAATCTAGTTCGTCGTTGTGGTGGTACGATATTTTTTTGGGGCCAATGGTTGGGTGACATGTGGCCAGCCCTTAGGCTACCACATGTCCCCTATTTTGTTGAACAAAATTTTGTAGGTCTGAGGGGTTCGAACCCATGACCTCCGGTGCACCCACAAAGTTTTTCACCAACTCCGCTATATCGTGGATCTTACCACTTAGGGGTGCCATATGTATTTATTGTTTATAAAGTATGTGTATGGAGAGGGGGGGGGGGGGGGGGGACTTTTGGCAGTCCCAACCCACCGACGTCCCCATTTGCAATGCTAACATGTTATAACAACTTACCTCCACATGTATTATAACCTCGACGGTTATGAAACCGTTAACTCCGGCCACATTAAACTCAAACCTATCACATGTGCAATCACTGCGGCCCAAAGCCGATGGTTCCGCTCGGCGGTTTGATTAACCGCGGGTTTGGGGGTCATGATGTGGCCACCCCCTACCCTAAATTTTATGCAACGGTTATTTTGACTGGTGGGATTTTAGCGCTCCCTCCAATTTCGAACGTTATGTCATTTTTAACTGCAATTAATTGCAGTCCATTTTTACTGGAGGTTTTGTAGAAGATATTGGGAAAAAGCCTAGCATGGTCAATTTTCTACCAATTTGGGTGAAAAAAGAGCCTACCTAGACTAATTTGAGAATTTTGGAGCCATTGGTGCAGAAAAAACAACCATTAGAGTCTTGTAAACACATATATTTGCAAAATTTTGACCATAATGAAAGGTGGACATGCCATTGGGAGCTAGACTAGCAGATGTAGCCTAGGAGGAGTGAATTGCTTCATCATGCCTACTATGTAAATCTTATGAGTGGTTTTATTTGAGGAATGTCAGCTACTACCATATCCATCACTAGACTCTTAGCATGAATTTGTGACAACTTAACACATAAATATTTGATTAAACCCAAGAATTTGACCCTGTCTGAATCAAAGGAATACAAGTCCTTATATGGTTTAGTAATTTCTAAGCCTAGTCTTTCCATTACTACTTTGGGCATAAGGTTATGTGAAGCTCCAGAGTCTAGCATGGCATTTTTTAGGATCTTATTATGTATTTTTAGGCTAAAATAAAAGGGAGGGACAACCCCTTATTGGTATTTTCCTTCAACTTTAGGACCAAACAACAATTCTGGTTTGTCATCTGTCAAGTTTAAAGTATTAGTATCACTACCCATATTCAAAGCTCTCAAAACTTGATTCTTATATACATCTTGGGTCACTAATTCAGCCAAGGGTATGGTGATTTTTATTTTGGAAATTTCTCCCTCAACGTCGAAAGGAACTATTGTTTTTGACATATTTACATCTGTTTTGTTATTTAAAATTCTTTTAGCAATTCTGACTTGTTGAATTTTATTTGGACCATGGAAAATTTTAGGGGCTAATATTCGCAGGTGGGCTAATTTTCCATGATTTTTCCAAAAAAAAGATTAGCCAATTTCCATTTTTTTGTAAAAATGATTCGCCCAAATTTTATAACATAAAATTATTTTACCCTAAAAATAGCCAACATTATATAAAGACTATATATAAAATCATTATAAATTTGTATAAGTTTACAAACATATCAATAAAATTTTATAGTTCACATATTAGGGACTAGTGAAATTCGCCAATGTTTTAAACTTCAAGATAATTTTCCATCCTTAAAATTATCCCTGATTTGGACTGTTATTTGGGACAGTTTTATTAGTGCCATTATTAGAGGTACTAGGGCAGTTTTTTTCAACACTTTTTTGGATATTTTTGTCTTCATTTGAATCAATTTTCTTGGCCACTGTGTTGGTATTGTTTGTTGTCCTTTTAGGTTGATTTTCTGAAGTTTTCCTAACAGAAATACTAGTGTTCTTGTCATTGGAAATTTTTGGGCTCCCTTTGCTTCTAAGATCATATTGTTTGTGTACCTCCATGATTTCATTTTCAAACCCCAATCAGTAATCTTCAGAATCTTCATGATCATTTTCAGTTTTTCTTGAGGAGAAGAATTCTTGTTCTTCTCCAGTGAGAAAAACATTTGTCTCACTGTCAGATCCTATCAGATTTACATGATTTTCTTCCAATCTTTCAGTTTCCCTTTCTTCCTCTTGATCTACATAATTTTGTTGGAAGGGAGGCCTAATTTGTTGGTAATTATCTATTTTCCTATCTTGATTAGGGCCTTTTCTGAAATTTGGGTTTCTATTTCTGTTTTGGGGATTGTTTTGGTTTTCTCTTGGAGGCACTTTATCATTCATAATTATCTTTTCAAGAATTATTTCCATAACCCTCACTAAATTATCAATTTTGGTATCTGATGATGAGGTTGATGCTATTGTATCATCCCTGTATGTAACTCTTTTTTCTGATTTCAACCTAGCTCTTTTCTCAATCAGATTTGCCTCTACACTTATGGCTCCCCTTTGCATATCTTCCAAAGTCAAGGGGGTCTCTTTCTCTTAGCTGGTAGGCCATTTCAGGATCAAAGCGCTCTGGGAATTTAGCCAAGGATAAACCTAATGAAGGTTTCATTTTCGGGGGAAGTGCATTGTACACACTATTGAATCTAGTGTAATAATCTTGGTCACTTTCCCCAGTATTTCTCTTAAGGTTATTATAATCTGAAAGTATTTGGAGAGGGTTCTTTTTAATTTCCCATTTTTTTGTGAATGTTTGGTATAAATAAGGGATATCATTAATGCTGTGTGGAGCTAAGTCTTTACACCATTTCTTGGCTTATACTCCTAAACTTTGAGCAAAAATTCTCATCTTAATGATTTCTTCTTATATTTCTAGATAATAAAAAGCATAATTCATATTATCTACATGCTATTGAGTAGTAGTAGGTTCATTTCCAGTGAAATGAGGAATTTTGGATTGATATTCATTAGGTAAAGGAACCAGAGGTTTTGGTAACACTAGTGGAGCACACCAGGCTGCCATGATAGGAAATAATGGGGGATTTACAAGAGGTGGATTTACAAGAGGGAAAGTGGGTTGGAATGGAATGTTTTGAATAGTGGATGTGTGAACGGGAGTGGAGGAGACACTTGGGCTAGAAAACTGATGATGAGCAGATCTGTTATGGAAGGAGATGAAATGATGGAGAATCTGAGAATCAGGTGGAGTAGAAGGTAAGGCTTCTTTGCTAAAACTCTATTGCAAATCTGTAGTTTCAAAATCAAATTGGTTCAAATCACTTTGAAACCTATTTCTAAATAGGTTATTTGTATGAGGTAATTCAATGTGAGGATCTTTCAAGATTGTAAGATTTTCAGTGACAGATCTTGTTCTTGGGATGATCCTATCAGCAGTTGTTTTTCTAGATTTAGAAGTTTGCCACAAAATCCTTTCTGGATAATCAACTATGGTAGGTGGGTTAGGATATGGATGGGATCTATTATTTACCCTATTTGAAGCCAAATTTCAATTTCAGAATTTTGGAGAGGGTAAAAAGCTTAAGGACTGATTTTTTTTTTTTTTATAAAGATTGACCTCTCACAGCAATTTCTATAATAGTGGACTAGGTTTCTAAACTTTCTTAGGGCTATTTAACATAGTCCTAAGGAAATATGGAGATCTAGAGGAGTAATAGGCCTACTGGGGCTATTGGAGTTGCCAGGTGGAAATTTTTAGCTTTTCTGAAGGTAAAATGTTTTATGGTCCACCGCCAATGATTTATATAAAAACCAATCTGAAATGTTTTTGGTTTTTTTGAGTTTTTATATGGTTCTATGTTTTGTAAGAGTGTACTATACTTGATTTCATCACTTAGCTAAGGTGGTGAAACAAACAGAATCTACTCTATGACTTATCTGTTGATTTTCCGAGGTAATTTGAAGGAAAAAAGAGTCTATAAGGGCTTGCTAGACAACTATTAACTCAGAGGTCCCACCGTGATTGCTACTATGTTGGGGTCCCGTGATTTGGAAAATTAGCATAAAAAATGACAAGGCAACATCAAAACCAATATTTAGAGCTCTAGCACCTAGCCTTCCTAGTCTCAGAGAGGGATCTCTCAATTGTTTACAAAGATATGACTTGTTTTCTTTTAAAGGGTTGATTTTAGGCTAGTTATGAAGATGGATTTGTTTGATTGTTTGGTTGGACATGATGATCTAGGTAGTATAGATAGAATGAGGAAATCTCCAAGTCATTGGGCAATGGACTCAAATAGAAGTCATGACAAATCAATGAATAGATTAGAGGTATCAAAGGTAAAATCTAACTTGGCCAATGGATCTTCAAGGTCTTGCAGGTGGAATGAAATGGACATCAAGGATTTAGAATGAAAAGTAAAACTAAGGGCAATTAAGAATCCTTAATTATGTGTACTTTTCAACAAAGGGACTAAAAACATTATCTGAACATGAAGAGGAATTCAATAGACAGGGCTAACCATAAATTCTACAGACCACACTTCAGAAAATAATAATTCCAAGACAAACTTCTCCGATGAAATATGGAAGGCGAGATACTCATTTTACTTCTAGTGATTTCACCTTCGAGGATTAGAAAACATTCAAGATTCACAAATAACTGCATGCATAGAAGAGGGAACACCGAAACATCTTTGATTACAGCTATAAATACCTTCAAAACAAATATTTAAGCAACTACAAAGGGTATGATCGGAACAAAACCTCTTTGTCAAACTTTAAGCAGTGGTACTTTGAAGGGAGACTTCAGAAACAGTTTTTGAGTGGCAACAAGTAAGCAGGGAAAACCATAAATCATTCTCAAGATCAACTGTATTAAACTATTTAAGAAATAAACAAGCATAAGAGTTCTAGAGAGAAATCAAGAATTCTCTAGAATATATTAGCAGAAGAAAACATTAAGATAGTGAAGATTAAATAGAACTAAGGCGCTTTCAGAAGACATTTCTTAGCCTAAAATTTTTACTCTACTATAACAGAGAATGGTGAAACATAATGGAACAAGAAATAACAATAATAGATTTAGAGTAATTCACCAACAGCCAAGCTCAGGGATCTAATGACAGAGCCTTCCTCATCAACAAATAGGTCAATACATCCACAGGTTCCAAAACATCAAATTTCCTTCAACTTCCAAGAGACTATGTATTACTTCAAAGAGTCATCAAATGCCAACAATACAATGAGTTCCAATGTAGTATTTATGCTACAAATGAGGAGGTGGGACTGGTCTAGGGTTTTAGAGTCATTAATAATAGAATAAATGCATTCTTAACCTTGAAAACCATGCAAGGCATAAGGTAAGAATAGGTGCAACTACTTCTTTGTTTCAATAACTCTGTCCTAACTTTTGAGAGAAAGATAGGAGAAAAGATTGACTTTTTAAGGATTATCCTTATCTTTACAATAACTATCTTGACAGATCACAATATCTTCTTTAGTGTAATAAATTCTTGTGTGTCTTCATAGGTAGAAGTAGGCCAAGGTGTCAGTTTAGATATTCCGAGTGAATAAATGTTGCTTTGATTCATTCAAGACCTTTTTAGCCTGACTTTCCTTAACTTTAATAATTTGTTGTGGTTAAGGCCTAATTTTGCTTTAGCCTTCATAATTCATCATGTTGTTTCAGTCTTTGACTTCCATCTTTAATTACTATGTAATAAAATCCTAATCTTTGCTTATCCTTTCACTGATAATTAGGCCCTGTAATCTTCTATTCTTGGCCTCTTCAGCATTTCTTCTGGCTGACTGTGTTTTCTGTGTACAGGGATCATTTCTTTTATGTGTGGGAGGGTTCATGATCGAACGATGATCATCATCCATTGCTATAACCTTCATATCAGACCCTTAATTCCCTTTTTCTTCATGTTTCTGGACTTTTGGATCGTCATCCAAAGGCCCTTGTCGCTTGAAACAACCATGAGATGGATTTTAAGCCTGAGCCACTATTAAACCTGCACATTTAAACAACTGTAAATAAAAACCTGTGAGTTTTGGATTTACTGCATTTCAGGGGTTTATGGAGGATTCGGGAGCAGTTGCAGAGGAAGGGATAATGCACAGATGAGAGATTTCATGGCAGAAAAATGCAGACAGAGGGAATTTTTGAATTAAGGCATGAAAATAAGGAGAAGCAGTTTTGTAGAAAACCGTGTGGTTTTCGCGTAGCGAGAGGGCAGTAAGCGGTTTTCACCCAAATGGATGTGATACCATTGGATGGATGACATCTGTCCATGGCCAAACCACCCTTTTTGCGCAGAAAATGAGCGTTAAATTTTTTCAATAGATCAAGCGCAAAAATGGATGTGAGCCGTCAGATCTAGGGAATCTAGATCTACGGCGGGGGGTGGACGTGATGGGAAGATGTATGGTAGTGGGACTGGGTGCTGAGGTCATCAAAGGTGTCGTGTAGCGGACAATTTAATGGGCAAGGTTTGAAAGTTTGGGGATCGCGATTAACATTGGATCAGAGGCGATCAACGATGGAGATTGCTCCAAGGAATAAACGGCGAGGGAATTGTCAAGAGGAAGGATGAGGGGAAGAAGCATTATAGTTGTTAGATCTGTATGATCGATGGTCGAGATGAGCTAGGAAGGTTGAAGAAAAATAAAGGGAAAAATGGAAGGGGACTGGGGAGATAGGTGGGGAGTCGATCCTATGTAGAGTGGATAGGATTGAGGGCTTGGGAGATAAAAGGATCAATGAGAAGGGGGGTGGTCGCATCCCTTGTTTTTTATGAAGAAAAAGAGCTAAGGTCTTTAAGCCTGGAGGGCTTAAGGCCTTAATTTTATCAATATGAGCGGAGTTAGGCTAAAAATAGAGTTTTGAGTCTTTTTGGAGGTTTCGATAAGGTATAAAAGGGTGACTTAAACCAAATAAAAGGTGTTTTTTGATGGTTTAAATGGTTTTTAGAGGAGAAAAAGTATTAGTGAAGGGAATATATGCTTTTAGAGGGAAAAGGACTAATTGAGAATAGGATTAATAATGATGAGATGAGGGAATAAAATGGAGACAAAAAATGGCGGAAATAGCCTAAAACAGCTTCTTTTTGAGATAGTAGGATAACTCAAAGGTTTTGAGTGAAGATTTTTAGTGATTTGATCAACTTTGGATAATGAAGGCAGTGATATTTCTAGAAATCACAATGTTTCTGCAAATTTTGTTTCTAGAAATCTGAGATTGTCAACTTAGTCATCTTTGGCTAGGATCAAAATTATTGATGACTAACAACTGATAAATAGCTCCTTCGACTAGACAAACCACAAATCCTAGTGGTGTAGTTCTTTGAGATGTAATGATGAACTATAATGTAGATTTCCATGGGAAAAAGAATAAATTGCAATGGAAAGGCATAGACTACTATGGTATGAGAGGTCAAGTCATATCTCTATTGCAGAGAGACACTAGATAAGGTAAAAATCATAGATTTCCATGGGAAAAAGAATAAATTGCAATGGAAAGGCATAGACTACAATGGTATGAGAGGTCAGGTCATACCTCCATTGCTGAGAGACACTAAATAAGGGAAAAAAACATAGAATACAATAGGAAAGGCCTAGATTGTAGTCATCTCTGAACTCCACAAAGACATTTAGACAGCATCAAGGTCAAATAATGAAAAATGCATTTTTTTAAAGCATGTTTATTTCTTTTTAAATAAAATTTCAATATTGGAAAATTTAATATTAAAAAAAAAAACACATCAACTTAATTATTTCAATATTATAAACCCTAATAATATAAACCTTAATATTATATCTTAATTTTGTAATATATCACAATAGACGAAACCATGGTTGAAATCTATCTAGCACAAATAAGGCATTGGTGGATTAGATTTTTTATGCTTAGTTTTTGTACTGGTTCTGACCCCATCTCATTTCCTCAAAATTTCCTAATTGTTTCTTATCACAATATCACTAAATTTGTTAATCTTCCTTCCGAATTTAGCGATACCGTGATAAGAAACAATTAGGAAATTTTAGGGAAATGATATGGGGTCGGAACTAGTAAAAAAACTAAGCATAAAAATGTGATCCACGCATGCCTTCTTTGTGCTAGATAGATTTCAACCATGGTTTCATCTATTGTGATATATTACAAATTTAAGATATAATATTAAGGTTTATATTATTAGGGTTAATAATATTAATCCAAGGGTTTAATATTAATCTCAAGATTTATAATATTAATCTTATGGTAAATAATATTAATCTTAAAGTTTATAATTTTAATCTCACAGTTTGATAGGATGAAAAGAATGTATCATTAAAACATAAAGCTTATCCAACTTCTATAAGTTTAAAATCAAGCGGGATAATATTAGCAGTAAAGGTTTACAAATTAATGCTAGTGGGTGATGATAAATGTTTACAAATTAATGCTAGTCGGAGATGGCATTAATGGGAGTGAACTTGATTCAATATAATAGAAGTATTTTTATCCATATGAAGACATAAAACAATTCATTAAATTTTATTGGATAGAATTTGGAGGAAGGAACATAGAATTTGGAGTAACCAACAAATCTTTGGTTAAAAAATGAAAATTTACATTGATTTTAGTGTGAGTATAATACAAACTAAACAAAACAATACTCAAGGGACTAATAAAAGGGACCCTTAGATAAATTCAACCTCAGGATCTCCCAATCTACAGAGTCATATGCCTTAACCAAAGCAAATTTCAACACACATTCCTTCATCTTCGTCATGTTAGTAGAGTGTAAACGTTCTTAAGAAATATCAATGGCATCCTATATCTGTCGGCCTTCTAAAAACCCATATTGTTCACGATAAATATTTAAGGACAAGACCATATTCAACCGTGAAGCTATGAGTTTCTATATCATCTTATATACAAAGTTAAACAAAGATATAGGAAGGTAATATGCAAGGGAATCAGGATCCTCCTTTTTAGAAATAAGACCTATAGCTAGCTAGCAAGTCCAGGATCATCAAGTCCATAAAATGAATGAATAACTCCACCCCCTATCTGTCAAGGCAAGGATTCTTGTTCCTAGCACATTCCTTTATAATATTATCTATTTCTTGCCTCATAACTAGCCTTCCCATTAGGGCATTATCTGCTTCAACAAACATTCTAGGAAATTATAAAATTTAATCCATAAATGAATTGAAGTCGTACGGATGTCTGACATAATTTTTTTTGAAGTGACGACTTGTCGCTTTTTCTATATCCTCATGCATAAAAAATATTTTACCTTATTCATCCCCGATCTCCTGCATGGATTTTGTAAACTTCCTTTTATTTATAGATAAATGGATTTTTTTTATATTTTTTTCCCTAGAAACAACCCAAATAACGCTAATTTTTGGCGCCACTCGAACTCTTCAGACATCAAAATTTTGGACTTTTCTCCCTCTAGAGCCAAGATCCTCAATCTATACAAATTAGAGAAAAACATGGGGTTGCTAGGATAATTGTAATCCATGAAAGCTTCTTGAGAAGTGATATAAATTCGATATTTTATTTTATTTTTGGCCCAAGAAAGAAATTCCTTTTTCAGTGCCGACATTTTTTCATCTATAGATTCAATTTTACTAATAGGATCAGGATAGGTAGACTGCAACCAAAATTCCCTTATGAGCGCTTCAATTTTCTTTTGCTTCATCCATTTTGAATTAAATTTAAATGGATAGGATCTTTGCTTTCCACCATCCTTCCAAGACAACATAATCGATTGGTTGTCTGAGATTAAAGAGGGAATAATCGAAGAAGAAATCCCCTCTATACCATCATTTAAAGTTTCATTGATAATGAAACAATCCAATATTTAACCATTGAGGTTGTGTGATTTGAATGTTTATCATTTTAATCAACACGAAATTTAAACGTTTATGCTGCATTCTTTGACGGTTTGATGGTTTGGAGAGAGAGGTATGATTGTTAAGGAAAGACAAATTTTTTTAATAAGAAATTTAAATTTATCAAAAGCTAAAATAAAATTTTCCAATATTTATAGTTTTAGTAAAAATTGTACAATTTAGATTATTAAAAAGTGATATAATTATTTTGTAATAGAAATTTTTTTCTAGTATTTATAATTTTAGTAAAAAATGTACAGTTTAGTTTATTAAAAATCCATATAATTATTTTGTAATATAAATTGAATTGTAGAATAATATGTTAATGATTTTAGGGGATTGTCATCATTTTTTTTTTCTTAACTATTTATGTTTTTAGGGGTTGTCATCATTGTTTTATTTAATTAGATGTGTTTTGTTTCATTGGATTTTAAGAATCTAGAGATATTGATAATGAGAGTGGTTGTAGAGGTTATGTTAAAGTGAAAAGCTTTCTTTTTGTTTTAAATTTAATATCTATAACAAATATAGAACAATTGATGGAGATTGATCCATTGTTTACTTATTTTGTTACAAAATTAGTGGTGTGCATATGTGATAAAACCACACATTTCTATTGGAAGTCTCAAATATCTGGAGAGAATATATGATATATCCTGAACCTTGATATATTAACCATGATGCAATTAAGTTACAAGATATGTAAAAATTTGAGTTTAATCTCCAAAATGTTGCTTGAAAATTCGAGTCTAATCTCCAAAATTTTGCTTTAGATTTTGATAGTCTTAAATTGTGGCATTTGGATCCTTATATGGTTTATGCAGGTTATTGAAGAACTGAGTGAAAATTTTTCTTACCTCTCATATTCCATTTATATGTGCTCATCAATGGAATTATTTAACATTGAGAATTTCATATTTCAGGTGAAATGGATTCTTCGTAGTTTGGTATAACTATTAATGTGACACACATAAAACATCCAAAAGAAGGTTATTGAATGAAATATATGGTAGAGAAACTTCAAAGCTGCAAAGAAATATGTTAAAGGAGAAAAAAAATGTAGTTTTTTTTAACATTCTTATATGTTATGCAACCAACTCACAAAATAGAAGAAAATATAGATGAATGACTTAGAAATCAGCCCCTTCGAGTGGGAAACCTCCTTTACATTGCATAATTAAACAATTATTGGATGATAATGTTGTTGTAAGCCATATTATTTTAACTCTCCTATAAAATATGTGAATTGAATGGCCTTGTTGATGAATGTGCAAAAGATACAAAAATTTCATTTGCAACACAATATATAGAGAACAATAGGAAAATGAAAATATTACAATGTAGGAAACTTGAGTCAAATTGTGCCAATTACCAAAGTTTTCACTACAAAATACACTATTCAATACATTTTTGAAGAAATATTTCAAAGAATTCTCTTTGAAAGTTCACATGGCATGTTTACCTATGTTAAGTAGCCAAGAAAGATTGAATAAATCCTGATTTTCTAAAATATTGTAGTGAGAAACAATGTAATGAGTCAATTTAGGTGCATTACCTTTTGCGAGATTTGGTGTTTTTTTTTTGTTTAATAATCTGCCATGAGACTTTACATGTACTCCAATAATTTCCATTTCATGAATTATTTAAGATAGTTCCCCTTATGAATTAGAACCATGTCAATTATGAGAAAGGGGGGATGCATCTTGAAAATAACTCTAAGATGAGAAAATATCTATGTAAAATATTGATCTCTAGGTTTTTCTTGATTTCCAAATTATATATAACAACAAAAAAATATGTAACCTCACAATATCTTCACAATTCTACAAGAAACTTTCACAAACTTCAAAGGACTTGCCAATGTTGGTCTAAAACCTTTATAATTAAAAAGCAATTTTCATAGATTCTCTAGTGCATAGCATTATTTTAATTTCTCAATTAGGTGGATTTGATATTAGGAATATTCATTTCACTCGAAAATATTTAGATATTTCTAAGTATTAAATAATACAACTGAAGTTATCCAAAAGAATGTTGTTTTCTCATTGAAAAGGTCACTTAATACCACCAAAATATGTTGGAGAATGGAAGATAAAATATTGGTGTTTTCTTAATCTTGAATCTTGAGAATATCTACCTCATATTGCTCTTCCATTATGCATGGTTTTGGTCCTCCTCATTCCCCTTGCAACCGAAATGACCCACCAAAGAACTGAAAGAGAACGTTGAAGAAAATTATTAAAAAAAAAAGTACATGTGTTAGCATTAGGAAATTGAAATATTTTTTTTTTGTTTTCTCTCTACTTGAAGCTTGTGTAGTATCATTATTCTCATAGATACAAATTATTATGATTAAAATTGACATGGAATATATGGATACTTGTGATAATGATCATGGAGACACTTTTATTGGAATTAGGTAACATGAATGAAACACATGCTAGTAGATGCAAGAAGTACTAGAGGAGAGAGGGTAACCACATATATAATTCATTGAGATAGAAACAAAGTAACCTTAATGATGAATTCTACTTGTTATAGGGTCTAATAGACCATAGACATGAGTATATGCATCTATACAAAGCACATTAGAGAGACTACGATGGAATAAAATACAATAGACAATGAATCCTGGAGTTAAATTTTTTAATACCATGTTCGACCAAGGATAAAATCCATTCTTGAATGAATTATCTTGATAGTGGAATACGTATATAAAATGATACATCAAAATTATTCTTAGTGGAAGAAAACATCTTTAGAAAAGTAAACATAAAACAATTCATTGAATTTAATTGGATAGAATTTGGAGTAACCAACAAATCTTTGGTTAAAAATTGAAAATTTGCATTGATTTTTGTGTGAGTATAATACGGACTAAACAAAACGAAACTCAAGGGAGTAGTAAAAGGGAGCCTCTAGCCTACTTGCACTACTTAATAACTCACTGGTGCATTCCCAACTTTGAAGAGATTGTTTTCAAAAGCCTGAGTTAGGTTTTCAAAATAGTGGCCTGTGGATTGTGTGAGCTGTTCAAGTCTTATACAGAATTTATCAAAATCATTGAAAGCCCTTTTTCCAGTATCATTATGACTAGCAGCTTGAAGGGCACTATATATATGGTGTTGCAATTCACGTTCAGTGCAATCATGAATACGTTCTAAACTGCTTTCAGCTTCACCTTGTAGGAATTCGAAAAGATCTTTCTTTTTTTGAAGAATATGATCAACACTGGAAGATGGTGTCAAATAATAAACATATGCATACATCCATTTAAGCATGTGCCTGCATTCTGCTATCTGTGACCATGCATCTACCACACATTTGAAGTTTTTTACGCCAGATCTACTCATTCTCGTGTTTATACACTCATTCAATCTTTTAACCTCTACCTCTCGCACACACTGCAGATTAGATAAAGCCTTTTCCTCTAAATTTTTGTTTTCCTTCCATATTTCCAGATAAAATACCAATCTATGTGAAGATTCTTTATCAAACCTTTTCCTAGAATCGAAATCGGAATTGGATTCATTCCTATTATCCTCAAGCCTATATTGGTTGCAACCAAAGCTATTATATCCATGTTTACACCATTCTCCAAGGCATAACCAATAGAATTGAAACTCACACGGGGGCCTACATGTCATGTGCATACACCCTTTATTTTTCTCTATTGGTCATTTACACCTTAGACAGGGCTTGGAATTACAAAATATCCAGTATGCACTGAGTGAATCACTATCATTAATTTGATCAACCTATTCTTTTACTGTGTCACAGTCTATTGGACGGTGAGACTCCTCTAGACAATTCTAGCAAAATTTATGGGAGCAATTGTAGACAACCTCCCTAGGTACATTAGAAATAGAGTCAACCTCTACACAGTACACACAGTCGGGTGCTGACACCATTTAACCCTACTGTTTTGTTCAACATATGACATCACAAGATATGATGTATATTTTCTCTTATTTTCATCACATAACCCCAAAGAAAAAACCATGTCTTCACTCACAATGGCACGACATGGTGGACCTGAATGTGGACATCGTAAGCTGGGGAATCCTGAATTTTCATTATTTATTGCTGTAGAAATAAATGTTCACCAACAATCTTGGAAAAATAAATGGTCGCAGTACTTGAGTGCTTTCATGTCTCTGATGTTGTGATGATCAAAACATATGGCACATTTAATTAACTGCTCCCGTTATTTTTTTTCGATCCCATCAGGCTGCAATAATAATAAGCCCACAACATTTCTCACTTTCTCCTTTTCTGCAAACCATTGATCGTTGGCATTAATATAATTCCAATCGAAGTTACTCAAAATAATAAATACCTCGGCTTCAGATATGAGAAGCACACTGGAAACGCTTTGTATAGAAATGTGCTGACACTCACGAATGTCATTCAGACTTAAAACACTATCATTCTTGGGCCTCTTATTATCATCATGACTGACTTCTTTTTTCAGCATGTGATAATATCTCACTTCTTCGTTATCACGTTCATTGTTAAATTCACTTTCATCATGTTCGCTGTCATATATCTCATTATCATTATCGGACATTTCATCATAAAATGCCATATTGGTGGAAATCGAGTAGATCACAGTCTGACTCTTTTTTTCTTTTTTTTCCCGACCTTGTGAAATCCACAAAAAAAAAATGGTCTGAACATGTTTTTATTGAAGTTAAATCGAAAAGATGTGAAGAAACTCCGACAGCTTCACCTTTTTGTACTAAATCAATATTTTTTTAGCTGATATTCATAGTCATGTCTCTTGGGACTATACCAAAAAACATTAAAGAGCTGACCATGGTCATTATCTACTTGCCTCTAAATGTAATTTACATTAATGTTTGCAACCTAAGTAAAGGGTTTTCCCCATCTTACATTTCATGATTACTTGTAAATGTAATTTACATTAATGCTTGCAACCGAATTAAAGGGTTTTCCCCATCTTATATTTCATGATTACCTGTGTTATATGAGTTTCACACAACGCCATTGTCATTATTTTAAATTCAATTCCATAACTAATTTTGTTTGGGTGCTCATGTTACTTGGCTACTTTATGTGATAGAATTTCTCATTTTCTTTGTGTAGTTTTGGTCACTTTAATGTTCCATTATGTAATATAATTTCTCACTTTGTTTATGTAGTTTTGGTCCTAATTTCTTTAAGTGTGTCCTTATTTCCATGGACCAACTTTTTCTACTATGAATTTAATTGTTTTTAAATTTAGAAGAGTGTTTCTCTTAAGGTTAACTTCTCTACTAATTTAAAAATGTGTATTAAATTAGGTGGGAGATGGGATGGTTAAGTAACTAATGTGATGTATTAATTTTATCAACACCTACTTCATGATCCTAAACCAAGATCATATGATCCACCACTAAAAATTTTTGGTAAGTAATACCCACCTCGAAACTCATCAAACTAGGATTTTCAGGCTCAAGCTCAAAGAGTTATCAAACCACAAATGATGCTAATGCAAAATCGATATAACTAGTTCACAAGAATTCTCAAAATAACAAGTCTATTACAACCCAAAAAGCTCAACCCAACAAGTTAGCAACTTTTACCACACAAGTGACAAATAAACCTACACCCCTACCATAGAAGAGAAAGTGGTATGCCCATCCAAAAATGCCTTCCCTGGACTCATTTCTAACCTCGTTTTTTAAATTCCCAAGAAACTAAAGATCCCAATGAGTATAAATGCACTTGAACTCTGGTCCAAGTTAAGAAAGGATGATGATTATCGTAACATGGATATCCTTATCACTCTTCTTAATGAAGGTAACACCATGGAATGTCAAGGGTATCACTATTCCCTGCATATAAATATTGATATATAAGATTCAATCCCAAATTTAGAGTCATAAAATTTTATGTGTGGGAAGTTAATGTTTTGGCTTTCTTTTAATTAATATATTTAATTATACTTGTTAAATGTGGCCATCTTTGCATTCATGCATTATGAGGGCAAAGGTGGAGTAGTTGGAAACCTTATCTCACCTTAAATTGGCTCTTCTATCCTGGACTAGAGAAGCCACCCTTCCCATAGGTTAGGTTGGTGTACATCATGGTATATTTGGATAAATGTTGGTACTAGCCAATATTGTTGTATCAAATGATAGAGATACATAGTTCAAGTTTCACTTAATTCTTATTCACACCAAAAATTTTTATTTATGTAATTAATCTTATAATCTCCATGAATGTGATTTTTCATTAACTTTGAATAATAAAATAAGATGGGCACCACTAAAAAACATCTGAGACCTAAGTCTTGAAAATTTTTCATATTTTCCTTTAACGTTTCATCACTTATATTTATGACTTTTTTTAATCCACTGATACCACAACTATATCCCTTAATAACCTTTTGAACTTAATCTAGTAAAGACCTAAAATTTACCCACTAAGATTTATATTTATTTGTTATGAAATTGGTTCAAACTAATATTACTAAACTTACAATGATATCTTCACTAAGCAAATGGCAGATGAACATCTACTATTGTGAATTTGTATTTACGAAAAACAAATATTACTCTTTAAATGATGCCCAAAATTGAAATGAACAAAGTGATATTACTAAAGTTACAGTGAACCAAATATGAACATCTATTATTACAAATTTGTATTTATGAAAAAAATATAACTATTTAACCTACATGATGATCAAATTTGAAATTCACACATGGGTAGTGAAAAAAATAATCTTCTTTTACTTCAAAATTTCCATTTTAAGTTTATAAATGTATAATTTATTTTCATTAATTTTTCAGAACTTGTTAGAATTAAAATTACCACATAGCTAATTCAATTTCCAATATTGAGAATTTCTATATTTGATATTTTAAGGAAATTATCAAATTTCCAATTTTGATTTCATATTATATTTGATATCATATAATGCAATTATTAAATATTTGACAAAACATTTAAATGTTAGCATTGAAAAAAACATGACCTTATAAAGTATGTCCTTTGATGATTATGGGGACTATTTAACATTAATATTCAATTAAGGAGGTCGTCTTGATTAAAAAATAACTTTATATGATATATTGTTTCTCACATTATGAGAACTTAAGTATAAAGTAACAAAAAGATAAGCTATGTAGTGGTTAGCATTTTCATTAATAATATGCTCAGAGAAAATAGGAGAGATTTGAAAAACCTAAATAAAAATGTTTAAGAGCTTCCTATACTTGTTTATTACTTAAAAAAGGTTCTATATACTTTAGAATAAAATTTATCTGATTAGTTTCTATAGTGACATCATGGCACTATTTTATGGTGTTAGCCACGTTGTGTAGGGTACTTGATGATGGATGTCATTTTTCTTGTTTTTCCTATGGTATTTTGTACATTAAGATTGATAAAGAATGGCAACTCAAGTTTTTGTTGAGCTTACTTGTACCAGCTCATAAAATATTTTGAGGGGAGATGATTGATGGTCTATATTTCTATATCTATCATATAAAATAGATGCATGCCAATGCAGGGATGCTAAGGAATAACAAGTTGATCCAATGCTACCTACCCTAGCCATAGAGGGAGCTTGGTAAGATGATAAAGGGGGTAGGTTATGGAAGGAATTGAAATGCAACTAAATGAGAGCACTTAGGACTTGTTAATGTGACCAAAGGGAGTTGGTGTAAATGGGTAGTTGTGTAAGCAAGTGAAGAGAGAAGATAATTAAGGGTTGTGCTTAAAGGGAGGAAGCATAAATTTTATTATTTTCCACTTAATGTTATGTGTTATAAGGAGGATTAAGTTCCTACTCGCACTTCAATTATTATGGAATGGAGAAAATAGTATTAACAAGACCTAGAAAATGCATGCTTAGAAAAAGTTAAATCTTTCACAAACACACAAATATATATATATATATATATATATATATATATAATTCACACTTCAAATAGAGATTGTGAAAAAAAAAGACATTAAGAGGCTCTACATATCATATTATCCTCCATATTATCACAGTCACAATAGAATTATTTGAAAAAATGTTGGCAACCCCATGCTATGCACAACACTGTTATGGCTACCCTCTGACCTAACATATAATTGCATAAAACAATTTTCCAATGATTGCCATGGTTAGTGTAAAGTTCCAAAAAAATTTGACAATAATTTTTGTTGATTTCACTTAGGAGGAGAATGAATGGGTAAAGAGGCCCATGCATAGTGATAATCTCAATAAAATATATCATAGTATGAAAGGGGATCATCATTGGAGATGGTTTTCACACCCTCATGTGTGAGCAGGGTTATTTGCAAGTGGATAGGGTCAAGTTTGACCAAGTCAACATGTTGGGATAAGAGGTGGAGAGCACTTAGAGAAGCAGCACAGTATGAATGAGGAAAGGGTTATTTGGTGGAGTAAATGCTAAGAGGAGTGGAACCCATGGAGAGGGGATTTCACTTGTTTAAAAGCAGGGCAAGGCAACCATTGTTTCTCATGCTTTGTATTATTCACCTCAATTGTCTATTGAGATAATTGTGCATTCTTTGTTGTTTAGCAAGAATTTCCGGGAGGAATTCCTATTTAGGATTCCTTTTCCTTCTTGAGAGGCCTCTAGAGGGATTTATCTTCATTCTCCACATTTATTGGCTCAAGTCCAAAGCTTCCTCCTCCAAGACAGTGTTATTGTTGCAGCAACATAATTCTGTATTGTAGGGTGTTGCAGTGGGGGACCTCAACACCATTCTCGGAGCTGATTTTCAGAGGAGGGAGTCTCCATTCCTTTGGGAAGCTAGTGAGGAAGGGTTCCACACTTATTTAAGATCTTGGCATCAGGCCAACTCTTTCCTTTACCCCTACAATGCAGTTCCATCCAGCAACTGTGTTATTTTCAGTGGAGCATTTGTAGTGGGGCTATTGCAGATTGTTGGAGGGTGAGATCTTTGGTGAAGGGATCAGCCTTTCATCATAAAGATCCATTGGAGGAGGCACATTATTTTTGGGCATCATCTATTTCCATCTCCATTCAGTTCTATTTCTGAGTTGCTGCAGCTACCAAGCAACTCCGACATTTTGTATTTTATGTATTTTATTTCCAATCCTTCTAGGATTGACATGAGGTAGTATTTGGGAGTTGATATCTTCACTCCCCATGTTGTATTAGGCCACATATTGATTTATCTATGTATTTTACATATGTAGCATGCAGTTTCTCTATAAAACACCATTTTCATAGCTTGGTACACATTGTGTAGCAGTGGTTTTTTCATGTATTTCGTACTTGTTTCTTGAGGCTGAGCATTGCCTATCTTGAGTGACCTTTTTCCTCAAGATCCTGTATTCATTTGTTGTTGCTATTATTAATGAGAAGGATATTTATTTCTCTCACATTTATATGGGTTGAGTGTTGTTGCTACACCATTATTATGTTCGCTTATTGCTAGAGCTCCAACTCTAAAATATCCTGAGATATTCTCATTGATGTAGCATTTTCTTGATTTGGGAATATTACAGTGGTATCAAAGCATGATCTCTGGCCCAGCCAGTGGATCTCAGAGATCATGCTATCAAGGAGAGAGAATATGAAGACTCCATTTCATGGAGAGAAAAAGGAAGATGAGCTTACAAAGCTTCTTCCAAAATATGTACAGAGCATTCATGAAGAATTTGACGGGATAATGAGGGAGATTTGTACAGGATATCCAAGAGGGTTCGAAACTGATTCAAACTCTATTTTTTCTTATAGGAGATGTGAGCATGCAGCCACACCCTATAAGGTACAGCGCAGTCACAGGGCCAGCTTTGCCATGAGAAGAGAAGAATGAGGAGGAATGCCGAAGGAAGGAACTCTTAGAGGTTTCTTGCATGAGTATGAATCTCAAACTCAGAAGTTTAGAGATCATATTAATTTTCCGAAGTTTTTCAAGATCATGGCAAGGAGGATCAAGCATGATGATAAGGATAGATTTCTTCTATCTATCTTTGATTGTTCCCCTACCTATTCAACCAGGGCTTGGATAGAAGAATTAGACACCTTTCTGCAGCAGCATCAGATTCCCAAAGATGAAGCCATTAGAGTAGCAGTGTTGCACTTGGGAGGTAAGGTCTATGCATGGTGGTTATTTGAGTCATTTACTTTGAAAAATGTAAATACCTCTTCCTATGTAATGTTCATTAGAACTTTGATAAAGATATTTGGTAGGAGGAATCCTGAAACACATGTGGAGGAAACAAACACATTAAAACAAACAAAACGCTTGCATGTGATGGAGGAAACCATAGACTCAAAAAAATTTCAGAGAACCATGAAGGAGGTTGATATCTTGCATGATACGTTTTTGGAGGCAAGACCTTCATCTTGTATTTTGGCACAATGAGGCAAAGAGATCCTTTTTCCAAAAGAGGATCCAATCATTGGAGGGTTTCCCACTCATGTTGAGAAGGCTGAGGGCAACAATGCTATCATTTCTGTGTTTGATCTATTACCTCATGTAGAGGGAAGAGGAGCACTTGCTCAAACTAGGGGGATTCTTGAAGCTTTGCAAGGAAGTTCCCAGGATCTCATACATGGAGGTCCAAGCACAATCAATGAGAAGAATGATTGTGTAACATTGCAGCTGAAAGAAGGAGGAAGGGAGGAAGAGCAGCATCTTGTGATGAGAAGCACACACCCTTCTCTATTTCAGAGAGCTAGTGCAAAGAGGAGGGAGACTGTATTGCATTGTGAGAGCAAGGGAAATGTTGCCCAACCATATGTACAGTCTAATCTTGACATTGATGTCTCACTGCATAGGGGAATTCCACCAGGGAGGCCACCAGATCTATCATTGATGAGAGACATTTTGTCTTTGGATTCACCACTCTTGGATTTTGGAGAGGTGAAGAGTTTGGAGGATAAATTTGGCATGGGGGATGTCAAATTAGCAGACATCAGCATGAGGATAGCTTCACATGCCAGTTCACCAGCATTGTCTCTTAGGAGGATTGATCCTTATTGGAGATCTCAACTCTTGGTAGAGTAATCCAAGGATCTTGATGCATGCATGACTCTTGATGAAACGGAGAAAGATGATAGATACATGGTAGATGATATGGTCATCTATTCACATGACAGATTCTTCTTGACTAGAGATTCTAGTCTCAAGGAGAAGCTATTGCATGCAGCACGGGAGGACTTATTTTCCATGCATTTTAATGCATATTTTTCCTTGGAAGAGGAGTTCATTTGGGAGGGCATACAATAGGACATACATTCGAATATGGATAGATGCAGAACCCAGATGATGATGTAGAGGATATCACATCCACCTTCCTACTCATTGGGAGTAAGGGAGCATTTTCAGTTGAGCCATTTCAACTCAAGTCTTCGAGTACATGATGAAGAATGTACGATTCCACTTTATGTTTTGTACTTATTGTCCTTTTATGAGCAGCATATTGTACCAAGGGGGATTATTCCTTCTTTTGTATTATATGATTATGTACTTGAAGCCATTTGTAGCATTGAGATTGACTATCTCATTTGTGGTTTGTGGGGAAAGCCACATGACTTTTGGTGTGCACCATTGACACCCTTTTGTACTTTCATGTTTATATTTTATGAGATGTTTGTGGCAGAAAAAAAGTGGCTAGAGAAGCACTTTTTTATGCTTGATTTGATGCAAGCATGGGATGTACTGCACTAGTTCCATGGGAGGAACCTTGATTCACTCTCTGGTTATCATTTGGCAACTTGTTTTTATTGTACTATGCTTCCATGTATTATTGATATGTTTATGTTCATGGGGAGATTTTATTGGAGAGTGGGCTTAAGATTGAGGATGCCCATTGGGAGCATGGTTCTCCTTAATATACATGTTGTACATTTCAAGAGGAGCCATGGGCTAACCATGAATGCCACATTACATTTCTTTCCTTCTTGTGGGAGAAACCACTTGAAGAACTTGAGGAGGCATCCCATGGATCATAAGGAGATGGAGGAGTTTTCACAGTCAACTCTTTTCCCTTTGAGTATGAGGGGAGACTCATCTATGAGCCACTCCATTACATGAGCAAAAAATACGGTAAGATTATTGTTGGGTTGCATGATGATTTGTCTATAAATATGCATCTCTTAACCATCTATGTGCAGGAATTTTCTCAAGGAAGGATTATTTTTCCTTCTAGATTTGATGGTCTACATAAGGCCATTATGGATGATCACTCCATAAGAGGATATGGGGAGGATACTTCTCATGGAGAAAATACTTACATTGCACACTATATCATTCACCTTCTCTAGACTTGGGAAGATATTGGGGAAAAAAAATAATGGTGGGGAGGCCACCCATCATTTCATTTTCTATGGAAGTTGAGAGTCAAATTGCGTTGGCTACATTTGAGGGACCATTTTCCTTCTCCTTTACTTCACCTAGCAGCCAGCATGATTATCCTTATGGTTCCCTTGATTGATATTGCTGGAGCTTTTATTGGGAGCATGATTAGGGGAGAGACACATTGGGCGGATGTGTCTTTGGAGGGAGAAAACTCCCACACACTTTGCACTACATGTTCTAGAGGGAGCATGGGACATGGTATGGCCACTACAACAGCTCATTTTTTTCCTTATGAGGTGAGCCATAAGAGGAATATGATTCCATACGATGGTGACTTCCAACTCATCACATATGAGATGATTTGGGCCAACATGTTTCATAACGCTGGAGGAGAGATCCTTATAGGTATAATCTCCATCTTGCCACTTGAGGGAAATATAATTTCAGCCCAAGATCAGCATAAACTCTACACTTATCCTAACTGGAGAGGAGTACAGTGTGTGGTAGGCTATTTTGTCTACCAGGATCAGATTTGCAGCCCACCTACATTGTCAGAGCTAGAGGTGGAAGAGGACTTTTAGGAATTGCCATGTTGGGAGGTAACTCATTTTGCACGGATGATTGCTTGGGGGATGGAGGATCCACATGAGGAATATATTCCTAAAACACTTCATAGACTCCATGCCTTGAGAGGAGGCTTTCCAGTTCTGTCCTTGTAGTTGTTTGAGGACAAGCAACATTTGGGAGGGGAGGACTATAATGTTCCAAAATTTTCCGACAATAAATTGGAAAATTATTTTTTGTTGATTTCACTTAGGAGGAGAATGAATGGGTAATGATTCCCATGCATAGTTATAATCTCAATAAAATCCCTCATAGTATGAAATGGGATCATCATTGGAGCTGGTTTTCACACCCTCATGTGTGAATAGGGTTATTTGCAAGTGGACAAGGTCAAGTTTGACCAAGTAAACAATGTTGGGATAAGAGGTGGATAGCACTTAGAGAAGCAGCGCGGTATGAATGAGGAAAGGGTTATTTGGTGGAGGAAACCCTAAGAGGAGTGGGACCCATGGAGAGGGGATTTAACTTGTTTAAAAGGAGGGCAAGGCAAACATTGTCTATCATGCTTTGTATTATTCATCTGAATTGTCTATTGAGACAATTGTGCATTCTTTGTTGTTTAGCAAGAATTTCCGAGAGGAATTCCTGTTTAGGATTTCTTCTCCTTCTTGAGAGGCCTCTTGAGGGATTTCTCTTCATTCTCCACATTTCTTGGCTCAAGGCCAAAGCTTCCTCCTCCAAGACAACGTTATTACTGCAGCAACATAATTATGTATTATAGGGTGTTGCAGTGGAGGACCTCAACACCATTTTCAAAGTTTATTTTCAAAGGAGGGAGTCTCAATTCCTTTAGGAAGCTAGTGAGGAAGGGCTCAACACTTATTTCAGATCTTGGCATCAGTTCAACTCTTTCCTTTGCCCCTACAGTGTAGTTCCATCTAGTAACTACATTATTTTCAGTGGAGCATTTGTAGTGGGGCTATTGCAGATTTTTTGAGGGTGAGATCTTTGGTGAAGGGATCAACCTTCAATCCTAAACATCCATTGGAGGAGGCACATTCAGTTTGGGCATCATATATTGCCATATCCATCCAGTTCTATTTCTGAGTTGTTGCAGCTACCCAACAACTCCGACATTTTGCAGTTTTTGTATTTTATTGCCAATCCTTCCAGGATTGACATGAGGTAGTCTTTGGGAGCTGGTATCTTCACTCCCAATGTTGTATTGGGCCACATATTTATTTATTTATGTATTTGACATATGTAGCATGCAGTTTCTCTATAAAAATGTCTTGTCATAGCTTGGTATACATTGTGTAGCAGTGGTTTTGTCATGTATTTTATACTTGTTTCTTGAGGCTGAGCATTGCCTATCTTCAGTGACATTTTTCCTCAATATCTTGTATTTATTTTTTGTTGCTATTATTAATGATAAGGCTATGTATTTCTCTCACATTTATATTATTTGAGTGTTGCTGCTGCATCATTATTGTGTTTACTTATTGCTAGAGCTCCACCTCTAGAATATCCTGAGATATTCTCAGTGTTGTAGCATTTTCGTGATTTGGGAATATTACAATTAGGAAATAAAAGGTTTTTATCCGAAAGCATAAATTCAACACATGAATTTTAAATAAAAAGTGTATAATTAATGGATAACAAAGGCTAGAAAGTAATAAATTTCTAATTAAAATATGAACATAAATTGGCACATTTCCATACTCTCATTATCTTCACTTTTTCAACAACTAGAGTTGCTGAGATTGATGACATTTTCATTTATTTGTAATTTATTTCACTTCTCCATGTGCACCATGCATCAAATTTGATTCTCACATCTTTATCATCCATTAGTTCCATTAAAATTAGTGTTTTATATAATGCATTAATAGTGGTGGTTCTACAAAATGGATGTAGTTTTCTTTTACACGTGATAAATCATATCACCCTCTAGCCCATAGAAAAGAGTAAGATATTCCATAGGGATCAAGGTTGTACAATAATAAGGCTTGAAGATATGAGCTCAATGATGCAGGAGCATCCAAACACCCTTCATTAAAATTGAAATTCAAAACAGTGAAAGAAGAGACGTGGACAAGATCTGAAAAGTGGCGCTAATTTCCATGAAATTCGATTAAAATAATAATTATTTCCCTAAAAAGTGAAATCGATGTGGCCTCTTCAAGATCAGACTCGGTGTTTCTAGAAATACATTTGTACAAAAAAAAATGGAATCGATATTTTTGCCAAGAAAATGGGAGAGAAAGCAGTAACAACCATTCATAGCGTAGGCAACTCAAGGTCCCTTCTTTGATATTCAAGAACGTTATCAATTCTATTAATACATTATCAATTCTATTTAAGAAGGTTAGGTTGGTGTACATCATGGTATATTTGGGTCAATGTTGGTACTAGCCAATATTGTTGTATCAAATGATAGAGATACATAGTTCAAGTTTCACTTAATTCTTATTCACACCAAAAAGTTTTATTTATGTAATTAATCTTATAATCTCCATGAATGTGATTTTTCATTAAATTTTCATAATAAAATAAGATGGGCACCACTAAAAAACATCAGACCTAAGTCTTGAATATTTTTCACATTTTCCTTGAATGTTTCATCACTTATATTTATGACTTTTTTTAATTCACTGATACCACAACTATATCCCTTAATAACCTTTTGAACTCACTCTAGTAAGGACCTAAAATTTCCCCAGTAAGATTTCTATTTATTTGTTTTGAAATTCGTTCAAACTAATATTACTAAACTTACAATGATATCTTCACTAAGAAAATGGCAGATGAACATTTACTATTGTGAATTTGTATTTATGAAAAAAAAATATTACTCTTTAAATGATGCCCAAAATTGAAATGAAAAAAAGTGATATTACTAAAGTCACAGTGAACCAAAGATGAACATCTATTATTACAAATTTGTATGTATGAAAAAATATAACTATTTAACCTACATGATGATCAAATTTTAAATTCACACATGGGTAGTGAAAAAAATAATCTTCTTTTACTTCAAAATTTCCATTTTAAGTTTATAAATGTATAATTTATTTTCATTAATTTTTCATAACTAGTTAGAATTAAAATTACCACATAGCTAATTCAATTTCCAATATTGATAATTTTTATATTTGATATTTTAAGGAAATTATCAAATTTCCAATATTTAGTTCATATTATATTTGATATCCTATAAGGAAATTATTAAATATTTGACAAAAAATTTAAATGTTAGCATTGAAAAAAACATGACCTTATAAAATATGTCCTTCAGAGATTATGGGGATTATTTAACATTAATATTCAATTAAGGAGGTCGTCTTGATTAAAAAATAACTTTATATGATATATTGTTTCTCACATTATGAGAACTTAAGTATAAAGTAACAACAAGATAAGATATGTAGTGGTTAGCATTTTTCATTAATAATATTCTTAAAGAAAATAGGATGGATTTGAAAAACCTAAATAAAAATGTTTAAGAGCTTCCTATTCTTGTTTATTACTTACAAACTATTCTATGTACTTCAGAATAAAATTTATCTGATTAGATTCTATAGTGACACCATGACACTATTTTATGGTGTTAGCCAGGTTGTGTAGGGTACTTGATGATGGATGTCATTTTTCTTTTTTTTCCTATGGTATTTTGTACATTAAGATTGATAAAGCATGGCAACTCAAGTTTTTGTTGAGCTTACTAGTACCAACTCATAAAATATTTTGAGGGGAGATGATTGATGGTCTATCTTCCTATATCTATCGTATAAAATAGATGCAAACCAGTGTAGGGATGCTAAGAAATAACAAGTTGATCCAATGCTACCTACCCTAGCCATAGAGGTAGATTTGTAAGACGATAAAGGAGGTAGGTTATGGAAGGACTTGAAATGCAACTAACTGAGAGAACTTAGAACTTGTTAATGTGACCAAAGGGAGTTGGTGTAAATGGGTAGTTGTGTAAGAAAGTGAAGAGAGAAGATAATTGTGGGTTGTGCTTAAAGGGAGGAAGCATAAATTTCATTATTTTCCACTTAATTTTATGTGTCATAAGGAGGATTAAGTTCCTACTGCCACTTTAATTATTATGGAATGGAGAAAATAATATTAACAACACCTAGAAAATGCATGCTTAGTAAAAGTTAAATATTTCACACACACACAAAGATATATATATTGTATACAGTAATTCACACTTCAAAATAGAGATTGTGCAAAAATAAGACATTAAGAGGCTCTACATATCATAGTATCTTCCATCTTATCACAGTCACAATAGAGTTATTTAAAAAAGGTTTGGCAACACCATGCTATGCACAACACTTTTAAGGCTACCCTCTGACCTAACATAGAATTGCATAAAACATTTTTCCAATGATATCCATGGTTAGGAAATAAAATATTTTTATCGGAAAGCATAAATTCAACATATGAATTTTAAATAAAAAGTGTAAAATTAATGGATAATAAAGGCTAGAAAGTAATAAATTTCTAATTAAAATATGAACATAAACTGACACATTTCCATACTCTCATTATCTTCACTTTCTCAACAACTAGAGATTGTTGAGATCCATCACATTTTCATTTATTTGTAGTTTATTTCACTTCTCCATGTGCACCATGCATCAAAGTTGATTCTTAAATATTTATCATCCATTAATTCCATTAAAATTAGTGTTTTATGTAATGCATTAATAGTGGTATTTCTACAAAATGGATGTAGTTTTATTTTACACATGATAAAGCATATCACCCTCTAGCCATAGGTAAGAGTGAGATATTCCATAGGGCGCAAGGTTGTACAATAATAAGGCTCGAAGATATGAGTTCAATGATGCAGGAGCATTCGAACACCCTTCATTAAAATTGAAATTCAAAACTGTGAAAGAAGAGACATGGACAAGATCTCAAAAGTGGTGCTAATTTCCATGAAATTCGATTAAAATAATAATTATTTCCCTCAAAACTGAAATCGATGTGGCATCTTGAAGATCAAACTTAGTGTTTCTAGAAACACATTTGTACAAAAAAAAAGGAATCGATATTTTTGCCAAGAAAATGGGAGAGGCTTCAGTAACAACCATTCATGGGGTAGACACCTCAAGGTCCCTTCTTCGAGATTCAAGAAAGTTATCAATTCTATTAATACTTCCAAGAAGTGGGGTTCGAATTTCATTGAAGGATAACATGTTCTGAGTTTAAGCAATAATGTAAATATCTAATGAAAAATATTCAACACAATTTTTGGCCTTATTTCGAGGAACTGCGACGGTGGTGGCAATTTCATATTTGTCGAAAGCCATAGCTTGGGTGTTGGTGCCTAAAGATACATGCAATCTAGATGGGTAATTCAGAATCAAGAAGATCACGATTTATTTTAAAAAATTCCATATAATTAAAATAGATTGATCTTAGCAATTAATTACATATTATATGGAGATTTATTAGTGATTTAGGATAGATCAAATCCATTATTGATCTGATCATAATTTTATAATTTTATATAAATAGATATCCTGCAGCATAGTAAGGGGGAGGCCAACGTAATGAAAGACCAGAATTGGCCTTTGTGGCAAATTGTATCCAAACTGGCCCAAATCATGGTATTGTACGTGATTGTGTAATTTTGTAAATTGCTATAAATAGAATATGCTTTTCGATGTTGATGATTTATGTCTATATCAAATCAATATATTCTAGAGTGAATGGACATTAAATAATCATGTGGTGAATTGTCGTATTTATGTTTTCTGTTTATTTCTAAGATATTTTAATAATTGATTATGATGATTATATCAACCATTCCGGAATGAAAATATTGAGTTGATTGCTGGAATACATATAATTATTCTATTTCATGGAGATTTGGAACTGTATTGGACAAGTACAGTGTTCATGCAGTTAATGGAATAAGTTTTAAACGTAAGATATTTGTACTATCAACTTTGGTTCAAGGAGTTTATTTCCGGCTTCATTTTGGCAAGGGATTTGAATACGATAACTGAATGCATTTTAGGGTGTTTCATAATTTTTTATTTTTTTTTGAAAAATGAACTATTTCGTTCAAATAATGGTTCATAACCCATAGATCCGTGAATTGTGAAAATATGCAGTTTTGCTGCATCAAAGTGGTATCAGAGTGGGAAAATATTTCTTGCGAGAAAGAGTTTTCATGCGAAGGAAGAAGAGGTACGGTTCTATTGAAGATTGGCAAGCCTATGGTATTTATATTATTATGTAGGTGAGAATATTACAACAGCCTAGATCTAGGAGTGCTCAAATTTTTCCAGATTAGAGAACTAGAGAGATGTCAAAAGACTGTGCTTAGAAGAGAGAAGCTCGATGGGGTATCGTGTATCAGGGAGGACTTGTTACTGCAGAGGTTTTGGTTACAACTCACAGAAAGATCACAAAAGGAAATTCCACAGAGGATATGGGTAGAATTGGTAAGAGATGAAGAAGACATATGACCAGGAGGTCATAAGAATTTTTGTACCTCAGGAGTCTGATGCAAGAGCATCCGAACACCCTCCATTAAAATTGAAATTCAAAACTGTGAAAGATGAGATGTGGAAAAGATCTGTAAAGTGGGCGCTAATTTCCATGATATTCAGTTAAAATAAATTTATTTCCCTAAAAAGTGAAATTGATGTGGCATCTTGAAGATCAGACTCGACATTTCTAGAAATACATTTGTACAAAAAAAAATGGAATGGATATTTTTTCCAAGAAAAGAGGAGAGGCTGTAGTAACAACCATTCATGGAGTAGACAAGTCAAGGTCCCTTATTCGAGATTCAAGAATGTTATCAATTATATTAATACTTCCAAGTAGTGGGGTTTGAATTTCGTTCAACGACATCATATTCTGAGTTTAAAAAATAATATAAATATCTACTGAATAATATTTAGCGCAAGTTGTGGCCTTATGTTGAGTAACCATGGCGGTGGTGGAAATTTCATCTTTGTCGAAAACCATAGCTTGGGATTTGGTGCCTGAAGATACATGCAATCCATATGGGTAATTCAAAATCAAGAAGATCATGATTTATTTTGAAAACTACCATATAATTAAAATAGGTTAATCTTAGCAATTAGTTACATATCCTATGGAGAGTTATTAGTGATTTAGGATAGATCAAATCCATTATTGATCTGACTGTCATTTTATATTTTTATATAAATAGATGTCCTATGGCATAGTAAGGGGGAGGCCAACGCAATGAAAGACCAGAATTGGCCTTCATGGCCAATTGAATCCAAACTAGCCCAAACCATGGTGTTGTACATGATTGTGTAATTTTTTGAATTGTTATAAATAGAATATGCATTTCGATGTTGATGATTTATTTCTATATCGAATCAATATATTCCAGAGTGAATGGACATTAAATAATCGTGTGGTGAATTGTTGTATTTATGTTTTCTATTTATTTCTGAGTTATTTTAATTCTTGACTATGACGAGTATAGCAACCATTCTGGAATGACAAGATTCAGTTGATTGCTCGAATACATATAATTATTCTATTTCATGGAGATTTGGAACTGTATTGGACAAGTACAGGGTTCACGCGATTAATGGAATAAGTTTTAAATGTAAGAGATTTGTACTGTTGATTCCAGTTCAAGGAGTTTATTTCTAGCTCTGTTTTTGCAAGGGATTTGAATAAGATATCTGAATGCATTTGAGGGAATTTCATAAATATTTTTTTTCTTCTCCAAAATGAACTATTTCGTTCAAATCGTGGGCCATAACCCACAGTTCCACAAATTGTGAAAATATGCATTTTTCTGCATCACTCAACATGCCATTTGTGGAATTGAACCTAGGTGGAGAGGATAATAGTAGTTCCCTCCCATAGCCCGATATAAACCTAATTGACATTCAAAGTGCTTGTAGTTATTTATTGTTTCTCATTTCTTATATAATTTATATTAATAGAGATATTGTAAATAACATAGTGAATATATTTTCAATATAAAATTATGTACATAGTAATGGTAATATTATCTTTTCATTAGTGTTTATTATTCTTGCATGATAATAACTATTAACTCTTTTCCAAATAAATAGAGTTGTACCAAACTATTTGTAATTGAATTCACCTAAAATTGACAAAAAGTAATGAAGAAGAAGAGATGTTACATTATTACTATTGTAATCATTTATTATGGATATTCTAGAAGCATATAAGAAACCAAAGAACATGTGGCTTCCAAGAGTGAATGCAAAATAAACTATTAGGGATATTTTTGAACAAATTCAAATTGAAAGAGATCTCACTATATCAGCTCCTCCTTGTAGAATGAGAATATAATTTTGGCATTAATATTCCATCCAATGTAAATTTATACATTATTTCAATAATAAGAGGGTGTAGCATAATGGTATTAAGCTTAAGTCCAACCTAAATTTATACATCATCGTTTACTAACAAATAGAAATAATTCAAATGAGTGCATCCCTCCATTTGTGTGCATGAAGGTGTGTTCTAAGGTACACATGGATTGTTGCATCATTAAAATTTCAAACCTCAGTCTCCATACTCCAATGCATTTGCTAAGTTTACTTTCATATCGTAAATATAACGTTGATGACAGAAGGAATCTAAGGAATGATGATGTTAAAGGAATTTTAAAGGTGAGTCTTGTTAAATTGATTTGATTGAATGACAAGAAAATACCCAAGTTTATCTTAGCTTTCATGTTTACTCATACATTTCTCTTCTCGTAAGAAATTTTCTAATTTCTTAGATTTTAATGTTTTGTGAGGCACTTATACTAATATTTTCGATAATTGTTTATGATTTTTTTGAGATTTTTCTATTTTCTTGGTTTTTCTATTTCTCTTATTGAAAAGGTTTAATTCCTTTATTTTATCCCTCTCAAGTTAAAAAACTATTTAAGTGTGACTCTCATACCCCACGCAACGATAAGACTATCGACAAATTCTCAGAGAGATTATGGCATTGAGAGAAAAAGGCGATAATAAATTTATTTAATATCAAGCCCATAATTAATCTGTCTATTCCTATATAAGCTCCAAGTAACTTCGTGTCATTGGTTGTTTTCCAATTAAAAATTCCCCAGGTATATATATATATATATATATATATATATCGGACGAAGATGAAGAAATTCATAGGGAATGCTACAAAAAATTACCTCTTTTCATAGATATATACATGCTCTATGCATTCCCAACACTTTTCTGACTGATTAATTAACAAGAAGTCCATATAATCTTCTAGAGTTAGTAGCCTTTGCAGTAGATTAAGTTGAATCAGTAGCCAGTACAGAACGAATAAAGCCAACCTCAGTTATTTATTATGCTAGCATGTTTCATGCTTTGGACATCCTTGTAAAATTTTAAGTATTAGGGTTGGTAAAATATGTGAAGGAAGCATCGAAATTGGGAGTTAATATTGACGTGATGAGGAAGAAGAGAATATTTATGTTGAGTTTATGGTGTTGTGAATATTTTATATTTCCATAATATTTTAGAATTTGGTAATGACTGATCAAATAATTGATCTTTCTTTTGATCTTGAGATTTTGGAATATTCTTTGAATTTATGAGCCATAAAAAAATACTTTTGGAATAAAGGAAATGGTTAATTTGAAATCAGTAGCTAAGGGTGAGGTTAAAACAATGGTGAGGAGGAAAACCCTGAAGAGGATCAGCGATGGTGTAGGGATCCAGGCTTCAGTGGTTGTAGAGAATGTGTTGGAGATGGTGTTTCTTTGAGATGGTGGTAACTATAGCTATGATTATGATTTCAATGGATAGGGCCACCCTCCCTGGACACCAATACCTTCATAGGGAGAGTGAATTGAATTGGTTATTATAGAACCTCCCTTCCTCTCAGTAGTTTGAAGAAACCAATACCGACAAAAACACAATGAACTGGTTATAACATGTAGCGTAGCTAGAAACAAAAAATTCAAACTGAGAAGGAATGTAAGCTTGAAATGTATGGCATGGAAGCTAAAAATACGTCGATTGATACTGTGAAATAGCTCCTTCCACCAGAGAAAGCTAAAACTCTAGTGTTGTAGTGCTCTCAGATGCAATGATGAACTACAATGCAGATTGCCATGGGAAAAATAATAAATTGCAATGGGAAAAACCTAGAATACTATGGTATCGGACATCAAGGATAGGAAACACTAGTAAAGGGGCAAAGCATAGACTACAACAGGAAAGGATTAGAGTGCAGTGAGACATTGAGAGAGCATCAAGGTCAAACAATGATTTTTTTTAAAGCACATTTATTTATTTTCAATAGTGATAAACTTATTATAAAAAGGAACAAACCAAGGTAATTATTACCAAATGTTTTAAACCAATTAAAAATTACTATTAAGGACTACAATAGTGATATAGATTAAATGGTTGCACCACAACTTAGAGGGGCTTGAAAGGCAATATTTGAGACAATTTTTGGGTAAATTGTCTTAACTTGAGACCAAAAAATTTGAGGATTGTATTAAATATTGTTTTAAGTATTGTCTCAAATTATTGTCTTAAAAATTTGTCTCTATAAAGACAATATATAACACAGTGTGACTCTGATTCCCCATGGAATGATGATACTTTTAACAAAGTCTTGGAGAGATTATGGCATTTAGAAAACAATTCGATAACCAATATGTTTGAGATCAATACCATAATTATTGTGTCTATCCATATATATGCTCCAAGTAATGGAATGTCAATGGTTTATTTTCCCATTCAACGAGCCCCTGTATGTGTATATCCGATCAAGATGAATAAATTCATAGGGAAATCTGCAAGAAATTACTTGTTTTCACATATAGGCTCTATATATTAATAGAAAAAATAAATAATGGGTGAAGTGTCAAATGTCACGTATGAAGTGTCCTATAAAATAAGGGGCAAGTTGTGGGAGAAATGAATTTTTTTACCCTATTGTTGGATGGATGAGATTATGTTGTTGTGAGTGACTATGAGTTATAGTGACTTTGGTGAGGTGCAAGTATTTAGAGAGGGGACTCTTGAACCAAAGTGTTCTCACCTCCATCACCTAGCATTCTTTATGTATTTTACAACCTCATTGCAATGCAGGGATCAATGGGGAATAAGAGTACCCAAGGAGTAGGCTAGGAGTTCAACGAGTGGGTCAATAAATTTACAATGTAATAATAGATTATATGTGGAATTTGTTGTAGATTATGGATACTTGATGAAAATGCCTTAATTTCATGTGTTTCCAATATTGGTGAGTTTTTAAGATATCATGTGATCTTGGTATAGATGTTGCTAGCAAATGTTTAGTGAAATTGAACATACTTATTTTCTTATGATTTTATTCCAAACATAAATACATTATTTATAGTTTAAAAAAAAAAATTAATGTCATAAGGAAGTTCTATACACTTGGTATCAAAGAGAAGTTGAACCCCTCAAGGCTATTGTCCCATGCATTTATATATAGTTTTGATAAATATTTATTACATTCTAGCCTTAAAATTGTGTATGACCCTAAAATTGTGTATGAGGACTACCATCCCACTCTCAGATTTTAGGATAACATGATTATCCTTCAAACAGATGGTCCTTAACCAAATATTAACCCAAAATTTGAGTTTATATGAGCTCCAACTTAGACTCTAGGTCTGTTGTGGTTATTTTTACAACTCAAACTTGTAGTTATTTTTTAAATTTATCTTGTGTGTTTTACACAGATCTTGGTTAAACCATCTATCATGTTAATTTTTTTCATGACAACCATTCTCGCTATCTTCAATATAAGTGTGCACAACAAGTTTAAAACAAGCATTATTGAGCCCTATAGATACTAGCACTACAAGAAAAAAGGACATTGGTGAGGGCCATGCATGTGACAGACCTTTAATGTCTGTCACCAATGTCACATATGGTGATGGTCCTTAAAAAATCATTATTGTAAGTGCATATAGTGATGCTCCTTTAAGGTTTGTCACCAAACCATTTTTAGTAACAATTTTTGTGAGGGTTGTTAAAGGTCTGCCACTAATTCTCTCTTTGGTGACACTTCTAGTGATGCTCTTTTATTGACCCTCGCCAATGCTCTTTTTGGTTACTTTTGGTGACGGTCGAAAAAATTTCGTCATCATTGATCATTCCAATGCATTTTTGATGATGCTATGTGCATGTTACTATATTTTTTGTCAAAGGATAAATGATTTAAGACCATTTTTATCAAGTATTTTTCATTATGTTTCCAAGGCCATATAGTGTTAGAGTCAATCCATTTTTTAATAACTAATTAGTGTGTATCATTTCCCTCGAGTAATGAGAATATATTTTTCGTATGAGTCAATACATGATTAATCTCTATTAGGTTTATTATCTAAAAAATTCCCTTTAGATAAAGTTCCACTATTCTGTGTAGAAATATATTATTTAATACATAATCAATCTTTGTAAATTCGATTAATGAGAGAGATCTGGCACTCCTCAACACTCTTGGCACATATTAACATGCTTTAGCACACAATCACATTCCTTGTCACCTCACATGTCTTAGAAAATATGTATACCTAGAATATCTTGCCATGACTATGACACCCAAGCACATGCTGGGAAGTCCTATCATAACATAACATTCTCCTATCATGTGTTGGCATGCCTTGTAATCCATAGAATGCCCTGGAACAGTTTGGCATGCATTAACATACATGAGCACTTGGCACACATTGGAACTTGGCATGTATTGGAACCTATTATTAGTGTGCCTAACATGCCCCTTTTGAAAAAAGATAAAGCCTTGAATTGTTAACACTCTTATGTTTTCATTTCCTTGCATTTTAACATCCTTGACACATGTTGGCATACCCTGGCACCCTACAAAAACTAGCACACCTTAGCATATTGCATGTCTTGGCACTATTTGGAACATGTTAACACACACTAGAACTCCCTAGCACACTATGGCACTTCTTAACATGCCCTGATATTCCCTAGCATGCGTTAATAGTGTTTACCATACCTTGGTACTCCCTCCTTAGCATTCTAGCTAGCACTCATTGACACTCCCTTGCACACCATCATATTCATTCACTTCCATGTATTTTTACCTATTTCTCCCTCACTGCTCCCTTATGTTGCCCTAGTACTCCTTAACACTCCTTAGCATGCATTAGCACACTTTGTCACACCTTATAACTCTTCGACGTGTCGTTCCACTTCATAACATGTGTATCACTCCCTAACACATATTGGCACTTGGCACGTGTTGGAACTTGGAAGGTATTAGCATGTCTAACATTCATTAAGATTCATCGGTATGCTTTGGCATGGTTTAATATTAAATTTATATGAGATCAATTATTTGAAAGTATATGACAAGTAACAAAGGATGATTTGGCACTTAGAGTGCATTAATGCACTAACACTTGGCACTTGGCACCTATTGCCACCTAGTGTTGGTGTGCTTAGCATGCCCCTCATGGAAAATTTAAATTGATGACTTATTAACCATATGATGTGTTAATTTCCTTGTAGTTTAATTTTTTTCTCCTTTTTGTTGCCTCGATAGTCCGTGGAGAGTATTGTCACACCCTTTCACATATTTTCATGCCTTAGCACTTGAAAATATTAGTATATTTGACATGCCTTGCAAATATCTGGCACATGTCAACCTTTCCTAGCATGCTTTTCCACTCATGCCCTCACAACTAGCCTTATATTTTTTCACGACTCCAGTACCCAATCAAGTCCTTAGCTACTACAGTTCATGTGACATTGGCCTACTTCAGCCACAACAATTTGACCAATTGCATCTACTACAAGTAGATTCTGCCTTATTCACCTAAGAACAGCCTATACCTCAGCTTAGGCTACTCATTTCTAAGTTGAACTTGTCCCACTTAAGAACTTACCAAGACAAGGATCACATCTAGACATGGCCATAAAACAACTAAGCAACATAGCTTACATAGGTAATATTTCACATGTATGTCCAGTTCATATAAAAAATAGAGCATTAACTGAGAGTTTGCAAGAACCACAAGACACACAAGGCACACAAGATATAAGTTGGAACAAGACAATTGTCCCAAAACTTATTAGGTGGAATCAAATCACTATTACTTGGAATTTTTGAAGATCCCTAGATGAGGGCAGTGTTGTGGGCACTATATTAGTAAACGAATTGACTGTGGTTGGGATAATTTATGGCACTCTAAGTATAGTTGGAGGGTTGTTAGGTGATTATCAAATAGGAGCCCTAATTCTTGTACTTGTGAATGAAAACAATATTGGTAGAAGGGTAGGCGTATTGGGCTAAGGATGTGTAGAATTTGAAGGAATAAAGTAGCAGACAAGTGAGCTAGCCAATATCCCTATTTCACTGTACTCTAGAGGATTGAGTCAGTGAGAAGAATAGAAACCTCCATAGCCATAGACTTGTCATCTTGGAGCAACAGTATGGAAAAAGTGGGAATACCAAAGAGCTGTTCACAAATGGAGTTATGAACAACTGATAGAAAATGCTATGTGTTGTAGGCCTGAAAGGAAAAAAGATGCATATATAAGGAAAAGTTTTTTGAGACGATTTCATTAACCGAGTTGAGTTCATTGATAGAGAAAAATTGAGGAGTTGCATAATGGGAGGCAAGAGGAACTACCACATTTGTTTAGGACATGTGGACTAAAAGAGTTATGTATTGCCACCATAAAAAAGTGGCTCAAGTGATGTATTGTTCGAGGTATATTGATTATCAAAAGAATAACACCAAGCCTTAGTTGTATTCCTTGTATCAGTGTGATTGTAAAGTTCCATGATCGCTGGTACGAGAGATCTAACCTATTCTATTATAGTTTGTAATTTAACGAAGAACAGTTAGAAAAATTTAAATATTGTCATGTATACTAGTTGATTCCCTAATGTGTGTAGATTTCATTTTCAAAATTAGATGTGTTGTGGCACTTGAGTGTGTTTGCATTAGGGGAATTTTGAGGTCTAAAATGGGCCTCCTAAGAAAAATGTACAACCAAAATAAACTTTATAAGAACCAATAGGATTCAAGATGATGATGTCATCCATAATGGATGATTCACCATTTTTGGAGTAAAATAGTAAAAAAATAATAAAATAATAAAATAATAAAACTACTTTTTCAAATTATATCCCAAAGTTTTTACTCAAATTTCAAGTGGGAGTACTTGTTCTATGCAAAATTTAATTCCTCATCAAAGTAGTAGACATGTTGCATACTTTTGATGGACCCTGCTACACGAAAAATGAGAAATACATTGAAAAACGTGATGATAATCACATTTTTCATGTATTTATCATTTTTCATGTAGCAATATCCTTCGAAAGTATACAACATGGGTACTCCTTATATGAGGAATTAAATTCCCCGTCAACAGTGCTCTATGTTATTGATGCTTTGGGAGATAAGTTGAAAATATGAATTGAAAAAGTAGTTTTTTCATTTTTCCCACTAAAATTTGATGATGTCATCAAATCTTATTTGATTTTTTCCACTATTATTTTATAATTTCCTTAGGATGCCCATTTTAGACCTCAAAATTTCCCTAATGCATCAAATATTATTAGACCAAGCACATATTCTCATATTGCATGGAAATTTAAAATATGTCGTGTTCACCTAATAACTACCTGTAACTCATCTTAGGCTACTCGTGTCCAATCTCAACTCATCCCACTTAACAAGCTACCAAGACAAGGCTCATCACATCCAAATGTGGTTGTATAACAACCAAGCAACATAATTTACATCTTGACATGCCATAACACCTGGCATGTCTTAAATGCCTTGGAACTATGTGGGATGTGTTAGCATCCCCTACATTCCTTTGCACGATTTTAGACAGCCTAAAACACCCTAGAAATTCATAACATGCCTTGGTAGTTTATCATACCTTGGCATTGCCTAGCATATAACCTTGTCACTCCCTCCTTAACACACCTAGAGCTCATTGACACTCCCTATCACACACTCGTATTCATTCATTTCCATGCATTTTGATATAGTTATTCCTTGTGTTTCCCTGACACTCCCTGACACTCCTGAACATGCATTGGCACACCCTAATTCCTATCAAATCTTCGCATGCTACCCTAGCACTCTAGAATTCCTTGGTACTACCTAGCATACCTTTTCACTCTCTCTTTATCACACCTAGAGCTCATTGACACTCCCAATCACAAAATCTTATTCATTCATTGCCATGCATTTTTACCTAGTGCTCCCTTTAGTTTCCATAACATTCCTTAACACTCCTTGGCATGTTATGGTACACCCTAACACCTAGGACAACTTGGCATGTCGTCCTAGCCTCTAGCGTGCCTTAACACTGCCTAGCATACCTTGTCCCTCCCTCCTTAGCACAACTGGAACTCACTGACACTTCCAATCACAAAATATTATTTGTTCATTTCCATGCATTTTTAGTCGTTTAGGGCCTCAAAATGGGCAAGAAGAAGATGGTGGCCACAACCTTTAAATAGGGCTCCTCTACACGAAAACAACAAATGGATAAGGTTGTGGAGGAGTACAGGGATATTTTCACCTCACCCATAGGGGTTCCGCTGCACTGTCAGGTCAAGCACCCCATTGATCTGACCCCAGATGCGTCGCTACCTTATGGACTGATCTATCGGCACTGTGTTTTGGAGAACGATGAAATCAAGAGGCAGATTCAAGAGCTTCTGTAGAAAGGTCACATCCAGCCAAGTTCATCACCCTGTGGGAGCCCGATCGTGTTGGTATAGAAGAAGGATAGGACTTGGAGACTGTATTGACTATTGGGCATTGAACAAGATCACTGTCCGGAATAGGTATCTGATCCCATAGATTGATGACCTTTTGGGCCAACTCAAAGGGGAAAAATATTTCAGCAAGATCGACTTAAAGTATAGGTATCACCATGTATCAATCGAACCCTCCGCTGTGTGGAATTCTACCTTCAAGGCTAAGGAGGGCCTTTTCGAATGGATTCTCATGCCTTTTGGGTTGACGAATTCTCTTGCAACCTTCATGAGGTTGATGGATGACATCTTGCGACCATTCACCAACTCATTTATAGTGGTGTACTTGGATGAAATTTTGATATTCAGCCAAACTTGGGAAGAGCACCTGCACCACATCTGACAAGTCCTCCAAACACTGCGGAAACACAAGTTGTGTGCAAATTCGAAGAAGTGCACTTTTTTCATGTCCCAGGTTCAATATTTGGGATACATTATTGATGAAAGGGGGGTGCATGTGGATCCAACCAAGATCCAATTCATTCGGGATTGGACAGCCCCAACCACTCTAATAGACCTTCACATCTTTCTGGGTCTTGTTAATTTCTACCGTAGGTTCGCATTTGGATTCTCTCATATCACTTGGCCCTTGATTCAATTCACCAAGGGAGGAGTGAAAGAAAAATTATTTTAGTCGGAATCTCAATAGAAGGCATTCGTAGAATTGAAACATTGCCTCTGTTCTACCCCAGTTCTCACATTACCAGACTTGCAACAACCATTTGAGATCGATATAGATGCCTCTGGATATGCTATTGGGGAAGTTCCTACTAAATAGGGGAATCCAGTGGCATATCACAGTGATACATTGTCCGACATAGTTCACAAGTATCCCACTTATGACAAAGAAATGTATCCCATTGTGCATGCTTGTCGATAATGGAATCATTACATTTTGGGGAAGGAAATAATCATCAACATAGGCCATCGACCCCTGCAGTTCATACAGACACAAGGGAAGTTTCCGAACGATCACCATCAGAAGTGGTCCACATATCTACAACAGTTTCATTTGAGCATAAAGTACAAGAAGGGAAGCACCAATAATGTTGCGGACTGCCTCAGCCGACCACCAATCATGGCGCTAACCACCGTTTTCAACTCTTGTGGGCACGAGACTTCTGATTGACCGCTTCTCTACAAGAGCGATCCAGAATTTGGCCACACATACCAAGCACTCTTGGGGGGTATGAAAGTTCCAAATTATCACCTCCAAGATGCATTGCTATGTCACCTGGGACACCTTTGTGTTCCTTCAAGCGAGCATGTGAAGATGGTATGGGAAGCACACTACAGTCGAGTCACTGGGAATTATGGGATAGAGAAAAAAATGTTAGTACCAAAAAAGTATTTATATTAACCAAACCTTCAACAGGATGTTAGGAAGTACATCAAATACTGCACTGCTTGTGCCATTTCCAAACCGACCATAAAAAAGAAAGGCCTCTATACTACGCTACCTACCCCTAGTTGACCTTGGAAACCCATATCCATGGATTACATGTCTGGCCTTCCTTCTACTAAGCATGGAAACGAATGTGTTTTTGTGGTCATTGACAGATTCTCAAAGATGACCATTATGGGGTCGGCAAGAAGAATATCACAGCAGAAGCCATTGCTAAACTCTTATTTGAATGAGTGTGGGTGCACTTTGGGATCCCATAGTCTATCATATCAAATTGGGATAGCAGGTTCTTCAGCACATTTTGGTCCAGCCTCTGGTCAATGTTGGACACCAAGCTTACCAAGTCCACAACTTTCCACCCCCAAACTAATGGCCAGAGAGAGGTCATCAATAGGATGATTGTACACATTCTACACATGCACAATTCAAAGCATCTACACACATGGGATGAGAGCCTCCCCTATTTACAAAACAATTATAACCAGGCTCTCCATAGCTCAACTGGCCATAGCCCCTTTCAGGTGGGCTTGGGATTCCAGCCACTATGTCCCATTGATGTATCCATGCCATTTGCAGCTACTCAGGCCAATTTCACTCATGTCTAGTCTGAAGTTGACAAAGCGAACATATTCATCGAGTGCATTCATCGCATCTGCCAACAATTTAATGACATATTGGACATAGCCAATGCTAAGCACAAACAAGGACATGATCAACATCGTATGCCACACAACTGCCAAGTGGGCGACAAAGTCTAGATACATTTGTAGAAGGACCGCCTCACTGGACCCCACCTCAAGCTTCGATCGCTCCGATATGGGTTGTACACCATCACCAAGGTTGTAGGGAACAATGCCTTCAAGCTTAGTATTCCACCATTCCTTGGTCTGCACCCAGTATTTAATGTGGACTGCCTTCGTCCCTACTTCCCACCTCTACTAGACACCTATGAAATTGCAGAACAACTCACACCAACAGAGTTAAATCGAGACTACATGGAACAAGCCACCACATATTGTATCACAAACATGCAAATCAAGAACACTCACCAACAGAAGATCCAACTATATTGGGTTGTCAAAGTTGGCCAAATCCTCCACCAAGGCAAGTGGGTCACCAGGGAGCAAGTTCAGGAGAAGTTTCCTCATCTTATGGAGGAACTCAATGAAATGGGGACCATTTCTTCATAAAGGGGGAGGAATGATCCAGGTGGATATTGGTGGTCACCCGCTTATTCCACTTTGGGCACCACCATTTTCTCTTTTAGTTGTTCAGTTTCGGTGCAACTTATTATTTTTAGCATTTTTTCATGTCTTGAACTTCTGGAGCCATTTTGAGGCCCTAAACGAAGTTTTTTGGGCATTGCACCTCCGACGAATATGATTTCGTTCAAGAATTCATATTTTTGATTAGCAATTATAGTCCTCAGATATATATTTCTAATGATGTATCATGTGCATCAAACACAAATAGTATGCCAAAGTTACGACCCCGGGAAGTTGAAACACCAATTTACCCAAACGGGGTCCATATTTTTCACACTTCATCTCCTAGGATTAGGTTCTTGGATGTCTATGGTTTTCCATTATTTATCTATAATAAATAGTCCCTTGAGCCTCATTTTAACTCAGTTGAGGGGCTTGTAGCCACCACATCTCTTATCAGAGATAACCTACCAGCACCCTAGCTAGTTTATTTCCATTCTATCTGTAAGCAAATTTCAGTTCTTTGATATTAATTAAATGAAGTGTTATTTCCACTGCACCTTTGTATTTATCGTTATATGTGTATTCTGTTGTGTTTGTGTATAAATCTAGATCACAATTCCAGGCTCACGTCCAACCATGGCCATAAAACAACTACGCAACGTAGTTTACATCTTGACATTCCATAACACCTGGAAAGTATAACAATCCATTGGCACTATGTTGCATGTGTTAACATCCCCTACATTCCTTGGCATACTTTGGAACACCCTAACACACTCTACCATTCCCTGGCATTCCCTAACACTCTAGCATGCCTTGGAATTGCCTAGCATATAACCTTGTCACTCCCTCCTTAGCCAACTTGGAACTTGTTGTCACTCTCTATCACACACTATTATCTGTTCATTTCCATGCATTTTGAAATAGTTCTCCCTTTTGTTTCCGTGGCACTCCCTACCACTCCCTAGCACACATTGGAACACCCTGAAACTTGGCACATCCTGGCATGTCGCCCTACCACTCTAGCATTCCATGACACTACATAACATA
Source organism: Pinus albicaulis (assembly GCA_034641835.2). Lineage (NCBI taxonomy): Eukaryota > Viridiplantae > Streptophyta > Pinopsida > Pinales > Pinaceae > Pinus > Pinus albicaulis. The sequence continues at coordinate 181,906,031 of CM076573.1, read as the reverse complement.
CCTTATCACTCCCTCCTTATCACACTTATAACTCACTGAGAATCCCTTTCACGCACTCGTATTCATTCATTTCCATGAATTTAAAACTAGTTCTCCCTTGTTTTTCCCTAACACTCCCTAACATGCATTGGCACACCCAACTAGCACCTAGCACATCTTGGCATGTTTCCCTGGCCTCTAGCATGCCTAAGCACTTCCTAGCATACCTTGTCACTCCCTCCTTAGCACACATGGAACTCATTGAAAATTCCTATCACAATCTCTTAATCTTTCATTTTCATTCATTATTTTCATCTAGTGATCCCTTGTGTGTCCCTAGGGCTTCATAGCACTTCCTAGCATGTGTTGGCACACCCTGGCACCTGGCACATCATGGTAGCATTCCATTGTAGCACACTCGCATGAATTAGTGCTGCTTAGCATACCATGTCACTCCCTCCTTAGCACACTTGGAACTCACTGAAACTCCTTGTCACACACACTTATTCATTTATTTCCGTACATTTTAGCATGGTGCTCGCTTGTGTTTCCCTATCACTCGCTAATACTCAACACACATTGGTGTTGGGCAGTGAAAGAGGTATGAAATTATTGTATATTTACTCATTCTTTACCATAAATATACTCCTGTTTGCCTTGAAAAGGTAATCTATCATAGGAATTACAATATAATTGGAAAGGTTTATGTTTAATACGAAAAGGTGACTAAAGGTTACTTTTTGATTGACAATCAGGAATTCAGAGAGGTGAACAACTATACCAAAGGCGGGGTTGAAAACAATTTAACTGCTGCTCCATCAGCATTGAATCATATCCAACCAAGGGCAAGGAGATCTGAATGAATAGCCCAGAAAGGACAGGGAATAGCTCGGCCTCAGTCAGCACAAACAGAATGATAACTAAACACAGAGGAGCGAATCCCTCAGGATCTTTCGATCCTGAGGGATCACTGTTCAAACTTACCTTGTTCTTTGATTGGTCCGTCGAAGAGTTGATATATAAAGCCACGTCCTTTAATGACAGGGGACGGATCGTTATTGTTATTGGGAATGGGTCGAAAGACTTTACATTTTCTCTGTTATATTAACTCTCTGTTTGAGAGAAATCTTTCTGTAAAACTTTATGTTGGTTTAATACAAAGCACGCATTTTATTTACCTTCTGTAGTTTTGAAAGATATCAGAAGTATTTCACTGGCGCTAAGGGCCCGACTCTGGTGGAATCACTTCGCTCTTTGTATTTTAATCTTTGTTTACTGTCATGTGGAGTGCGTTTAATGTTTGAATTGGTTTATTGCTGACTAGATCAAATACAGAGTCATTGTTGTTTCACTTCTTTACAATAAGCACAATTCGCTGTTCGATTATTTTGCTGTTATCATAAGGCTTCATTGACTTGTATCTGATTTGAGTTGTTGTTCCTTTAGTTTATAATTTGTTATAATTTGTGGTTGCATGGTGAGAACCTGTCGACAGAATTGAAGTATAGAAATCTAGTGCCTTGAATATGTTAGAATTGTAGTTGCTGTTCAATTCGCGTTGCTGTTCCATTTCTGTTCATTACTTATTTATAATCTTTGACTAGAAGACAGAAGAGTTGTAGTCACACGTTGCTGTTACTTTTCAGATTGCATTTCGTTTAAGTTGCTTTCATTGAATCTGCTTTCGGTTTGATTACTTTAAGATCTCCAACTGTAGAGGATAGAGGCTTTAGCTTCCCAGTCCCCAGATTGGTCATCTTGCATCGATTTCTAAGGGAAAGAGTTACTGCTACTGCATCCTTGATCGATGTTCTGCAAAGATTGAAGTAGTTTAATCTTTCCATTCATGTCACTGTAATTAGGTTTCTTTTCAAGCATTGATTACTTTTTTTTTGTTATTTTATACTACATATTCACAACATTGCTCTTAGACAATTGCAGCCTCAGACAGAGTACACTCTTGGAATAAAAAGACGCTCCCGGATTGATGATTAATGTAGGATAATTAGGTGTTCAAAAGATACCTTTTTATGACTTGACATTTTGGCGCCGTTTCCAGGGAGAGTGTATGCCATTTTAAAGGAGTAATGCACAACTGATTTTCTTCTTCTTGCAAAGAATTTGGTATTAAAGACGGAAGGTAAGAACCTACGCACTGGGCAAGAAACACACTTGCTCGCAGCCCGCTTTACAACAGAAGTAGGTAAGCTTCTTTCTTTAGGTAGGAGTGAAGGTTTGTTTCTTTGAATGAATAAATCAACTAAGCAAAACAAAATTCCTCCTAAAACTGAAAAACCTAAGGGACCGGTGACCCTTGGGCACACAACCTTTATTGATGAAATCCTTAAAAGAACTAAATCTCAGCCGTCAGTAGGATTTAAAAGAACTACTTCTAGACAACCTACTAGCTCCCTTCAGGCTACAGAATCACCATATGAAGCCTTTGCTGAGATACACAGTCAAACAGAGGGAATTGAGCAATATTCCCAAGAAATTGAGAATCCTTGCACAAGTTTCCTTGACGAAGGGAACACTAGCAATCTCCAAGAAGGAGAAGGGGAAACGGGAGAAATCACAAACTTGAAATCTCCTATTGAAACTGCCCAAAAAATAAGCAGCCCAGATAAGGGAAGTGTTGTTCAACTTATCCGGAACCAAGGTTCTGAATCACCGCAAACAGTAAGTCGACAGGAAATACTTATTATCCTAGACAAAGGGAGTTTTGTCAAAGCTATTCCTGCCCCTACTCGTCAAATTAGAAATTCCTTGGAAATCCCAAAAGGATATTGGCATATCTTCGATCAAATGGCCCAGAACCAAAACCAGAATCAACAACAGACTTCTACGCTGCAATATCCTATAGTAGATACTGCAGTCAATGCACCCATGAAAGCTATTCCTCTTCAACATATTCCCACATTTCATGGCCTAACATCAGAAGACCCAGATGTGTTTTTATTTGAGTTTGATGTGCTGTGTAGAGGATACGATTACACCACCGATGCCCAAAAACTAAAACTATTCCCTTCTACATTAAAAGGGGCAACCCTATGATGGTTTATGGGATTAGGTGGGGGTGTCATAACTGATTGGGATCATATGAAAGCTGCATTTTTGAAGAAATATCAAGATTAATGTAGGTCTCGGGAATTAAAAGATGAGATATTCCAAATGACAGCAAAACCAAATGAGACCTTGGAAGAGTATGTGGAACGGTTTCAATATAATCTTCAGAGATCCCCTTATGCATCTTTACCCTTACCTTATAATGTTTTGAAAACCACATTAATTAGGGGAATGAAAGATCAATGGGTTGAAACATTGAATATTATGGGAAAAGGTGATATATATCAGGAAAATTATCCTAACATCATTGATTTGTGTATCAGGTGTTCGAGGGGCAATACGAGGTTGAAATCAGTAGAACGTGATACGATCACAAGGGAAAATAAGACCTCTAATGAAGGTGTGACTCGTGCAGAGATTGGAAATCTGCTAGAAGACTTTAAGACAGACATACTTGGGACTCTAACAACACAGTTCGATATTTTGCAAGCCAAACAGAAACAGACAAAAGCAGAGCAGAACTTGGCAATATTCTGTCCCAGATGTAGAAAGAAGCACAACCACAAAGAATGCCCGTTGGATGTGGTTAAAGTCTGCGCCATTTGCACAAAATATCACCCTACAGAAGGATGTCCCTCGCTTCCTGGCCTAAAAGCATTTTATAAGGAGGCAGAAGAAGAATCGGAAGTGGTATGTTTGCTTAATCAGCGCCGACAATGGCAGCCACAACCATCAGGTATGCCAAATGATCCATTTTCTTTTCAACCTCCTCAATATAATACTCAACAATATAGTGGGATGTGGTACAATCAACCATCTTTTCCTAATTGGTCACAACAGCCATTTCCTCCCACATCTTGGCCAAATCAAACAAATCAAAATAATTGGCCTAGCTTTCCTTTCTATCCACCTTTCTGGCCTACGCAATGGTCCCCTTCTACTTCTCAGAGTCCGGCCTAGCAGTCAAACTGGAAAAAACCTACAAACTAGCCAGTTGGATCAATTCCTCTCTCTCAACCTACACTGCCAGCTCCTTATACAAACCCCCAGACCAATTTAAGACCACAACTCCTAGCCCAACCCAACCCAAACCCAAACAATAGGCCAGTTCAGTCTGTTCAAATCATGGAACCCCGAGAAGTAGAAACTGAATTGAGGGAGTGTAATGATCTTCAATTAAGGTCTGGGCATATAGTTGAAACAAGGAGAAACAATGATGTCCACATTGAAGATCCATTACCTACAGAACAGATAGAACAAACCGAGAAGGAAGTCCAACAACAGAACCAACAACAAAATCAACAACAGGTAACAACTTCCTCTCCACCATTCCCAGAACGATTAATTATACCTCATCCATTGGAACAACCTAATTTCGATCTTCTGGGAGAATTAAAAAATTTGTGTATAAAAATCCCTCTCCTCCAAGCTATTCAAGATATTCCTATATATGCAAAAACTATTAAGGAATTATGCATAAAGAATCCAAAGAGGAGAACAACAACCAATCCTACTGTCCAAATAGTCGGTACCTTATCTGACTTATTATTAGGAATAGAAACACCCATCAAGTATGAAGACCCAGGAAATCCTATAGTGACAGTGCAGATCAATGGTCAATCATTTCCAAATGCCTTAGTTGATTTGGGGGCAGCAATCAACATTTTAACAACCACCACCTGTCAAAAACTTGGCATTACATCACTGGAACCAACAACAACCTTGTTGGAATTGGCTGACCGATCAGTAGTCAAACCAGAAGGTATACTACAAGATGTAATGGTATCTGTAGATTCCTGGGAATACCCTGCTGACTTCCTGGTTATCAATCCAAATAATTGACTAGATGGACATCCGTTAATTCTAGGTAGACCTTGGTTGGCAACTGTCGATGCCTATATTGGATGCCGACAAGGCAACATGACAATTACAAGGGGAAATTATGTTAAGAATTTAGCCCTATATCCCCCAGCCCAGCCAAGTCTATCAATAATCAAAACAAGAAAACCACCTGCATCATATCTTATGGAGAATATGAGATCGCCTCTAACTATAGAAAATGCTCTTGATTTTAAAGATCAAATAGAGGATGATATCATTAATAATTTTATTAATAAGTCACAAACCAGATCTCATTTGCAGTGTCACATGATCAAAGCAGCATTCGATAATAAAGAAGAAGAAGATCCTTTCAAAGATATTCCTGATCAAACAATACCTACTACTTCTATGAGAAATAGCAAGGTTGTAGAAATTGAGCCGAGAAAAACTTTAAATATTAATAAAAATCTCACTGCTGAACAAGAAGAGAAATTGGTCCAATTATTACGAAAATACAAAGTAGCCTTTGCATGGGATTACCCCGATATGAAAGGAATTGATCCTCAATTGTGTACTCACCACATTTACATTGAAAAAGATGCAAGACCCATTCGCCAACCTCAAAGGAGACTAAATCCTCACCTTAAAGATATTGTGAAAGATGAATTACAAAAACTATTGGATGTTAATTTCATCTACCCAATATCTGATAGCAAGTGGGTCTCCCCACTAGTGGTAGTACCAAAAAAGAACGGGAAGTGGAGGATATGTGTAGATTACCGTGAACTTAATAAAGCAACACAAAAAGACCACTTTCCCCTTCCTTTCATTGACCAGGTATTAGACACATTGGCAGGAAAGAAATTCTTTTCTTTCCTTGATGGCTTCAGTGGGTACAATCAAATCCAGATTGCCCCTGAAGATCAGGACAAAACTACTTTTACCTATCCATGGGGGACATTTGCCTACCGAGTCCTACCTTTTGGCCTATGCAATGCCCTTGCTACGTTCCAAAGGGAAATTCTCAGCATTTTTGCAGACTTAATAAATGAAGGCCTCGAAGTATATATGGATGATTTCACACCCTATGGGGATGACTTTGAGCCTGCATTAGAAAACCTAGAAAAGTACTGCAAAGATGTATCGACACTAGGCTTTTCTTAAGCAACGAAAAGTGTCTTATGATGATGATCGAAGGAGTTATCTTAGGGCATTATATTTCAGCAGCCGAAATTCAAGTAGATCCGGCTAAAATTCAAATACTCTTGTTAATTCCTACACCTACTACACAAACAGAGGTACGTAGCTTTCTTGGATTTTCTGGTTACTATAGAAGATTTATAGAACATTATTCTCGAATAGCTGCACCTTTATATGCACTAACTGGAAATGTTGATTTCACTTGGACAGATAAATGTGACAATGCCTTTAATGATCTGAAGAAGCTCATTTCAATAGCCCCAGTACTGAGGGGCCCAAATTGGAATTTTTCATTCCAAATCTCATCTGATGCCTCAGACACATCAATTGGAGTAGTACTTGGGAAGGAGGAAGATAAGAAGACATATGCAATTTACTATATTAGCAAAAATCTATCCCCTACTGAATTAAATTATACTGTGACTGAGAAAGAATTTTTAGCTGTAGTTCATGCTATAAACAAATTTAGACATTACATAATTGGGTATCCTGTAGTACTATATACTGATCACTCTGCCATTAAATTTTTAGCAAATAAACCTGTTACAAACGGAAGAGTGACAAGATGGTTAATTTTATTGCAGGAATTCGACATCACAATCAGAGATCAACCAAGGAAAGAGAACCCTGTAGCTGACTTTCTGTCAAGAATGCCAAAGCCAATAGATATAGAAGTAGTTGAAGACCACTTTCCAGATGAACATCTCTTCGCTGTTACTATCAGAACACCGTGGTATGCTAATATAGCGAACTATTTGGCAATAGGTAAATTACCTAAACATCTGTTTCTTAATGAACGTAAGCAAATAATACATCGCAGTACCCGCTTCTCCTGGATTGGAGGCTACCTATTTCATACAGGTGCAGATATGCAAATAAGGAGATGCGTTAGGGAGGATGAGGTATTTGACACCTTGAAAGCATGCCATGATGGACAATGTGGCGGACATTTTACAGATCGTAGAAATGCCCACAAAGTTTTACAAACAGGCTACTATTGGCATACTATATTTAAAGATGCTACAAAATTCGTGCAGGCCTGTGATAGCTACCAAAGGGCAGGTCGACCTGGGCAGTCTGATGAAATGCCTCTGAACCCCCAACTAGTGATTGAACCGTTTGAGCGTTGGGCCCTCGACTTTGTTGGTCCTATTAACCCTCCATCAAACCAAAAAACATACATCCTAGTTGCAACTGAGTATGTCACCAAATGCGTTGAGGCAGAAGCTCTTTCAAAAGCTACAGAAGACTCTATAATACAATTTCTTTTCCAAATCTTTGTGCGCTATGGCCTCCCAAGGGACATAATCACAGATGGAGGACCACAGTTTGTAGGTAACAAATTAGCTGAAACATTGCAAAACTACCACATTCAGCATAAGATTATGACTCCATATCACCCACAGGCCAATGGCCAAGTAGAGAGCATGAACAAAGTAATTGAATCTACATTAACAAAAACAGTTGCCTCTCATAGATGAGATTGGGCCTACAGATTGCCAGAAGCATTGTGGGCATATCAAATAACGTGGAGACCTACCACAGGATATTCACTATACCAATTGGTATTCGGAAAGGAACCCATCTTTCCTATAGAATTCGAGATTCAAAAAGTAAGAACAACTCAAAAGGTGGGTCTAGATTTGAATGAAGCCTAGGCTAAAAGACTGCAGCAAACTAATGAGCTGGATGAAATTAGGCTCTATGCTCTTCAGCACACAGCATTAATCCAGCAACAGAGAGCCAAATTGCATGACGCCCATATCAAAGGAAAGATCTTCCACGAAGGAGATTGGGCACTCCGATATGATTCCAGGTTCCAGGATTTCCCAGGAAAACTCCAGACACGATGGCTTGGGCCCTATGAAATACAGAAGGTGCACGATAATGACACTGTTACATTAGTTACCATTGATGGATTTGGATATTCCTTTAAGGTAAACGGTCATCGAGTACGATTGTATCATAAACCGCTCACCTGGGAATCCTTTTACCAACAGTTTTGGGAAGATTCTACAATGGAAATTCTTGCTAAAGGGGAGAATTCCTCCTCGGCACCAGTTTGATAAATCACTTCTTTCTTTTAATTTCTGTACATAAAGCATTTTTCTGTTTCTTGATTGTTGTTTTGTGGAATTTTTTTTAGACATTCGGTTAATACTACTTCCTTAATTCTTCATTGTTTGTTTCGTGAAATCCAATTTCTTTGAAAAAAAGAAGAAAAAATTATGTTTATTTCGTTTGTTTTGATGTTCCTTTCTAAAGGAACAGAACTCTGCTGTTCCTTTTCAAAGGAACAGTAGTTTCGCAGAAACGCTCTTGTTGTTCCTTTTCAAAGGAACAACACTTTCGCAGAGTATTTTCTTGTTGTTCCTTTCCAAAGGAACAAAACTTTCACAGAGTATTTTCTTGCTGTTCCTTTCAAAAGGAACAACAATTTCGCAGATTGTTTTTGCTGTTCTTTTTAAAAGGAACAACACTTTTTTGTGTGGATTGTTTTTTTTTGTTTTAAGCCAACATTTTGAATTTTTGATTACTTTTCTGACGGCAAATATATCATTTATATACAATCATACAAATTAAAGCTTACTGTAATCAACAAATCAAAATAAATCGTCATCTTTTTAAGAAAATTGTCTAGTAATGATAAGAAAAAAGGGAAAAGGGGCATGATCAATAACATAACTTTGCTATTTTATTACCATTGAATTAATCTGATCAATTAGTTTTATCATGATTGGTTCTTTCCCACATGCTATAATTTTCTTTGATGTTTATCTATGGAATAAGAATAAGGGCATATTATTTTCTATTGAGATGTTCAAACTTCTTCCACCATCCATACTCTTAAGGAGTGTTGAGCCATCCCTTATGATTAACTGAGGAAAAGTGCTGTGAGTAAAAGAAAAGAAGAAAAATATATATTTCATTAATAATGATTTTGCAGATGGAGGATAGGGGGTCTCACCAAGAGCCAGCCTATCGTGATCATAGGGAAGGCAGTGAAGTGGCATTCCCATTATGGCCACCAAACTAGGGAAATGGTCCAACAGACAAATTGAAAAAAATCAAGAAGTCCTTGGAACAGGAGGTGTCATCATGAGCCGGCCTGCCCACCTTTCACATCTTCCCGGTGAACGGCATTGTGGTTTATTTGGTCACCAAGCCAGCACAATGGCCTCCGTCATGATATTCAATAAAAAAAAAAAGCACTTCCTCAGCATACATAAAGGACAATGGTTCCGTGGGTAAGAAAGCAACTATGTCAAGGTTATGGACACCTGTGGGCAGCAGAGCTCTGCTGATGGTATTGGAGTCACACTTATACACATCAATAGTTATATTTAACCCTTTTCCTATATCTTTATTTAAATGTCAAATGAAAATATGAATCCTTTACCTTTATCTCCGAACCTATTACACATGAAAATCATTATAAGTCGATCATATTAATCCAAAGTGGTAAATAACGCAATTATACTTATGGTTATCATATGTTGTCCCTTCTCCTTGTATTTAAATCATTACAAAATAGTTTTCTATTTATTAACAATTCATTACATGCATTGATTTCAGTAATTGCTGCAATTTGATTGAACGTATCATAATTACGACCTCTTTTTACTGTTGTACTGTTGCTGTGCCACACATGCTATTCTCAATTGACGGTCGAGGACGACCTTTCATTCATTCGGGGGGTGCGGATGTCTGCATGCAAATCAAGCTCCAAGATTTCCTTATCTATACTCGAACCAAATCCCTGCATTTTAGGAAATAGAAAATTTTCAACGAATTGTGTTGTGTTGTTCCATTGTGATTACTGTGTGTTGAAAAAATTAACAGAACGCAGAAATGGGAGGACAGCCAATTCGCAGTGAACCGCAAGTATTGATCGTCTCTGATGCTACACAGACAATCTTAGAAATACTGGGGTGGATTACATATTTCTTGAGAATGCAGCAACCCCATGAAGCTGTGGCCACCGAATTTTTATTAAACCTGCAGGAAGGATCCTCCATGGTCAGAGGGAGGCAAATAGCTGTATCCGACGAGATAATTGCAGAAGTGTCTGGCATTCCCGCGCAAGGGACTGTCTCGACTCAGAAGAAGATTAGGATTCGTGAAGCCATAAAAATTTTTCAAGATGACGGACAGACGTTAGTCATCAAAGGTAAAGGAGTCCAGCCAGCGTCATTAGGAGAGCCATGGACAGAGTTAGCCAAAATTTTGCAGGCTTACATAACGTGCGATGGAAGAAAGGATGTGGTAAGACCTCGCCACTTTAAGCTGCTAGTCGTATTAAAATAGAAATGCACTATTAATTTGCCTGCATTTTTAAATTCTTTGTTGCATGATACTGCTCGTGGTATAATAAAAGCATAGCATGCAGATATGGTGGTCAGCCACCATTGTTTAATTCATTTAATAGTGAGTCATAGCCTCGCCCAGCAACAGACCAGCTGGGAAGAATTAATATTTTCCATTGATGGAGGGTTGGCTCTACCCGCTCCAAAATGGAAGAGGATGGTCATTTCAATTGTTGAGCCTTCTACTCATAGACAGTCCCGCCGGTTGAAACGAAATAGAAGGATGGTGGAAGAACTTCCGGGCAGCAGCTAACCCCTAGAATTGCACAGCTCAGAGGAGGAACAGCCTCCACAATTGGAGGGAGTAAGCCCTCGCACTGATGAAGAAGAGAAATTAAGGGAAGTAAGCCCTCAGACTGATGAGGAAGAACAATTGGAAGGAGAAATTCGCTACTTAGACGAAGAAGAAATAAGCCGCCAATCCAATAGTGAAAAACAACCCAGTGCAGAGGAAGGAGACGATGAGGAAGAAAGAATCGAAGGAAATTCTAGAGAAGAAGAATTTGAGGGAGAAATTCGGTATTCAGATGAAGAGGAAGGAACTTATCACACCAGTGTAGAGGATGAGGAGAATCATAGCAGTAATAAGGATGAAACAGAGCTGCCCGAGAATGTTATCGTAAGCCCTTTACAGGAAGATCAATTGGCCCAGATTTTGGCCAATATGAGTGATTATGCATGGCCGCATAGTCCCTTGGACCTCAATATAGATATTAATCAACTACCAGAATACTCTTCTATTGAAAAATAAACATCTGGAGAAAAATTGAATGAAACAGCAAACCCTAGCGAAGCTAGGGTTGCTTCTCCTGAGGGATGTGAGCAGGAGAACGAAAACGCTGAAGTTGGAAGCCCCCAGGGGACCGCAGAGTTAACTGAGAATATGATTCTAGGAGAATTGAGCCAAGGGCACATGAATGTAGAAGAGGAGCCCTGAGGAGAAGAACAAGAAGAGAATTTTACTGAAGACATGGCTGATATGGGCCAAAATTCTGTTGAGAAAACAGGGTCGGACAAAGGAATGACTGTTCCATTAAGAAAGAAGAAGAAAATAACTGAGATTGAGAAGCTTCGAAGGGAGCGGATAAAACTTCATAAATTAGTTGAACAGCTCAGGTAGACCATTAGGGTTCTGAGAATGAAATACATGCCCAAGCGAGCCCCTAAGAAAAGAAGCATTGCTATCAAAAGAAGCTCGAAAAAGAGAAGAGTGACCACTGATAGGAACCCCCAAATTACAGAAGAAACCATACCTGATCCTAATTATGAGAATGCGGAGCAACAAACAGCTGTTCCAACACAAGTTGTTCCAGAGGAACCGGTTTTGAGTGAAAATATGCAATCTAGCAGTCAGCACACTTTCAGTGAGCCAACACTGCTCAGACTTCAGGAAGAATTGACACAGTTCCGAATATAAAGGCAGAGACTGGAGGAAGATATTGTCCCAAGAACAAGATATCAGGAATTGCAGCAACAAATGAGAATTATTCATGAAGCAGAAGCTGAAGCTCATGAAAAACGACGGAAAGCCGAGGTAAAGGTTGATAAGGTAATGAACCAACTAAAATTAGCCTACACTCAAATGGACACTCTCTTCTCCTTGTATACTGATGTCTTAGCTTGTAGATGCCCCACCAAAAACTATGCTCTGTTTTTACTAGAAAGATATTTACAATTAAAGATCAAGGCAGTTAGGGCAGGGAAATCCATAGAGCTAAAAAAAATAGATGACTTGATATCATGCTGCAAACTTTATGGGATCAAAGTACAGCGCTTATTATGTGAATTTTATTTTCATAATCTAATACTTGAAAATGACTGTGAATCAAACCCTAGCCCTTTTATTGGAGATGTTTAGTTTCAGGCATTCATTTCCTTTGCTGTAAACCAATTAAAATGGCTTAAAGCTTATAAAGCCTTTCAAAGACAGGAAAATGGATTAGATCTATGGGTCAGAAGTGAACCTCAGAACCCACTTCAATTTTGGGCTAGACAGAAACTCTTGATGACAAGGGAAGGCATTACCCAAACTCTGGGGCCTGTCCATAAATCGGTCATTTTGAATGGAACAAATTATTTTTCATCCATTAGGAACCAAGCCTACATAGCAGCCAAAGTCCGGTGGAGAACCTCGAATCAGAATGTGAAAAATAGGGAACCATTTAATTATAGAAACTTTGGGCTAGCTGCAGACCGTCTCATTTCCTATAGCCATCTTGTTTTAAAAGAAGGACCATATTGGTTAGGATGTAGATTTCGCAGCCCTATTGTATGGTACCCTGCTTCGGATTACAAAGCTATTTATGAACTTCCTGAAGGACAGACAGAACATACTTTTGAGGAATTAGCTGCACTCCATGGTTTTAGGCCTGTGGATGACAAACCTTATTTGGCTTATTCTTTGACTGCTCTCCATGTGAACTATAGTTTTCATGAGGGCATGAAAATGATTAAGCAGGGGGGTATGTTGGGCAGTGAAAGAGGTATGAAATTATTGTATATTTACTCATTCTTTACCATAAATATACTCCTGTTTGCCTTGAAAAGGTAATCTATCATAGGAATTACAATAGAATTGAAAAGGTTTATGTTTAATACGAAAAGGTGACTAAAGGTTACTTTTTGATTGACAAATAGGAATTCGGAGAGGTGAACAGCTGTACCAAAGGCGGGGTTGAGAAAAATTTAACTGCTGCTCCATCAGTGCTAAATCATATCCAGTCAAGGGCAAAGAGACCTGAACGAATAGCCTAGAAAAGACAGGGAATAGCTCGGCCTCGGTCGGCACAAACGGAGATAACTAAACACAAAGGAGTGAATCCCTTAGGATCTTTCGATCTTGAGGGATCGCTGTTCAAACTTATCTTATTCTTTGATTGGTCCGTCGAAGATTTGATATATAAGACCACGTCCTTTAGTGACAGGGGGGGTGGATCGTTATTGTTATTGGGAATCGGTCGAAAGACTTTACATTTTCTCTGTTATATTAACACTTTGTTTGAGATAAACCTTTCTGTAAGACTTTATGTTGGTTTAATACAAAGCACGCGTTTTATTTACCTTCTGTAGTTCTGAAGGCCCGGCTCTGGTGGAATCACTTCGCTCTTTGTATTTTAATCTTTTTTTACTCTCATGTGGAGTGCGTTTAATGTTTGAATTGGTTTATTGCTGACTGGATCAAATACAGGGTCATTGTTGTTTCATTTCTTTACAATAAGCACAATTCGTTGTTTGATTATTCTGCTGTTATCATAAAACTTCACTGACGTGTATCTGATTTGAGTTGTTGTTCCTTTAGTTTATAATCTATTATAATTGGTGGTTGTGTGGTGAGAATCTGTCGACAGAATTGAAGTATAGAAATCTAGTGCCTTGAATATGTTAGAATTGTAATTGTTATTCAATTCGCGTTGTTGTTCCATTTATGTTCATTACTTATTTATAATCTTTCACTAGCAGATAGAAGAGTTGTAGTCACACGTTGCTGTTCCATTTTAGATTGTGTTTCGTTTAAGTTGATTTCATCGAATCTGCTTTCGATTTGATTACCTTAAGATCTCCAACTGTAGATGATAGAGGCTTTAGCTTCCCAGTCCCCGGATTGGTCATCTTGCATCGATTTCTAAGGGAAAGAGTTACTTCTACTGCATCACTGATCAATGTTATGCAAATATTGAAGTAGTTTAATCTTTCCATTCATGTCACTATAATTAGGTTTCTTTTCAAGCATTGGTTACTTTTGTTTTTGTTATTTTATACTACATCTTCACAGCATTGCTCTTAGACAATTCCAGCCTCAGACAGAGTACACTCTTGGAATAAAAAGACACTCCCAGATTGATGATTAATGTAGGCTAATTAGGTGTTCAAAAGATACCTTTTTATGACTCGAAAATTGGCACTTGGAACATCTTGGGATGCTTTCCTAACACTCTAGCACACCTTCAAACTATCAAGCATATATTGTGACTCCCTCCTTAAGAAACCTTGAACTCCATAACATGCCCTATAACTCCCTAGCACATATTCGCTGTTGGCACTTGGTGGCACTTGAAAATTCTTGGCATGTGTTTGTATGCCCTAGAATGCCTTCGCATGGTTTGAGATAAAGTTTATTTGAAATCAATTACTCACAATTAAGAGAGAAAGAATAGAGGATGATTTGGCACTTAAGACACACTAGCACTTGGCCCTTGGAATGTATTGGCACTACCGTTGGTATTCCTAGCATGCCCCTCATGAAAAGGTAAGGTCCTGGATTATTAACCCTCATATATTTTCATTTATTTTCATTTTAACTTGGCTTTCCCTATTGTTGGCTCACACTCCTTGACACGTGTTTGTATACCCTAACACCTGGCACATCTTGTCATGCCTTAACCCATGTCATGTCCTCGCATGGATGGCATGCATTGGTATGCTTTGGGAACTATATGGAACATGTTACCACACCCTGAAACTTCTTGGCATGCACTAACGTTCCCTAGCATGCCTTGTCACTCCCCCTTTGGTATGCCTGACACTCACTAACACAACCTATCATTCATTCATTTCCATTATTTTGACTCAATGATTTATGTTTGATGGGTTGCATTTCTAGAAATAGTTCCTTTAAGAGAATAAAAAAATGATCGTACCATTACTAACATAAGTAATTGTGAGATTCTACTTGAACAATGATAGGAAACTACACAAGATATTTTAAGAATGAAATTTTTAGGTTTTTTTTTATGGTGTGGGAATGGTAAGAAGTGAGTGGTAAATATTGTGATTTTCTTTCTCATTAAATTTATTATCCTTATGAGAAACTCATCTTGAGAAAATGACACTCTCGTCATGCTTACCCTCCAACTCCTAATCTTCTCAAAATAAAGGCCAACTTGCACAATGAGGGAAGACATGTCGGTCTATGATGCACTGTTACTGGGTGAGAGTGTTAATGTACTATGAGAGGGACTAAACCATTTACTTTGTGTCCTAAATGGATGACATGTTGTAGGTGTCTGTCATGGAACCACAGGGCCACTAAAAATATTGTGTAAGATATAGCCCAACATAATAAATGCCTTGAGAGAAATATGTGGAGAGGGATCAAAATAATTATATTAGTGAGTCCACCAAAAAATATTTACTAGAGAGTGACACCATGGTGATCAATTCCACACATGGAGTCCTTTGAGCTAGGAATTTCATTTTCTAAACATTTTTTTGGAGTGTCATTGAATTGGTGGAATTCTCAAATTCATGACATTGTAAATTATGTAGGAAGTTTGTTGCTTTTATTATATATGATAAGGTTTGCAAGGAGAATATAGGGTTTGTAGGAAATTTGATTTGATCCTATATTTAGTTTGTAATTAGAAACCTCGAACAAATCCACTAAAAAAATCCAAATTTTTAAGAGCATCTACAACTTGCATAAGACTTGTAGGAAACATGCTACATCTCAAACCATTAGCTTTAATAGCATGTTGGAGAATCGAGGGATTTTGTATATTAGAAAAATCATGTTCTAAAATAAAGGTGGTATCTAAATAAATTGTTACAATACTGTACTAAGAAGTGTAAGAAACAAAATTATTTCCATACACAATACATATAATATATTTTTCACCATATAATAAATACACCCATAAGAGGATCTTTTGTAGCACCAAGATGTAACCAACACAATCCATACTTAACAGAAAATGAATAATAACACAAAAATGTTTCGACTGCAAAACATATTGGAAATGATTCATGGTAGAATGGAGGAATTCAAAAGGTTGAGTTGGAAATCCAAAAGATAATGCAAACCCTACACAAGGAATAAAAACATCACAAGTAAGATTGACCTTAGACAATGAGGATAACAACTCCTCTTAACCACACAAACTAAACCTGATTGACATCCTAATTTATTTTTGATCCCTTTCTAATTCTTCATAGATATGAAATTGAAATGGATATTTTTTTCCTATTTATAAAAACTATACCTCAAGCTCCATTTAAATTTGGATACTCTAGGATTTCTTTAAAATAGATAGATTGAATTGACATTAAGCATAACCATATTTAAACCTCGTCCATAACATGTTTTGACAATAAAGAATTGAATTTTGTGATAGTTTGGGTTTTCTTTAAAATAGATAAATTGAATTGACATTAATCATAACAATAATGAAACCTCGTGGGGGACATTTTTTGGGAGTAAAGAATTGAAATTGGTCATAGAATAAGATTTTAAATTGTTTCTTATTAACTAAAGACATGTTTTCCTTATACACAAGGAAATAAGTTAACTGAGCAATAAACAAAAGTATCTTGCAATAGTGAAAGTACACCCCTTAATGGTTTCCAATAAATAATTTCAAATAATATAATTTTCTTTAAATAACATTAATGAATTTGTTGTCAATCTATTTTTCTTATACACTAGAATAAAAATAAATTACTTAAAAATGACCATTTTCAAATAACTTTCCATAAAATATGGTGATATAATAATAAAAATTATACACTAAATAGTAGAGTCCCTTCCATAAAATGAGAGACAAAGGCTGAGATTGTTTTAATAAAAATAAAACACTAAAATTTACCTTTTCCCTCAAGAGAGATTAAGGTTTCCCCCCTGCCCGCCTCTACATTTTCCCTGAAGACGAAAACAAGGAGAAAATCCTAGAGAAAGAAATAAAAGAAGGAGCGAATTCAATTGTTCACCAATCTTTGTAGAAATCATTCAAACAATCCATTCCTCCTCTCCATCTCTTATTTCTTACTTAAGACTCCACTTCAAGTCAACATTTTCACAGCACAATTTCCTAGGGTTGATCACCTGACCAATACAATTCCTATACACTCAATCTAGTATATAATAAATTGTACAGTGCCTTGGAATATCCACCATAGATGGGAAGCTCGGATTCTCTGCATGCACTAGCTATTTTTGGTTGATTAACCAGTAAACTATATGATCAATGAGTTAGACTGAAGTCCAACTACACAACTGGCCTTCAACTAGTTCCTCCAATAGTTAGAACTAGTTTAACTGACAGAAACATGAAATAACTCACCTTGATTGCTATAAATGAGTAATCACTCATGCTTAATTGAACTCCAACTCCTCTAACTCGAATTTACTAAGCTAAATTAGTGGCAAGATCCATTTCACCTCAGTTAACTGCCTCAAAGTTGTCCATTTATTTGAAAATTTGATTTTTCTCAATTTGACCAAGGCAAAGTCGAATTGAGATTTTCTTGCTGCATTTTTCAACAGTAGGCATTTTCCTACTCTAGATAATGTTTTCTCTCAACCATGTACTGTAACAAATGTGTTTTTTTTTGTTGTTGATCACTTTCTTTGGACAGGAATTTTGGCACCCTATAAGAATATTTTTGAAGAAAAATCCACTCATAATATCTTCTTCGAGCATGTTTTGGTTTATTTTGGGTTGCCAAAGACCATATTTTCTGATAGGGATAGTAGGTTCCTCAGTATTTTCTGGTTTAACCTTTGGTCCATGATGTACATGAAGCTTGACCAAATCCACTGACTTCCATCCCTATATTGATAAATAAAAAGTACTCAATATGATTATTGTATATGTCCTTAGAGTATAGAATTGTGAGGATCCACATACACATGTTGAAAGCCTTCCATATTTTCAACAGAAATTTGACATAATTCTTCATATTTCTATTGTCCACAAGCCTTTTCAGGTGTTCTTGGGGTCACAAAAATTGACCCAAATTGATGTAGCTATATTCATGGAATAACAAATGAAGATACCTCCCAAACTTGGAATGAGGTAAGAAACGAAACCAATTTTGAGGAATGTATCTAACAAATTCAATAATGAGTTCATGATATTTTATAGAACATTGTGAAATCCAAGTACAAGTAGATACACAATCCATTTGTTTCCACATAAGTTTTAGGTTGGTGACGAGTTATGGTTGGACTTCAATAAAGAGAAATTGACAAACTCCCAGAAGAAGCTCATACCATTTTGATACGAGCCTTACACCATCACCAATGCTATGGGTGAGAATTCTTTCGAGGATAGTCATAGGATGATTTATATTACTTAAAATGTATATGTTAGGATCATTTATGGTTGATGGGGTGCATGTCTAGAAAGAGTTCCTTTAAGAGAATGAAAAATATGATCACAGGATTACTTACATAAGTAATTTTGATATCTACCCGAATGACATGAGGTAACTACATAAGAGATTTTAAAAGTGACATTTTTAAGTTTATTTTTATATCAAGGTATGTGGATCATTATGTTATTTTTCCAAAGCATTTACATATGACTAATTTTTTTAAATATTAGATCACTCTAATATTATTTATCTTACATGCTCCTAGGTTATAATTCAAAGCATCATAGGTACTAAAATTCATGAAACTCTTGTTTTTTTCTCTAAATAACTAAAAATCCAAAGTGTGTTACTCTTAATATTCGAACTTGCACTATTGTTAAGACTACTTCCTCTAATTTTTATTTTTCCTCCATAAGTAAGCTGACTACGAGGTGGACTTGAATAATTATTAACACTCCAGTGTAGTGTTACTTATTTGTATTTAAGAAGCATAAGGGGCAAGGTTGGAATAAGGCAAAATTTTCTATTGTCTAATGCCATGCCCACTACTAGGTTCTCATCCTCTATTGGCCTTAGGGTATGGATTCCCATTATTTCATTTGATTATTTCTCATTCGCAATCTCATCCTACATTACATCCAACCTCTTATTTTGTAATCACATATCTCTCGTAAACTCACTCTAGTGTGTTCATTAGACCTCATTGAGGTGCATTGACTACTACCCTTTATTGAGCTATATATTATCATCAACCCTTTGTTTCACAACCATCCACTCACCAACTCACCTTTCACATTGAAATTCTTGAAATATCTCATCCTCACCTCACTGCTCTATTCCTCATTAATCTCCTTTTGCAACTCCTCATTTCCTTCTTCATTTTCTCACATCAAGTTCAACCACCACTCATTATTTATCTCTACTTCATCAAAACTTATTTAACTTGATTGTTATATTTTTGTGTCCTTCATGGTCATTTATTCCTTTGAGCTCTCATATTTTCCAACCCATTATAACCCATTACTTAATGCAAAATTTTACACCACCATGATCAAAAGGTTAGTAGGAAACAAATTTTCCTTCATGAACAATCCTTGTAGAGTTTGTGTTCAATAATCTCTCTCAAGACCCCTTCTCCTTAGTTTTTGAGTACAACTAGTACAATTCATGGGATTTTTTTTTTTCGAATATCAAATTTTTCCGTTTCCCTCATCTATCTCCGTCATGCTGCAGGGTTTGTCGAAGGAAGGAGGGGGAAGGGTGCGTCCATGCTATCGTAAGTCTGATTTGATACATTTGGTTGAACTCAAGAAATTAGATTCTTGGTGCCTCTAATCATGGTGATTTAATTTTACAAAAGGAATTTTTTAGTTGAACTCAAGAAATTGGATTCCCAAATCATGGTGAATTCATTTTACAGAAAGAATCTGTCACTTTAAAAATATTCTAGCACATCCCAACAAGGCATTTAAGAAGTTGTATGTTCAAGATTCCATGGAGGAAGACGAAGTCGAAGGCGTGGGTGATAATATTTTGAAGATTCTGTTGATTCTCCTCTATTCATGAGTGATTTCTACAGAAAACAAGTCATCTTGTAGCATGTCTACCATGCCCAAAATTCAAAATTTGATGCTAAACCAAATGAAATGGGAATTGTCCAACACATTTTAGTGATTTGTAAGAACTGTGGGATAAATATCACTACCAGTGAATTGATACATATTATAAAGAATTTATGCACATTTGAAACCATTTTTTTATTACAACCTGAGATGTCACTGGTGTGGGTTCTTTTGCTACTTTGATGGTATTTAATAATGAATTGGGATTCACCAACCACAAAATAGAATCTCTATGCAATGATGAACGACCTACCAAGAAGGGAAAAAGACAAGGAGTCTACATTGGTGAGAAGGTATTCATTTCTTAAATTATGTACTCATAAAACAAAAGGAAATTGGGGTGATAGGGTGGTTTTGCATTCCTTGACTATCTACTGTTTAGATAAAATGTAATATCTATTTCTAAATTTTTAGATACTGAGTTTAAAAACTTCAAGGAATGGTTGCTCATATGCAACATGTTATGAAAACAATATAAATTGGGGTGATTGGGATTTTTTTCTAGGTCTGCATGTCAATATATTTGCACTCGGTATTTGAATTTGAAGAGTTTGGCTTTAACTTCTTTGGCTCATGGCTATTTAGATGAAATATGGTATACAAATATAATAGAATTGCGGTGATTGGGAGATTTTTGTAGCCCTGTATTTTTAGATAGAATTTGATGTGCATTTTTAAATTTATGGAATTTGGGTTTAGAAGCTTTGGGCATTTTGTTTAGATAAAATATTTTTTTTAAATGGGATGGAATGGGGGAAATTGGGAACATTTTTCTAGAACCAACTGTTTAGATATAATTTGTAGTGCATCTCTCAGTTTTGAATTTTTTCTTTAACAGCTTTGGGATATGGCCATTTAGATAAAATATTTAATGATAATATACTAGAACTCATTTGATTGGGATCTTTTCCTAGCCCTGGCTATTTAGATAAAATTTATAATGTATTTTTCAAAATGCGTAGTTTGGGTTTAAGAGCTTTCGGTCATGGATGTTTAGATGAAATATGTACAAAATAAAATAGAATTGGATGAGGGGGAGTACTTTGTCGTCCTGATTGTTTAGATGAAATTCATTATACATTTATGAATTTGCAAAGGTTGACAATGAAAACTTTGGGTCATAGCTGTATAGCTTAAGTATGTTATGCAAACAAAATAAAATAGTGGTGATTGGAAACTTTTTCTAGCCTTCACTGTTGATAAAATTTGTTTCATATTTCCAAAATATGCAAAGAATGGGTTTAAGAGCTCTGATCCATGGCTATTGAGATGATATGTGTTATACCTTTCTACATGTTCAAGGATTGGGTTTAAGAGTGTTTTCTTGATAACAACACAACCTTACATATTCAGCAATGGATATAAGATAAGGTTTAATGAGATACCTCCACCTGGAACCAAAATTGGATATGTCGTTCCATATTGGATAGATAAAAATCCGAGCATTAAAGACCTCCAAGAAGTGTATGGTTGTGAGGTTCCAAACACAATAATAATATGGCCTTTGCGGCCTGAGAAGGTTGATGCTATGAAAGAGAAACTAGCTAATATTCATCCTAAAGTAATTATCTTTATGTCTGAAATAAAAAAGTTGTTTGTTCGTGATAATAATGAAGACTTCACATTGAGTAGGGTTAATTCAATTTGTGTTTCACGAGAAACAAAATTTTGAACTACCAAGAATGAAAACATTCAATCATTTATTCATCACAATTTAAAAAAAAATAATAGAAATCACTTATGGAGATATTCACTTCAGCTTGTCATGGAATTGAAACTCTAAAGATGAGTTCTTGGGATGGAGAAAATTTCATAAGGATCAGGCACGTATTTCTTCCTTCCCATCGCATATTAGAGTGAAAACCATTGACTAAAATTAAGCTTGAATAAAATTGATTGCTAAACCACTTTCACTAGAAAGATTTACTATTTTCCCATGATGAATGAAGAAACTGATTAAATAGTCAATTAAATATTTATGATAGCATGGTAAAAAATTTTACTACAAGTTATAATCCCTTTTATATTCTTCTAGGCAGCTGAAATGTCATTTTTGATGAATTGAAATATTGTCATGGATATAGGCACATAAAGAAATTTGTAGCAGACAAATTACTGGATGGTTAGTGAAGAAAATACATTGCACTCCTAGCATCAAAAAGTACCCTGTGGATCTTTAAGAATGTTAGGGTCACAGATTTCATGCCTAGGCTTGCATTCAAAGATGGATTTGTTCAAGTTCTTGACTATTATCTTTGCCAGGAGTTCCATTTTAGTAGACAAAAAAAATTGAATTCCATGAATACTATTCACAGTTCAATCTCAAAATCAATACCCCAAGTGAACACATCACAATACAGGCTCAACAAGCAATCCAAGGCAATAGGTTATAGCTCCCTCCAGCCAATGGCTTCTGTTCTAATGCTTTTCTACTATCAATTTCCAGCCTGTCCTGCTAACTTGAATACCAAGAAGTTAATATATACCAACAATGGGTTGAAATATCCCTTGAATATTTTATAGATAGGTCTAACATTAAGCTATAGCCATTTCTATAAAGGCAGGCCTAAAATTCAACTATTTATTTTGTAAGGAGTTTGAAAACATCAAAGAAGATTTTCATGCCCATGTTTTTTAGACATTTAGAAGGAAAAGATAAGGGCTCAAATGTAACTCCATGTTTCTTATCTATGTATGTTTAGCTACATGTGGTCTCACTATGGTCTAGTTGGTCCAAGCCAGTTTCACTATGATTCAAAATCTTTCGTGGTAATGTTGAGTACACAAATAGTACAGCCTCAGCAACAAATAAGGAAAACAAGGAGTAATTATTTATCCATTCTATTTATATACAGATTTCAACCCTTTGAACCTCAATTATTTTCATGCCACAATGACTTATAAAAAATGAAATATAATCTCTACACCAAATCTGTCTATATCAGGAGAATTTTCAAAAACAATTTAGCTATTTGAAATAAATGTAGGATAGCAATCATTCACGAATGAATTGATATAGAGTAGAAATAATTAATGCACATTTTAAACCATGTGTCATTCTAAGACACATTAATTTGTTGACAATTTTTTTTTTTTTGACAAACTGAATATGTAATATCCCAAAATCGGGACTGCTAGAAAGGCATGCTACTACAGCTCTTGAAATCAACCCTTAGATCCCTTAGATCTAAGTATCTAAGTCCTAAATCCAAGATGGTATCAAAAATAAATCCTTATAGGTGGGTTAAATAGATCTCCCACACCTAGTTGTCTTGAGAAATTTCCCAATGAAGGGACTGCAGCAATATAAAACAACACTGCCCAGAAAATAACGCAGTTCTAGGTAGAAGTAGTAGTAAGCCAATATGATAGCTTGAAAATAAATTATACAATGATAGATCATATTTACATTAAATCCCTTTCAATATAAAGGAGAGAGAAAGATACTTTATGGAGAAAAACCCTCTAAAAGAGGTGTTGCAACAAATGTATTTCACTGCAAAGCCATGACAGCTTTATTTTTATGAGTAAACAATAGTTGTAGGTTACAACTCAGATCTAGGACAGATTTGTGTACAAAATATTAGATCTATATCATATATGTACACCAGACTGTCTCTATTTTAGATACCCCTTGGGGTTTTCAGCAAAACATGAAGCACAGAGAGTAGATCTTTGATCTACTGCAAAAGATCTGCAGAATGATGCAGAATTTCTCAAGCAGATGTAGTAGTGACTAAAACAGATCTAAAACATACATGTATTAGTTGGCTAATCCATGGATCACCACAGTGAGAGGAATACTCCTCCACACCGGAGATATCTCCTCCAAATAGTTTCCAAACACCCTGCAACTCTTCTCTTGCAAAATAACATAGATATGGGGAAAAACTGCGTTGTAGGGTCTGATAATGATTTGGCCTTATGCCAAAGTCTAGATCTGAATCTCAATATGATAATTCACTCTTCCAGGAGGTTAAAATACACACTCACTGAGAAGAGGCACTAGTACAATCTAGATCATAGCAAATCTAGTCTCCCACTTGCTGCTGCTCACAAGGACAACCAAACCCTAAATAGGATCTAAATTGTAGTTGGAATAATAAGCTTGGACAAATGCCTGATAGTGGACCAAGAATAGCAAGACT
Source organism: Pinus albicaulis (assembly GCA_034641835.2). Lineage (NCBI taxonomy): Eukaryota > Viridiplantae > Streptophyta > Pinopsida > Pinales > Pinaceae > Pinus > Pinus albicaulis. The sequence goes on along the minus strand of CM076573.1, from coordinate 181,881,737 downwards.
CTTCCAAGAGACCTCTCAAGGAAAGAGGAGGATTCCTAAATAGGAGATCCTTGTGCTAAGCAGCACAATTCTCAGCTAAACAGCTAGAAAATTAGGAGTGTCTAAACAGACAAATTTTTCCAATACAATATGATGAACAACCTTCTCATGCTGCTCTCCTCTTTTATTTATAGGATGAAATCCTTGCAAACCCTAAACTATCTCAAAAGGTTTAGCTCCTTTCACATTGGAACCCTCCAACTAGAACTGTGTTGTCCCTCTAGGTTCATTGCATCTGGACAGCACTGTAGATTTGGTCCTGTTGACCTAGTCAATTTCCACAATCCTTTTTCACACTTGAGGGAATTTTATTAAGGCAGCCCAAATTTAGACTTGTTCACATAGGCATTGATTTATTTTTCTGCTTAAGGATTTTATTTTGTCCTCTTTTACAATTTTATTCTTAAACAAGAAAATAAACACAAAATTGAATATTCCTATTAGCTTGGGCTAATTAGGAATATTACAGTCCTCCCCTACAAAATGTTGCTCGTCCTCAAGCAACTGATAAGGTGAGTGCTGCAACTCATTTATTCCTCCATTGGTGTCACAAACAAAAGATAAGCTTCTCTCATAAGCTAATTGATCACCAACCCATCCATCCATGACTCGTTCCCATAATGTCCTTATGAGATGCAAAAAACTCCTCCCATAAGGAAACAAATAATCACATGAAACAACCATGGTTTTCCCAATGCCCTCCCTGAAGTATAAAACAAAAAGTATAGGGAGTGTAGTCATCGCATAGGGCACATGCATGCCTTCTCTCCTTCCCCCATTCATCCCCATGAAAACTACAAGAACATCATCAATATAGGGGATCAAAACATATACAAACAAATAGAAATGTGTGCACAAGGAGGTGGATCATAGTCCCACATGTGGAACCAGCACAGAGAATCCCCTGCCTGCATCAAACCAAGATGTGGTGAGTGGTTTTCCCACCACTTACTTGCTGGCCAAGTCATCTCACTATTGCGGAAAATGTGAGATATATTTGGTGCCTTCATGAAGCATCCATCATGAAAACAAATATCCCTTTGCAAACCAAGGTAGTGGCCAAATTCAGAATTTGTGGTGGCCCAACTATTGCCATGAGATTTACAAAGTATATCACTCCTCCTTGGAGTCATGGCCTACAATAACATGGTGTAAGAATGCATGAAATCAGAATATAAAACACATGTACTATGAAAATGCTCTTCACCAACAATCCTCCTCATATCAATGGAGTGGTGCATAGATCTACTTTCTCCTTCAAGGGAAGAAAGAGAGGGATGATTCAATTCTCCCTTAGAGACATGTTGCTGCTCTAACTCCACAAGGTCCATGCATCTTTGACAATGTTGATATAGTTCTCTTTCAAGTCCCTCCCAATAGTAGCTCCTCAAAATGATATTTTTGAGCTTCATGGAATAGGTGAGGTTGAATTTGAACTCTTCATAAGCCCTCTGTAGTAACTTCTCCTTGAGCTTGGAAGCTCTAGACAAGAAGATCCTACCATGATTATAGATGAATCCATGAAGAACTGAATAGCTTCCTTCATGCAACTAGTCATCAAGAATCATGCAAGTATGAAGATCCTTGGAATATTCCACTAACAGTTGGGATTTCCAATAGGGATCTAAGGTGCCCAACAATGACAGTGTTGACAGTGTGTCATCTGAAGTATCTGCCATGTTGTTTTCCTCCCCCTTGACATCTCCCATGCCAAAGGTACAAAATGAAAGGTTTCCAAACCTCCCTTGCTGCCCTCCTTTCTCATGCACATGCTTCAAAGAAGAAAGAAGCTCTTGGAATTTAGTCTCCCATGGAAGGCTATCATTTGTCTAAGGCCTCTCTGTTTTCGCCAAAGCATGCATGTGAGACCACCATCTCTCTTCCAACAGGGAAGAGTGTTCTTTAAGCAGGTTTGTCTTTTGATTCAAGCCTTGCCTCTCATGCTTAATGATGGTGTCATTCTCTCTTCTTGCATCATATCTTCTCAACGCAATTTGAGAGGTGAGGATAGATAATGAGGTCAAAGGAAAAATTCTCTCCCTTTCTTTGTACCTCCCCCATACTCTCAGCACTGTAGCATGGTCTTCTAATGCTCCTCCCTCCTTTGAATATATGAAAGGAGAATCCATGTATGAAACATATTTCATCAAATCTGACTCAGGTGGTCTTCCGGATGGCATACCATGGGATAATTATGCCTCATGGTTCATTCCCATGTGAACAACAGATGGGAACATTTCATGACTACTCCCATTGTGCAAATCCATCTCAGATTGCTGTGTGGAAGTATCATGAAACTTGGAGACCCCTCTTAATGATGTAAGAGTGCCTCTGATTGGAGCCCTTGCCCCATCTTTTGATAGTGGATCAATTGTGTGACCCCTCCTTTGTTCTATCTCATTGTCTCTTAGCAAAGACACAAGTTGCTCATGTCCTCCATATGGGAGAGCCTTTGGAATCCCTTGCAAAGGTGCAATAATTCTTCTAATGAAAGCCATTGCTTCATCTTCATCTCCAAATGAAAACATATATCCTCTTGCTTGCTCAATGCTGGAGGATCTCCTCTGCTTCCTCTTTCCCTTATCCTCTTCAAATCTTGTCACTAGTCTCCCAGTGAATCTTGCAAAAGAAGATATGTTCCTCCCCTTCAAGGAAGAGGACTCAAACAACCACTGAGCATAAGCCTTCCCTTGAATATGCAGCATTGCTACTCTCAAGGCTTATTCTTCTGATACTTGATGTAGGTGCAAGTATGTTTCAAGCTTCTTTACCCAAGACTTGGCTGAGTCGTAGGTGATCCCTCAAATGTAGGTAGAGAGAATCTACCCAAAGTGTGTTGCATGCACCATTCCCCCCTACTGTAGCTGCTGGATACTTCTTCTTTGAGTTGACAGAACTCTAAGAAAATGAGATGCTCCTTGAATCTCTCTGATTGAGATTCATATTATTGGAGACAATCACCAAGAGATCCCTCCTTTGGTGTTCCTCCCTTCCCTCCTTTCTTTGACAAGAAAGTAGGCATGTACCAACGTTGTAGATCTGGTTGTGTGGCTGAATGCTCACACACATGGTAGGAAGTATTAGGGCTTTATTGATGTAAGGATTCTTCTTAGGGATTTTCATGTCTTCCCCTCTTCATCCCCCAGATTTCTCCCTTCAGTTCATGCACAGCTTGAGAAAGAGTTTTTGAGAACTATTATCTCAGCAAGCTTTCCGATAAAGGGTTTGGACCCTTTGCTTCTGTGTCTTCGGTGTAACCACATTTCTTCATCAGTCCCTTCCTCCCATGAAAAGACATATTGTCTCTTAAAAAAGGCAAAGCACAGGCTATGCCAAGAAAGCTGCTTTGATACCACTATAATATCCCAAAATCGGGATTGCTAGCAAGGCATGCCTGAAAAATGATTTTTTCAAGAATGGTTGTTACAGCTCTTGAAATCTGCCCTTGGATCCCTTAGATCTGAGTATCTAAGTCCTAAATCGAAGAGGGTATCAAAAATAAATCCTTCTAGGTGGGTTAAACAGATCTCCCACACCTAGTTGCCTTGAGAAATTGCCCAATGAAGGGACTACAACAATATAAAAAAACACTGCCCAGAAAATAAAGCAGTTCTAGATAACAGTAGCAATAAGCCAATATGATAGCTTGAAAATAACTTATACAATAATAAATCATATTTACAGTAAATCCCAATCAATGTACACGAGAAAGAAAGAGACATTATGGAGAAAAACCCTCTAAAAGAGGTGCTACAACAAATGTATTTGACTACAAAGCCATGACAATGTTATTTTTATGAGTAAAAAGCAGTTGTAGGTTACAACTCATATCTAGGACAGATATGTGTACAAAATATTAGATCTATATCAGATCTGTACACTAGATTGTCTCTATTTTACATACCCCTTGGGGTATTCAGCAAAACATGAAGCACAGAGAGTAGATCTAAGATCTAATGCAGCAGATCTACAGAATGATGTAGAATTTCTGAAGAAAATGTAGTAGTGACTAAAACATATCTGAACATACATGGATTAGTTGGCTAATCCATGGATCACCACAGTGAGAGGAAGACTCCTCCACACTGGAGATCTCTCCTCCAAATAGTTTCCAAACACCCTGCAACTCTTCTCTTGCAAAATAACGCAGATCTGGGGAAAAAACTGTGCAATAGGCTCTGAGAATGATTTGGCATGATACTGAATTCTAGATTTGAAGCTCAATATGCTAATGCACTCTTCCAGGAGGTTAAAAGACACATTCACTGAGAAGAGGCAATAGTACAATCTAGATCTGAGCAGATCTAGTCTCCCACTTGCTGCTGCTCACAACGAGAACCAAACCCTCAACAGGATCATAATTGTAGTTGGAAGAATAATCTTGGAAAAATGCCTTATAGTGGACCAAGAATATCAAGACTCTTCCAAGAGACCTCTCAAAGAAAGAGGAGGATTCCTAAACAGGAGATCCTTGTGCTAAGCAGCACAATTCTCAGCTAAACAGCTAGAGAATGAGGAGTGTCTAAAAAGACAATCCTTCCAATAAAATATGATCAAAAACCTTCTCATGTTTCTCTCCTCTTTCATTTATAGGATGAAAGCCTTGCAAACCCTAAACTATCTCAAAAGGTTTAGCTCCTTTCACATTGGAACCCTCCAACTAGAACTATGTTGTCCCTCTACGTTCATTGCATCTGGACAACACTGTAGATTTGGTCCTGTTGACCCAGTCAATTGCTACAATCCCTTTTCACACTTGAGGGAATTTTATTAAGGTAGCCCATATTTAGCCTTGTTCACATGGGCATTGATTTATTTTGCTGCTTAAGGAGTTTATTTTGTCCTCCTTTACAATTTTATTATTAAACAATAAAATAAAATAAAATTGAATATTCCTATTAGCTTGGGCTAATTAGGAATATCACAGAATATTATGATTTATAATATTGAAACTTCCTTTGTACTAGTTGGCTTGGTTTTACAAGTCCTTTATTAGTCCTAGAACTTTGTCCTATTCCGTTACCTGATCTTGGCATCTAAGTAGGACTTGAATAGGATTATTATAGATGACATTTATAGATAGAGTACATTACTTCTCCTCCGGTGGGCCTTAGAAATATAATGGATTTATACAAGGAGCAATTCATGCATACATAGGGTTTGGATTCATGATCTTGGGTTTTTCTTGGTCATTTTAAGGTCTTCCATGAGAGAAACAATAGCATAATCAACCCTATCCTTACTAGAACGACATGTTCAAATTATCTAAAATTTAGGTTATCTAAAATTGTGGTTATAAGGAAAGACAGACTGGAATTGTGACTTTTGGGAATTCTTCAAATCTGTTAAATTTTCCTCTGATATTTAGCAGAGGAGAATCCAACAAGCCAAAATTTGTATCTCCATTTGTGATAGTGTTTTCCAATTTGGTTGAATTGGGTATATCTTCTCATATAAGTAACATACCCATTTTATGGATCTATTGGAAGAGGTAACGAAAATATTGCAATCGCCTTTTATGTTTATTTCCTGGTTCTTGTTTGGGTTTTCTTGATTTTGTGAGTTTCTGTTTCCATTTTTTTACTGCATGAGGTCATCAAATTATGATTTATATTGTATTTGAATCTTCCCTTTGTAAGATATGCTCTGCATCTTATTTGGAAGATTTTTTGAATTCATTCAAGTGGAATCTAATGGATCTTTAGAATTAGTTGATTGTGGCGATAGGAAAAGTTCAATGTTGAGACCAGCTATTATTTCTGCATATGGATGGCACTACCATTGATGCAAAGCAAAGTTCCTACTCATTATTATATCTTATTTTTTGTAGGCTCCAACCTAAAAGAGGTTACTACCACAATTTTCTACAATCTGAAACATGCAAGGAAGCTCCAAATCCCATATGTTTTCTACATGCTACAACCCACAAGAGGCTCCTACCTCAACAAGCTACAACATAATGTCTATCAAGCCACTACTTGAAAGGAGACTACAATCCCCTGATGCAAACAAGAAACAATAATGTGCTTGTTTACCTAGTCATAAAATCAGCATATATCGATATTCATTTATGCATTTTATCCCTTCAAATATGCTTCACATAAGCTTCATATGTGCGAGGTAACTAATGCATAACACATAAATAATCTCTCACACATTGTCCAACTATCTATCCTCTTATTTCCCTAAAAAATAACATCTTTTATAAAGATAATTTGATGGTTGTTTGTATTCCAAATAAGAATATGAAGTGAACAGGTTTGACTCATTTCCTTCCATTCATTTGTTTCCAATCTCTTCATACTTTGAATATAATAAAATAAATAAGTGCTCCACCACATATCATTTCAACCATCTATAATGATTAGGTGCATCAATATCAACATAGTGCCAAATATAACATTATAACATCTCAACAGATGCAAGCATTCTCCAATGTAAACAATATGCACACAACATATGAAAATAACAAATGCATATGTATACAACATTCACTCTCCAAAGCCATCTATTTGGACATATTCATATTTTCTTCATGCCATTGCCTCAACCTTCTTGAGTCGTGTATTTTTTAGATGTCATGGAGCTTTTCCTTTTATTTCATGGAGTCTTGACTTGCCTTTGTTGCCATGGAATCTTATGTTTCCTTTCATGGAGTATTTCCTTACCTTTGTTGTCATGGACTCTTGCCTTTTCCTTGCATCACAACAATTCAACTCAACCAAACGAGTCTTCAAATCAACCTTTCACAACACACATGCCAACATCAATGTTCTTCTAAACCATCAAGATATTTGTTGCTCCTTTGTTTTATTGTCATCAAGCATGACAATAATAACATATGCAAGATATAGCATCAAAAATTGTGCCATCAACATATAACATATGTATCACCAACATGTATTACATATGCTCCTTTGCATACCTTTGTTGATCTTGATATGCTCTTTTTCCCCTTCACTGACCCTGTTACTACGCTTTGCTCCTTTTTCATCACATATATTCTAATTCATTTCCTTTTTGTTTCTCCTTTGTTACTTTCTCTCGCATACCTTGTTATTTCTACTTTCCTTTATCCTTCATACCTTGTTGTTTCTCCTTTGCCATCAATGACAATAATTCCATAACTCTTCTACATAGCTTGTTTGTGATCTAAGCTAGGAATTGTTTCATTATATTTGAGACATATCAATCTAGGAATTGAGCATGGAGGTCATCGCATATCTTGTTGAGTTTTGTTTGGTCTAAGTTCTTAAATATCGAACATGGAGTGCCATTTCTCGTTGTTTTATTTTTTGTGTATGTGCTAAAGAGTGACTGTATGTAATACAAATGTATATGATAGAGATAAAGAACATATTATTTTAAGGTGAATATTAAAGAAGGAACTTATGTTGCAATGTCATCCTTTGGAGTGTTAAGTAGCCCTAATCGCTAAATTTCATTGAAGAGGATGATAAGGCATAAAAGTGGTCTAGCTTCAAATTTACTTGAAAACTTTTAAAGTTGAAGCTGACATGCTTCACTTACTTAAGCTTAATAAAATGGCCATAATTGATTGATTATTAAATTTATTGAACATTCTGATACTTTCAACTATGGATAATATAGTAAAAATCAAAAGGCCACTCTCAATAAAATTCGGACAGATTATTCCCAACTTCGGACTGTCTATTTTGTGAGCTCTTCAAGTCTTATGCAAAAGTTATCAAAACCTTTCAAAGCCTTTTTCCCAGTCTTAGTATGAGCGTCAACTTTAAGGGCATTTTCCATATCGTGTTACAATTCACATACAACGCAATGATGAAGTAGTTCTAAACTAATTTCAGCTTCACCTTGCAGAAATTTGAAAAGTTTTTGTTTTTTTCGAACAATATGAGTTGCATCATCATGATCATCAGTGCTGGAAGTTGGTGTCATATTATAACCATATTCATATTTCCGTTTAAGCGTGTGCCTGCATTCTGCTATATGTGACCATGCATCTACCACACATTTGAACTTTGTTAAGATGTCATATTTGTTAAGCTAATATATCCTATGTTCCTTCCAATTTTTCTTGCTCATCAATGGAAATTAGTGAATCTATTTAGTGGCTAATGCTTGTTTCTTTATGCTTGCATTCAGTGGAACAAGGGGTTACCTAGGAATATGGGACTCAACAACACACTTTCCTCATTAGACATTGGATGGTGGATTCCTACTATTATCCAATTCTTGTATGTTAATTGTGGAGGGTGTCCACTCACATAGAATGTATTTTCAAGGGAAGCTTTTTGTGCAATTTGGCCATTTCTAAAACTATTTGTTGCATCTACTGTCATGCTACGGTAATTATTTTTACCTTTGTCACGTGTTTATATGATTATATTATCTAAGTACATCCCTATTTACCATATGTAAAGCCATTATCCTTTATGCATTTTGATTTCTAACATTTTCCATTGTTATGAACAAGTTGGAGATTTGATATTATAGAATTTTGGTTTTGTTGATAGGACAAATAAAGAACATGGAAGTTATTGTTAATTAACTCACTATTTGGTAAGACTACTAGCTTTAGATATATTTATTTCATTTTTATATGATATACAGTAACCATTAACATTAATTTTGAAAAATAATGGAGAAGTAATCTATACTTTGAATCAAATCAGTCTCCACTATGAAATGTGCATGTAGATTAGTGTCAGCAGAGGTAGAAATCCACTATGAACCCAACCAGTGCTCAGTATGAAATAGGTATATAAAATGAAACAATCATAATTTTCTTTGTCAAGCCACAAATTGGCATGAGAGGGACCAGTGAGTTCAATTCAAATAATTTTATTTTTTTTTAAAGCCACACATCACTTCAGAGGGGCTAGAAACCCCCATTTCAAGCATATAAAGTTTTTGACACAACTAATCAATTTTCATGTTTTGATGAAAACATGAATGAATCGCAATTTTTCACTTAAATGAAATTACAATGGTTAATTTAGCTATTAGAAAATAATAGCTTGCATTCAAGTTAAATTATAAAGTGTATGAAGATCTTACAACTTGAAGCTTGGAACATCAACAAATGGGAGTTGTCTATACAACTTGGCTTTCTTGTTGCAATCAAGTAATTAGTATTCATAGCACATATAGAGAGGAGAGATAGGAAAGCGTATCTCCTGCAGAGTATAAATAACATTGTAGTCGATTTTGGACTCAAGCTCGGTTTGATTAGATGGCCATGAATCTGCTCACTATGTTCATGAGTTGGTCACATGGTTGGAATGGAGCTTGGATTCTATAGCTCTATGATTGTGTAATACATTGGATTTCTCATATTTTAACCTACCCTATAGGTATTTATTGCTAATATATTGCTCATACAGTATGCATTTGATGTCCTAAGACAAGTGTGACTTTGGTTTACAATGAGGTTGTGCGACTCACCATGTGGAGGGAATTCACCATTTCAGTAGGCAAACTGTCGTGGGCTATGCCAAGGAGCATCTAGGTGGTAGGTCACACCCAAAATGTTGGTGGGAGAATGTTGGACCATGTAGTTCAAAAATTCACTCCCTCCTTGGAGATGGTTTTCCCTACAAGATGATATTTTAAGACATTAGTATTTTGAATAGACAATGTGTAATTCTTGAAAGATTATAACACAAAAATATTCTTATCTTTCTATATTTGGAATTGGTGTAATATTTCTAAATTCAAAATAAATACAGATTAGGATTCAATTTGATTTCTCAAAAGAAGTTATGTTATGTTGAGTAGCTCTAGCTTTGTCCTGAATGTGTAAAAGGGTCCACCAATGTACTTAATATGGATTAGTATATCTGGTAATGAGAGTTTTAAATTTGTGTCATATGTTCCTATAATTGATGCTACTTATAACATTTGCAACTTCTAAAATATTATTAGCTGAGTGGATTTTATCAATTGTTTTATTTTGTAATAGTGTTGTAATGATACTCGTATCTCTATAAGAAGTATTTCTAGTCTGAGCACAAGATTCACTTTATGTGGGGTAACATCCTCGATGAGCAGTTCATTTCTTTTAAATGTGAAGTGATCTAGTTAGATGCTAGGTTATATTGACAAGCATAAACATCTTTGATGGAGTATATCCTTGTGCTTCTATTTATAAACATTGAGCTACATTTCTTGAGGTGATATTAAAGAACAAAGTATATATAATATTATGGAAAAGACGTTATGGTTATAAAGAGGTATTACTTTGTCAATCCCAGCATACTCTTCGTTGCTAATTGAACACATGATTTTATATTGATAATGTGTGTTTATGATAACTCTCATGACATATTCCTAGAGGTTGAATCAAAGAATGAATTCATATTCATTATGGGGAATGTAAGAGATGATCAAACATATGTTAGATATTAACCTAACTACACACATGATTTTTTATCTATTATTTTGTGTGTAGTTTTTCGAGAAGAAAGCGATGGAGTCTCACGAATTCTCCAAAAAAAATAAAAAATTATAACATACATTAGTAATACACAGAAATAATAAAATATATTGGTGGTTACACATTTATGCTAGTTTCTACATTCTCAAGCTATGTGTGGCATTCCTCTTGAATAAGTAGGTTTTTCAATGATGGTTTGGAATATTTGATTGAGAGCGTGTTTCTTAAAGCTACATTCACGTTGTGTGAGATTTTATGTCTAATATTGGGCGCATTTTCCATTGGAGGCATGCTACTCATGGTTGTATCTATTATTCCAGGTTTATTTGAAAGTGTCTGAACTTTTGACACTACATGGGAAATGCATGGTGCAATGTTCAAAAATAAATTTTGATGTTTTTGGAATATGACCTTTGTCGCTCACTAAATATGTATGAGTGGTTATGTATATGATTATGCCAAGGGTGGGTGTTATATAATGCATATTTTTCTAAACGGGGTGGAATGTATAGAATATTGTTCTATAAATAAGAGAGTGGAACATCCTCCCTTAGATGATATGGTTCATGATAGTTTATTTGCCTAATGTTGTTCACATTGTGAATCTCTCTCTAGATGGAGACATCTCGTTTGAAAGAAATGTTACCAATTTTCTAAAAATTAATGTAAATACCATAGAAAATTCACTAAATATTGTGGGGTTTCTAGCTCTTGAACCTCTAATTGTTTATAAATGACCATAATTGACATTTGACATAGAATGGAGAGAAAATATAATGGTGATCATGGGGCCATTTTTAGTTTTTTTTGGAATTTTGTCATGCTATGTGTACATTGGTATGTATCTTATCTATACATTGGACAAATGAAGCAACATGATGTTTTTTGTTTTTTTGATGTGAGGAGATAAGTGGAGGCACTCTAATTGGGCTTTCATATGCAACAAAAAGTCGATAGCCATAAAAAATCTTAAGGGGTGAATGAATTGTGGAGGAATGAACAATCCAATTGTATAATTTTTGGATAACATTTAGATACATATCTGAGTGTTTTTTGTTGTTGTAATGAGTCTGGAGGGGGTATACCTATGTGTGGTTGAATGCAACATTTTGGTCATTAGTTTGAGCATTATGGTAGAGTATAAATTTTGAAATCCCACTAGTTTGTGGGGAGTCTTCAAAAAAATACCGAGAAAATAGGGGTCTCAAATAGAAGTTATAGTGGAAGGTAGTAGAAAGTGTCTAAAAATGGCTATAGAAAAAATTAGGAGCTTTAGAGGCATGAATCATTTTATTAAAATGAATAAAAATGGCCATCATGGAGAAACAACAAATGTTGAAAAATATATGGTCATGCTTATGAAAATTAGTATGAATACCATTGATGAAACCCATAAATATGGACTCCTAAGGGTGGGATGGGAAAGTTAGTGGTTGGCCCAGGCTCATTTTTTGGTTTGCTACTTTGGATAGGCTACACAAAACAAAATGGTGAATGAAATATTTCACATACTTTTACATAGAAGGCCAATAAAATTTTCATTTCCAATTTTTGAGGGTGTCAAAGGTGTATAAATGACCATCATATGAATATTTTCAATGTTTAAAGAGTAGGAGGAAAGTAGGGTTGTGAAGAACATAGAGTTGGTTGAGCTTGCATAGCCAAACTTCCCAAAGCCATTAATTATAATATAAGAAAGGGTTTTATTGATGGTGGTGGGATTATACATGGCATCAAGGCAAGTGTTGAAAATTAATTAGAGGCATAAATATGCTTGCATTCTTTACACCCTACACCACACATATTGGGAATGTGTAAGGCTACCTAGTGGATACATTGTATGTAAGATTTCCATTTGAGATGGAATTGTTTTTATATGTTGTTTGAGAATTGATAAAAATAAGAGGGTGGTAATAAGTGTGAAGGATAGTCTTCTTATTGATAATATAGTGGTGTCATTCATTTGAGTGCCTAGACCAAAGCATAATTTTTTCCCATATGAAGTTTTAACTGAGTATATCAGTTGAGTGCTTATGATTGATAAGTGATGAGATGCACCTTCCCTATTTAGGTACAACCTTAATATAAATTGAGATGCCTATGTCTCTATCTCAAAGGAGTGTTAGATATCGGGTAGGTAGAACATTGATTTGGAAGAGAATGAGGGTTTGAGATGCTATAAAGCTCCCTATGCCTTTGAGACTAGGTAGGAGACATTGATTGGAGAGTTGATGTACTGGGCTAACAATATGAGAGAAAACATTGAGAAATAAGCTTTTTATATCAGATACTTAGACTTCCACTCTAACTTAATTATTGTTAAGGTAGATTTGTACAACTGATTCCACCACATTTAAAGTTGTAGAATTTTAAGGAATGTGAAAGAACCAGAGATTGGATTTTATATATTTCCATGTGGTTCATTGTTTTGATATTTTTATGCAATTTATTTTAAATTTGTTCTTTTTAAGAGGGATATATGTACTAAATATCTTTCTGCCCACTGTGATGTTATATTTTGATCCACCGTCTATAAGGTAGTTATCGCTTTCATTGCTAAATTCACTTTCATCGTTTTCCCTGTCATATATCTCATTATCGTTATCGGGCATTTCAACGTAAAACACCATATTGGTGGAAATCGAGTAGATAACAGTCTGAATCTTGTTTTCTTTTGTTTCCCGACCTCGCAGAATCCACAAAAACAAAATTCTCTGATCATGTTTTTATTCAAGTTAAACCGCAAATATGTGAAGACACTCCATCCGCTTCACCTTTTTGTACTAAAAAAATCTTTGCTTAGCTAATATTTATAGTCATGTCTCTTGGGCATATACCAACCTAAGTAAAGGGTTTTCCCCATCTTATATTTCATGATTACTTGTAAATGTAATTTACATTAACGCTTGCAATCTAAGTAAAGGGTTTTCCCCATCTTATATTTCATCATTACTTGGAAATGTAATTTACATTAATGCTTGCAACCTAAGTAAAGGGTTTTCCCCATCTTATATTTCATGATTACTTATGTTATATGAGTTTCACACAACACCATTGTCATTATTTTCAATTCAATTCCATAACTAATTTTGTTTGGGTGCTCATGTTACTTTGCTGCTTTATGTGATAGAATTTCTCATTTTATTTATGTAGTTTTGGTCACTTTAATGCTCCATTATGTAATAGATTTTCTCAATTTGTTTATGTAGTTTTGGTCTCGATTTCTTTAAGTGTGTCTTTATTTCCATGGACTAACTTTTTATACTATGAAGTTAATTGTTTTTAAATTTAGAAGAGGGTTTATCTTAAGGTTAACCTCTCAAATAATTTAAAAATGTGTATCAAATTAGGTGGGAGATGGGATGGTTAAGTAACTAATGTGATGTATTAATTTTATCAACACCTATTTCATGATCCTAAACCAAGATCATATGATCCACCACTAAACATTTTTGGTGAGTAAGGCCCACCTCAAAACTCATCAAAATAGGATTTTCAAGCTCAAGCGCAAAGAGTTATCAAACCACAAATGATGCTAATGAAAAATCGATCTAACTAGTTCTCAAGAATTTTCAAAATAACAAGTCTATTACAACCCAAAAAGCTCAACCCAACAAGTCAGAAACTTTTACCACACAAGTGACAAATAAACCCACACCCCTACCATAAAAGACAATGTGGTATGCCCATCCAAAAATGCCTTCCCTGGACACATTTCTAACATCGTTTTTTAAATTCCCAAGTAACTAAAGATCCCAATGAGTATAAATGCATTTGAACTCTAGGCCAAGTTAAGAAAGGATGTTGATGATCATAACATGGTATAACTATCACTATTCTTAATGAAGGTAACACCATGTAATGTCAAGGGTCTCACTATCCCCTGCATATAAATACTGATATATAAGATTCAATCCTAAATTTAGAGTCATAAAATTTTATGTGTGAGAAGTTAATGTTTTGGCTTTCTTTTAATTAATATATTTAATTATATTTGTTAAATGTGGCCACCTTTGCATTAATGCATTATGAGGACAAAGTTGGAGCAGCTGGAAACCTTATCTCACCTTAAATTGTATCTTCTATCGTGGACTAGAGAAGCCGCCCTTCCCATAGTTTAGGTTGTTGTGCATCATGGTATATTTGGGTAAATGTTGGTACTAGCCAATATTGTTGTATAAAATGATATAGATACATAGTTCAAGTTTCACTTAATTCTTATTCACACCAAAAATTTTTATTTATGTAAATAATATTATAATCTCCATGAATGTGATTTTTCATTAACTTTGCATAATAAAATAAGATGGGAACCACTAAAAAACATCTCAAACCTAAGTCTTGAATATTTTTCATATTTTCCTTGAAAGTTTCATCACTTATATTTATGACTTTTTTAATCCACTGATACCACAACTATATCTCTTAATAACCTTTTGAACTCACTCTAATAAGGACCTAAAATTTTCCCACCAAGATTTATATTTATTTGTTGTGAAATTGGTTCAAACTAATATTACTAAACTTACGATGATATCTTTACTAAGAAAATGGTATATGAACATCTACTATTGTGAATTTTTATTTATGAAAAACAAATATTACTCTTTAAATGATCTAATGTTCCCAAATTTTAGCCTCAAGCTCAAAGGAACGTTATAGTTAGCATTATCTTTTGGAAGATGAATAAAATGGGTAGGGAGGCCCATTAACCTCTTTGGAAGGGAAAATAACATTCCTCATGTGAAAAGGGGAAGAATAAGCAGCTAGATTGAGCACTTACAGGTGTGAACAGGATTGGATCATGTTGATTCAGTCATATTTGACCAAATCCACATGCATTGTCTAGATACATTGTATCTCCATGACAGATTGCACAATTTTAATGGAGGACAACTTGCATGGTCTAGGTGGCACATATGGATGGGACCCATTGTGGAGATGAGAACTTGCTATATATGGAGAGGAGGGCAGCCATTGTTATTCATGCTTTGATTATTATTTGCTTGGGTCTGTTTAGGCTTTGCTTCCTCTTGTTGTTTAGCAGGGTTGTAGTGTTGTTTAGCACAAGGGTGTTCCCGGTCGGGAATCCCTACATCATCCTCAAGGAAGGAGAGGTTATTTGGGCTAAATTTCCTCATTCTATAATTTTGGCCAAGCTACCTCCTTCATCTACAATGCAGTTTCTGTTTAGAGTTGGGTTGTGTTGCAGGGTGCAGCAAAGGTGGATCTCTTTTAGTCATTTTCGGGCTTGTTTTTCAGTGGAGAGCTTGTCTATCCATTGGAGGATCAACAAGAATGACTCCTGGGAATATTTTCATATCTTTGGCATCAAGCCAACCATCTACCATCCCTCACAGCGTAGTTTCAGTCCAGATGTGTGTTATTTTCAGAGGAATTTGTTGGGAGGGTTCATTGAGCTCATTGAGAGGGTCTATTTCTGAGTAGAGGGATCAACCATCTAATTATAAATACCATTGGGAGGAGGACATCAATATTTTAGAACTTTCATAGCCTCATTTTATATCAGATCTAGTTTGCAGTGGCACCTTCCCCCCAAGGTTATTTATCACATTGTATGGTTTCCAGCATTTCTAGCAATCCTTTTTGGGTTGGCTAGAAATCTTGTATTGGAGCCCATATATTCATTATTGAGAATTTATTTGTTTACTTCAGCCATATTTCATGTATGTACATCTACAGTAGCAACTACACTAATATAGACTGCATAGTCACTACTCTCTGGTATTCTATATAGTTGCAGCATCTCATGTATCTATTGTTTTGATCATTGGAGACTTGTTCTTATGGCTTGAGTGGCATGTCCCTCATGATATTTTGTATTGTGTTGTTGATTCATTAATAATATTATGGTTGAATATTGTTCTCTCTCATGACATGATCATATTTTTTGTGTTTACAATATTGTGTTCATGTATTGTTATAGCTCCAACTTTGGAATATCTTAAGATATTCTCATTGTTGTAGATTTTCCCTATTTTGGGATATTGCAGTGGTATCAAGCATAATCTTGGCTCAGCCTGCGCATTCAATACATTATGCCATTAGGAGGATAAGCTTCTCACATAGAAGAGAAGTTGTGCAGAAGAAACAAAAGCATAACTCCATTGTTTGGAGGTATGAAGAAAGAGAGGATTTCCCTGCTTCTTTTCCAAACTATGAAGAATATCAAAGAAGATCTCAAGGAGATGAAAGGGGAGGAGTGTAGAAGATTTCTGAGAAGGTTTGAAGCATGCCCTATCTATTCACAGGATGGGTGTGAGCATTCAACCACACATGCAGATCCACAACATAGTCTATTGGCCACATTTACTGCAAGAAGGATGGAGGAAGAATATGCACCAAGGGAGGAGACCTTGAGTGACTATCTTCAAGAGTATGAATATTAATCATGGAGATTCAAGAAGCACTTGGAATTCCAAGGGTTTTTCAAACTCAAGGAGGCAAGATCCATCAACCACCAAAGAAGCAAGAGAGGTAGAATCTTCCTATCTCACTTGGATGGATCAGCAGAGTGCACAGCCAAATCTTGGGTAGAAGAGCTATATTCGCATTTTTAGCTACACCAAGTTTTAGAGAAGGAGGCCATCAAAGTAGCAGTGATGCACCTCAAAGGTATGTCCCATGATTGGTGGTCTAAGGATTCTAATTCATTTTGTCATGAAAATGTAAAAACTTATGTTGGGTTCACTAAAGAATTGGTGAGAAGATTTTATAGGAAACATTGTGAACCATCATTTGTTGAAAACAAAAACTCAAACACTTTTCATGAGTTGGAGAGACCTATTAAAACAACTCCACTCCATATTTTTAAATGGGATAAAAACATGCATGATATTATTCCAAGGGAAAGATCCCCACTTCTTGAAGAGCCCTCTTATATTTGTGAAGACATGGAGTTCCCGCCTTCTAGAGATGACCAAGATCAAGGGTCTCTCATTAAGGATGAGGCATTCTCATATATGGAAGAAGAGGAGACGGATCAGCATCAAGGGATGATGAGAATTCACCCTTACCTATTTCGGGAGGTTTCTACACATAAGGAGGGGATTGCACTATGCAGTGAAGAGAGGGACAACTCAGTCCACTCATATATACAATCCACTTCATATTTTTATGTCTCACTACATAGAGGCATTCCACCAGGGAGGCCACCAAATCTAGAGATGATGAGAGACATTTTTTCATTGGGTTCACCACTCCTGGATTTTGGAGAGGTGAAGAGTTTGGAGGGAGACTCTCGCATGGGGGATGTCAAAGTAGCAGGCAGCATCATGAGGAGATTTTCACATGCCAGATCACTAGCGCTGTCTCTTGGGAGGATTGATCCATATTGGAGATCTCAACTCTTGGTAGAGTACTCCAAGGATATAGGTGCATGTATGATTCTTGATGACCTAAATAGAGACAATGAGTATCTGGTGGATGATGTGGTCATCTATTCTTATGGCAGAGTCTTCTGACTAGAGCTTCTAAGCTCAAGGAGAAGCTGCTTCATGCAACACATGAGGACTTCCTTTCCATGCATTATCATGCATATCTTTCTTTGGTAGAGGAGTTCACTTGGGGGGGCATCCAGCATGACATATTTCATCATATGGAGAGATTCATAGCTCGGATGGTGATAGAGAGGAGGTCAAAGACACTTCCCTACTCATTGGAGGTGAGCAAAAGATCCCAGTTGAGCCATTTCAGCTTAAGATCTCAAGTACATGATGGAGGAGATATAATTTCACATTTTGTATTGTATTTCTTTTCCTTGTTTGAGTAGCATGATGTATCAAGAAGAATTATCCCTTCTTGCATATTGTATGATGATGTACTTGTAGCTACTTGTAGCATTGATTTTGGCTACCTTATTGGTGGTTTGTGGGGGAAGCCACATGATTCTTGGTGTGCACCATTGACACGACATTGTATCTTCATGTTTCCATCTTATGAGATGAATGTGGTAGCAAAAAAGTGGCTGGTGAAGCACTTGTTATTTTTTGTTATGAGGTAGGCATGGAATGCACTACACTAGTTCCTTGTGTGGAACTATGATTCCCTCTCCGGTTATCATTTGGCAGCTTATTTTCATATTATTTTACTTCCATATATTTCTGATATGTTTATACTCATGCGAAGCTTTGTTTAGAGAGTGGAATTTGAGATGGAGATTCCCATTGGGAGTATGATTCTCCCTATTTTACATGTTGTATGTTTCAGGAGAAACAATGGGCACACCATGATTGCCACAACACACCTCTTTCCTTCATGTAGGAGGAGCCCTTGGGAGGACATGCGTTCTTGGAGGAGGCACTTCATGGTTTACTTATCTTGTGGGGTAGCTTGGGCCATTTTTGAGGGCCATGACATTTCAGCCCAATATCAGAAAAACCCCATACTTACCATAAATGGAGAGAGAAACTACTTGGATGGAAAAACATAAACTCTCCATTCAGCTCCAACACATTGCATAAACCCGAGGTTGCATATTTCTTTGATGAGATACCTATGATGGATCATTTCATTTGGATGATAGCATGGGTGAGAGGTTCACTCATTGTGAACGAGATTTCCCATGTATATCATCACTCCTACCTTGGGGAGGCCATGGGACATTAAGAAGGTTTCCACTTACACCTTCCACCTTTTCATGATGAGAACCATTTGATTATGCATCTTTGGGAGGAGACATTGGAGGGCAGATTTGTTGCAGGTTATCTTGAGCAGTGGTGGGGACTATTGATGAGGAGGCCACAAGAGGAGGAGGGGAGGAATTTTGCTCTCCCTATACAGTTGCTTGAGGACAAGCAACATTTTGGAGGGGAGGACTGTAATGTTCCCAAATTTTAGCCTTAAGCTAAAAGGAACATTATAGTTAGCATTATCTTTTGGTAGATGAATAAAATGGGTAGGGAGGCCCATTAACCTCTTTAGAAAGGAAAATAACATTCCTCATGTGAAAAGGGGAAGAATGAGAAATTGGATTGAGCACCTACAGGAGTGAACAGGATTGGATCATGTTGATTCAGTCATATTTGACCAAGTCCACATGCATTGCCTAGATACATTGTATCTCCATGATGGATTGCGCAGTTTTAATGGAGGACAAATTGCATGGGCTAGGTGGAACATATGGATGGGAGCCATTGTAGAGAGGATCACTTTCTATATATGGAGAGGAGGGTAGCCATTGTTATTCATGCTTTGATTATTATTTTCTTGGGTCTGTTTAGACTTTGCTTCCTCTTGTTGTTTAGCAGGGTTGTAGTGCTGTTTAGCACAAGGGTGTTCCCAGTCGGGAATCCCTACCTCATCCTCAGGGAAGGAGAGGTTCTTTGGGCTACATTTCCTCATTCCGGCAATTTTTTCAAGCTACCTCCTTCAACTACAATGCAATTTCTATTTAGAGCTGGTTTGTGTTGCAGGGTGTGGCAAAGGAGGATCTCTTGAGTCATTTCCAGGCTTGTTTTTCAATCCAGAGCTTGTCTATCCATTGGAGGATAAGAAAGAAGGACTCCTAGGCATATTTTCATATATTTGGCATCAGGCCAACCATCTACCATCCCTCACAGTGCAGTTTGAGTCCAAATATGCGTTATTTTCAAAGGCAGTTGTTGGGAGGGTTCATTGAGCTCATCGGGAGGGTCTATTTCTAAGTAGAGGGATCATAACTCTAATTAGAAATACCATTGGGAGGAGGAAATAAGTATTTAAAATATTTCATAGCCTCATTTTATATCAAATCCAGTTTGCAGTGGCACCTTAACCCCAGGGTTATTTGTCACATTGTATTTTTTCCAGCATTTCTAGCAATCCTTTCGGGGTTGGCTAGAAATCTTGTATTGGAGCCTGTGCATCTATAGAAGTAGCTACACTAATATAGACTATGCATTCACTGCTCTCTGGCATTCTATATAGTTGCAACATTGCATGTATCTATTGTTTTTATCATTGGAGACTTGTTCTTATGGCTTGAGTGGAATGTCCTTCATGATATTTTGTACTGTGTTGCTGATTCATTAATAAGATGATGGCTGAATATTGTTCTCTCTCATGACATGATCATATTTGTTGTGTTTACAATATTGTGTTCATGTATTTCTGTAGCTCCAACTTTGGAATATCTTAAGATATTCTCATTGTTGTAGATTTTCCCTATTTTGGGAGATTACAAATGATGCCCAAAATTGAAATGAACAAAGTGATATTACTAAAGTTACAATGAACCAAAGATGAACATCTATTATTACAAATTTGTATTTATGAAAAAAATATAACTATTTAACCTACATGATGATCAAATTTGAAATTCACACATGGGTACTCAAAAAAATAATCTTCTTACACAAAAAAATTTCCATTTTAAGTTTACAAATGTGTAATTTATTTTCATTAATTTTTCATAACTCGTTAGAATTAAAATTACCACATATCTAATTCAATTTCTAATTTTGAGAATTTTTATATTTGTTATTTTAAGGAAATTATCGAATTTCCAATATTGAGTTCATGTTATATTTGATATCCTATAAGGCAATTATTAAATATTTGACAAAATATTTAAATGTTAGCATTGAAAAAAACATGACCTTAGAAAATATGTCCTTCAGAGATTATCATGTTGCAAAGGCATACATGGGCTAACTACTTTGAAATTTATAGAAATAAGGAATTGTATGAGACCAAAATCTTAAAATCATCTTCAGTTAATGTGTAAACTTAAATGAATATCATATTCACTGCAGCCAATTTTCAAGTCGTGCCTACTCTGCACTACAATAATAATGATAAACAAAGCTAAAAACTAAATAAAATTGAGAAGCAAACATATGTCTCATTTCATGCCAATTAATCCATCTTGTAATTTTCCTTCATGAAAGATAATGTTTATGACCCAAATTTCATCTTTCAACCTTAGAAAAAAGGATTGTTTCCAAATCAACAAACATACATCCTGGTGGTGGACCAACACTCGATGTCTCTTCCCCTCTTAGTCCTAAACTATACCTATCGTACATAAAAACGAAGACTAAAAACTATCCTATGTAAAAGTACCTAAAGGCAATAGAAAACCTTAGCAAAGAAGTTCAAACCTAATGGTGCAAAAAATAAGGAGACACATAGAATCATTTAATTTGGATGCAGAAAAAAGACAGAAGTACAATTGGGCTACAAAGAAAGTGAAGAAATTGACACTCATTGTGTGCACTTGTGTGTTGTTTTTATTTTCATTTTATGATTAAAAATATGATGGGGTTTCAACTTCAAAATATAACTACCTTATAGATGGTGGATAAAAATATAACATCACAGTGGGAAAAAGGATATTTAGTATATATACCCCTCTTAAAAAGGACAAATTTAAAATAAACTGCATACAAATATCAAACAATGAACCACATGGAGATATATAAAATTTAATCTCTGGTTCTTTCACATTCCTTAAAATTCTACAACTTCAAATGTGGTGGAATCAGTTTTAACAGTCTACCTTAACAATAATTAAGTTAGAGTGGAAGTCTAGGTAGCTGATATGAAAAGCTTATTTGTCAATTTTTTTCTCTCATATTGTTAGCCCAGTACATCAACTATCCAATCAAGGTTTCATACCTAGTCTCCAAAGGCATAGGGAGCTTCAGCATCTCAAACCCTCATTCTCTTCCAAATCAATGTTCTACCTACCCATTCTCTTCCAAATAGGGAAGGTGCATCTCATCACTTATCAATCATAAGCACTCAACTGATATACTCAGTTACAAATTCATATGGAAACAAATGATTCTTTGGTCTAGGCACTCAATGAATGACACCACTATATTATCAATAAGGATACTATCCTTCACACTTATTACCATCCTCTTATTTTTCTTAATTATCAAAAAACATAGAAAAAACAATTCCATCTCAAATGTCAATCTTACATACAATGTATCCACTAGGTAGCCTTACACATTCTTAATATGTGTGGTGTACGGTGTAAAGAATGGATGCATATTTATGCCTCTAATTAATTTTCAATACTTCCCTTGATGCCATGTATAACCCCACCACCATCAATCAAACCATTTCTTATATTATAATTAATTTCTTTGGGAAGGTTGGATATGCAAGCTCAACCAACTCTATGTTCTTCACAACCCTACTTGCCTCCTACTCTTTAAACATTGAAAATATTCATATGATGTTCATTTCTACACCTTTGACACCCTAAAAAATCGGAAATGCAAATTTTATTGGCCTTCTATGTGAAATAATGTGAAATATTTCATTCACCATTTTGTTTTTTTTAGCCTATCCAAAGTAACAAACCATAAACTAAGCATCGGCCAACAACTGAGTAAGGTTAGGCCACCTACCTACAACTGAAGGATCTCAATTCCAACGGTCATTTTTTCCATTACCATTGTCACAAGATTTGTGGCCTTTTCCTCCTCGCCACATTCACCACATATAGACTTGCAATGAATCAAATTGGAGGGAAATCACCCTATTCAAAGAGAAACCCTAATTTTCTATCGCCAATTGAAACCAAATTGTAGCTCAGTTTGACGAACTGTCAGCACCATTAGAAAGCTCTCACCAAGCTCTAAAATGGGTATCCTATTTTTTTGGCGATTTGATAATTCAACTTCAAGCCATTTTTCCAAGAAGTGTCACTTTGCCACCTCTCAAAACAAAATTTCTTCACTTACCTTACTTGTACTTTGGGAACCACTTTTCCTTCATACTTTTCAACCTCTTCCACACTAGTCACCTGCCCCTCGGACTCAGGTTTATGGGAAGCGAAGTTTGACTAATCCTCCTAATTCCAAGAAAAAGAGGAAAGACAACCAAAACCAACCGCACAAGGTAATTAAGGGTGCCAAGGTAACCAACCAAATGCACCCCAAGGGAACCCGCCAAACACTAACAACTAGAAACATGGCAATCATCCCAAGCAGAATAAGCCTCTTCGTATGAACAAACCCATATGAGCCTAGCCATAATAGTTTCTATATTATGTACAATATCCATCAACCAAAAAATTAATTGCATCCAAAAAAATGAAATATGTAGTAAAATCGATTTTATCAGAGTCATACACCCACCAATACATAGCCATATGTAGGTCCACACTCCTATATTATTTTTGAATCTTTCTAGTAGCTAAGTCCAATCCTTTTTTCCATAATTGTTTGGTTTTAATATGAATCCGAGGCAAGTGAAATCCTCATCAGAATGAGACGTTGAGATCTCAAAAATATTGGATATATCCTTGTAAATCCTATCCTTAGGATCTTATGTAATAAATATTGACTTTTATTTACTCATGGGTAATCTTGATGCTTCTCCAAAAGAATTGATAATCTTGTGAATGAGATACCATTCCTGAATATCAGATTTCCATGAATAGAAAATCATCCACACACATCAAATGCAATATGGTTGTGTGCCTATTAACTCTAGCCCCCGAGATTAGACCCCTGTCCTGAGAATCCCCCACCTTGTGACTCAAGCAATCGATAACCAAGATAAAGAGGAGGGGAGATAAGGCACAACCTTGTCGTAACCCACTGAATTATCTTAAAAAAATTTAAGGGATGTTATTGATAATTACTGCAAAATTTGTTGTGATTATACACGATATCATCCATCTTATGTTCTAATGTTCAATTCCACCCTTATATAAAATCAACCTCAGGAACTTCCAATCTGCAGAATCATATGCCTTCACCAAATCGGCTTTCAACACACTTTCCTTCATCTTCCTCATCTTAGTAGAGTGTAAACATTCTTAAGAAATATCAATGGAATCCTATATGTTTCAACCTTCCAAAAACCAATATTGTTCACGAGACAAGACCATATTCAACCATGAAGCTATGAGTTTCGATATCATCTTATATAAAAAGTTACACAAAGATCCTCCCTTTTAGAAATAAAGGGGATTAGGATCCTCCCTTTTAGTTATGAGAGCTATAAAAGGGACATTTAAATCCATAGACATATGAACGAGTATTCTACTCTATTGAGCTATAGCTAGTAGGTATAAGATCATCAACTCCATAAAATGAATGAATAACTTCACCCCCTATCTATCGGGGCGAGGACACTTGTTCCTAACACATTCTTTTATAATATTATCTATTTTTTTCCTCATAACTAGCCTTCCCAACAGGGCATTATCTGCTTCAACAAACATTCTAAGAAATTATGAAATGTAATTCATCTATGAACTGAAGTTGTAAGGATGTTCAACATAAAAATTTCTGAAGTGACGACTTGTTGCCTCTTAGATGGATTTGTTGAGCTTTCTTTTATTTATGAATTAATGGATTTTTTTTGTATTTTTTCCCCCAACAACAACCCAAATAACCCTAATTTTAGGTGCCACTCAAACTCTTGAGACATCAAAATTTTGGACTTTTCTCCCTCTAGAGCTAGGATTCTCAATCTATACAAATTAGAGAGAAACATGGGGTCACTAGGATCATTGTAATCCCTCATAGATTCTTCGATCTTGAGAAGTGATTTAAATTCGACATCATTTTTTATTTTTGGCCCAAGAACAAACTTCCTTTTTCAATGCCGACATTTTTTCATCTATAAATTCCATTTTACTAACATGATCGAGATAGATAGGCTACAACTAAAATTCCCTTATCAAAGCTTCAATTTTTTTTTTCTTCATCCATTTTGAATTAAATTTAAATGGATAGGATATTTTTTTTCCACCATCCTTCCAAGACAACATAATCAATTGGAGGTTCGTGATTAAAGAGGGAATAATCGAAGAAGAAATCCCCTCTAGACCATCATTTAAAGTTTCATTGATAGTGAAATAGTCCAATCACTTAGAAATCCCCTCCACCCCATTAAAAACAATCATACAATCATTAAAAATGTTTAAATTTCATGTTGATTAAAACCACCCCTCTTTAAACATTCAAATCACACAACCTTAATGGTTAAATATTGGAAGAACTTAGTTTATATGCATTTTAATTGGTCGATTTACACCATTAGAAATTAGAGGAATTGTGAAGTCATAATGGACCAATCCCATGAGTTTCTAAAACTTGGGAACTTAGGTACAGTGTCTAGAAGTTTTCCCAAAATTTACAAGAAAAGGCTGATTGGGACTGTCAATATTATCTAATAAAAAATCAAAAATTAAAAAAACAAATATTTTAAAATATTCCTATATTACTTTTACTAAGTGTTAAAGTATTATCACTAGAGATATATATTAAATCAAGATATAGGAATAAATGTAGGGGAGGAACCCTAATTTTCTATCGCCAATTGAAACCAAACCGTAGCTCAGTTTGACGAACTGTCAACACCATTAGAAAGCTCTCACCAAGCTCTAAAATGGGTATCCTATTTTTTTGGCGATTTGATAATTCAAATTCAAGCCATTTTTCCAAGAAGTGTCACTTCGCCACCTCTCAAAATAAAATTTCTTCACTTACCTTACCTGTACTTTGGGAACCACTTTTCCTTCATACTTTTCAACCTCTTCCACACTAGTCACCTGCCCCTCAAAGTCAGGTTTATGGGAAGCAAAGTTCGACTAATCCTCCTAATTCCAAGAAAAAGAGAAAAGACAACCAAAACCAACTGCACAAGGTAATTAAGGGTGCCAAGGTAACCAACCAAATGCACCCCAAGGGAACCCGCCAAACACTAACAACTAGAAACAAGGCAATCAGCCCAAGAAAAATAAGCCTCTTCGTATGAACAAACCCATATGAGCCTAGCCATAATAGTTTCTATATTATGTACAATATCCATCAACAAAAAAATTAATTGCATCCAAAAAAATGAAATATGTAGTAAAATTGATTTTATCAGAGTCATCCACCCACCAATACATAGCCATATGTAGGTCCACACTCCTATATTATTTTTTATTCTTTCTAGCAGCGAAGTCCAATCCTTTTTTCCATAATTGTTTGGTTTTAATATGAATACGAGGCAAGTGAAATCCTCATCTGAATGAGACACTGAGATCTCAAAAATATTGGATATATCCTTGTAAATCCTATCCTTAGGATCTTATGTAATAAATATTGACTTTTATTTACTCATGGGTAATCTTGATGCTTCTCCAAAAGAATTGATAATCTTGTGAATGAGATACCATTCCTAAATATCAGATTTCCATGAATAGAAAATCATCCATAAACATCAAATGCAATATGGTTGTGTGCCTATTAACTCTAGCCCCCGAGATTAGACCCCTGTCCTGAGAATCCCCCACCTTGTGACTCAAGCAATCGATAACCAAGATAAAGAGGAGGGGAGATAAGGCACAACCTTGTCGTAACCCACTGAATTATCTTAAAAGAGATAAGGGATGTTATTGGTAATTCTTGCAAAATTTGTTGTGATTCTACACGATATCATCCATCTTATCATTTCTAATGTTCAATTCCACCATTATATAAAATCAACCTCGAACTCCAATTCTATGATCATATGCCTTCACCAAATCGGCTTTCAACTTTTCCTTCATCTTCCTCATCTTAGTAGAGTGTAAACATTCTTAAGAAATAATGAGCCCTATGTCTTCTTGACAACCTTCCAAAAACCAATATTGTTCACGAGACAAGACCATATTCAACCATGAAGCTATGAGTTTCGATATCATCTTATATACAAAGTTACACAAAGATCCTCCCTTTTAGAAATAAAGGGGATTATGATCCTCCCTTTTAGATATGAGAGCTATAAAAGGGACATTTAAATCCATAGACATATGAACGAGTATCCTACTCTATTGAGCTATAGCTAGTAGGTATAAGATCATCAACTCCATAAAATGAATGAATAACTTCACCCCCTATCTATCGAGGCAAGGACACTTGTTCCTAGCACATTCTTTTATAATATTATCTATTTTTTTCCTCATAACTAGCCTTCCCAACAAGGCATTATCTGCTTCAACAAACATTATAAGAAATTATGAAATGTAATTCATCTATGAAATGAAGTTGTAAGGATGTTGAACATAAAAATTTCTGAAGTGACGACCTGTTGCCTCTTAGATGGATTTGTTGAGCTTTCTTTTATTTATGAATTAATGGATTTTTTTTGTATTTTTGCCCCCAACAACAACCCAAATAACCCTAATTTTAGGCGCCACTCGAATTCTTGAGACATCAAAATTTTGGACGTTTCTCCCTCTAGAGCTAGGATTCTCAATCTATATAAATTAAAGAGAAACATGGGGTCACTAGGATCATTGTAATCCCCCATATAAATTAGAGGAATTGTGAAGTCATAATGGACCAATCCCATGAGTTTCTAAAACTTGGGAACTTAGGTACAATGTCTAGAAGTTTCCCAAAATTTACAAGAGAAGGCTGATTGGGACTGTCAATATTATCTAATAAAAAATTAAAAATTAAAAAAACAAATATTTTAAAATAGTCCTATATTACTTTTACTAAGTGTTAAAGTATTATCACTAGAGATATATATTAAATCAAAATATAGGAATAAATGTTGATATATAAATAGTTATATTAGTGGATAATGTTTTACTATATTAATGATGCTATATATATCATACAACAGATTCTCTAAAGTGGATAATGTTTTACTTACCATATACATCCTTCTCTCTTACACACTATGAAAGTGAGCTAATTACTATTTTTTTTATTATTCTACAAAAGAAAAATAACTAAGGTCAACTTTATTCTTTCTATACTAGCCAATGGTTCCACTTAAACTACTCCAAAACTTATTGAATCTAGTGATTATACAGACTTCAACTTCATCCATCAGACAAGTAGTGTGAAAGTGAGCTAATTACTATTTTTTTTATAGTGTCCATGTGTAACCACGAGGATTTTAATTTTTCTCAATAGGTGGGGGAATCATTAAATTATATGTTCATCAATGTTTTATTTAATTAAATGTGTTTTGTTTTATTGGATTTTAAGAATGTAGAGATACTGCTAATAAGAATGGTTATAAAGATTATGTTCAAGTGCAAAACCTTTACTGTTTTAAATTCAATATCTATAACAAATATAAAACAACTAATGCACACTGCTCCATCGTTTACTTCTTTTGTAACAAAATTCGTGGTGTGCACTTGTGATAAAAACACATTTTGCTATTGGAAGTCTCCAAATACTTCAAATAAGTATTTGGAGAGAATATATTCATATAACAGCTATAGGTGGCACACCACAACAGTTTTGGATAGGATGAAAAGCTGAATTGATTTTTCTGTGAGTATAATACGGACTAAACAAAACGATACTCAAGGGAGTTATAAAAGGGAGCCTCCAGCCTACATGCAGTGGTTCTAATTATTGAGGGGTGCATTCCCGACTTCGGAGAGATTGTTTTCAAAAGCCTGAATTAGGTTTTCAAAATAGTGGCGGGTGGATTGTGTGAGCTGTTCAAGTCTTACACAGAATTGATCTAAATCGTTGAAAGCCCTTTTACCAGTGTCAGTATGACCGTCAGCTTGAAGGGCACTATCAATATGGTCTTGCAATTCACGTTCAGCACAATGATGAAGACGTTCTAAACTGCTTTCAGCTTCACCTTGCAGGAATTCGAAAAGATTTTGCTTTTTTTGAAGAATATGATCAGCGCTGGAAGCTGGCGTCAAATAATAACCGTATGCATATGTCCATTTAAGCATGTGCCTGCATTCTGCTATCTGTGACCATGCATCTATCACACATTTGAAGTCTGCTACGCCAGATCTACTCATTCTCGTGTTTATACACTCATTCAATCTTTTAACCTCTACCTCTCGCACACGCTGCAGATCGGATAAAGCCTTTTCCTCTGACTTTTCGTTTGCCTTCCATCTTTTCAGATAAAACACCAATCTATGTGAAGATGCTTTATCAATCGTTTTCCTAGAATGGGAATCGGAATCGGAATTGGATTCATTCCCATTACCCTCACGCCTATATTGGTTGCAATTAGATCCATGTTTACACCATTCGCCAAGGCATAACCAACAGAATTGAAACTCACACGGCGGCCTACATGTCATGTGCATACACCCTTGATTTTTCTCTATTGGTCGTTTACACCTTGGACAGGGCTTGGAATTAGAAAATATCCAGTACGCGCTGAGTGAATCACTATCATTAATTTGATCAACCCATTTTTTCACTGTGTCGCAGTCTATGGGACGATGAGACTCCTCTAGACAATTCCAGCAAAATTTATGGGAGCAATTGCAGACAACCTCCCTAGGTACATTAGAAACAGAATCAACCTCTACACAGTACACACAGTTGGGTGCTGGACACCATTTAACCCTACTGTTTTGTTCAACATATGACCTCACAAGATATGATGTATATTTGCTCTTATCTTCATCACATAACCCCAAAGAAAAAACCATGTCTTCACTCACAATGGCACGACATGGTGGATCTGCATGTGGACAACGTAAGCTGAGGCATCCTGAACCATCATTATTTATTGCTGTGGAAATAAATGTTCGCCAACAATCTTGGCAAAATAAATGGTCGCAGTACTTGAGTGCTTTCATGTCTCTGATGTTGTGATGATCATAACATATGGGACATTTAATTAACTGCTCCCTTTGTTTTTTTTCGGTCCCATTTAATAAGCCCACAGCATTTCTCACTTTCTCCTCGTCTGCAAACCATTGAACGTTTGCATTAATATAATTCCAGTCGAAGTTACGCAAAATAATAGCTGCCTCGGCTTCAGAGACGAGAAGCACACTGGAAACGCTTTGTATAGCATTGTGCTGACGCTCACGAATGTCATTCAGACTTAAAACCCTGTAATTCTTGGGCCTCTTATTATCATCATGACTGACTTCTTTTTTCACCATGCGATAATATCTCGCTTCTTCGTTATCGCTTTCATTGCTGAATTCACTTTCATCGCTTTCGCTGTCATATATCTCATTATCGTTCTCGGACATTTCATCGTAAAACGCCATATTGCTGGAAATGGAAATCGAGTAGATCACGGTCTGACTCTGGTCTTCTTTTGTTTCCCGGCCTCGTGGAATCCACAAAAACAAAACGCTCTGAACGTTCTGAATTCAAGTTAAACCGCAAGGATGTGAAGAAACTCCGTCAGCTTCACCTTTTTGTACTAAATCAATCTTCTCTTAGCTGATATTTATAGTCGTGTCTCTTGGGCATATACCAAAAAACATTAAAGAGCCGACCATGGTCATTATCTGCTTGCCTGTAAATGTAATTTACATTAATGCTTGCGACCTAAGTAAAGGGTTTTCCCCATCTTATATTTCATGATTACTTGTGCTATATTAGTTTCACACAACGCCATTGTCATTATTTTCAATTCAATTCCATAACGAATTTTTTTGGGTGCTCATGTTACTTTGCTGCATGTGATAGAATTTCTCATTTTCTTTATGTAGTTTTGGTCACTTTAATGCTGCATTATGCAATAGAATTTCTCATTTTGTTTATGTAGTTTCGATTCTGATTTCTCTAAGTGTGTGTTTATTTTCATAGATCAACTTTTTCTACTATGAAGTTAATTGCTTTTAAATTTAAAAAAAAATATATCTTAAGGTTAATCTCTTTAATAATTTAAAAATGTGTATTAAACTAGGTGGGAGATGAGATGGTTAAGTAATTAATGTGATTTATTAATTTTATCAATACCTATTAATTTTATTTTCATTAATTTTTCAGAACTCATTAGAATTAAAATTACCACATAGCTAATTCAATTTCCAATATTGGAGAACTTTTATATTTAATATTTTAAAGAAATTATCAAATTTCCAATATTGACAATATTATATTTGATATCCTATTTGACAAAACATTTTAATGTTAGCATTGAAAAAAACATGACCTTATAAAATATGTCCTTAGGAGATTATGGGGATTATTTAACATTAATATTCAATTAAGGAGGTGGTCTTGATTAAATAATAACTTTATATGATATATTGTTTCTCACATTATGAGAACTTAAGTATGAAGTAACAACAAGACAAGGTATGTAGTGGTTAGCATTTTTCATTAGTAATATGCTTAAATAAAATAGGATAGATTTGAAAAACCTAAATAAAAATGTTTAAGAGCTTCCTATACTTGTTTATTAATTAAAAAAGGTTCTATATACTTTAGAATAAAATTTATCTGTTTAGTTTCTATAGTGACACCATGACACTATTTTATGGTGTTAGCCATGTTGTGTAGTGTACTTGATGATCGATGTCATTTTTCTTGTTTTTCCTATGGTATTTTGTACATTAAGCAACTCAAACTTTTGTTTAGCTTACTAGTATCAGCTCATAAAATATTTTGAGGGGAGATGATTGATGTTCTATCTTTCTATATCTATCATATAAAATAGATGCATGCCAGTGCAGGGATGCTAAGGAATAACAAGTTGATCCAATGCTACCTACCCTAGCCATAGAGGGAGCTTGGTAAGATGATAAAGGAGGTAGGTTATGGAAGGACTTGGAAATGCAACTAAATGAGAGGACTTAGGACTTGTTAATGTGACCAAAGAGACTTGGTGTAAATGGGTAGTTGTGTAAGCAAGTGAAGAGAGAAGATAATTATGGGTTGTGCCTAAAGGGAGGAAGCATAAATTTCATTATTTTTCACTTAATGTTATATGTTATAAGGAGGATTAAGTTCCTACTACCACTTCAATTATTATGGAATGGAGAAAATATTATTAACAAGACCTAGAAAATGCATGCTCAGTAAAAGTTAAATCTTTCTTATATATATATATATATATATATATATATATATATATATATATATATATATATATATATATATTGTGTACAACAATTCACACTTCAAATAGAGATTGTGCAAAAAAAAGACATTAAGAGGCTCTACATATCATAGTATCTTCCATCTTATCACAGTCACAAAAGAATTATTTGAAAAAATGTTGGCAACACCATGCCATGCACAACACTGTTATGGCTACCCTCTGACCTAACATATAATTGCATAAAACAATTTTCGAATGATAGCCATGGTCAGGAAATAAAATGTTTTTATCCCAAAGCATAAATTCAAGATATGGATTTTAAATAAAAAGTGTATAATTAATGGATAAGAAAGGCTAGAAAGTAATAAATTTATAATTCAAATATGAACATAAACTGACACATTTCCATACTCTCATTATCTTCACTTTCTCAACAACTAGAGATTGTTGAGATCCATCACATTTTATTTTATTTGTAACTTATTTCACTTCTCCATGTGCACCATGAATGGAAGTTGATTCTTAAATCTTTACCATCCATTAATTCCATTAAAATTAGTGTTTTATGTAATGCATTAATAGTGGTAGTTCTACAAAATGGATGTAGTTTTCTCTTACATGTGATAAAGCATCCCACCCTCTAGCCCATAGGTAAGAGTAAGATATTCCATAGGGCGCAAGGTTGTACAATAATAAGGCTTGAAGATATAAGCACAACATGTCATTTGTGGAATTGAACTTGGGTGGAGAGGATAACAATAGTTCCTTCCCATAGCCCGATATAAACCTAATTGGCATTCAAAGTGATTGTAGTTATTTATTGTTTCTCATTTCTTATATAATTGATTATTAATAGGGATATTGAAAATAACATTGTGAAAATTCTTCAGTATAAAATTATTCACATAGTAATGGTAATATTATATTTGCATTAGTGTTGCATTAGTGTTTATTATTCTCACATGATAATAATTATTGACTCTTTTCCAAATAAATAGAGTTGTACCAAACTATTTGTTATTGAATTCACCAAAAATTGACATAAAGTAATAAAGTAGAAGAGACGTTAAATTATTTAGTGTTGTAATCATTTACTATGGGGATTAATATAGAAGCATATAAGAAACCAAAGAACCTGTAGCTTCCAAGAGTGAATGCAAAATGAACTATTAGGGATATTTTTGAACAAACTCAAATTGAAAGAGATCTCACTATATGAGCTCTTGGTTGTAGAATGAGGACATAATATTGGCATTAATATTCCATCCAAGTGAATTTATAAATTATTTAAAAAATAAGAGGGTCTAGCATAATGGTGTTAAGCTTATGTCCTGCCTAAATGTATACATCATTGTTTATTGATAGAAAAAATTAAAATGAGTGTGTCCCTGCATTTATGTGATTGAAGGTGTGTTCTACAGTACACATGGATTGTTGCATGATTAAAATTTTAAACCTCAGTCCCCATACTCTAATGCATTTTCTAAGTTTACTTTCATATCGTAAAGATAACGCTGATGGCAGAGGGAACCTAAGGAATGATGATGGAAAAGGAATTTTAAAGGTGAGTCTTCTTAAATTAATTTGATTGAATGGAATGAAAATACCCAAGTTTATCTTATCTTTCATGTTTACTCACACGAAATTTTCTAATTTCTTAGATTTTAATGTTTTCTGAGGCACTTCTACTAATATTTTCGATAATTTTTTTATGGTTTTTTTGAGATTTTTCTATGTGCTTATTTTTTCTATTTCTCCTATTTAAAAGGTTTAATTCCTTACTTTTCTCCCTCTCAAGTTATAAAACTATTTAAGTGTGGCTCTAATACTCCACACAATGATAATACTATTGAAAAACTCTTGGAGAGATTACAGCATTGAGAGAAAATGTCGATAATAAATTTGTTTAAGATCAAGTCAGTAATCAATCTGTCTATACCTATATATGCTCCAAGTAACTTCGTGTCACTATTTTTTTTTTCCATTTAATGTGCCCCATATATATATATATATATATATATATATATCAAACAAAGATGAAGAAATTCATAGGGAACGCTGCAAGAAATTACCTCTTTTTAGAGATATATGCAATCTCTATTCATTCCTGACACTTGTCAGACTAATGAATGAAGAGGAATTCCATATAATCATCTAGAGTCAGTAGTTTTCGCAGTAGATTAAGTGGAATCAATAGCCAGTATAGAAATAAGAAATCCAGCCTCAGTTATTTATTATGCTAGAAAGTTTCGAGTTTTAAATATTCTTGTAAATGTTAAGGCATTAGGGTAGGTAAAGAGTTTTAAATATCCTTGTAAATGTTGAGGCATTAGGGTAGGTAAAATATGCAAAGGAAGCATACAAATTGGGAGCTGATATTGATGTGAGGAGGAAGAAGAGAAGAT
Source organism: Pinus albicaulis (assembly GCA_034641835.2). Lineage (NCBI taxonomy): Eukaryota > Viridiplantae > Streptophyta > Pinopsida > Pinales > Pinaceae > Pinus > Pinus albicaulis. Next base: position 181,847,132 of record CM076573.1, on the reverse strand, counting down.
ACCCTCTTAAATAAAAGAAACTTTCAAACCTTTTGAATTGAGTGGTAGCTTCAAAGTCTTTCCACATCAAGAACAAGTTCCAGTTGTAGCCCTCACTCACTTCAGAATAAGAAAAGATCATGTAGCTCTACTCCTGCATGCCTGGCACAACGTTCTCACCCTTCAAATCCAAGAGTGCAGATCTATCCAAAGCTCAAAGTCTTTATCCTAGCTCGACTTCAGACAAATTTCACTTAGCACCTAACTTCACCAATGCTACTCACATCCTCTGCCTTGAGCACTCTACGGCCATGCTTATTCCAGGCTCAACACACAACAAGTTCATTCTTATGACTCAGCTTCCTCTAAGCGCAAAGCACACACCATGTTAGTGTCCCGTAATTTGGCAGATCGGTAAACCAAATGACAGGGTAACATCAGACCAATATTTGGATTCCTAGGACCTAGCCTTCCTGGACTCAGAGAGGGATCTCTCTATTATGCGAAGGATGTGAACTTGTTTGCTTTGTATGTGTGATTTTAGGCTAGCTGTTAAGTATATTTTGGTTTTTTTTTGGGTTTTTGAGGTAAACTGATCAAAAAGGACAAATAGAAAGAGAGTTCATCAAATCAACAAGGCTATGGGGTCAGATAAAGTTAGGACTGTCTAAATGGTGGATAAGGTATTACTACAGGGCCGATTTAGTCAAGGTAAATGGATTCTTTTGGGTGAAAATGAAGTGAAATGAACATTAAGTTTGTGAAAGACAAAGAGATCTTAAACATATATAGTTTTAAAGCAGATATTCATGAGGTAGGGAAAACCATAAATCTCTATGAATAAAACTCAAAATGATACATATGAAAGATAAACAATTTGGTGATACATAGAAGCATAAGAACCTTTAACTCTAGAAAATCACCTTCAGCTATTGGGAAAACAAATAAGATGAAAAAAAACTCAGTCTATGAAGAGGGAACTCCTAAACAACATATATTGAGCTATCGGGAACTCTGAAATAATTTTGCAAGCATGGACAAAGGGCAAGATCAAACGAGACCTCTTTGACTTAACTAAAACAACTAATATTTCATAGAAAGATTTCAGAAATGGATTTTTGAGAAGCTATAAGTAAGCAAGGCATACCTTAAATCATACAAGATAGCAAACACATACTGACCATAAATGAAACAAATAACAATTTATTGATGGACCTAAAGGGCAGTTAAGAATCCTTTAGAAATGATCAAGAAGAGGAAAACATCAAAGCTGTAACATGCAGGATGTTTGAGGTGCTTCCATGAGCATGTCTCAACATATAGTTTTCTGATCTACAGAAAATGAGAAGTATGGAACATTAATGAAAACAAGGAAACATAAAAAAATTAGAGAAACATCACCATTCACCAAGCCATCAAATCTTGCACACAATGCTCCTCCACCATCAAGCCAAGCAAGACATCATCCACTTCATAAAACAAGTATTTCTTCCAAGCTCATAATGCTATGTATTGCTCCCAATATATCAAGTTCTGCCTCCTTGTTACAATGAATCCTCTTGGTTATATAAGAAAAAGAGGAGGAAACCCACCTAGAGCAACTAAAAGGCCATTGGCCAAAAACAAATATCTAAAACTGTCCTTGAGGCTTAACAAAGGCCAAGGCACAAAATATCCTTCAAAAATATCTTTTCAGACCAAAATAGCAAAAAATAATCACTTTCAAGGCCTGACACATAAGATAAAATTTCTTAATGCACATTTGGCCCAGTCATCCCTTAGAAAACTGCTTTTCAGCAAAATCTACAGGCTCGTAGTGCCAGAAAAAGCTCTGTTTTGCAGTGAAGTTTTGGTTGACCTCCCGATGTCGAAATGAGTCCCATGATGGCTCATTGGAAAGATACGGATGTCTAATTTCCAAAAATACTTGATTTTTTCCAATATGATGCCTGAAAGTTAGTAAAAAAGTAGAAACAGTGAAAAAACCCAGGAGTGTAACACCTGCTGATATTAGGGACAGAAAGGTAAAAAATGGTTGTTTTTGGCCTTTTTGAGGGATCAAACAGCTTCATTTGATCTAAACATTTTTGAGCATGTTTTTTTGATGTCAAGGAATCCAAAAATATATTTTTCTTCAACTGAGGGGGCTTCGAGAAAAATTTAAGGTACCCATGATTTTATGCTTTTAGGCCTAAAATTCACAAAAACCAAGAATGTGTCCAAAAATGCCCAAATTTGGTGAGTAAACCCCTTAAGGGTTTCTAGAAACATGTAATGAAGCTTGAGCAAGAATTCCAAGTCAGGATAGGTCTTTTCCATGTTTTTCCGCCGGGCACCTCCTTTGGGCAGCTTTGAGTTTCCTTCGGGCAAACTGATTCAACTTCTTGTAGTGCTTGGTCATTATTATTTGTAGGCCCAAATCCTTGTTAGCGTTCTCCAATTTTGTTTCTAAATGTTGATTTTCCCTCTCAAGCCAAGACTCTCTATCATTCTCAATTTCTTTGGCAAGGAGCTCCGTAAGAGGGTACTGCTATTCATGAGCTGATTCTTCTTCTTTCTGCTTTTGCAATGCTTTTCTAAGACCCATGGTCCTAGGTCTCTTTCTTGGTAGACCTTCTTCTTCATCATCTTCTGCATACTCACCCATGTATTCTTCTAGCCTCACTTGTGACTTTTGAGCTTCCCTTCTATATTTGAGCGCCCGAGCCTCAAAGATTGCCATATGTCCACTCATTTGATTATTTTACAATTGCAAATAGTGGATGATGTCTTTTGACCTTTCTAGGCCATTTTCCAAATCTCTAATATGAGCCTCCCAGTTTTGCAACAGAGATCTAAGAATACTAGCCTCATCATCCTCAGCATCACTGTCTATTTGTATTATGTCAAATTCCCTTTCATGCTCATGGCTGCTCTCTTGCTGTTCAACCTTCTCTTTGCCCTTGCTTTTAATGATTTTCTTTCCTCTAGTTTTCTTGGGCAATTCTACTTCTCTCTTCTTTGGAAATTTTCCTCTACTCCTTAGTGCCCTAGTGACATTGCTAGTCATTGTTTGAGTGGTTTTCCTCCTTGCTGTTTTGGTTATTTTAGCCTTTGCTACTTTTGATGAAGGAAGCATGGCCCCTTGCCTTCGAGAGGCAGTAAACACATGCTCTTGACCTTGCTTATGATGAGTGAGAGGAAGATTTAATACCCGGGCTTGTTTAGTTTGGTCTCCTGCAGCCTTAGGGTTGTCTTCTTCTCCAAAAACATTCTCTGCTTGCACTTCTTGGTTGCTTTGCTGTGGGGAATTTCCTTGTTCATTAAATTTGATATTTGTAATGAACTCATTATCAGGAGTAAACTCATAAATATTATGCTCCTTTTCTGTTCGGTGGGAGATGTCTAGGTCTACTATTTTTTCCTTTTCAAAACTATCTATGCCTTCATCTATCTTCTTGCTGTCATGACTTTTTTTATTACTTCCCGCTTTGATGTGACTGCATCTATCATTTTCATTGTTTTCAATGTTTTCCTGATGTGGACTGCCTTCATCATGATCACTGTTTTCATTTTCTTGCTATGGGTTGCCTTCTTCTCTAGTATCTTCAATGTCTCTATGTGGGCTGCCTCTTTCTCCATCACTATCTTCATTTTCTTACTGTGGGCTGCCTTCTCCTCTGGTATCTTCATTTTCTCTCTGTGGGTTGCCTCTTTCTTCATCACTGTCTTCATTTCCTCCTTGTGGGCTACCACTTTCATGATCACTGTTTTCACTTTCTCCTTGTGGACTGCCTACCACATCATGCTTTCCTTTCCGTCTACTGCTACTTTCATCACTTTCCTGCTCTTTGTCACCATCCCTTCCCTTTTCTTTGCCACCATCACTTCCTTGTTCTTTGCTTTTAATACATTCTTCTTTCTCACTGCTATCTGTGGAGGATGGTTTTTGTTGGGGAGTAGAGTCATGAGAAGAAGAGGAAACATAAGGTGTGGAGGGCAAGGAATGAGCATGAGGAGGGTCCCAGGATGAAAATGGCCTGACTTGTAGTGGCATAGAAGATGCAGAAGTGAAATCAGGGTGAGAGATGAAAGTTTCCCAAGGGATGCCCTTTTGTTTCAGCTGCTAAAGGATAATGATCTTAATGAGAGAGTGATGGAATAAACTTGCTTTCTGCTGAGCTGGAGGCTTTTTTCTAACAATGGAAGACATCTTGTTTATACTCTTGCACTGGAAAAAGGGTAGGTTTAGCAACTTAGCTTTTGTGAAATGCATAAGGAGTCTGATGTGATAGGCATATACTTGGGAGTATCTACCTTCACAAGTGAAAAACTTCATGATTATTTTCATGAGGGCTGCATAGTCATCCAGCAAGTGTGAGAAAGGGAAAATGGAGATGCATGTATCTTGATGATTTGGCTTGAGAAAAGGCTGATAGTGGCTGAAGTCAAGGTATGATTTTTTGAATCACTCTTCTCCTATGTTAGGGATTTTGGTTGCCTTAGAAACAACTCTAGGAGTGAGTTCAAAATCTAAACCTGCTATGTGAAATTGCTTTCCATCCAACCTCAAGGAAAATAACTCTATTATATGAGGGTGGCTAGTGACCTCTGGTATTCTACTACAAAAATCAAACCAGCCTACCTCTTGAAAACAAGACAAGATTGAGGGAGAGGCAGTGATTTCTTGAACATTGATGGGCTCAAATCTATTGTGTTGGCCTCACTTTTTTACCCTTTTCTTTGGAGGCATTTTGATTTTTCTGTTCTTCTCCAAAATCAACTAGACATCCCTTAAATAAAAACAGGCTTTCTTTTCCTTTAACACCTCTTTCTCCTTTAATTAGGTTTTCAAAATATCCTTTATGTTTTAAGAGCAACTGAGGGGTAAAAATAGTGATAAATACCTTGAAAACTTCTTTGCAGTGATGAACAGTGACCCTTGAGCAAGACTGAAATTTTTTTGGCCCTTTGTAACGAAATGAGTAGGTGTTATTCCCTTGCACACAGGCGCGTAGCGTCTGAACAGAGGCTGCATGAGAAAAATACACTGTGCTAGTTCAAAAAACTGTGTTTTTGAACGATGGCCGGTTGTGGGCACCGGGTGGAGACTAAACGAGGGTTGGGCATTGAAGCACATCGCGCCTTTTGTAAATTCCTTCGCTAAGCTGCTACAGGCGCATAACGCTCTGGTATAGACGTGTCGCGTCCTAGAAAAAGTGCCCGGAGTGTTTGACAGGGAACCAGAGAGACCCTCTCCTCTTGCTAATCGATAATATGAGAGAAAGATATGCCATTTGAGGGCTTATGTGCCTTATGAAATGTTTTTAAAGTACGAAGCCTTCATTTTGAATTTTCAAAAATAGTTTTATTAAACCTTTACCCTTTTTTTTCTCATTTGCCCTATTTCCATGAAACAATTTTTGAGAGATGTGTAACAGTGTTTTAATTAAAAAGTGCTTTGCAAACAGTAACACAAGTTTTTATTTTTTGTGTAAAATAAAACCACCCCTGTTTCAACTCATAAAATGTGCCCTCTACTTCTTATGAAAGAGGCCCTTTTACCAACTATAGGTACCCTCTGCTTATGTATGAAGGAGGTGCCACTTTTCTTTGGTTTTTTAAGGTAGTTCCTATAAACTTTTTCCTCTCTGTTTTTTAGATGAAGTAGGCCATTTAAAGTAGTCTTTGCCCTCTACTTATAAATTGAAGGAGGTCCTTTAAAACAAATTTAGGCCCAGTCTCTGTTTTCCAAATGAAGCTTTAAGTATTCTAAACAAACTGTTTGTGTCATGCCCATTAAGGGAATTTTTAGGTCTAAAATGGGCCTCCTAAGGAAATTATAAAATAAAAGTGGAAATAATAAAATAAGATTTGATTACATCATCAAATTTTAGAGGGGAAAAAGAAAAAACTATTTTTCAACTCGTATTTTCAACTTATCTCCCAAAGTGTTTAGTCAAATTTCGAGTGAGAGTACTCATTGGATGCAAAATTTAACTCCTCATCCAAGGAGTACCCATATTGCATACTTTTGATGGGCCCTACTACATGAAAAATGAGAAATACATGAAAAGTGTGATTGCAATCACGTTTTTCATGTATTTCTCATTTTTTGTGTAGCAAGTTCCATCGAAAGTATGCAACATAGGTACTCCTTGGATGAGGAATTAAATTTTGCATCCAATAAGTATTCCTGCTCAAAATTTGAGTAAAAAATTTGGGAGATAAGTTGAAAATACGAGTTGAAAAAGTAGTTTTATTATTTTATTATTTTTTAATATTTTACCCTTTTACTTAAAAAATGGTGAATTATCCCCCATGGTTGACATCATCATCTTGAATCCTATTGGTTCTTATAAAGTTTATTTTGTTTGTACATTTTTCTTAGGAGGCCCATTTTAGACCTCAAAAGTCCCCTAATGCTTTGCTTATCATCTTTTAATGAGGCTTGTTAGACATAAACTGTTTAGGCCCTCTGCTCATGATTGAAGGAGGCAATGCAAGCACAACTACTTAGGATCTCTACTTATGATTTGAATGAAGCCTCTCTTGAAAAATAAACCTTGTGCCCTATGTCTACTTATCACTGAAGGAAGTAAATTAAATAGAACTGTTATACCCTCTGCTTATCATCATTGAAGGGGGCGCCTCATAAAAACAAGTGACTTCCATCCACTTATCATTTAAGGAGGCATTTCATAAACACAAGTGATTTCCATCTGCTTATCATTGAAGGAGGCAATTCAAATGGTTTATCCTTTATCAATCTGCATAAGACAGGTTCCTTTGTAGAAATTTACTGTGAAGATAGTGAGCAAGTAAGATATTTCAAACTCCAACATCTCTACTTTGTGTCTCTTAGGTTAACTCTCTTTTGTAGTAGCTTTATCTTCTTCTGTGATGACAGTGTCTTCAATGGTTTAGAGTCTAGGATATAGGGATATAAAAAAGGTAGTTGTTCCCTTTTTATGCTCTTTTACTTTGATGCCTAAACTGCTGGAAGTCTTTTGGCAGAGAACTAACATACCTAGTCTCATAAGACTGTTTTTCAAAGTTGTGCCCATATGTTTGGGAAGAATGTGAAAATGCCATTGTGAGTTGACATGAAGTGCTAGATGCAGTAAACTCCCAACCTTTGTACTCAGTTTTCCATGATGGATGATTCTTTGGCTTTCTTGGTGCTTTGAGTTTGCAAGTATGAATCATGTAGGTTTCCTTTCTCTTTGAAATATGCATTTCCTTTATTTCCCAACAGTCAACTATTCCATCTTTGAAAACTTTCCTTGAGGTGTACCTTTTGTTTCAGAACTGCTTATTTCCATCTATCCATAGCACCCCTACAGAGATGCATGGATAAAATGTCTTTGACCATTGGAGACCTTTCCTGAGGTATCATGATGATAATGCTTGAAAATTTCAGTTGATTACTTTCTTCCGACATAGGACCTTATTACTCTATTTATTTCTGAATTTGAACCTTATAAGCTTTGCTAAAACAAAACACAACGACCATTTTGATGGTGTATGACCTAGGGATAAACAAGGGTTTTGTTTTTTCAGATAAGAAAAAGGATGGCTGACTGATATTTAAAACCAGGTTTTTGACTAAAGATATTTTTCTCAAGATACTTATTCTAAACACCATCACCTAAACCTAGAAACTTTTTCATGACTTCTGAAGGGTTTTTAAGACATATTCAGGTCGTCAAATGGACATTCAAACAGTCAGAGGGGGAAAAGACAACTTGTCTTATGCTTTGATAGAGAGCTATGTGAAAATAGAGGATTTCAGATATCATATATACAAGGCTTATGACAGTTATGAACAATGGAGTTTTATCAATACTAAAACTTGATGATCACCTCTAACATAGTCTATAAGAGAGGAAAAAGATAAAAATTTCTCTGAGGGGTTTTCTAGGGGACAAATTGATTGTTTAAAATTGGTTTCTAGAAAACCTAGGCAAGGCATATAGTCATCACAACAGGCAAAAATACTGATGACTAACACACCACATGCTCTTTACTTAACCAGGTCAAAGAATTGCAAACTCAGCCACTTTCTAATAGTATCTCCTCACACCTCACCTGAGCTCTGATACCAATTGAAATACAGAGATAAAACAATGAAAAATATAGGTGTGCTAATTTAATAGAAAATCAAACATTAATTTAGATAACTTCAACTTCAAGCAGTGAAATCTGCAACTACAACTTCTTTACAAATCAGACTCTTCGTCCTCATTATGCATATTTATTCTATTCTTGATCTATATATATATATAATCGGTTACTGCTCCTTCAATGCTGAAGAGGTTAGGCGGTGGGGCCCTTAAATGTTGAAGAGGTTAAGGGGGTGAAGAGGTTAAGGCAGTGGGGCCCTTTAGTGCTGAAGAGGTTAAGGTGGTAAGGCAGTGGCTGTGCGCTGGTGAATTGACAACTATAATTAATTTCAACACTAGTTGGGAAAAGAGGTCAAATACCGTTGTTATTTTTTTTTTACCATGCCCATTCTTCTCAAGGAAAATAAGAATAAAACTTTGCAGTAAACTAGATATCATAATAGATTATAAATTTTGTTGGACAGATATTTCTTTAAAAGTTTCATCCTTGCTCAAGGTATTGTTCTTGTTGTTTCTATCCAAGGGACCAACTAATAATATTAACCTTGTGTCATGTTGTGGGTAGACTACTTGCGCAAACCCCATATTAGAAATATTGTTTGCTACTTTGGAAACAAATTTAGGATATATATATATATCATTCTAATTTTTTATGTATATACTTAGTTATACATATTCAGTTATGATTATGTGTTGGGTTTTACTTTTGGTGGCTAAGGTCTTTCATAATATAGATCTTAAGTTACAAATAAGGATGATGTCCATCAAGATTTGGAAAAGGTAAAATTTCCATAATTTTGAGGGCCCACAAATGATTAAACTATAGAGGCATGTCCAGAAAACATGGCTATGTGCATCACCTTGTGAGACTAGACCTAAAAACTAAAGGCTAATATGGGTATATTTTAGTTAAAGGGAAATGCACTACTTTGGTAGAAAACATTATTATCTGAGTTGGGGATGTACATCTTAGATGTGACTTGGGAGCTATATGAAGAAAATTTCAAAGAATAATTCCTAGTAATGGAATTCATTGAGAGTCAATTCCATGAATTCAATGCATTGAAGGACGGAAGTTGCTCAATTCCATAATATGGGACTCATTTCATGGAACTACTTCACTATGCCGCTCACTTAAACATAGAGAAGCTCACAATGAACAAATTTGTGTATGGGTTAATTTTAACATTTGAGCTAATGTTAGGATTTAAACGGATTTCATATTACATGGGGAGATGATGAATAATGGACCTAGTAGGACAAAAAAGCCTACAAGATTAGTATTTTCCAGTGAAAACAATATGGAACATAGAAATTTTTCAAATGGGGTCAGTTCTCAATCATAAAAATAGGTCATTAAACAACCCATATAGGCATCTAGCTCATCATATACAAAGGATACCTTAGCAGAATTGTCATCCGCAGCAACACTATCCTTTGCCACAACACCAAGCCACACCTCGACAACACCGCTCCTAGGAGTCTAGCTCTTATCAACGAAGCTACAAGACAACTCCCAATTGAGTTTACATGAGGATCCAAGCTCCTAAGAGGGATTTTTGGATTGACAGAGGTCCACGCTACGAGAAGGATTGCCCTAAAAAAATAGGTAATACTAACTAAACTCAGAAAGAAACTAAGATAGGGGATCTAGGGAAATCTCATTGAATCCATGCAATGGTGACCACTTTTCATGTCAAACACTATCCCACTGTGATTGAGACATCACATAATATTGAAGGTATGTGTTTTTTCATTTTAATAGATCCAGGGGCTACTAAATATTTTATTTCTATAACTTCATTATAAAAAATTGAACATGAAACAATTGCACAACGTCATTTTTGGCATGACGAGATGGCTTTCCATATGGAAAGAAATGTAGGAAGGCTGCTAAGGGATTCTGAGGTGGATTTGGGTGTATTCAAAACCAAGGTATCCTTGTACTCTATGATCTTGGGGATCTATGATGTATTCATAAGAATGGATTGGTTGGAATGACATGAAGAAATTGTAGATTGTAAAAACAAGATACTGCATTTTGCAAATGATGATGAACGAAGGTGTTATAATGAATTATTAACATCGATGTATGAAAATATATCACTTTAGCTGTGTCTGACGAAAAACCCTAACAACAAATATGGCTTCTTGACTTCCTTAGATATAAAATAGATAATAATAAAAAATGCAACAAAAACTCAGATCTATGCAGTAAAAGTGGTTAAATAGTGAAAAGAAATAAGAGTTTCTCCAATTATCCAATGGACAAGAGAATATATATAAATAATTTGATATGTATTAAAACTTGGGAAGGGAATAAAGAATGATGTTACCAGTCCCCCTCAATGCGATGGGTTCTTGGTTGTCCTCAATACTTCAAATCTAGAAGTTTCTCTCTCTCAATGGTGTTGAAAACCCAAGACATGTTGAATTCCATGGGAGCTCACGCAGGTGGATGCGCCCTCATCAATGAAACATCACTAGACATTGGCATTCGAATCCTGATTGGTATTTGGAAAGTGACAAATGAGGGTAAGGGGGGATGTTCTGACTTGTCAACATAAAAGATGATCAAACGATCATCTGAAGGATCCACAGTGCCCAGAGCAAATAATAGAGCTTTACATTGTGAAGGGACATGACTGGAGGACTTCCAGCGTTTACATGGTAGCAGAATATTGTGACAAGTCATATACTATGTTGTAAGTGTGGGTGGCTTTTGCAAAAGCAGCATTTCGGTGTAATGGCCTTTTGGGGATCTTGGGAATGACCTCTTCCTGAGGCTGAGGGATCTGTAAGGGAGAGTTAGGTGTCGAAATAGACTCTGTGGAAACTTTGGTTTGAGAATTAGTTGCAGAAAAAGTAGGTGGCTTGCCATATTGGCATGACCGAGTCCGAACGTTGACATCAATGGTATTAACCTCTTCATAATTCATCTTGAGAATATGGTATTCAGGGGTACCAGACAATGAAGGTTGAGGGCCTGCCCGACCTTGAGGGGCTTGAGTAGCCACATATCCTTGCTGAGGGAAAGTATTAGTGAAAACATCTAGTTGAACTAGCACAATATTTTGAGGATTCGAGGTAGTGGCTTGCTGTCCTCTAGATGCTGCTTGTGCTTCCCACAACTGGCGCATCTAGGGTAAAAGGGGAAAATCATGAGTATAATGGTCATTGACACCACAACAAGAACAAGGCTTGTTTGTATGAGGAGGCATGTCCTGCTTGGGATGATCACCCTATTGCTAGTTGTTAGTGTTTGGCAGGTTTCCTTGGGGTGCATTTGGTTGGTTACCTTAGCACCTTTGATAACCTTGCACTAGTTGGTTTTGATTTCCTTTCCTCTTTTTCTTGGAATTAGGAGGATTAGTCGCACTCTGTTACCCATACACCTAACTTTGAGGGGGAGGTGGCTATTGTGGCAAAGGTTAAAAAGTATGAAGGAAGAGTGGTGCCCCAAGTACAACCAGCACAAGTGAATAAATCTGTTTTTGAGAGGTGGAGAAGTGACCCTTCTTGGAAAAATGGCTTTCGGGTGAAGTATCAAATCACTAAAAAAAAAGATACCCATTTTAGTTATTTATGGGATATTTTCAGTGGTGCTGATGGTTCGTCAAACCATGCTATAGTTTGGTTGCAATTGGGGAAAGAAGAATTAGGGTTTCTCTTTGAATAGAGTGATTTCCCTCCCATTTGATTCATTTTCAACTGTAGATACGGTGAACTTGGAGAGGAGGAAAATACCTTAAATATTGCGACGATCATAATGAGAAAACTGACAGTTGGAATCCATATTCGTTAGTTGCAGGTGGGTTTCTTAAACTTACTCATTGGTTGGTCGATGCTCAGTTTATGGTTTGCTGTTTTAGATAGGCTACACAAAACAAAATGGTGAATGAAATATTTCACATAATTTCACATAGAAGGCCAATAAAATTTTCATTTCCAATTTTTAAGGGTGTCAAAGGTGTGGAAATGATGATGATATGAAGATTTTCATTGTTTAAAGAGTAAGAGGCAAGTAGGGTTGTGAAGAACATAGAGTTAGTTGAGCTTGCATAGCCAACCTTCCCAAAGACATTAATTATAAAATAAGAAAGGGTTTGATTGATGGTGGTGGGGTTATACATGGCATCAAGGGAAGTGTTGAAGAAATTATTAGAGGCATAAATATGCGTCCATTATTTACACCCTACACCACACATATTAAGAATGTGTAAGGCTACCCAATGGATACAATGTATGTAAGATTTCCATTTGAGATGGAATTGTTTTTCTATGTTGTTTTAGAATTGAGAAAAATATTAAGAGGACGATAATAAGTGTGAAAGATAACTTCTTATTGATAATATAGTGGTGTCATTGTTTAGGTGCCTATACCAAAGCATATTTTTTTTTCCATATGAAGTTGTAATTGATTATGTCATTTGAGTGCTTATGATTGATAAATGATGAGATGCACCTTCCCTATTTAGGTACAACCTTAATAGAAATTGATATCCCTATGTCTCTATCTGAAAGGAGTTTTAGAGATTGGGTAGGTAGAACATTGTTTTGGAAGAGAATGAGGGTTTGAGATGCTAGAAAGCTCATTATGCCTTTGGATACTAGGTATGAGACCTTGATTGGACAATTGATGTACTCGGCTAAAAATATTAGAGAAAACATTGACAAATAAGCTTTCCACATCAACTACCTAGACTTCCACCCTAAATTAATTATTGTTAAGGTAGATTTGTACAACTGATTCCACCACATTTGAAGTTGTAGAATTTTAAGTAATGTGACATAACCAAAAATTGGATTTTATATATCTCCATGTGGTTCATTGTTTTGATATTTGTATGAAATTTATTTTAAATTTGTTCTTTTTAAGAGGGGTATATGTACTAAATATCCTTTTACCCACTGTGATGTTATATTTTTACCCACTGTCTATAAGGTAGTTATCTTTTGAAGTTGAAACCCCATCATATTTTCACTCATAAAACGAAAATAAAAGCAACACATAAGTGCACACAATGAGTGTGAGTTCCTTCACTTTCTCTACAACCCAATTTTGCTTCTCTCTTTTCTCTATATCCAACTTAAATGATTCTATGTGTCTATTTATTTTTTGCACCTCTAGATTTGAACTTCTTTGCTAAGGTTTTTGATTTCCTTTAAGTAATTTTACTTAAGATAGTTTCTACACTCCTTTGTTTTTAGGTAATATATTTATAGTTTAGGATGAGGAGGGGAAGATACATAGAGCCTTAGTCCACCACCAGGAAGTATGTTTGTTGATTTGGAAACAATTCTTCATGCTGAGGTTCTAATATGAACTTTGGGTGGTAAACATTAGCTTTCATGAATGAAAATTACAATATGGATTACTTGGCACCAAGTGGGACATATGTTTCCTTCTTAATTTTATTTAGTTTTTAGCTTTTTTTTATCATTATTATTGTAGTGCAGAGTAGGTACAACTAGCAAACCGGTGGTAATGAATATGATATTCATGTCAGCTTACACATTAACTGAAGGTGATTCTAAGATTTTGGTCTCATACAATTTGTTATTTCTATATATTTCAAACTATTTAGCCAATGTATGTCTTTGAAACTTAATAAACAAAAACAATTTTAAAGTAATTTTTGTGGATAGTTGACCCAATACCGTGCAACTTCCATGATATCAAATATATTTTATTTTTCATTATATTTGTGTACACCATTTCAAGCCCCATTATATTGTTAGAAAATTGAAGTGTAGTTTTTTTGCCATATTAATAATATATTTTAAATTGTGATTTATTTCCATAAAAAAATAATACCTAGAGAAATCCTTTTTTCAAGACCTTCGTTGAGGATACCCTAGCGATTTTTCATTATGGTCAAGTAGCTAAGATGCATTATGAAGGGTTCACTAGGATGGCATTGAAGAGTGGATAAATTAAAATTTCGTAATCTTTTTAATTTTTTTTTTCATTTTATTGTATGTTTATGTAAAATCAATGTTTGGTTTTCATGCAAGTCTAGATCTCATTCTATCAAGCTCTAGAAAATAGGACAAGCATCCAATATATTTCTCCTAAATTTTATATATTAAGACATCCTTTTAGCATCTTTCAAAAGTAGCATTGTAGTCCACTCATTGAGAGGAAATGCAATTGGTTTGAATATCTTATTTTCATTTTGTGAAGGTGTGTCAACCACAATGCTTATTAAGAAAGATCCCATCATTAATATTTTGTTAGAATATTGAGATGTCAATAATCTATAATATTCCATGGAGTATTAATTAGATCAAGGTAAATAGAAAAGAAATGTAAAATCCAGGATCAATGTCATATAAAGTTTTTAACACTTTGCTTGTCAATTTTTGTTATTTTGTAGGAAATTTTTTTTATTAAAGGAATAAGAATTTAAATAATGCATATAAATATGGAATTTAAGATATTCCTTTATAATACTTGTATAATTCATTGTACTCTAGTTAGGGCTTTTTTGGTTATGTATTAGCATGTTAACATTTGGTATTTTCATCAAAGTTATTAGTTTCCCTTTAGGCTATATAGTTTATGGCCTTTCTATATGAAGTTTTCGAATGAAAATAAGAGCTAAAGGAAAATGTGAAAATAGGCTTCCCCAAATAATGTGTGAGAGTGTTCAATTACTTATTTAATACAATTACACACATTTACTCTAAAATCTTTAGGTGTAAATGTATGCCTACTCAAGGTTTGAAATTGTGAAATTTCTAGCTGCTTATATCTTCCATTTCCATGAAAAAGGGTAATTAAATTTTGACTTTCACCTTTACACAAAGAGTGGGATAACAAAACATCATAGCACTAATTGTTTTAAAAAATAGACATGGGAATGAGATTTAATCCAATTATATACAACTCGCAGACTACCCATGCCACATGATTAGGTATTATTTTTGTTTTTCACGATATCAATCCATTTTGACTTGGCATGGATCTGGTTGTGTCTTTATTTTGGCACTTATTTTTGTTGGTGATGCCTATAATTTCTTTTGTATACCACTTTTCACTTATATGAACTCTTGTATGTTATCCATGGATGATGTGAGGAATTTCCCTTTTTGAACATTGTTACTGTGGGCTCAAAGAAGTATGTAAGAAATTTTTTGAATTATGCTTTGCAAAAGCACAAAAAAAAAAAATGACACATTAAATATAAATATAGATCATCACTTTTTTTTTAATAAATATTGCAAGAATATAAAATATTGACCTGTTAATCAATCGAAAGGATTTGGTTGCCACAAAACCAGATCCTTATTCTGTTCGAATATTGCAAACGTATAAAATATTGACCTTTGAATCAATCAAAAGGATTTGGTTGCCACACACCAAGATCCTTATTTTGTTCAGCTAAAGATATACATGAGAGTAATGAGAAAGAAAAGAAGAAACCTTGAGGCTACTTGCATTGAATACTGAGTAACTGTTTCTAATTCCCTCTTCATGCACACCCTCCTTCCCGGTGAATTCGTGACTTCCGAAAAATTGTTTTGAAAAGCATGAATTAGTTTTCAAAATAGGGCTTTTGTCCAAATTTATCTATATGAATTCATAAAAAAAATTATATGAAGCCATAAAACAATTCATTGAAGTAGTCTAAGGTGGTTTTGGTTAAACAGTGATGAGGCTAGTTGTTATAGCACTCATCACAAGTTAAATTATGTTCATGAAGAGGAGTGATGTATATGGACATGGACATGTTGATATAGAAATGTTGGTGAAGATGGAGTAAAAAAATAAAAATGAAAGGTACTACCAAACTTACCACAAGAAAAAAAATTGGAAGAAATAATGGTGAATTGAAAATCAATGGCTGAGGGTGGGGTCAAATAAATGGTGAGGAGGAAAAGCCCAAAGATGATCAGGGATCGTGTAGATTAAGGCTTCAGTGGTTATGGATGATTTGTTGGAGATCATGGTAACTATAACTATTCTTATGAAGTGAATGGATATGGTCAGTTTCCCTGGACACCAATACCTTCATAGGCACAATGAACTACGTCAGTTATAATAGGACAACCCTTCCCGTCAAGAGATCTAAGACGCAAATATCTACACTAGCAAAATGAAGTGCTTATAACATATGAATGTATACACATGTAGTGTGGCTAGAAACACAAAATTCCAACTAACAAGTCACTAATATTAGAAGGAATGGAAGCTTAGAATGCATGGAATTGAAGCTCAAAAGGAATTAATTGATACTGATAAATATTTCCTTCACTAGAGAAACAATAAAACCTAGTTTTTATGAAACAACTCCAAAAATAGAAGAAAAAAGATATCAACTCCTTAGAAATTAGCCGCTTTGAGGGGGAAACCTCTAATACATTACATAAATGAACAATTCTTGGATGATAAAAATGACCAAAACCTCTTTCTATATATAGGAGTCCATGGGGTCATAATATAATCCTAGCAGACCGAACAATAATGTAAGGGCACAATAATAATGATATTGGGGTTACAGGGGTATAACAATAAGAATAAGGGGATTACACTAGCAATAATAAGAGAATATACTAGTAATATCAAGACCTAACATGCCCCTCTCCTTAAAAAAAGTGTTGTCCTCAACTCTTGGGTAGCTCTGGATGCTTCTGTATAAAATTCTCATACTCCCATGTAGAATCTTCAGTGGGTAAGTTCTTCCATTTGATGAGATACTCTGAAATTTATTGATTTCATAGTTGTCGAGTTCTTGTTTCCGTGATTGCTTGAGGTTCCAATATGATTTTTCCTTCCTCATCAAGTTCTAGCAATATTGTTTGAACTGGAATTTTATCCCCTATAGCCTTCTTTAAGCATGAAACATGGAAAACTGGATGCACTCGCCAGGAAGTAGGAAGCTCCAATTTGTATGCCATAGTACCAATATTTTGCAACACCCTTTAAGGACCATAGTAATTTGGCGATAATTTATTATCGTTCTTAGCTTGCTTGAGGGACATTTGTTTGTATGGTTGTAGCCCTAAAAATACTCAATCTCCTACATCAAAACTTCTCTCGCTACGATGTTGATCTTCCTGTTGTTTCATTCGATTTTATGCCAAATTTAGGTTATCCTTTAAGAGTTAGATAACTTCTTTTTGATGCTCGATGTGATCTTCCACTTCTTGAACCTTATAATTTTCTCTTAAAGAAGATGTGATGAATGGTGGATGATATCCATAAAGTGCAATAAATGGGATCATTTTTGCTGCAGTTGGAAGTAAGTGTTATACCACCATTAAGCGAGAGGTAACCACTTGACCCATTATGTTTGCTTATCAGATGCAAAACAACGAAGATATCCTTCCGAACATTTATTCACTATCTCTGTTTGACCATCAGATTGAGGATGATAAGATGAGCTATGAGCTAGTTGAGTACCCAAACAAGAAAATAATTCCCTCCAAAAATTTCCAGTAAAAATGGGATCTCTGTCACTTACAATAATCTTTGGGTTTCCATGTAGCTTTTGAATTGTTTCCATAAATTTAGTAGCAATTGTACTTTCTTTAAATGGATGAGATAATGCACAAAAGTGTGCATACTTGGTAAGTGTATCAAATACCACCATGATCAGACTCTTTCCTTTGGATTTAGGTAAATCTATAATAAAATCCATTGAAATCTCCTCCCAACGTTTACTTGGAATGGATAAAGGTTATAGAAGACCCAGGGTCTTAATTTCCTCAACTTTAATTTGCTGGAAAACCAAACATTCTGCCACAAACTTCTAAATATCAGATTTAAGGCCATCCCAAAAAAATTCTTTCTTCACCCTGTGGTAAGCTTTTAAAAATCCTGAGTGTCCTCCTAAAGGATAAGTGTGAAATTCCAAAAGAATCTTTTGTTTTGGTTGGGAATTATTGAAAATATATAAGCGATCTTTGTACCATAAGGAATCATTTTTCCAACCAAATGTATCAAATAAAATAGGATATTGCTGTAACTTTTGAATGAGTGTCCACACTTCTTCGTCCTTCTTCCATTCATCCCTTGCTTTAGTTACCCAATCTAGTTGGATAATAGAAATGGCACAAAGAAATGCTTCCGCCTCTTCATCCTTTCTTGAGAGTGCACCTACAACAACATTTAGCTTCCCTTTTTTTTAGATGATTTCAAAGTCATAACCCAACATCTTTGTGACCCATTTTTGCTGCTCTTCTGAAGATAGTCTTTTCTCCAAAAGGTGTTTAAGACTATCATGATCAATTTTTACCTTGAAGTGTCTTCCCATTAGGTAACGTCGCCATTTCTTTAGTGCATGTAGTATTGCCAACATTTCCTTCTCATAAATAGCTTTCTATAAATAATTTCTTTTGATTGCACGAATTTCAAAATCAATGGGTCTTCCTTCTTGCATTAAAACAAAACCAATTCCATTTCCTGAGGCATCACATTCCACAATAATGGTTTTTGTGAAGTCTGGCGTAGCTAAGACTGGTGCTAGGCACATTTCCTCTTTAAGATGTTCGAAGGCCTTAGTTGCTTTAGGAGTCCATGAAAATGCATCTTTCTTCAATAATGTTGTTAGAGGTGTTTTTATTCTCCCATAATTATTAACAAACTTGTGATAATACCATGTGAACCCAAAAAATCCTTGCAACTACTTTATGGTTGTGGGGAATTTCCATTCCTTAATGACGTTAATTTTCTTAGGGTCTACCTTAACACCCTTGTGAGATACAATATGACCCAAATATTCCACCTCTTGTAGTCCAAAGAAACATTTGGATGTTTTTTCATATAATTGATTCTCCTCCAATAGTTTGAGCACCCTGTCAACATGTTGAACATGATCCTTCCAAGACCTGTTGTAGATTAGTATGTCATCAAAAAATACTAGCACAAATTTTCTAAGGAAGGGTTTGAAAATGGAATTCATCAAGCCTTGAAATGTATAAGGTGCATTGGTAAGGCCAAAAGGCATGACCAAATATTCATAATGACCCTCATGAGTTCAAAATGATTTTTTCAGAATATCTTCAGTCTTCATTCTAATTTGATGATATCCTAAATGAAGATCCAACTTGGTAAAATAATTGGTCCATGTAATTCATCCAATAATTCATCAATCACAGGAATGGGAAATTTATCTTTAATAATGAGTTTATTGAGCTCCCCATAATCCGGACACATGTGACATGATCCATCCTTCTTATGCACCTATAATACTAGAGTAGAGAAAGAACTTTGACTAGGTTGAATTATACCATCCTCTAACCTCTCTGCAATCATACATTCAATTTCGCTCCTTTGGACATAAGGATATATGTAAGGCCTGAGTTTTGGAGGAACACATCCTGGAATCAAATTTATAGCATGATCATTATCATGAGTACACAGGAGTCCTTTGGGAGTCTCAAACACCTTGGAATGATTGTCCAAGACTTTTTGGAGATCTGGAGAAATAGATGATTTTGGTGTTGGAACTTCTAGTGAGCATAATTGTGCAATTATGCCTCGTTGTTCTTTCTTCAGAAGATTTTTCATGACATTAGATCTTATTATCTCTCCTGGCTTCCCTATGATACCCCGTAATTCGATTTCCTTTCCTTCCGAAAGAAATTTCAAGAATTTTTTTGAAAATTAAAAGCTACCGTCCCCAAAGATTGTAACCATTGTACTCCTAGTACAACATCAATTCATCCAATTGGAATGGAAAAATTTGGACTATTAAATAGATATTCCCCCATGGTTAGCTTGATATTATGGAATTTTCTAGAGAAATTTATAGTTCCTCCATTTTCAACCATCACTTGAAATTCTGGCGCTAGGTATAGGAAACAATTCAACTCCTTAGCTACCTTACAGTGAATAAATTATGGGTCCTAACTGAATCAATCAACATTATTACCCTTTTCTTCTTGATATGTCCTTATATCTTGAGTGTTTGAGGATTGATAATTCCTTCCAATGCATTACACGATATGGTCAGACTCATTTCTTCTTCTTCTAGGGTTGTTGCGTGGTATATATCATCTTATTTTGAAGTTTATTTTTCATTTTCTTCCTCCTCTTCACAATTTATGCAAAATAATTTCTTCTCATCACACTTATGACCTTTCGTGTATTTTCTATCACAACTATAGCAAAGCCCTTTTGCTATTTTTTCTTCCAATTGTTGTGGTGTCAACCTTGTAAGTTGTGGAAGTCTAGGAGTAGCAACACTTCCATCTTTATATATGTTAGTGGTAGGTTTTCTTGTTGCCATAATTTTACATTCAATTTTTCTTGCCAACCTAAATGCCTTCTCCAATGAATCAGGTTCCCAAACGCGAACTTCATGTTGGATGTTATCCTTTAAATTCCTTATGAAGACATCAATATTGTGTTCCTATGGAATATCAGTTACCCTTATATTCAATTTTTTGAAGTCCTCAATGTGCTCCACCACTGAACCCTTTTTTTTGAGATTTATCAATTGGATAAAGAAGATGTTTCTCTTTTTATCCTCATAATGTGCTATCATTTTATCTATAAAAATTGACCAAGTGATAACTTTTGTACGGGAGAAAAGCCATCGATACCATACAAATGTATTTTTTTCTAAATGTAAAGTTGCAATGCATACCTTTTGTGTGTTTTTCACGTTATTGAGATAAAAATATTGCTCCATCTGTAGTATCCATGTTACAGGATCCTTGCCATCAAAATTTCTCATATCCATCTTTGGAATATGGTAGTTCTTCAATCCAATATTGGAGTTTATGAAATCACGATTAACATATATTTTTTTCTGATCATGAGTTTCCTCTACTATATTTTTGCCATCAGGAATCATTTCTTGTATCAACTTTGACAAACCTTCCTTCAAACCTTCCATGTATTCCTTCAAACCTTCCACTTTTTCTTCCATACCATTCTTCAAACCACCCATTGTAGCTTCCACGCTTTTCTTCAAACCATCCATCTTAGCTTCCACACTTTTCTTCAAAACATCCATTTCATTTTTTGTTGCTTTTTGCGATAGAGAAATTTGGTGCACTTTTTGTTATAATTTTGATATGTCATGTTTCATTTCTTCATCTTCATGAGCCATAGTAGAGCCTTATGAAGGCTTAATGGGTGTTGAATTATTTTTAGGGGTCATTTTACAACCCAATACTGATATCTATTCTACAATATGCCCTTGGAATCCATTTAAATTGATTCTTCAAACAAGACTTATGCAATTCGAAAAAAAATACACACCTTTTTCTTGCATTTGAGGAGCTTGATATTGAAATTGAAATATCTCTATGATTTCAGATCTTCAATATCTGAAATTTGGCCCTGTAGTAACACTCTGAGTCTTCTTTTGAATGCCACAGGTCTGACCTGATTTGGATTCTTCAAGACAAACTTATGCCCAATCTCCCACAGTGACTGATTTATGGACTAGTTCAATAGAGCAAACTTGTACGACGTGCCACGTGTCAATATTTCCTCCTTAGGCTCTGAAATTGACACACTGGAAACTACAGTCCGTGTAATTGCGTCCAATTTTTACAAAATTCCAATTTTATGCTCACAGAGAGAGTTATGGTGATTTTTCCATGGTCACCTATTTGAAATGAAATTCGGGAGCCTAAAACAACCCTAATTTCCACAGATCATATCTTCGTAAATATTGCGAACCAAGATCTGATATTTCTATAGGAAGTTCCTCAAGATTCATGCTTCGCTCTATAAAAATTTCATCTTTTGAAACTTCGTAGAAAAAACGTTATGGCGCAAACTCCAGGATGACCCGTTTTAGGTGAAATTCGGGAGCCTAAAAAACCCTAACTTCCATAGATCATATCTCCGCAAATATTACGAACCAAGATCTGAAATTTTTACATGACGTTCCTCAAGATTTCGGCTTTATTCTGTAAAAAATTCAGATCTGATCCTTCATGGAAAAAAGTTATAGCGAAAATGCCACGATGACATTTTTGGAGCAGCGAAACCCTAAAATCCAAAGCTCTGATACCAAATGGTATGAAACTAGCTCTAAAAATATAAGAAAAGAGATATCGACGCCTTAGAAATAAAACACTTCGAGGGAGAAACCTCCAATACATTACATAAATGAACAATTCTTGGATGATACAAATGACTAAAACCTCCTTCTATATATAGGAGTCCATGGGTCACAATATAATCCTAGCCGACCTAACAATAATAATGTAATGACACAATAATAAAAATATTGGGGTTACAGGGGTGTAAAAATAACAATAAGGGGGTTACACTAACAACAATAAGGGACTATATGAGTAATATAGGGACCTAACACTAGTGGTGTAGTGATCTCAAATGCAATGATGAACTATAATAAGGAAAAAAAATACCTCCATTGCAGAGGGACACTAGATAAGGAAAAAAAATAGAATACATTAGGAAATGCTTAGACTGTAATCATCTCTTAACTCCACAGAGACATCTAGAGATCATCAAGGTCAAACAATGAAAAATGAATTTTTTATAGCACATTTATTTGTTTTTAAATAAAATTTCAATATTGGAAAATTTAATATAAAAAAACAACACACATCAACTTAATTATTTCTAATTAAATTTTTTGTACCAATTAAATGTAGAAAATCCTTGAAACCTTGCAACTTCTAATGAGAACAAACTGATTTGTAAAACATAAAATATTTCGCTACAAAAATTATGTGGAAAGAAAAAAAATTATAAAAACACAATCACACAAATCAATCAAACATATAAATTTATTTGGGGAACCCTACTATGAAAAACCCCTCTTCCTTGTATTATCAACTAATAAATATGATTTATTACAATTAATGTGTTTCAAGCCTAAATACCCTACAATATTGAAAATCTTCTCACAAGTACTACACAACACTTAGGAAAATAAACCTACAAGGAAGCTCCTATTTCCTTGCATAATTCAACGCCTAAAAAATAGGAATCCTCCTATTTTAATGCAGAATTTCGAAGAGAAATTTCTCTGCTTTATCCTCAAGCCTTTTACTCTTCTTGCTTCTCAAGATCATACACAAAATCCTGTGTACAATAAACAAACAGATTTTTCCCTTCATTCAATCTCAATAAGAAATTAGAATTACATGAAATACTAAGGAGAAATTTAGTAGTTGCACCTAGTTGACTCATAATCAGTTCTGTTACGAAAATTCAAACCACTCAACCAAAATCAAGAACTCAAGTCTATCTCTATTCTAGAACTAGAGATCAATTAACTGACATACACTAGAATTTAAGTCCACTATATAGATAAATTTTAGCTATCAAATAGTACAAATATCATTGAAATCCATCTGACTTGAATTAATTGACAACAAACTAGTGATATGCCACATCACAAAAATTAACTGACAATTAACTCACTTATCTATGAGATTTAATTTGAATTAGCATCTTTGAATAAGGCAACAGTCAAAAAAGTCATTCGTTGCTACAATTTCAACCTTATAAATTAATATTAAGGAGTACTCTAGTGATATAGATTAAATGGTTGGTAAATGGATATACGCATAAATCATAATAAGTATCAAAATAATTAGTTCATCATAAATCTCGAGTTGCTAAAATTAAAAAAAATATATATTATTATTAATGATAAAAAAATTAATATACATGTAATAAGATCCCTAACTATGAAGATTCACCCCACTTAATCATGGAGGTTCTTAATAGGTAAGTAGTATTTGTTACAATATCATGGGCAAATTCATCAATATTACATGCCCAAAATACCATAACTCATTTCATATGACACTTGTTCATATGATCTTCTCATTTCACTTGCCTTTTTTATTTTTGTTAATAAGGTTGTTTTGGAAGTTAGTTATTTCTCTCCTTATCCACGTATTAGTTAATAAATATGATTTTTAGCAAATATAATCAATGATATAATATTTTAGCATAATAGAAACTTCTCAATTTAAATATAAAATAAAATAAATAAAATTGATTTTGGGTATAGTATTTAAAATAGTCTAAAATATTTTATGTACATTAAATCTTTATTATTCACCTAATAATTATTGATAATTAAATTAAAATTATAGAAGTACTATACCAAAATAATCATTAACATAAAAATAAAAAATAAAAATATATTATATATTTTCATTAAAATTTAATAATAATAATAATAATAATAAATCTTTTTAATAATAATAATAATAAAACAACACTAATATAATTGTACTTTACCTAGCTACATTTGTGAGTACTAATAAAAAAATAATATTTACCTCCAACATATTAACAATGAATTAGAATGTTCGTTTCATTGTCCATAGTTCATACAATGATGGTTGGTTGGGCTCCAAACATGTTGTAGATTGACCAATTTTCTCCATTTCAATTTTTTTTTTATATATATAATTTAATTTTTTAGAATTGTATAATCATTTTGTAATATAAATTGAATTGTAGAGTAATAAGTTTATGAATTGAGGATATTCTCATCATTGTTTAATTATTTATTTATTTTAGGGCAATGCCATCATCATTTTTTTTTTTAGTTAAATGTGTTTTTTTAAGTTGTCTATTAAGAATGTAGAGATAAATATAACAAGAATGGTTGTAGAAGCAACAAGTTCCGGTCAATATGTTCAAGTTCAAGTAGGCACTTCTTTGTCTCATCTCGTATAACCTCAAAAGCTATAACAAATACAAAAAAAATAATTCATATTAATGCATTATTTGATTCTCCTATAATAGAATTGGTAGTGCAAAAAAATTAATGCAAATTAATGTATTATTTGGTCCTCTTATAATAGAATCCATAGTGCACATATGTAATAAAACCATAGTTTTCTATTGGCAGTCTCTAGTATTTGGAGAGAAGATATTAAGTAACTTGAAACTTCACATATTAACCATGATGTAATTTACAAGAAAAGTAAAAAATTTAGTTTAACCTTCAAACTTTTCCTGAAAGACTCGACAACTCTGAATTGAGGGATTTGAATCCTTATACCACTCATGCAGTCATTGAATACTTGAGTGAAACCATATTTTGCCCCATGTATTTCATTTACATTTCCTCATCAAAGAAATCATGCAATACTGAGAATTAATGGGATTTTTCATGGTTTGGTATACCTATTAAAGTGACATTTGTAAAACATTCAAAAGAAATTTATTGAATGCAATACATGGTAGAGCAACTTCCAAGCTACAAAGAAATAAGTTGAAGAATGAAATAAAAGTTTTTTTTTTACATGCTACTGAAAATCTTATCACAAATAAATCATTTGCATCAAATATGAGCAACTTCAAATCAATAGTAGGCATAATAATTCCACTTCCAATTGTAAAAGAAAAATAAATAAATAAAACAAAGTGGAAAAACTAACAAAATATTATAGGTCATAAAGGTAATCGAAGAGAATATACAACAGTTTGGAATGGGAATTTATAAGTTTTTTTCATGGCTGGATATAAAGTTTACTAAATGCAATGTATCATAGAGCAACTTCCATGTTGCAAATTAACATGTCACAAAAGTAGGGAAAATGGAATATAAACTATCACACCTCATCCCTAGAAAATGGAGAAGAGAATAGAATGTTTTGCATTCAACATGAACAACTTTAAAGCAATATTAGGAATTAAAATCTACCTCCAATCCTAAAATAAAAAGTAAAATATAATGATATCCATTGTTTTTAGCTTTAGATGCTCTACAGATGGACGAGCATAAATAATGACAAAAATAGAGTTTTTTATTGACATGGTCTCTCTTTATTTTTTAATGATGGTTAAACTCTTTCAATGTGTGGAAGCATGCCTTCATCCTCATATGTGTGGTTTGGAGTTGATCTTATGAGTGAAGCAATTAATTATTCCTTTATTAAGTGATGCATAAAAATTTCGAAATCACGTGTTAATAAGACATCACTAAAGTATCATATTTTCCTTTCCCTTGTGGCTACATAAGTGGCCTTGAGTTTCAAAGGTTTACACTATGGGATAGATACATGAGGATTAGGGAGGTGATCGATAGTAATGATAAGAATTATTTTTCAAAGGTAGTCTTTCAATATTTCCATCTTTTTAATATCATCTCCATGCAAAATGATTATTACTACGTTTATTTTACTTTTCAACATTAAAAGTTCAATGAAATTTTGTAATCGTTTTTAAGCCTAACTATAGCATATCAAAAACTTGAGTTTCTCACTAATGAAGCAAGCAAAAATTCCCTATTGAGTGAAGCAAACAATATCGAGATTTCCAGTAAATAACATATACTTAAATTATCACATTTTCATATTATATATATATATATATATATATATTCAAAGGTTTATATATATATATTCAAAGGTTTACACTATGAGATAGATACATGAGGATTAAGGAGATGATCAATAATAATGATACAAATTATTTTTAAAGATAGTCTTTCAATATTTCCATCTTTTTATATCATCTCCCTACAAAATGATTGTTATTGCCTTCATTTTACTTTTCAACATTAAAAATTCAATCAAATTTTGTAATTTTTTTAAGCTCAACTATTTTCAAAAATGTTAAAACATAAGCACATCAAAATCTTTGATAAATAGTAAAATGTTAATAAAACTAAGATTAATTATTTAACCATTTTAAATGCAATAGTATTTTCTCGCGCACTAAGTTTTCATAGATGCACCTTCGTCCCCCACAACTACGAGAGTAGCAAAGTCTCATTTCATTTTCAATATGATTCGTATTTTATTTATAACTTTACTTTAAATGCATCGAGCATATAATGCTCTAATTTAAATATAATAAGGGCATAATTTCTATATATTGAAAAAATCTAGAGCATTATTAAGTGAAATACAGGTTTAAAACGACGCTCCAACGTAGCTAAATAATAGCTACCAAGTTCCACGTCATCATTCATAGTCATAATATTATATTGTATACGAGGACGTTGCTCAATTTTTCACTCACTAATCATAATATTTTATACCAGCATTGCTACA
Organism: Pinus albicaulis; assembly: GCA_034641835.2. Lineage (NCBI taxonomy): Eukaryota > Viridiplantae > Streptophyta > Pinopsida > Pinales > Pinaceae > Pinus > Pinus albicaulis. The sequence goes on along the minus strand of CM076573.1, from coordinate 181,820,079 downwards.
TTAATTAATGTGGTTGAGATATGAACATAGGATACATCAACCATATCAATAATTAAAATGTGTATGGTACCGATTTAATATTAATATTAATGAATATATAATTATAATAATTATATTATTATAAATATTATTATAATATATGATAATATTATTATAATATATAATAATAATATTATTTATTAATAATTATTATAATAATAATATTGATATTTTAATTATATATATTAAATTTGAAGATTAATATTATAAATTTGATGCGAGAATATTAAATCAAATATTATAAGTCTTAATATTATAAAACTATAAACTCTTACATTAATATTAAAAATCTGACAATTATAAACCTTAAAATGAATATATTGAAACCTACTTTTAATATTAAACCTTAAAATTATTAACTTTAATATTAAAACTTTAAGATTAATATTATAAACCTTATGATTATAAACTTTAATATTAATATTATTTACCATAAAATTAATATTATAAATGTTGCGATTAATATTAAACCCTTGAATTAATATTATAAACCCTTATAATATAAACCTTAATATTATATCTTAATTTTGTAATCTAGTAGAATAGATGGAACCATGGTTGAGATTAAATTCGCTAATATATCTTCTTCATAAGAAACTAATTATGTAACTTCCAACCCTTTCCCATTGTGGTTATTTAGGGCTTCAAAGAGAATTCAAGCCACGGTTGGTTGTTATTTTTAGTTGCACATATATGACTTTCGTTTTATAAACCCCAGATCTTTGTTTCCATCAAATCTGAGTATTTGATGAGTAAGAAGAGTAGCATTTCCATATATAATAATGAGTAGCAAATTAGGAGGGGTCACACCCACAACACACGAACCTAGAAACACATATGGTTTATCGCACAAATAAGCAGGAATAAGGAACGATTGGGATGGAAAACCTACATTCTAAAATCAATATTCTTATTTCATATGCCCAGAAAATTGATGGAGATTGTTGTATTTCTATGGTGGTTTTGATGAAATGTTGTCCATGAATCCCAGTAACTATTTATTCAAAACATCAAAATTTTAAATAAATAGTTTAACATATTGTTTGAGTTTGTTACATTCAAATAGCTTTCGCATGAATCCAGCCAAGAAATAGACATAGTTTTTTTTGGACTTATCTATGCACAAGCTAAATGTTGATAGGTACATAATAGTGCTTTTAACAATGAAAAATTACTTAGCACTATGGAATTCAACCCCCTTTAAATTAAATAAGAAAAATGAAATTTAATAAACATATTCCTATAAAAAAAAACCATTTAATGTAAACTTCCATTAAAAAAAAATCACACATAACATATATATATAAATAATCACTTTTTTATTAAAATAAATATTACAAACATATTAATCTAGTAATCAATGAAAAGGATTTGATCTAGTAATGAATCAAAAAGATTGTGGTGAAATAAACCAAGACACATATTACAAACATACAATCGTATTGATCTAGTAATCAATAAAAAATAATATGGTGCAATAAACCAATATCCATATTTTGTTCGAACGAAGATATACATAAGTAATCTATATGATAGAGGAAAGAAACATTCATCCTCCAGCCCACTTGCACTTCTTAATAGCTAACTCGTTCTAATTTCCTCTCCATGGGCTCCCTCCTCCTACATTCCCAACTTCAGACAAATTATTCCCAACTTGAGAGATTGTTTTCAAAAGTATGAATTATTTTTTCAAAATAATGGCCCGTCAATTTTGTCAGCTCTTCAATTCTGATACAAAATTTATCAAAATCATCCAAAGCCCTTTTCTCGGTCTTAGTATGAGTGTCAGCTTTAAGGGAACTATCTATATGGTGCTGCACAAGGCAGTGAAAATGTATGGCAAGTTGAAAGAGGAGATGAAAGAAGGTGGGAGATAGTGGTGGTGACAATAGATGACAGGTTGAAAGAGGCAATGGGAGTAGGTGGCAGATAAAATAAATATAAGCGTTAGAAAAAAATGGTATAGGTAGCACACCACAACCATTTTCGATAGGATGAAAATATTTTATCATTAAAAACATAAATATTATCCAATAAATTAATGCTAGTGGGTGATGATAAAGGTTTACAAATTAATGCTAGTTGGTGATGATAAAGGTTTACAAAATAATGTTAGTGCGAGATGGAATTAATGGGAGTGACCTTAATTCAATATATATAAGTTTTTTTTATCCATATGAAGCCATAAAACAATTCATTGAACTTAATTGGATAGAATTTGGAGGAAGTGAGATAGAATTTGGAGTAACCAACAAATATTTGGTTAAAAATTGAAAATTTGCATTGATTTTTGTGTCAATATAATATGGACTAATAAAACAGACCCTCCACCCTACTTGCACTGCTTAATAACTTACTGGTTCTAATTATTAACTGGTGCATTCCTGACATCAAAGAGAATGTTTTCAAAATCCTGAATTAGATTTTCAAAATAGTGGCCCTTCGATTTTGTGAGCTCTTAAAGTCTTATACAAAATTTATCAAAATCGTTCAAAGCCCTTTTCACAGTCTCAGTATGAGAGTAATATTCAAGGGAACTATCTATACGGTGTTGCAATTCACGTTTAGCACAATCATGAAGTCATTCTAAACTGCTTTAAGCTTCACCTTGTAGAAATTAGAAATGATTTTGCTTTTTTTGAAGAATATGATCAACGCTGAAAGCTCGCGTCATACAATAACCATATGGATATGTCCATTAAAGCATGTGCCTGCATTCTTCTATCTGTGACCATGCATCTACCACACATCTGAACTTTGTTAAGCCAAATCTACTCATTCTTGTTTTTATACACTCATTCAATCTTTTAACCTCTACCTCTTGCACATGCCCTAGATCAGATAAAGCCTTTTCCTATGACTTTTCATTTGGCTTCCATATTTTTGGATAAAATAAAAATCTATTTGAAGATGCTTTATCAAACCTTTTGCTAGGATAAGAATGTGATTGATTCCCATTATCTCTTGCAGCCTCAGGCCTATATTGGTTGCAAGCAAGGCTATTAGATCCATGTTTAGACCATTATCCAAGGCATAAACAATAGAATTGAAACTCACACAAGGGCCTACATGTCATGCACATACAACCTTAATTTTTCTACATGTCAACTTAATTTTTTGTTGAGCTTACTATGACCAACTTATAAACTCATTGGAGGGAAGAGGATTGGTGGTCTATCTTGCTAGATCTATCATATAAAATGGATACATGTCAGTGTAAAAATGATAAGGAATAACATGTTGATCCACTCCTACCGACACTAGCCATAGAGGAGCTTGGTAATACCACAAAGGTGGTAGGTTATGGATGGGGTTGGTAATGCAACTAAATGAAAGCCCTTATGAATCAATAATGTGACCAAAAGGCCTTGTTGTAAATGGGTAGTTGTGTAAGAAACCTAAGAGAGAAGATAATTATGGGTTGCGCCTAACCAAATGTTATGAGCTATAAGGATTTAAGTGCCTACTTCCACTTCAATTATTAATGGAATGGGGAAAAGAGTATTACCAAGACCTAGGAAATGCATGCTTAGTAAAAAAGTTAAATCTTGCACACACACACAGAGAGAGAGAGAGAGAGAGAGAGAGAGAGAGAGAGAGAGAGAGCGAGAGAGATTGTGTAAAATAATTCACACTAGGGGCTCCTCATTTCATAGCGTCTTCAATATTATCACAATCAAAGTAGCATTATTTGGAAAAAAATGGGCAATACCATGCTATGCACAACACTGTTATGGCCACCCTATTACTGAGCATATAATTGTAGAAAATAATTGTCCAATGGTAGCCATGGTTAGCAACGCAAATGTATTTATCCCTAAGCATAAATTAAATATATAATTTTAAATGAAAGTGTATAGTTAATAGATAAAATATGCTAGAAGTTAATAAATTTCTCATTAAAATATCAACATAAACTCACATGTTTCCATATCCTCATTATCTTCACTTTGTGAGAAACTAGAGATTGATGAGAGCCCTCCTCTCTTTTGCTTCTAACTTATTTCACTTCTCCATATGTAACATCCATAGAAGTTTGTCCTTAAGTCTCTATCATCCATTTCTTCCATTAAAGTTAGTGTTTTATGTAATGCATTGGATAGTGGTATTTTTGCAGAGCAATTGTAGTTCTACTTTCCATTTGATAAAGCAGCATGCCCTCTAGTCACCTCCATTAAAATTAGTGTTTTATATCATGAATTGGTAAGGGATGGTTCTCTATAGTGATTTCATTTTTATTTTTCTCCATGTGATAAAGAATCCTACCCTCTAGCTGAACATGCCATTAGTGGAATTTAACCTTGGTGGGGAGGATATCAATCGTTCCTCCCCATAGCCTGAGATAAATATAATTGACATTGAGAGTGATTGTAGTTATTTATTGTTTCTCCTTTCTTATATAATTTATTATTAGATGAGATATTGTAAATAGCATTGTGAAAAGCTCTTCAATATAAAATTATGTACACAATAATGGTTGCATTTCCCATTCAACATGCCCCATATATATGTATATCATACAAAGATGAAGAAATTAATAGGGAATGATCCTAATAATTACGTATTTTCATTGATATTTGTAGGCTCTATGCATTACTGGAACTTTTTTTTTAGAAAAAACAAATTTCTTTCCATTATATAAAAAGTGACTACAAAAAATAGATGTAATTATCCTAATATTATTTTCCTTTTGATGATAGTTTTCAATTTCTATATCAGAAAATTAAATTTCATCTATTAAAAGTTCTATTTTGTTCTATACCATTCCTATCTTTCCTCATATTTAACATTGCATTACTTCCCTTAGAGATTATAGTATTATTTGTTTTTTTCCATATTACATAAAATCTCTCACAAAATTAAATATAAAATAACTAAAATACATTTCAAGAGAAATTGACCCCTCTTAGAAAGAAGATAAGCTACCATATTTTTTTCCCTATGTATGTGCGCAAAAGTAACAAACTCAAAGCAACTCACAAGGTTATGAATACAACACATCCAATTTGTGAGAATATGAGGACTAAAATGAGAATAATCCTTTACCCAATATATTATGCCATTTGTATCGCCAAACACGTGAAGAGTCTCCAATACCAACCATATTGCGTATATCATAATTCCCCACAGAGCTTAATTTCTACCCTGATATTTCTGCCTTTTCCACTGTCCCACTAGAAGAGATAGAAGTTTCCTGGCTCTAGCACGATAAACACTCTACATCCATATTTCCTCTATTGGCATTCCCCATGAAAATAACGTATCGACAATGCTTCCCAAATGTAGTTAAACCTAATATCTCTCTTCTTATGTTTCTTCCTTATCAGCCCTATATCTAAGAAATATGTCATCTCTTTTATGATTACAACCCTATCATTTTATATTGTTTTATTCAAAAAAGAGGGAATTCTTTCATCTCTAAATTGAACAAATGATTTAAAATGGAAGGGATCTATGTTCCTTTCAAGATAAAAATGAAGAAGAAATAAATTTTTCCATTGATTGTGTCTCCCACAGACCACTAATGCATAAATGATCTAAGACCCCTTCCCATAGAGCCACAATGAAAGGGTACCTAAGCAATAAATGACATACATCATCAGGTCCCTTTTTATGCATTGCACATATGATTAGTCCATTGAAAGCACTACGTTGAAGGTTTCTCCATGTTACAATACTACCATGAAATGCCATCATTCCAAAAGGGAATTCTTGCATCTCCAAATTGACCAGACGATGTAAAATAGAAGGGATATATGTTCCTTCCAAGATAAAAATGAAGAAGAAATAATTTTTTCCATCGATTGTGTCTCCCATAGGCCACTAATGCATAAAGCCTCTAGGACCCCTTCTCATAAAGCCACAATGAAAGGGTACCTCAACAATAAATGACATACATCATCAGGTCCCTTTTTACACATTGCACATATGCTTGGTCCGTTGAAAGCTCTATGTTGAAGGTTTCTTCATGTTAGAATACTATCATGAAGTGCCATCAATCCAAAAGGGAATTATTGCATGTCCAATTTGACTAGATGATGTAAAATGGAAAGGATCTATGTTCCTTTCGAGATCAAAATGAAGAAGAAATAAATTTTTCCATCGATTGTGTCTCCCACAGACCACTAATGCATAAAGCATCTAGGACCCCTTCCCATAGAGCCACAATGAAAGAGTACCTCAAAAATAAGTGACATACACCATCAAGTCCCTTTTTACACATTTCACATATGTTTGGTCCATTGAAAGCTCTACGTTGAAGCTTTCTCCATGTTGGAATACTATCATGAAGTTCCATCAATCCAAAAGGGAATTCTTGCATCTCCAAATTGACCAGATGATGTAAAATGGAAGGGATCTATGTTCCTTTCGAGATAAAAATGAAGAAGAAATAAACTTTTCCATCGATTGTGTCTCCCATAGACCATTAATGCATAAAGCATCTAGGACCCCTTCCCATAGAGCCACAATGAAAGGGTACCTTAGCAATAAATGATATACGTCATTAGGTCCCTTTTCACACATTGCACATATGCTTGGTCCATTGAAAGCTCTACGTTGAAATATTCTCCATGTTATAATACTATCATGAAGTTTCAACAATCCAAAACATATAATTTTCCATGAAATTTCCCACTTCCAAACACATTTGAACCATCTAAATTTATCAGGAGGGCCCTGTCCCATTCCATAGCAAGTTCCCCATGTAATCCCAAATCATTAGCTTTCTTCCAGTGTTGAAAAATAATCTGGAATATGTAGAATATATCTTAATCATGTAGAGGGCATATCACAAGAGACGATAAGGTGTGATTCCAACAAAGCCCCAAAATTATGTCTAGTCCGATATCTATATGTTTACTATCTCCAACCTCCCATATGAGGAACCCAAGCAACCATTGAAAGTTATTCATCATACTTCACCAAATGAGGGACGAATCTGTAATTCTCTTTACAATGGTCCTAATCCATTTTGTAAAATGTGGTCCATGAATGTAATTTTCTATGTTGATTTTAGCCCAAGTGTTATTTACATGCAACAAGTCGAGGCATCCTAAACCATCATTATTTATTGCTATATAAATAAGTGTTCACCAACAATATTGGAAAAATAAATGGTCGCAGTACTTGAGTGCTTTCATGTCTCTGATGTTGTGACCATCTAAACATATGGGACATTTAATTAACTACTCCCTTTTTTTTTGGTCCCATGTTTGTCGTCAGGCTGAAAACATAAGCCCACAACATTTCTCACTTTCTCCTCTTCTGCAAACCATTAATCATCATTAATAGAATTCCAATCGAAGTTACACAAAATAACAGTTGCCTTGGCTTCAGAGACGGCAAGCACACTGGTGTTGACACTTACGAATTTTTTTCAGACTTAAAATGTTGTAATTATTGCACCTATTATTATCGTCATGACTATCTACTATCATCACCCTGCTATCATATCCCAATACTTCGTTATCACTTTCATTTATTCTCCTTTTATCACTTTCACTGTCATATATGTCATTATCGGAAATTTTATCGTAAAATGCCATGTTGGTGGCTCGAGTAGATGAGAGTCTGGATCTTGTTTTCTTTTATTTTTTTTGTTTCTCGACCTCGTGGAATCCACAAAAACAAAATTATTTGAACTTGTTTTTATTCAAGTTAAACTACAAATATGTGAAGAAACTTTTTCTGCTTCACCTTTTTGTACTAAATCAATATTTTCTTAGCTAATATTTATAGTCATTTCCTGTGTGCATATACCAAAAAACATTAAAGAGCCAGCTTGGTCATTATCTGCTTGCTTGTAAATGTAATTTACATTAATTCTTGCAACCTAAGTAAAGGGGTTTCCCATCTTATATTTATCGGAGGAGAAGCATTCTGTTTTCAAAATAATTAGTTTCTACAATGATACTATGGCACCATTTTATGGTGTTAGCTAGGGGTGTGTAGGGAATTTCATGATCGATTCCACTTTTTTATTATTTTTCCATTCATTCACTCTATGTATTCCCATTGATAAATCATGTCAACTCAACTCATTCATATTGATAAAGCATGTCAACTCAGATTGATAAAGCATGTCAACTCAAATTTTTTTGTTGAGCTTACTATGAACAACTTATAAAATGATGGGAGTGAAGATGATTGGTTGTCTATATTGCTAGATTTATCTTGTAAAATGGATGCAGGTTTGTGTACCATTAATAATGAAGAGCATATTGATCCAATGCTACCTACACTAGCCATAAAGGAAGTAGGTTATGGAAGGGCTTGGTAATGCAACTAAATGAAAGTAATTAGGAATCAATAATGTGACCAAAGGGAGTTGGTGTAAATGGAGTTGGTGTAAATGGGTAGTTGTATAAGAAACCAAAGAGAAAAGATAAGTATGAGTTGTTCCTATCCTAATGTTATGCTTTATAATAATGATTAAGTGCCTACTTCCACTTCAATTATTAATGGAATGGGGTAAAAAGTATTACCAAGACCTAGGAAATGTGTGCCAGTAAAAGGTTTTATATATATATATATATATATTGTGTACAATAATTCACACTTCAAACAAAAATTGTGCAATAAAGACATTAAGAGGCTCCTCATATCATAGTTTCTTCCATCTTATCACACTCACATTAGCATTATCTGGAAAAATATGGGCAACGCCATGCTATGCACAATACTATTATGGCCACCCACTCACCAATGGTAACCATGGTTAGGAACACAAATGTATTTATCCTAAAGCATAAATTCAAGATATTAATTTTAAATGAAAGTGTAGAGTTAATAGATGAGAAATGATAGAAATTAATAACTTTGTTTTTAGTTTCACTCGCTCTTTCTTTTGTAGGAGTGAAAACTTGAATTTAGTTTGGTCCAGTGATTAAAACCCTATTCTTCATAACTTTTCTCCTTTGCGTTATGGTTACTTTAAAGGTTTGCAACCCCCATTAAGCAATTAATGGTCACTCCATTATTTCCAGGGAACTCATTAATAATTTCTTCGTTTTTTGTTTCAATAGCTCTTTCTTTCTTAGGAGTGAAAAACTTGAATTTATTTTAGTCAAGTGATATCGAAGAGGATGATTTCTAAGTAGTTGATCTATATTTTCTTCTATTTTGGGAGTTGGTTGCATAACACTATAGCATGTTAAAAAAAGCTACATTTGTTTTCTTCTTTAACCTATTCTTTGCAGTGTGGAAGTTTCTCTATCATGTATTGTATTCAATAACCTTCTTTTGGATGTTTTATGTGTGTCACTTAAATGTTTATACCAAACCATGAAAAAACCCTTTCACTTGAAATATAAAATTATCAATGTTGAATGATTCCTTTGATGAGCACAAATAAATGGAATATGAGGTAAGAAAAAGTTTCACTCAAGCGTTTAATGACCGTATCTACCATATAAGGATCCAAATGCCACAATTTAAGACTATCAAAATTTAAAGAAAAAAATTGGAGATTAGACTTGAATTTTCAAGCAAAATTTTGGAGATTAGACTCGAATTTTCAAACAAATCTTTGGAGATTAAACTCTAATTTTGAAGCAAAATTTTGGAGATTAAACTCAAAATTTTACTTCTCTTGTAACTTAATTGCATCATGGTTAATATATTAAGGTTAAAGCTATGTGATAAATTCTCTCCAAATACATGAGAATTCCAATATTAAAGTGTGGTTTTATCACATATGCACACCATGAATTTTACTACAAAAAGAATAAACATTGGATCAATCTGCATCAATTGTTCTATAGTTGTTATAGATATTGAATTTAAAACAAAAAACAAAAATTTGAATTTGAACATAACCTCTACAATCACTCTCATTATTGGTATTTCTAGATTTTTAATATCCAATAAAACAAAACACATCTAATTAAATAAAACAATGATGACAACCCCTAAAAACATAAATAATTAAAAAATAAAAGAAGGATGAAAACCCCCTAAAATCGTCAACATATTATTCTACAATTCAATTTATATTACAAAATAATTGTATAGATTTTTAACCAACTAAATTTTATAATTTTTACTAAAATTATAAATATTGGAAAAAGTTTTATATTACAAAATAATTAAAAATAATGGAAAAAGTTATTTTAGCTTTGATACATTTAAATTTCTTATTAAAAAACACTGGCCTTTCCTTAACAATCATACCTCTCTCTCCAAATCGTCAAAGAATCATGTGTAAACGTTGAAATTCCGTGTTGATTAAAACCACGCGTCTCTTTAAACATTAAAATCACACAACCTCAATGGTTAAATATTGGAATAACTTAGTTTATATGCATTTTAATTTATGTAACTAGCTCATAACATTTAATTCCTTAGAAAATTCCGTCGATCTACACCGTGATGTTTCATAAATAGGTGGATATTTAGAGAAATAGCTAACTACGAAACAACCTTATTAACCAAAATCGAAAGGAAAGTGAAACTAGAAGGCCTTCAAAATCAAAATGCAACCTATGACCATTAGAAATTATAGGAATTGTGAATTCAAAATGGACCAATCCCTATGTCTCCTTGATCCCCATTGGAGAAATCCAAAACTGAAATTTATTTCCATGCATTTTTTTTTCTTTTTTAATGAAATTCATTAATTAAAAAAAAAAATCACATGTTCGTGTCATATGAAACGAGACATGGTATTTTAGGCATGTAATATTGATGAGCGATATATTATCCATGATATTGTAACATAAAATAATTACAGATTAAGAATGTCCATGATTAGGTGGGGTGAATCTCCATAGTTAAAAATCTTGTTACATGTATATCAATTCTAATTTTAGCAACTTCAGATTTATGATGAAGTAATTATTTCGATATTTATTATGATTGATGGGTATAGCCATTTACCAACCATTTAATATATCTCAGTAAAGTAATCCTTAATAGTAATTTTCAATTGGTTCAAAACATTTATTTAGAAATAATTAAGTTGATATGTGCTTTATTTTTTTCATAAATTTGTCAATAATTCAATTTTATTTAAAATTTAAAAAATGTGCTTTAAAAAAATGCATTTTCCACTATTTGACCTTGATGCTCTGTGGATGTCTCCCTCGAGTTGAGAGATCGTTGAAGTTTAAGCCTTTTTTTGTATTCTAGGTTTTGTTACTTCTCAAGTGCCTCCATGCAATTGAGGTATTGCATGACCTTTCATACCATTGTAATGTGGGCATTTCCCATTTTAGTTTATTCTTTTTCCCATGGTAATCTTCATTGTAAATCATCATTGCATATGAGAGCACTAGAACACTAGAGTTTGTGGTTTCTCTGGTGGAAGTATACATTTATTTTGAGCTTCCATGCCATGCCTTCTAAGCTTCCACTCCTTCTAATATTAGTGAATTCTTAGTTGGAATTTTTTGTTTCTAGTTATGCTATATGTGTATACATTCATATGTTATAACTAGTTCATTGTGCCAGTGTAGATATTTGTGTCTTCGAACTATTGACGGAAAGGGAAGTCATGTGATAACCGATTTAGTTCATTGTTCATATGAAGTTATTGGTGTTTGGGGAGAGCATCCTTATCCATTTACTTCATACACATAGTTATATTTACAATGAAATCCAACAAAGCATCCACCACCATTGAAGCCTTGATCCACACCATTCCTAGTCGTCTTTAGGGTTTTCCTCCTCACCATTTCTTTAACCATGCCCTTAGCCACCCATTTAAAATTCATTATTGCTTTTTTTATTTGACCTCAAGGGACATTTTTATGTGGAATGCAAATTGAGAGAATATTTCAAAATTTGGCAATTAAGAGGGACCAATTGTTTGATCTCTAGTTTCCAAATTCAAAAATATTCTAGAAATATACAATCCACAAAAATTCACAAGACCATAACCTCAACATCCTTCGTCATGGCATCCTCAGCTACCAATTCATATGCTTCCTTTGCATATTTTATCAACCCTATTTCTACAACCTTTACAAGGATGCCCAAAACTCGAAACATGCTAGCATATTAAATAACTGAGGCCAACTTTCTTATTTATATACTAGCTAATGGTTCCACTTAAACTACTCCAAAACCTATTGAATCTAAATTCTTATATGGACTTCCTCTTCATCCCACAGTTAGACATGTATTGTCCATGTGTAACCAAGATGGTTTTAATTATTCTCAAGAGGTGGGGGAATCATCAGGTTATAAGTTACATTGGGATTATGGTTATATTTTGGGACAAATGATGATTTCTGACTACAATGGTTCTCAATCCATTGGAGGGGATGCACCCATTTTTCAGGTTCCTCCATGAATGTTATACCCTTAAACATTCAGGGATTAGGAGCATCCCCCAAATGCAATTCTTTTAAAGGTCTTATCAGATTGCACCAACCCTCGATGATTATCATACAGGAGACCATGGTGCCTATAGAAAAAGCATGGGAGATTTGTAATATATTTGTCTGGATTGGTTTTATTTTGTGTCAAATGTTGCGGGACTATCGAGTGGGTTGGGGATTTATGAAACCCTAAAGAGATTTATCTTAAATCTTCTATCTCTTGTGCAAGAATTATCCAAAAAGACTTTAATTTGACAACTTTTATGAAGAAAATGTTGGCTACACATACTCTCTGAGATGTTGCTTCATTCCCTCTTGCTCCAACTTGGTGGAATGGGCACACTGGGAAGGAGGGGGTTTCTAAGTGATTTTAATGTTTTATTATCAATGAAACTTTAAATGATGGTCTAGAGGAGATTTATTCTTTGATTATTTCCTCTTTAATCTTAGACCACCAACCAATTATGTTCTCTTGGAAGGATGGTGGAAAACAAAGATCCTATCCATTTAAATTTAATTCAAAATGGATGAAGCAAAAAAAAATTGAAGCGCTCATAAGGGAATTTTGGTTGTAACCTATTTATCCTGATCATGTTAGTAAAATGAAATATATAGATGAAAAAATGTCTCCATTGAAAAAGGAAATTTGTTCTTGGACCAAAAATAAAAAAAGATGTCGAATTTAAATCACTTCTCAATATTGAAGAAGCTCTCAAGGATTATAATGATTCTAACAACCCCGTGTTTTTCTCTAATTTTTATATATTGAGAATCCTAGCTCTCGAGGGAGAAAATTCCAAAATTTTGATGTCTCAAGAGTTCGAGCGGTGCGTAAAATTAGGGTTATTTGGGTTGTTGATGGGGATAAAAATACAAAAAAAAATCCATTTATTCATAAAAAAGGAAAGCTCTGGAAATCCATCCAAGAGATTGGGGATGAAGAAGGTAAAATATTTTTAACACATGAGTATATATAAGAGGCGACAAGTCATCACTTCAGACATTTTTCTTTCAAACATCCTTACGTCCAATTCATAGATGGATTGCATTTCATAATTTCCTAGAATGTTTTTTGAAGAAGATAATGCCCTATTGGGAAGGCTAGTTATGAGGTAAGAAAAAGATAATATTTTGAAGGAATGTGCTAGGAACAAGAGTCCTTGCCCCAATGGATAGGGAGTGGAGTTATTCATTCATTTTATGGAGTTGATGATCCTAGACCTTCTAGTTATAGCTTAAAAGACTAGGATCCTAGGTCATATGTCTAGGGCTTTAAATGCCACTTTTATAGCTCTTATTTATAAAAAGGAGGATCCTAATTCCCTTACATATTACCTTCCTATATCTTTGTGTAAATTTTTATATAAGGTGGTATCGAAACTCCTAGCTTCATGGTTGAAGATGGTCTCATCCCTACATATTTCTCTTGAACAATATTAGTTTCTGGAAGCCTGGAAGATATAGGACACCATTGATATTTCTTAAGAATGTTTACAGTCCACTAATATGAGGAATATGAAGGCATTTGTGTTGAAAGTCGATTTGGTTAAGGAATATGACTCTGCAGATTAGGAGTTCATGAGGTTGATTTATATAAGAGTGTCCAATTGAACATTAGAACATAAGATGGATGGTATCCTGCACAATCACAAAAAAAATTGCAGTAATCCTCAACAAACTCCCTTCACTTTTTTTTCAGACAATTCAGTGGGTTACGACAAGGTTGTGCCCTATCTCCCCTCCTCTTTCTCTTGGTTATCGATTTCTTGAATCACAAGGTGAGGGATTCTCATGACATGGGTCTAATCCAGGGGGCCAGATGAAAAGGCACACAACCATATTGAATTTGATGTTTGTGGATAATTTTCTATTTGGGAAAATTTGATATTTATGAATGGTATCTCATTCACAAGATTATCAAGTCTTTTGGAGAAGCATCAAGATTACTCATGAGTAAATCAAACTCAATATTTATTATAGGGATCCTAAGGATAGGATTCACAATGATATATGCAATATGTAAAGGTTTGTTGGTTACTCCAAATTCTATGTTACTTCCTACAAATTATATCTAATGAACTTCAATGAATTTTTTTATGGCTTCATATGGATAAAAAAACCTTATATTATATTGAATTAAGTTCACTCCCATTAATGCGAACTCCCACTAGCATCAATTTGTAAACCTTTATCATCACCCACTAACATTAATTTGTAAACCTTTATCATCACCCACTAGCATTAATTTGTAAACCTTTACTGTTAATAGTATCTCGCTTGCTTTTAAACTTATAGAGGTTAGATAAGTTTTATGTTTTCAATGATACAATATTTTCATCCTATCGAAAACGGTTGTGGTATGCCACCTATACCAGTTTTATCTTCCACCTACTCCCATTGCCTCTTTCAACCTACCATCTATTGGCACACCTCTATCTCCCACCTATTTTCTTTTCCTCTTTCAACTTGTGATATATTTTCATTGCCTCCTGCAACACCATATACATAGTGCCCTTAAAGCTAACGCTCACACTGAGACCGAGAAAAGGGCTTTGGATGATTTTGATGAATTATGTATAATACTTTAAGAGCTCATAAAATCAATGTGCCATTATTTTGAAAACCCAATTTAGGATTTTGAAAACAATCTCTCCGAAGTTGGGAATAATCTGTCTGAACTTGGGAATGCATGAGGAGCGAACCCGTGGAGAGGCAATTAGAATGCGTCAACTATTAAGCAGTGCAAGTAGGATGGAGGATGATGTTTTCTTTCCTCTATCATATACATTACTCATGTATATCTTCGTTCAAATACAATATGGATATTGGTTTATTGCACTATATTTTTTTTTATTGATTACTAGATCAATACTATTGTATGTTTGTAATATGGATCTTGGTTTATTGCACTATAATATTTTTGATTTTTTACTAGATCAAATCCTTTTCAATGATTAATATATCAATATGTTTGTAATATTTATTTTAATAAAAAATTTGATGATTTATATTTATATGTTATGTATGATTTTTTTTATGGAAGTTTAGATCAATATGTTTGTAATATCTATTTTAATAAAAAAGTGACGATTTTTATTTATGTGTTATGTATGATTTTTTTTATGGAAGTTTATATTAAATGGTTTTGTAATAGGAATAAGTTTATTAAATTTAATTTTTCTTCTTCAATTTTAAAAGGGGTTGAATTCTATCGTGCTAAGTAAGTTTTCATTGTTACATCATGGTTAATATCTGAAGTTGCAAGTTACGTAATATCTTCTTTCCAAATATTAGAGAGTTCCCATAGAAAAATATGGTTTTATTACATATGTGCACTACGGATTCTATTAAGGAGTGCAAGTGGGGTGGAGGATGAATTTTTCTTTCCTTTATCATATAGATTACTCATGTATATTTTAGTTCAAACAGAATATGGATATTGGTTTATTCCACCATATTATTTTTCATTGATTACAAGATCAATACTATTTTATGTTTGTAATATGGATCTTGGTTTATTACGCCATAATATTTTTTATTATTACTAGATCAAATAATTTTCATTGATTACTAGATCAATATGTTCATAATATTTATTTTAATAAAAAATTGATGATTTATATTTATATGTTATGTATGATTTTTTTTTTTTTATGGAAGTTTAGATCAATATGTTTGTAATATTTATTTTAATAAAAAAGTGATGATTTATATTTATATGTTATATATGATTTTTTTATGGAGGTTTATATTTTTTTTGGTAAGTTTGGTAGTTCCTTTCATTTTTCACTTTTTTCTCTTTTTTTTTTTTAACTCCATTTTCATCAACATGTCCAGATAGATCACCCTGATTGAGGAAGGGAATTGAACCTGTGATGAGTGCAATAATAGCCATCCTCATCACCGTTTAACCAAGAACCCGTGGACTATGGAGGTTTATATTAAATGGTTTTGTGATAGGAATAAGTTTATTAAATTTCCTTTTTCTTCTTAAATTTTAAAGGGGTTGAATTCTATAGTGCTAAGTAATTTCTCATTCTTACGTGACGGTTAATATGTAATATCTTCTCTCCAAATACTGGAGACTTCCCATAGAAAAATGTGATTTTATTACATATGTGCATTGTGGATTCTATTATACGAGGAGCAAATAATGCATTAATCTGCATTAGTTTTTTTGTACTACGGATTATATTATAGGAGGATCAAATAATGCATTAATCTACATTATTTCTTGTGTATTTGTCATAGCTTTTGAGGTTAGACGAGATGAAACAAAGGATGGCCCTGCACTTGAACTTAAACATATTGATAGGAACTTGTTGCCTCTATAACAACTATTGTTACCTTTATCTCTACATTCTCAATAGCCAACTAAAAAACCACATTTAACTAAATAAAAAAGGATAATGACATTCCCTAAAAAATTAATAATTAAACAATTATGAAAATATTCTAAATTCATAAACTTATTACTCTATAATTCAATTTATATTACAAAATAATTATACAATTTTAATAAATTAAATTATACAACTTCTACAAAATTTTATATATATATATATATATATATAAATTTGATATTTCCTAACAACCTATCCTATCTCTCCCCAAACTTTCAAAGAATGCAACGTAAATGTTTAAATTTCTTGATGATTACAACCAAGCCTCTCTAAACATTCAAAACACACCATCTCAATGATTAAATATTGGAGGAACTTAGTTTATATGTATTTTGATTTATGTAACTAGTCTTATAATGTTTCATAAACATTTAATGTCTTAGAAGAATTGTTCAATTTACACCATGTTCGGAGCACAACCAACTATCACCGTATGAACTATGTACAATGAAACAAAAGTTCTAATTCATTATTAATATGCTGGAGGTAAGTATTATTTTTTATTAATACTCAGAATTGTAGCTAGATAAGGTACAATAGGTAAGGTACAATTATAGGTAAGGTACAATTATAATATTACAATAGTGTTGTTGTTGTTGTTGTTATTATTATTATTATTATTATTATTATTATTATTATTATTATTATTATTAAAAAGATTTTTTTTATTATTATTAAATTTTAATGAAAATATATAATATAAAATATATTTTTAATTTTTATGTTCATGATTATTTTGGAATAGTATTTCTTTAAATTTAATTTAATTATCAATAATTATTACGTGAATAGTAAATATTTAATGCACACAAAATATTTTAGAATATTTTAGATAGTATATACAAATCGATTTTATTTTATATTTAAATTAAGAAGTTTCTATTATGCTAAAATATTATATTATTGATTACATTTTATCAAAATCATATTTATTAACTACTAGGTGGATAAGGAGAGAAATAACTAACTTCCCAAACAACCTTATTAACAAAAATAAAAAAAGGCAAGTGAAATCAAAAGAGACTATGAACAAGTGTCATATGAAATGAGTTATGGTATTTTAGGCATGTAGTATTGATGAGTTTGTCCATCATATTGTAACAAATACTACTTACCAATTAAGAACCTCCATGATTAAGTGGGGTGAATCTCCGTAGTTAAGAATCTTATTACATGTATATTAATTCTTTTTATCATTAATAAAAAATATTTTTCTTTAATTTTAGAAACTTGAGATTTATGATGGAATAATTATTTTGATACTTATTATAATCTATGGGTATATCCATTTACCAACCATTTAATCTATATCACTAGAGTACTCCTTAATATTCATTTTTAAAGTTGAAATTGTAGCAAGGGATGACTTCTTTGACTATTTCCTTGTTCAAAGATGCTAATTAAAATTAAATCTCATAGATAAGTCAGTTAGTTGTCACTTAATTTGTGTGATGTGGCATATCACTAGTTTATTGTTAGTTAATTCGAGTCGAACGCATTTCAATTATTTTTGTACTAGTTGATAGCTAAAATTTATCTATGTAGTGGACATAAATTCTAGTGTATGTTAGTTAATTTATCTCTAGTTATAGAATAGAGATAGACTTGAGTTCTTGATTTTAGTTGAGTAGTTTGACTTTTTGTAATTGAATTGATTATGAGCCAACTAGTTGCAACTACTAAATTTATCCCTAGTAGTTCATGTAATTTGAATTTCTTATTGAGATTGAATGAAGGCGCAAATCTATTTGTTCATTGTACACAGGATTTTGTGTATGATCTTCAGAAGCAAGAAGATTAAGAGCCTTAAGGATCAACCAAAGCAATTTCTCTTTGAAATTGTGCAATGAAATAGGAGGATTTCCTATTTTTTATGTGTTGAATTGTGCAAGGAAATAGGAGCTTCCTTGTAGGTTTATTTGCCTAAGTGTTGCGTAGTACTTGTGAGAAGGTGATCAATATTGTAGGGGATTTAGGCTTGAATCACATTCACTGTAATAAATCACATTGCTAAGTTGATAATACAAGGAAGAGGGGTTTTTCATAGGAGGGCTCCCCATATAAATTTATATGTTTGATTGATCTATGTGTGATTGTGTTTCTATCAATCGTTTTCTTTCCGCATAATTTTTGTAAAGAAATATTTTATCTTTTGCAGATCACTTTGTTCTCATTAGAAGTTGCAAGGTTTCAAGGGTTTTATACATTTAATTGGTACAAAAAAATTAATTAGAAATAATTACTTTTTTTTTCTCGTTTAGACTAATCCTAATCACCCAAGGGTTTCGAACCAATGACCTTGCAGACAGAGTGCCTTAATAATTCACCCCATCACCGACTACTCTACACCACGTGGGCTTTAGAAATAATTAAGTTGATGTGTGTTTTTTTTAATATTAAATTTTCCAATATTGAAATTTTATTTAGAAATAAATAAATGTGCTTTAAAAAAATGCATTTTTCATTGTTTGACCTTGATGCTCTCTAGATGTCTCTGTGGAGTTTAGAGATGACTACAGTCTAAGTCTTTCCTATTTTATTCTATGATTTTTTTCTTTATCTAGTATCTCTCTGCAATGGAGGCATGACCTGACCTTTCATATCATTGTAGTCTATGTATTTCCATTGCAGTTTATTCTTTTTCCCATGGAAATCTACATTATAATTCATCATTACATCGGAGATCACTACACCACTAGGTTTGTGGTTTCTCTAGTGGAAGGAGCTATTTATTAGTATCAATTGATGACTTTTTAGCTTCAATGCCATGCATTCTAAGCTTCTATTCCTTCTGATCTTAGTGACTTCTCAGTTGGAATTTTGTGTTTCTAGCCACACTACATGTGTATACATTCATAAATTATAACCACTTCATTATGATGATGTAGAGATTTGTGTCTTAGAGCTATTGACAAGAATGGTGGTCTTGTTATAACTGATATAGTTCATTGTGCCTATGAAGGTATTAGTGTCCCGGGAAAGAAACCATATCCATTGACTTCATAAGAATAGTTACAGTTACCATGATCTGTAGAAAAGAATCCACCACCACTAAAGCCTTAATCTACATGATCCCTGATCATCTTTGGGTTTTTCATCCTCACCATTTCTTTCACCCCACCCTCAGCCATTGATTTTCAATTCATCATTATTTATTCCAATTTTTTTTCTTGCATTAAGTTTAGTAGTACCTTTCATTTTTATTTTATTTTACTCTGTCTTCACCAACATGTCCATCTCCAGATACATCACTCCTATTCGGGAAGAGAATTAAACCTGTGATGAGTGCTATAACCAGGGAAAATTTTAAGGATGGCAAATTATTTTGAAGTTTAAAAAATTGGCAAATCTCACTAGTCCCTAATATGAAAAATATACAATGTTTATTAATGTATTTGTAAAATTATTCAAATTTATAATGATATTATCTATATTATCTATATAATGTTGGTGATTTTTAAGGTAAAATAATTTTATATTGTAAAATTTTGGCGAATCACTTTTATAAAAAATGGAAATTGCCAAATCTTTTTTTTGGAAAAACCATGGAAAATTAGCCCACCTCCGAATACTAGCCCCCAAAATTTTCCATGGCTATAACAACCAAAATCATCATTTTTTAACCAAAATCCCCTTAGAATACTTCAATAAATTGTTTTATGACTTCATATAGATACATTTTCATAAAAAATCTTATTTTGAAAACCTAATTTAAGCTTTTGAAAACAACCTGTCGGAAATCTGGAATTCACCGGGAAGGAGGGTGCACATGAAGAGGGAATTATAACCAGTTACTCAGTATTCAGTGCAAGTAGCCTCGAGGATTCTTCTTTTCTTTCTCATTAACCTCATGTATATCTTTGGCCGAATAGAATAAGGATCTTGGTTTGTGGCAACAAAATCCTTTTGAATGATTAACAAGTTAATATTTTATACGTTTGCATTCTTTATATTAATAAAAAGTGATGATTTATATTTATATTTAATGTGTCATTTCCTTTTTTTCAGTGCTTTTGTAAAGCATAATTTAGAAACTTTCTTATATACTTCTTTGAGTCCACAATAACAATGTTCAAAAAGGGAATACCTCACATCATCCATGGATAACATAGGCGAGCCTTATTTCAGCTGCCATAGGCCCATTAATGCGCCCAGGCAGGAAATGCCCGCCGTCGGATTAAAGCTGTAGATCATCGTGCGGCGGGCATTTCCTGACTAGGCGCATTAATGGGCCTATGGCAGCAAAAATAAGGCTCGACAGATAACATACAAGAGTTAACAAAAGTGAAAAGTGTACATAACAGAAATTATAGGCATCACCAACAAAAATAAGAACCAAAATAAAGACACATCCAGATCCACACCAAGTCACAGTGGATTAATATTGTGTAAAATAAAAATAAGACCCAATCCTATGGCACGGGTAGTCCACGAGTCGTCTATAATTGGATTAAATATCATTCCCATGTATATTTTTTTAAACCAATTAGTGTTATGGTGTTTTGTTCATGTACTCTTTGTGTAAAGATGAAATCCAAAATTTAATTACCTTTTTTCATGGAAATGGCATATAAAAGCAGTTAGAAAGTTCACAAGTTCAAACCTTGAGTAGGCATACATTGATACCTAAATATTTTAGAGTAAATATCTGTAATTGTATTCACTAAGTAATTGAACACTCTCACACATTATTTGGGGAATCCCATTTTCACATTTTCCTTTAGCTCTTAATTTCATTGGAAAACTTCACATAGAAAGGCCCTAAATTATATATCGTAATGAGATACTAATAACATTGATGAAAATACCAAATATTAACATCCTAAGCCATAACCAAAAAAACCCTAACTAGAGGACAATGAATTATACAACTATTATTTACATAATTTATCACTTAAAATGAAGATCTTAAATTCCATATTTGTAGGTATTATTTTAATTCTTATTCCTTTGATAAATTGTTTTTCCTCCAAAAGAACAAAAATTGACAAGAAAAATGTTAAAAAATTTATATGACATTGATCCAAAATTTTACTTCTTTTTTTTTAATATTTAACTTAATCTAATTAATACTCCATGGAACATTATAGATTATTCACATCTCAATATTCTAATAAAATATTAATGATAGTATCTTTCTTAATAATCATTGTGGTTTACACATCTTCACAAAATGAAAATAAGATATTCAAACCAAGTGCATTGCATCTCATTAGAGTGGACTACAACGCTACTTTTGAAAGATGCTAAAAATATGTCTTAGTATTAAAAATTTAGGAAAAATAGATTGGATTCTTGCCCTATTTTTCTAGAGCTTGATAGAATGAGATCTATACTTCCATCAACAACAAACATTCATCTTACATAAACATAAAATAAAATTAAAATAAAATTAAAAATAGTATGAAATTTTAATTTATCTACAATTCAAAGCCATCTTGGTGAACTCTTCATAATGCATATTAGCTAATTCACGTGAATGAAACATGGCTAGGCTATCCTTGAGGAAGTTATTCAAAAAATGATTTCTCTAGGTATTATTTTTTATGGAAATAACTCAAATTTAAAATTTGTTTTTAATATGGCAAAAAACCTTCACTTCACTTTTCCTACAATATCATGGGGCTTGAAATGGTGTACACAAATATAATGCAAAATAAAATATATTTAATATCTTCGA
Source organism: Pinus albicaulis (assembly GCA_034641835.2). Taxonomy (NCBI): domain Eukaryota; kingdom Viridiplantae; phylum Streptophyta; class Pinopsida; order Pinales; family Pinaceae; genus Pinus; species Pinus albicaulis. The sequence continues at coordinate 181,797,634 of CM076573.1, read as the reverse complement.
AGTTGCAAGGTATTGGGTCAAGTCTCCACAAAAATTACTTTAAAAATGTTTTTTTTATCAAGTTGCAAAGGCATACATTGGATAACTACTTTGAAATATATAGAAATAAGGAATCGTATGAGACCAAAATATCATAATCACTTTTAGTTAATGTGTATACTGACATGAATATCATATTCATTGCCACCAGTTTTCAAGTTGTACCTACTTCGCACTACAATAATAATGATAAACAAAGCTAAAAATTAAATAAAATTGAGAAGGAAACATATATCTCACTTGGTGCCAGGTAATCCATATTGTATTTTTCCTTCATGAAAGCTAATGTTTACCACCCAAATTTCATCTTATAACCTTAGCACGGAGCATTTTTTCCAAATCAACAAACATACATCCTGGTGGTGGACCGAGGCTCTATGTCTCTTCCCCTCTTCGTCCTAAACTATATCTATCGTACCTGAAAAAAAGGAGTGTAGAGACTATCTTAAGCAAAAGTACCTAAAGGCAATAGAAAACCTTAGCAAAGAATTTCAAACCTAGAGGTGCAAAAAACAAAGAGACACATAGAATCATATAATTTGGATGCAGAAAAAAGAGAGAAGCACAATTGGGATGTAGATAAAGTGAAGGAACTGACACTCATTGTGTGAACTTCTGTGTTTATTTTATTTTCATTTTATGAGTGAAAATATGATGGGGTTTCAACTTCAAAAGACAACTACCTTATAGACGGTGGATAAAAATATAACATCACAGTGGGCAGAAGGGTCTTTAGATCATATACCCCTCTTCAAAAGAAAAAATTTAAAATAAATTGCATACAAATATCAAAACAATGAACCACATGGAGATATATAAAATCCAATCTCTGGTTCTTTCACATTACTTAAAATTATACAACTTCAAATGTGGTGGAATCAGTTTTACAAATCTACCTTAACAATAATTAAGTTAGGGAGGAAGTATAGGTAACTAATATGAAAATCTTATTTCTCTATTTTTTCTCTCATATTCTTAGCTAGTACATCAACTGTCCAATCAAGGTCTACTACCTAGTCTCCAAGGGTATAGGGATATTTCTAGCATCTCAAACCCTCATTCTCTTCCAAATCAATGTTCTACCTACCCAATCTCTAACACTTCTTTGAGATAGAGACACAAGCATCTCAATTTATATTAAGGTTGTACCTAAATAGGGAAGGTGCATCTCATCATTTATCAATCATAAGCACTCAATTGATATACTCAGTTACAACTTCATATGGAAATTTTGTATGCTTTGGTCTATGCACTCAACCAATGACATCACTATATTATCAATAACAAGAATATCCTTCACACTTATTACCATCCTCTTATTTTTCTCAATTCTCAAACAACATAGAAAAAACAATTCCATCTCAAATGGAAATCTTACATACAATGTATCCATTAGGTGGCCTTATACATTTTTAATATGTGTGGTGTAGGGTGTAAATAATGGAAGCATATTTATGTCTCTAATTAATTTTCAACACTCCCCTTGATGCCATGTATAACCCCACCACCATCAGTAAAACCCTTTCTTATATTATAATTAATGTCTTTGGGAAGGTTGGTTATGCAAGCTCAACCAAATCTATGTTCTTCACAACCCTACCTGCCTCCTACTCTTTAAACATTGAAAATATTCATATGATGATCCTTTCTACACCTTTTCCACCCTCAAAAATTGGAAATGAAACTTTTATTGGCCTTCTATGTGAAATAATGTGAAATATTTCATTCACCATTTTGTTTTATGTAGCCTACGCAAAGTAGAAAACCATAAACTGAGCGTCGGCCAACGACTGAGTAAGGTTAGGCCACCTACCTACAACTAAAGAATCTTGATTCTAGTAGTTAGTTTTTCCGTTACGATCGTCACAAGATTTAGGGCCATTTCCTCCTCTCCAGATTCACCACATCTACACTTGCTAATGAATCAAATTGGAGGGAAATCACCCTATTCAAAGAGAAATCCTAATTTTTCTTTTTCCAATTGCAACCAAGCCATAAATCAATTGGATGAACCATCAACACCATTGGAAAGCTCTTACCAAGCTCTCAAAGGGGTATCTTTATTTTTTGGTGATTTGATACTTCACCAAGAAGCCATTTTTCCAAGAAGGGTCACTTCGCCGCCTCTCAAAATCATATTTCTTCACTTGTTCTACTTGTACTTGGGGCGCCACTTTTCCTTCATAATTTTCAACCTCTGCCACAATAGACACCTCCCACTTAGAGTCAAGTGTATGGGCAGTAGAGTGCAACTAATCCTCCTAATTCCAAGAAAAAAGAGTAAAGGCAACCAAAACCAACCAATGGAAGGTAATAAAGGGTGCCAAGGTAACCAACCAAATGCACCCCAAGGGAACCAGCTAAACACTAACAACTAGAAATAGGGTGTTCATCCCAAGCACAACAGGCCTCTTCGTATGAACAAGACTTGTTCTTGTTGTGGTGTCCATGGCCATTATACTCATGATTATCCGCTTTTACCCTAGATACGGTAGTTATGGGAAGCACTAATAGCATCTAGAGGACAACAAGACACTGCCTAGGCTCCTAAAAATATTGCGCCATTTCAACTAGTTGTTTTCACTAATCCTTTCCCTCGGAAAGGATATGTGGCTGCCCAACCCCCTCAAGGTGAGGATGCCCTCAACCTTCACAGTCTGGTACCCCTGAATACCAAATTCTCAAGATGAATTCTGAAGCAGTTAATACCACTAATGTCAACCTTTAGACTCAATCATGCCAATATGACAAGCCACCTGCTTTGTCTGTAACCAATTCTCAAACCAAAGTTTCCACAAAGTCCATTTAGACACCTAATTCTCCCTTATAGATCCCTTAGCCTTAGGAAAAGGTCATTCCCAAGATCCTGAAAGGGCCATTATGCCAAAATGTTGTTTCTCCCAAAGGTGCCTACACTTATAGCATAGTAGATGACTTGTCACAATCTCTTGCTGCCATGTCAATGCTAGAAGTCCTCCAATCATGCCCTTCACAAATTAAAGCTCTATTATCTCCTCTCGGAACTATGGATCCATAAGATGATAATTTGATCATATTTTCTATTCACAAGTCAGAACATTGCCCCTTAATTTCATCCATCGCTTTTCAAATACTATTCAAGGTTCGTAATCCTAATGTATCGCGATGTATCCTTGACGAGGTCGCATCCACCTGCATGATTTCCACCTCTATTTGAAATAAAAGTGGATCACATGACTTATCCCCATCCACAATCACTTGCTTGGGACGGTCACCCTTCTCAGCCCTTTGTAATGTACCGCAATTGTCTTGTCACTCTAGCAAGAAAGATTATTTGTGTTGACATTGAAGTCATTGATACCCCCTTGGACTACAATATCTTCTTGGGTCATAGCTATACCTATGAGATGTCTGTTGTCACATCTGTAGTTCACTAACATATGTGCTTTCCCCATAACGGAAATATCATTACCATTTATTAGTTGACATATTACGAACCAAAGTCTCAAACCTTCCCTGAGTTTATCATTTTTCGGTGGTCGATAAGTAGTCAATTGCACCTCCCACCAATGTTTCATCTACAGTCTATAAATACTCCACCTTACTTTGGTACATTCCTTGGTCTTCCCCCCATTATTTCAGACCCTATCTCATCGAATTTTTACATGATGAAATCATGTCGGGCTAGCCACAAGTGGTCTAGTTTGACTAGCTAGCAACCTATGCCTCCGCAACTTGTTCGCAGTCACTCGATGAAGACTTTAGGAACTTCTTTTCAGAGAACTTGTTCCTCTGTTAGTTTCTCTTCCACACCTTTTCAACCAGAAATGGTTCCCCCTAACCTTAACCATTTGGGAGCCATTTCGCCTAGCCATTACCCTTCCAGTCATATACCGTTTCTTTCTCCCACCTCTGAAGTATTTTTTGTGCCTATTATGGATAAGTTGAGCCTTCCCAATTTGACCATGGGGATCCCAGTCTAGTACATCAATCCCCCTTCCAATACCCCACCTGATTAGCTCAAACCTTATACTACTTTGACCCCCGTCCAACCGGTCACTATGACCCCTCCATTTGCTTCAGTGCCTCAGCCACCTCAACAGGAATCTCCTCCTATTGTAAAATCATATGGTGAGGGGGGGAAATCCAAAAGAAGGAACCTAAGGATAAGGCCTCCCAAACAACTCCTTCTCCTCCTATGCCTCTGAATCAGTCACCTCCGTGCGCTTTGTGTGATGTTGTTGGGCATGCTACCAAAAATTTTCCAAAGCTTCCTCATCTCAAACCTGTGGTCAACGAGGCGTTTCTGGAATCCGATATCCTTGAGGTCCATGATACCTTACCCAATTCAGCTAAGAAACTCAAATATTTATGCATGAATCACCCTTGTGCTTTATGTGATCTTTATGGCCACTATTCTCACCTCTATCCCCATAACTATGATTTCCACAACACCATTGAGGTTTTCCGCCTAATCGAGGCCAAACGTAGTGGATCCTCTACTCCTCTACTTGTAACTTTTTCTTCTGTAGAACCAGAAAACATTTCTGCACCCATTTTGATACCTCCCCCTGATGTTGAGATGATGGAACCTTCGGCCTCTATCGTCTATCTATCATCATCCATGAGATCCATGGTGGAAGACCCATTTGGGGCATCACCTGCTATTTCGACTGAACCTCCTTCGGTGATCACCTTGGCCTTAACATCAGTAGATGCTTCATATAGTAGGTCTTTGTATACCCTCCGCAGTGATGCGTATATGAACCATATCTCTCATAATGATGCATCATAAATCCTTGTCGTAGCATGCGGTCCTTCTTTTGCTAGTCCCCCCATATTTCATTCTGATGAAGACATTATGGAAGCAATGGCCACCCTTGACTTTTCTTGGGATGATATTTACCACCGTGTGTAATTCCTTCCATAGTAGTCCCATGGACAATATGTTGTGGAGTCTAAATACATCATCTCCGATGAGGTCAATTGGTTTATAAATCCCATTCTTGCACTCGATGCTTTTGAATAAGCAAATATGGTCAATACTCTCCTACCATTAAAATTAACATTTTCAATAAACCAGGGGTAGAAGAAAATATCACCTTGGAGGCACATTGCAACCCGGAAGAAATTGAAGCTTACACCAAGCTATTCAAGGAATTTTGTGATGTTTTTGCCTGGTCCTATTTTGAGATGCCCATACTTGATCCCTCCATTGTCGAACACCATATTAATACATGGCCCGATTCCCATCGTGTTCGTCAATAGTTGAGACACATTAATCCTTCAAGATGAGAGGCTATCAAAGCTGAAATTGATAAACATAATCAGGTTGGTTTTACCTATCCCATTCTCAATAAAAAAAGGCTGAATTCATCTTTGTATTTACTTTCATGAACCGAACAAATCTTTTCCCAAAGATAAATTCCCCACACCATTTATTGACCATATCCTTAATAAGTGTTCAGGGCATAGAAATTTTACCTATAACATCTCCCATTGAGATGCATGTCTTATTTATGTCATGCATTCAGGTTGCTTGCATTGTTCATCTTCATCCCATTTGTTTTCTTGTGGTGCCTTTTATTTGGATCCATCATCCACACCGTATATCGGCTACGCTGACGATGCAAGTCGCTTCTTGTAGAATCTAGCCTCGGTAGCTTCGACCGTTTTTACCCCCATGCATTCATTAGTCCTCTCTAGTGGCATATGCATTAGATATTCCACCAATAACCAGGCTGAATATGATGCAGTGATAGTTTTTTAGTCAATGCCCTTGACCATCGCATCCTTCATCTTCATGTTTGTTTAGATTCCCTATCGTTTGTCGTGCAATTGAATGGCATATATCGTGTGAATAACCATGTACTTTTTAGAATATATTTATGAGTAAATTTCTTAGTATGTGAATTTGAAACCATTACATTCATTCATGTACCTATAGCCCAAAATCACTATGTAGATCGTATTGCAAACAATATTCTAGATTGGCGCTTATCACATAAATTTAACACAAGATAGTAATCATAAACAAATGGTGAGCCATATACTCATCATATATAAAATATTCATATCCATAATATGTGTCGAAAAAATCATAAATTTTTTGGAGTCCTCTACTTTAATACATCCAACATGCAAATATTATGTTGAAAAAATCAAAAAAATGGGGGCACCACAGGCCCTTACATCTAATAACTATCTGGAGGGTCCCAAGCCAATGGCTTGGCTCCTGCAAGTTGTAAATCTTACTTACCCTGCCCCGCCATTGCCATGTGCCACATGGCACCTCGCCACTGCAAGGGTAGCCTGAAAAATTCCTCAATAGCTCACATATACACTAGAGATCCTCCAGTAGAGCCTATAAGTCTGCTCTATCAAATCCTCTAGTTGTGCTAGACTTTGTAGTCGATGGTGCTGCAGGTCGTCCCATATACCCAGTCAATTTCACCGGTGCTATATCTGCATATCAAAATTAACGAATCAATACCATAGAAACAATTTTAAAACTTTAAATGCACCATAAAATATAACAACTTGTCCCTTACCATCTGTTCCCCATGCTCGACCGAGCAGAAGTGGCGAGGTCGGGTCCCCTTGATAGTTCATCCCACTATATGGATAGTCATCTATATATAGCGACATATGATCCCAATGTGCAAAGAACTCAGGTTGGAACACCCGCCTGACACCCCCTCCTCCTCCTCTCCGCAGTAGCTACCTCCAATTGGCACATCGTGGGCTCTCGTGGGCCCCCATCCTGCATCTGTACATAAGGCTGAAGTGTGGGGGTCTTCTTGAAGAAGAATGAGCACAACATTGTAGAAAAAGCACCGTCATAGTTCACTTTTTGCTTACATTGCAACAATTGTCATTTAAACAATGCCAACATCATCTGGGCCCACTGATATTAGGTCCCAATCAGCACACTCTCAGCCAACATCATCTTTCCTACGATGATGTGGTAGAATTCATGGTTGGCTAGGATCCATAGTACTACTGTGATGACAACCCGAGTATCTAGCCTCTCTAGATCTCCAATCAGTATATTCGTGCCCTTAACATGAACATCTAGTTGGAAATGGCTCTCCACAAATTCTGATATATTCTGCCCCTGTGGTAATACTGGCTGTACATTTCCCACCACCCTTAGTGGTGGGAGACCGGTTAGAAAATATATGTCCTGAATAGTTAGCTCAATATGGTGCCCCTACACTACAAAGACCTCGAGGTCTCTGTCCTAGTAGCTAAATATCCTAGATAGCAAGGGCTCCCCTATCCTCATCAATGGGTTCTCAACTAACTTAAGAACCCCATATCTCGTGAGTGCGCCTCTGACCACCTGATCCCCCTGGATCTCGGAACGAAGTGCATCCAAATCTCACTCTCTCTCTCTTTGATCATTAACTCTTCCATAACTGCACAAAACCATCATGTTTTTTAGTTAGAGGAAGAAAAAATGCATCCAAACCATCAAGCCCTATTTCCCAGCCAAAAAAAATACAAAACCAAACTATTTGGCAGCTTGCATTTTCCCAAACATGTACCTCCAAGGTTATAGTTTTTCTCTCTGAAAATTGCGAACCATCTCATAGAACAAGGCCCAGGAAGTGTGAGTTGATCATGTGGAAGGATAGGATGTTGTTCCCAGGCTCTAGGCACCTAATTTGAAATTCTAAACCAGTGAAACTGAAGAGTAAGGTTAGGCCACCTACCTACAACTAACGAATCTCAATTCCAATAGTTGGTTTGTCCATTATGATCGCTGCAAGATTTAGGGCCTCTTCCTCCTCTCCACATTCACCACATCTACACTTGCAAATGAATCAAATTAGAGGGAAATCACTATATTCAAAGATAAACCCTAATTTTTCTTTCGCCAAATACAACCAAATCGTAGCTCGTTTTGACAAATCGTTAGCACCATTGGAAATCTCTCACCAAAATCTAAAATGGGTATCCTTTTTTTGGTGATTTGATACTTCACTTAGAAGCCATTTTTCCAAGAAGGTTCACTTTGCTGCCTCTCAAAATCAAATTACTTCACTTGCGTTGCTTGTACTAGGAGCACCACTTTTCCTTCATACTTTTCAATATGTGTGTCGATTTTCATCATGAGTAACCATATTTATCTCATGCTTTTATGGCCCCACTGTGCCTATTTGGCGTGGAAGCATCATCGAGTCACCCTTGATCATAACATTCGAGTTGATTCACCATTGCATTCATGGAGTATGTCCTAAGTCCCTCTGCCTCCTGTTACAATATTCCATCCATTCATGCCTTTTCCCTCTCTCGTGTTGTCCATTTTCTTAACTCCATTTTTGAAATGATAAATAAAAATTTTATTTGTTTACTATTTCTAAATAAAGAGATTTAACCAATTTAAACTCATTTTCCCTACAACAAAATATAATAAAATATTCCAAACAGTTAGATCTAGATCTTGGTTAATAATATTTTATTATGCACCATTATCAAGGTTAACTGAATATTTTCTTATAAATAGGATGATTTTCATTCATTATTTACCTATTAATCCTTTTATTATGGTCGGACTTTGATCCTTTTAATAGAGTCATACTTTGATCACTTTTATTACTATTTTAGCTTCTTCGGCTCCCATATAGTTCAACACGTCTTGGGTTTTCTACACCATTGAGAGAGAGAAACTTCTGGTTCTGAAGAATTTGAGGACGGCCAAGAACCCATCCCATTGAGGGGGACTTGTAATATCATTGTTTGTTCCCTTCCTAGGTGTTAATACATATAAAAATTTTTATATATATTGTCTTGTCCATTGGATATTAGAAGAAACTCTTATTTATTTTCACTGTTTAATCGCTTTTACTGCATAGATCTAGGTTTTTGTTGCATTTTTTTCGACTATCTATTGCAGATCTAAGGAAGTTAAGAAACAATATTTGTTTTTAGGGTTATTCGTCACACACAGCTAAAGTGATATCTTTTTGTACACAGGCGTTAAGAATTCATTATAACACCTTCGTTCATCTTCATTTTTGAAATGAGGTATCTTGTTTTTACAATCTACAATTTTTTCATGTCATTCCAACCAATCCATGCCTATGACTACATCATAGATTCCTAATATCGTAGAGTACAAGGATACCTTGTTTTGGATATACCAAAATCCACCTCAAAATCCCTTACCATCCTTCCTACATTTCCTTCCATATGGAAATCCATCTCGTGATGCCAAAAATGATGTTGTGCAATTGTTTCATGTTTAATTTTTGATAATGAAATTAGAGAAATAAAATAGTTAGTAGTCCCTGGATCTATTAAAATGAAAAAACATATACCTTCAATATTATGTAATGTCTCCAATAGAATGAGATCGTGTTTTACATGGCAAGTGTTAACCACTGAATGGATTCAATGAGATTTCCCCAGATCCCCTATCGTAGTTTCTTTATGAGTTTAGTTGGTATTACCTATTTTTTAGGGAAATCCTTCTTGTTGTGTGGACCTTCGTGAGTCCAACACTCAGTCTTAGGAGCTTGGCTCCTCATGGCAACTGAACTGGGATTTGGCTTGTAGCTTCGCTCGTAAGAGCTAGACTCCTAGGACTAGTGTTGTGGACATGGGGCTTGGTGTTGTGGCAAAGGACAATGTTTTTGCGGTTGACAATTCTGCTAAGGTATCCTTTATGGATGTTGAACTAGATGCCTATATGGGTTCTTTAATGACCTATTTTTATGATTTATCACTGACCCCCTTTGAAAATTTCTATGTTCCATATTGTTTTCATTGGACACTCCTGATCTTGTATGCTTTGTTGTCCTACTAGGTACACTATTCATCATCTCCTCATGTAAGATGCAGTACATTTGAATCCTAACATTAGCTCAAATGTTGAAATTTAACCCATACAAAAAAAAATTCACCTTGAGTATCTCTATGTTTTAGTGAGGGGCATAGTGAAGTATTTCCATGAAACGAGTCCCACATTATGGCATTGAACAACTTCCCTCCTTCAATGCATTGAGTTCATGGAATTCACTCTCAACCAATTACATTACTAGGAAGTGTTATTTGAAATTTTCTTCAGATAAATGCCAAGTCACGTCTAAAATGTACATCCCCAACTCGGATAATAATGTATTCCACCAAAGTAGTGTGTTTCCCTTTAACTAAAATATACCCATATTATCCTTCAGGTTTTAGGTGTAGTCTCACAAGGTGAACCACATAGACATGTTTTCTATCCATGCCTCTATAGTTTGATCATTTGTGCGCCCTCAAAATTATGCAAATTTTACCTTTTCCAATTCTTGATGGACATCATTTCTTCCGGGGTTTTGTAGTTGTTCATTTTCTATGATTGGTCCTCCCTTCTCTTGTCCAAGATGACTTATTAATGCCTCTAACATGTGTTGGAATGAACTCATTAATTTTAATTCTGCTCTTGAAATTATCTATTCCAAATTTGCGATGTGTTCCTTGTCATGGGGTGGGGTGGCACCATGTTGCACCTTCTAGTATCCCTACTCCTTTTTTCTCCTCTTCTAACCATGATACATGTTCCAACAATACCAATTTACATTAATCCAACTTGACTAAGAAATCCTAAGAGTGGCACTAGTTCTCAAGTTCATACACTACTGAAGCACTCTCCTTACAAAGAGTGACTTGGAAGAGCGTGCAGAACTTAACTCTTACATAACTATTATATGCTTAAGAATAGGTAACATTTCACATAATTATTGTTTCATCTCTTATTATGAGGATACAAATTTACAATCCTTGTTTGTAACTTAAAATATCTATACTATAAAAGACCTTAGTCACCAAAAGTAAAACCCAACTCATAATCATAACTGAATATGTACAACTAAGTATATACATAAAGAATTGTAATGACATTTGATATATATATATATATATATATATATATCCCAAATTTCTTTCGAAAGTAGCAAACTGGATTTCTAAAAATTTGAAAAGTTTGTCTATCTACACGAAGATCACTATTGAGTCAAGATCTCATGAGAGGAATATTAATATTCATCCTAAAATTTTATTTTGAGATAAGGTCATAAAACTTATAATAATATGAAATTCCAAAAACACTTGGTATCCCAAAATAATAACATTTAAGTTGTTAACGTGCCTATATCCAAGTTACCTTATATTAAACTTAAAATGAAATGAATTTGATAAATCCCTCTAACTTATTTGATAATAAGATGTTCATATATCTTAATTATTATATAATTCTAAAACTCCTTTCATAAATTGAAAAAAAAAACTAACTAATATAATTTACATTATTTATTTATTATTATTATTTTTTACATTATTTTTTATTAAAAACAAATTATGCATTATAACCCACAAGTTTAGGGTTATTTGACTGGTCACACCCCGCCAAGGATGCATATATTTCTAAGGTGTGTGTAAATTCAAACTTTGCTCATCTCATTTAAATATTATTATTTGGATATTGATAAAATATTATTATTTGGAAAATATTGATAAAGTTACTTTAAAAAATAAATAATGGATATCTTATATACACAAATCTCCACATATCTTATCTTATATCTTATAATGGATATCTTATATCTTTTGGATTTTTATTTTATGATATCTAAATATATAAATAATATACACAAATAATAGCCCTACTATATCTTCAAATATGCACTGTTATGTTGGTCCATTCCACATTTAAATACATCTCACTTAACATTAAATTGTAAAATTCAACAAAGGTACAGAACCTGGAAAGGGTTATGTTCGACGTGAAAGAAAAACATAAATGTTCATATATATTGGGAATCATTGAAACTAAAATAATAAGTTGAAACTTTGGTGCTTTGGAGAGAAATATGGAGAACTAAGAAAAACGAATTTAGAAAATTAGGTAGTGTCGCTAGCATTGTATTCACACACCATTCCAAGAATGGTCCCGCTTTATCAAATGAATAAAAGCACTTCGATACAACAAAAAAATATTTATATTTATCTCTATATTATCATATCATAATTATATTATAATCATTGCATAGGTGTAAATTGTAATATACTCGTGGCCAAAAAAATAAAATTAAAGAATTCCTATCAACATTTTAAATTAAAACCAAAATTCATGCTCTTATCAAAATTTTAAAATAAGAGAAAAACCTTCGTTATTTAAAATTGCAAGAGTATATTTGAATAAATATTTATGTGGAACCTTTGGTGTCCAGTGCCTTGAGAATTGACGCACATATGCTAGGGGTTAGTTGGACATATCCAAACACCTATTCCCATAGCTGATGTAGAGGATACAACCTCATATCAAGCATCAAATTAACATGTTTGGCTATCCATGCAACAAGCAATATCTCTGTTGCTTGCTTCTTCACCGAAGGGCATGCCACTTTTAACAAAAAGTTAAGATTATACATATATATTTTGTTCTTTATGGTGTGTACTTAAAAGATACACAACTCTCTTACAAGCATCGATCCACTAATAGCTCCCTTAGAGAGATGAGATAGGTAATCATAGACCTACCTGTTTACTACATGAATCATATCAATCTAAGATCCAAAGATTGCGAAAGCCTTCATCAGGAAAAAATGTAATATGGGGTTTTCGCAAGCAGTGTACCCGCTACATGACACAAGGTTAATATTATTAGTCCCCCCCTTGGACAGAAACAACAAGAACAATACCTTGAGGAAGGATGCAACTTTGAAATCAATATTTGTCCAGCAAAAGGTATAATCTATTATGAGATCTAGTTTATAGCAAATTTTTATTCTTATTTTCATGTAGAAGAATGGGTGTGGTAAAAAAAAATATAACGATGAGCTTTTATATCTTTTCCAAACTAGTGTTGAAATTAATTACGCCTGTCAATTCATCAACACAGTGCCACCACCTTACTGCCTTCACCTCTTGGACCGTCTCGCCACCTTAGCCTCTTCACCCCCTTAACCTCTTCACCCCCTTGAAGGGCCCCACTGCCTTAACCTCTTCAGCATCGAAGGGGCAGTAACCAACTTTTTTTTATATAAATGTAGATCGGGCATAAAAGCAAGATGCATAGTGAGGACGAAGAGTCCGAGTTGTAAAGCAGTAGTAGCTACAAAGTTCGATGCTTGAAGTTGAAGTTCTATTAAATTAGCACAACTACATTTTTCGTTGTTTTCTCTGTGTATTTCAATTTGTATCAGATCCCACGTGAGTTGTGAGGAGAGACTGTTATAAAGTGGCTGATATTTTCAGTCTTTGACCATGTGAAGTAAAGAGCATGTGGTGTCTATTTTTCTCTTGGAGGAAGCTGAGGTGCTTGGAGGAAGCCGAGTCAAAATACTGAACTTGTTGTGCATTGAGGCTACAGTAAGCATGGGCTTAGAGCACCCGAGGCCGAGGAAGAGAGTGTTGGTGGTGAAGTTTTGTGCTGAGTGAAATTCGTGTGGTGGATAAAGACTTGGAGACTGACTGCATCATTGTTGCTTGCCTTCTTCTTGAAGATTTCTATCGACGCTACGAAGCTGAAGTCTTTGTGTTTGAAGGCCATCCAAGGAGCCTAGGTAAATCTCGAGTAGAAGTGTGCAAGGATAGAATAATGGACTCATCATTTTCATTTGAGTTGTGGATAGATCCACACTCTTGGAGTTGAAGGGTGAGAACATTGTGCCATGCATGAAGGAGTAGAGATATGTGAGGTTTTCTTATTCTGAAGTGAGTGAGGGCTGCAGCTGAAACTTGTTCTTGACGTGGAAATAATTTGAAGCTACCACTCAAGTGAAAGGTTTGAAAGTTTTTATTTTATTTTATAAATCAAAAGAGTTTTAAAAAGTGTTAATCTATCGAATCTTATTAAAAGAGATTTTCTTTAAATTCATTTGTGGGCGGGATATTAAAGGATTATGAAACGTTTAATAAAATTTCGAGTGAATATTTTAAGGGCTTCTTTGAAGGAGTTTATTAAGTGTGGATTTTATTAAAGATTGTGTGAATATTTGAAGGGTTTCTTTAATACTTGAAGGATTTTATTAAGTGTGAAATGTTTGGTGATAAAATTTTAAAAGTGTATGTTGCATGGTTTATAAATAATTTTATGTGAATATATTTTAAAATGATAATTATAAACCATAAAGGTTTTTTGGAAAGTGTTTAAGGCTTTGTAAAGTATTTGGGTCTACAAAATTTATTTGGTGTTTTTTCAAGCATGACGGTTTTGTCGCTGAAGTTTGTGCCTTACTGGGCACATATTTAAAATCACATATTTTTTCAGGGGGAGATATTGAAGATAGTATTAATGCCACCAATAGAGAAGCAGTAGATTTAGTGAATCCATCAATTGAAATTGTTAGTGTTAACTTTTATGAAGAAAAATGCACTACTTATGAGCGGTTCGGATGATGCAACAAAAACGTGTTATTGATATGTTATTTTTTGGTGATATAAGATCCCTTGCATCTAGAAAACAAGTGGAAGAAAACCTATTTGCAAAAGAAGAGGTGGAGAATCAAGGTTATGAGGCATCGACAAAGTGAATGAAAGAAGAAGAGAAGAAATATCTTATTCCAAAGTAGAATGAACAAAGCCAATATGGTTCTAAAGATTTTTTTCATATAAAGTTAACATTGGCTGTGTGTATGTAGATGTTAGAAGAAACTAGGAAGAAGAAAAAAAATGAAGAAGAAATAAAATTCCTTGAGACATGGGTTGAAACACCATGTGTTAATGATGTGCACATAGACGTTGCAGTAATGAACATAGAAGACAACATGAACATGTTGAAAATGAAAATTTCAATGAAATTTTTATGTATTTGAGTCCTCAAGAGATAAAATTCTATTATGAACTTATGTTGCAGAAAAATGACAATCAGAAGATTGATGATAAAAAAACAAACTATAGAGGATGAGATGTGGGAGCATTCCACATAAGAAGAAATTTTTGAAGGCATAGATGAAATCCATGGACAACTTGAAATTATTTTCCATGCTTTTATGATAAACAAATATTTGACAATGGACGAGCTACAACAACAAATGAAGAAACTAAAATTTGGATCCTACACCTAAAAGACAAAGATGAAATAGTTCAGAGGATACAGGATTTGGAAGAAAAGGAAAACAAAATCTAGCTAAATATTTAACGTCAAAGTTTTTGAGTCATTGTAATCTTAGCTGAGACTTAGACCAGCCAACAGCTTAAATTTATGTTAATTCATGGTTAAGTTGTCGGTTGTAATTAAGGGGGGGTGTTGAAATTAATTATTCCTTTCAATTCACCAATGCACCACAACCGCCTTACCGCCTTCACCACTTGGACCATCTCACCACCTTAACCTCTTCAGCATCAAAGGGGTGTCGCCGCCTTAACCTCTTCAACATCAAAGGGGCAGTAACTGGAATTTTTTGTATAAATTTAGATCAAACATACAAGCAAGATGCATAGTTAGGATTCAGCGTTTGAGTTGTAAAGTAGTTGTAGCTGCAAAGTTCGTTGCTTGAAGTTGAAGTTCTCTAAATTCATGTTTGATTTTTTGTTAAATTAGCACAACTACATTTTTCACTATTTTCTCTGTGTCTTTCAAGTAGCCCTTTTTGAGGGAGTAGGGACTATCTCTAGCACTTTTACTATTATTGAAAAGGTGAGAAATAAAAATATTTGACAAAAATATAGCCAAACATTTTACAATTTCCATACAAAGGAGTAACCAGATTCATCAAGGTTTTAAGTATTAATATAAGCTTCCATCCTTATAATTTTCCTTGAGAGATATTATCTTTAACACTTCTACTATCATCTAAAAGGTGAGAAAGAAAAATATCCAACCTCATTCCCACAAATTTCCAAATTTGATAAAAATGAGAACAACCATAAAAAGCCAATAGATATTATATGTAAATAATTTTGGAAGTTGTTACGTTTCTACGCATTAATAGTGATATATAGCATAGAAGGCTCAGTGATATATATCGTAGAAGGCTCAATTTATGTAGCTACATGGTAGACAATACTTCTCAAAAGCCTCATCCTCTTAGAAGAAAAACAAAGCAGTGCATCCTATACTACAAGAAAAAAGTACATTGGGGAGGGGAAAAAAATGTCACCATAAGCTCATTCGTGAGTGTCAAAAGAGCCTTTGTCACCAAAAATTGAACGTCAGCAAAGGTGGCATCACCGAAAGTATAGGTGTTATAGTCACATTCAAGGTTCGTCACCAATAATGATTTATAATGACGGATAGTGACCGTCACCATTTCATATGAGCAATGTTGACGGACCATAGCCTTTGTCACCAAAAAACTGAACATAACGAAAGGTGGCATCACCGAAAGTATGTATTATTGTGACATTCAAGGTTAATCACAAATATTGATTATAATAACAGATAGTGACCATCTCCATTTCATATGAACAAAAATGATTTTTTTTTATGGACCTTTCATGGCCGTCACTATTGGTGCATATATATGGCAACGTTCATTGACCATCACCATTTCATATTTAGTGAGGGTCAAAAAATGTCATGATAAGCTCATTGGTGACATCAAGGTCTGTCATGAATAATGACTATAATGACAAACAGTGACCCTCAACATTTCATGTCATGATCGTCACTATTGATGCGTATATATGGTGGAATTCGTTGACCATCACCATTTCATATTTTGGTGAGCGTCAAAAAACCATAAGCTCATTGGTGATGGTCAAAAGAGCATTTGTCACCAAAAATGGATTTCCACCATTCTCTATGAATATCAGGGCATGATGGAATCGAACCACCAACCTCCTTATTGTAAAGCAAGTGCTCTTCCATTGAGCTAGCACCCTTTAAAGAATTAGACTTTACACTAGCAATTGCCCCTAGATGTGCAAAGATACACCAAAGGAATATAAGATCTCAAAAGACCAAAAGTTGCTAGAAATAATATGTTCAATATACACAATAAAAATACAGTAACTCAATTGGTTAAATTTCCTATATGATACCTAATATTTACCAAAAATATTCATGATTAAATACTTAATATTTACCAAAACTACTAATGATTAAATATGTTTATAATTTCAAGAAGGAACATGATTTTTCTATTACAATTTTTTTGTCTTGTCATGTCATGATTTAATATGGAGAATGGTTAAATACATATTGATTGGAATTTAATCCAAGAAGTGTTTAAAAATGTGTAAATTTTAGAAATGAACATTTCCATGTTACAATACAATTTTAAAATGGTCAGGGGCCATAATTAAACTTCTACGAAATAACAATTTATGACAACAGGATAATGAGAATCTCAGGTAGAAACCACTAAAATCATCTTAATTTCCACCTATATTACATTGAAAGGTTCAGTGTTCTGGTTTACAATTAAATGCTTTTCAGATGCAAAACTTGGAATATCCACACTAGTCATTTTTAGTCTATGTTTTGAGTCTAAATCAAGACTCATCATCAGGACAACCTGCTAAGAAGAGAGAAGATCAGGGTTAATAAATAGTGGAGAGAAAGAAAAATGAAAAGGCCGACCAGCTCTTAATAATTGTAAATTAATTAATGTATTATTCCATATTTTATTTATATTTATTACATTTTTAATGCAGTGATAATTAAAATATTTATAATTATGGTTTATTTAAGTTACTTATATAAAATTAGAATTGTATGTTACTATTAAAATTTTTGAGGATAATGATAATATATATTACCCATATATATTATCATTATCCTCAAAAAATTTAATATTAACATACAACTCTAATTTTATATAAGTAACTTAAATAAACCATAATTATAAATATTTTAATTATCACTGCATTAAAAATGTAATAAATATAAATAAAATATGAAATAATACATTAATTAATTTGTTGGTCGGCCTTTTCATTTTTCTTTCTCTCCACTATTTATTAACCTTGATCTTCTCTCTTCTTAGCAGGTTGTCCTGATGATGAGTCTTGATTTAGACTCGAAACGTAGACTAAAAATGACTACTGTGGATATTCTGAGTTTTGCATCTGAAAAACTACACCACAGAAACCTCCAATCTAGAATTAAATTCTTGTTCCCAAGGAGAGTAGAGCAAGAGGAGATCAATAATAAGAAGCTATTGTAGATGATGATGAAAAGGGCATCGATTTGTGCCTTCCTCATGGTGTTTAATAGGGAGAAAATTCTATGTCTTAGCCAACCCACCACAATTATTAACTTGGAGGGTAGATTTATCAAAAACACAAAAACATAATTGCCCACGGCTGGGTAGATAGATGCACCCTCTATCCATTGGATTGTCATGGATAATGATGCCCAAAGAGTTATAGAGGCAAGCTTCTATTTTGGGTATTAGTATTAGGTTAGATTCAAAAGGTTATACATGAACAAACCTAAACAAACTTAGAAGCTACAAAGTGGAAGTAAATATGGAGGCCGTGTAAAGAAGAAAATTTCAGGCCAAATACAATTACCATCATGCCTATACAATGAAAATTATGGGTTCCATGTACTAGCGAATAGACTATTTTTCATCCTTGGTAGTTTCATTGGCCTTGTGCTCGGTATTGGCTTCCCGCAGCAAATGTATGACTCTCTTCATCGTTGGTCAGTTGATGGTCAAGGTGCTTATGCAAAGGAGTCCTACTTTCAAAGCTATGGTAATTTCCTCCTTGAAGCAGTCCACAAACTCAAGATACAACAATTCAAGAAATATATTATTTTTCTATATTTTATTACACACCCACTTCACAATATCTTCATCCTCTCCAATTTCTCGATGTATTGGTTTTATTCCCATCACCAGCTCTAATATCAGCACTCCAAAACTATATATGTCACTTTTTTTGTCATTTCTCTGTATAAATTATGTCTTCTTGAAATCCTTGCATTGGGGACTTTTTGTGTAGTGCTTCCTTCAAGTTCACTAAAAAATAGAACACTAACAAACTCCACCATGCTGATAATGGTAATATAGGAATGGAAGGAACCCAATCAATGTCAACCACAAATTTTGAATTGCTGAAATGTACAGGATCTAACTAATGAAACTCCTAACATCTATTGACTTCCATGAAGTAGGTTTACATCACTAAGGAAATTAGATAATAACATAAGATGAGCAATAAAATTTGGAGTGATATTTATAGTGAAATAGGGTATCAACCTATGTTAAGGTTGGCCACACTATATTGAAATTTGAAGTCCATAACGTGCACAGATTAGCGTATGGAGGCTAGAAAAACCACCTTGCCACATCCCAACTAATCATTATCTCATTGAAATATTGGAACAGATGGAAAAGGTCTAATTTATAAAATAAACTTGCATGGTTCAGCTTTCCAATGCTAACAAGTATATTTTTTATTCTATTTTCTAAGAGTGCACTTTACCAGTATTCATTCATAACAAGAACTCATCTTTAGATTACTTGTCAATATAATGTACTTGTTTTTTTATCACCTTTGGATATTAAAAAAAAGTTTCTTATTATCCCACCCCAATCTATACAAAGCGCATAATTTCTCGGAATTTTTCTAGAAATCCATAGCAATATATATATAAACAACACCACCAGGGATACCATAGACAACTTATCGATTTATGGTTTCCAAACGATGTAGTCAAATACACTACTGGTCTCCTCATTGACATGCCTAGCTTTGTAGATACCACCTTGTACTTCAAATCTTGTTCACATTACCTATTACAATATAAGGATGTTTTTTAAGTATTTAGTTAGTCTTAGGATTTAGCTCATTTTTTCCCATGTGCACTGGAAAACCAAGTTGATGAATGAGTCACAAGCATTTCCTATTTTCCACAACTAAGTATTCTTTCTTTTTTCACTAAATATGTAATTTTGAATATGCACAAGAGGGATAAGCCATGTGTTTTGTAAAATTTAACACCATTCCTCTACATGATATTTTGTACCAGCTCCTACTATAAGCTATTAGAGTCAAGTAATCATGACAAGAGATGGGTAATTCACAAATTTCACTTTTATCTTATAAATATGGAGCGCAATATTCAAGACAAAATGGAACTCAATAACAAAACCATACCAAAATAAATCATGATTCCCAACAGCCAAGGAATTTCCCATAAACATGGAGATGAGATACCATAAATGCCATGATGATAATATATACTAGATATTTTGGAACTTCCATTTGAAACATGTGGATGTACTACAAGGGGTGGCAATAAGAACTAGAAAAACTGAAAGAATTCAGTGTGCTTGCTCCTATTTTTATTCTACGACACTCTACAAAGTATGATCTTGATCTATGACGTATTTGTGCCAAGTGGTTCTAAGTTAATAGTAAATGTTATATCCAGATAAAATAAATGAATAACTGAGAGGCCTTATGGGCTAATTTTTAATCCTTACACCAAAATCTCTTAATATTCAAGTCTATGGAACAACTCGTTCAAAGTTCAAACTGGACTCGATTTTAAATGGAAAGCCTAAAACTATCGTAGTAGTTTGCAAGTTAAAATTTTGGATATAAGTTATGTTCAATTTATATGACAAGTTATGCCATAACCTTGAAACTAGTTTCTTAGCTAAAATACTTTGTTAAGTCAACAATGACAAAGAATGATAGTCATGGAAAGCAAAATTCTCTTGTTTTTTTCTAATGAGGGTGCATGTAACTTGATAAAAGTTGTATGAGAGTATCAAACCATAAACATTTTCACTAAAACATGGAAATTACAAAGTCTTGTTAAGCAACAAAAGCTTAGTTGAATATATGAAGAGAATCAACCTAAATGACATAATTAAACTAAAATTAATTATAAAAAGTGAAATTTCCATCATATACCATCTAGTCTGGTTAGTTCTTCAGAAAGAGAAAGTGCAATTGCATGATCCAGCTCCTCATCTTGATTTTGTAATGGACCATCCTAAACAAAAATGTCCACATAAAACAATCAATGTTATCGTATTGGTAATACTTTTTATATAATCAAATAAAGCATGTACTATGTAGGAGAATAACTTGAAAGCACAACTAGAAATTTGAATCACAACATAACAATATAAAATAACATGCAACATGAAAGGAAAAACTCCACAGTTTGAGAAATATGAACAATCCATGGGACTGATTTTATATATTAATATAGATAATGAAATAGAAATCTAGATTTATGAAATTCAAGTATCACACAACGATTTCTTGAACAAATTTCAATATGTAAAATAGTACTTTTTGCATTTGGATTTACCTTGCAGAACCTCAGGAAATTTTTTTCACATAAACAGCCAATAAACATAACAACATGGACCTCAGGAGCAATTTTGCAGGGGATAAAATATGAAGGTAAAGCACTAGAGAATAATTCAAAGAAAATGATGAAAATTGTATCTAAAAATAACTTAGAACCCTATGTGAAGTAAAACACACATTTATTATCATGACTAGTACACTTACAAAAAAATCAAAAAAAATTATGAACTATTCCACCAAAAAACAATGAATTTTTCCACTAAAATACAGTTTCAAATTAATCACTAGCATGGCACTAGCTTCTCTACAAAAATAGGGAAGTTTCAAGACAATGTATAATAGCTTGCATGGAAATCATGTTGATAAAACCTTCCAAGGAATAAGACAACAACAATAAACAAGAGTTCCATGATACTTAATACTTTCAAAGAGTGGTCAATAGAAAAAGTCAATTGACAGACCTTCATAACTTGCGCTGGTTCCTTATCCTTCATCGAACCCTAAAATTTTAGACCAAGGTTAACATTTTGAAGGAAAATTAAGAAAAATCACATGGTCTTGTGAAATAATATTTTTATCACTACTGTTATCACTCCATCAGATTCCCAAGGCTGAGGAAGGAATCCTAATAGAGGTAACCACAAACCAAGCTTTTGACTTGATAGCTAGCGCTATCAAGCTGAAGAGAGCTCTCTCCAAAAGGTTCACAACCAGGAGGGCTAGAGAAAATAGGGTTTTAGGCTAGGTAATGAGTGCAAGGGGTTGTTTTGATTTGGTTTTGGTTGGGTAAATAAGTGGATAATGGAATTAAGTCAAGGAGAGGCTAGGTCAGGGCAATAGATTTAGGGTTGGAGGGATGAACGGGGAAAGATAGGTATAATACCAATCCCTTGGAGATAATGGTTATGGAATGGTTTATAAAATGTAAGGAGGCTTATGGAAGCATAAGATGTTTATTTCTCTCAGGCAGAAGATAATGAAAAAAAATATGATCAGTTACACAAAATAGAGCATGGCTAGCATGTATTCTAAATTTATAACTTATAAAAGATCATAAAATAGATATGAAAATGAATATGACCAATAAATTCAAACATATGTGACTAAATAAGAAAAAATTAAAGACATTAAATACCACATGTATCCCAAAAATGTAGCTACAACTCCTCTTTATTAGCTTGGCCAAAACTAAGTACAAGTTCCCTTGACCAAGTAGAAAAATGAAACTGATTCCAACCTCTAACCTTTGAAAATGAGTCAAAAATGATATGATATAGGCCTCAAACAACCTCTCCCAACCTCAGGGGTTGAATCCATGAGAGGAGGACCTGATCCACTAAAGTCTGAACTGAAACCTAGAGTGTAGGGTGGTCAAAGTGACTCAACCCTAAATTTTTTCATACTGATTCATTACACCTCATTGTGATTTTTAACCTAATTTATTTACCATATTAAATAGTAAAAAAATGATAACTACATTCATATTCATCATTTACATGAGGTAAAAACATGATTCCCCAAGGTAAAATTCAAATTTGTAAAAAAACTCAGAAAAAATCAATCAATTGTTAAACGCGCAGCACCATTTTACCCCAACTTGCAGGTTGATTTTGACTGGGTTTCAGGTGTCCAAATTGGCTCCAATATAGCTTTATAGAAATACATTCAAGTATATTTTCCCTAACCACCTTTACTTTGAGAAATTAAGGTCATTTTCCCTGTCAACAATCACATCTCCCAAAACTGGTGAAAAGTAATAAATGAGGGTGCAGAAATGCAGAGTTCTGTTGGAGGAAAATTTTGGAGACCTTATTGAGCTCCAAAATGAGCTCACAAAATCTCGTTGAATATATATATTAGTCTAGTTTTCATTTGAAATATCAAGAAATTAATTTGGACACTCCAGCTAGGAGAAAAAATTATTTTCCTAAGGTCACTCCAGAAGTGCAGCAACTCTCCTGTGGCACCTGTAGTTTTGACATTTCTCTAAAACCATGACACCTGTGAAAACACTAAAGGTGATTTTTCTTCTTTGACCTATGATTGACAAAAACCTCTCACAATTTTTTTAAATTCATCTCCTTTTGGTCAAAAACATATTTTGAAGTAAAACTTGCCCTATAAGTGGAAAATGACTTGACCCTTGGAATGCTTTCTTAAAAACTGATGGAGACATGATCTTATGAGTTGGAATGGCCTCATACTTAATGATATGGCATACCATATTCCTCCTCTACTCAAATGTCTCATTTCCATGGAAAATCCTAGCTCTGTGGGAGAGGAAATTAGGGCTTAGTGCTTGTGAACAATGATGATTTAGGCACCCTTGGGAAAAATGGTTAAGAAAACGAAGTGAGGTCAAAGATAATGATGGATATTAGGTGAAAGTAGAGTAAAATAAGGAAGGATGGGTGGGATGTAAATACCAGTTCTAACATTGGCTCTAGCTTGGGAAGATATTTCTAAAGGATGTGTCTAGAATCACATACCTCATAGAATGTGTCGATCAGTGCCTTATCCATTGGGAAATGGAGTCCAATATGTAAATTGAAACTAAAAGTGAAACTAAAAACATACTTTTTGGAACAGGGTCCCCTAAAAGCTACAAATTTTGTATAATTTTGTATAATTTGAAATTATTTAGTCTAGCGCAGGGGTTTTGGGGTGGGTCAAAGCCCTGAATGCATTGTAATGGATCAAGGGTAGACCAAGAGTCTGAAAACCACGATTTGCAGAACATTGGAAGCGTACGCTAAGTCGATATAAATATATGAAAATTTTCTATTATTAAGGTAGGAAATATTAAGGTCTGATGCTAAGTGTGAATTGTTAGATATGTTGTTGGGTCGTTTGGGTAAGGACTCTTGTTGGCTGTGTGTGCGGAGATCCTTAGTCCTGTTGTGTGCAAACCCTGCTGGCTGTGTGCGCAGGTTGTGTCAGATTGTATTAGGTTTTGGATATTAATATATGTAGATACGGATAAGGTATTTATGTGTTACCTGATCTGGTATATTATTGTTGATGAGAACTACTGGGATCTGTTGCAAATACTGTAGTGTTTTCTGCGAATCTATGTTATGGTATAATTGTAATCTATTGATGATGCATTATGGTATTGTGTGCTGAATACTGTTGATACGCACATGGATGTGAAGTTATTAACTAGATCCGTGCATGACATTAGATCTATATATTGTGATTATACTGTTAACAACCCTGCGAATAGATCTGTTTGGTGCGAACCCGATAACCTATGAACAAAGATATGTTTGACTTACCTACTCTCTCTCAGGGTGCGAAAACCTAGTTCTAGCACCCTCCCATACAACTTCGAGTGAGACTTTGGCCTACGCAAGTACGTCACTGCCGAAAGGACTAGTAGTATAGGGGTTTGTTGGCAAACCTTAACCTCTGAACTTGGGTCAGGACCCCTCGAGCCAAAAAATGGTTCTGTTGTCAGGACGGGGAGAATTTTGAGAGAGAGATCAGGTAATGCCAAGAAAACATTAGAGACCTAAGAAGAAATAAATCGAAGAGTGGTTTGAAAAGCAAGTTCAGGAATTCGCGGTGAAAGAGAATCGCAGTGCAAAGATGATAGTAGAGAAGTGGAAGAATAAGTACATTTTTACAGAGATCTATGAAATTTTCTTTGTAACATTTTCGACCGAGCTTCAAGAGTGGCTCGCAAGGCTTGTATATTTCCAGACGTGTTGGAAGGACGAACGGGTCATGCAGTAGAAAAGACCAAAAACACCATCACTCGTACGGTAGATCACTGGGTGGATAGTGTGCTGGGAGGATTTGTGATGGAATTTGCGATAAATCAATTCGTGTCTTATTTGGAGGCAAAACGAAGGTTCTTCAAGTGTTTTCAGGATAATTTTCTGAAAACATTGTTGTTACTTATTAAGATATTATTATGCGAAAATAGAATTTTGTGCAGCCATACAAAGTGAATGAGCTCCGATCAGAGCAAGGGTACAACACGAAGTGGTAAGTACTACAGAAATAACCAAGAAGGAGATAAATTTGTCTATAGTCTAGTGGGGGATTCAGCTACACAAAACCCTCCATCTACACCACCTTCAAGCCATCATAGGGGTAAGAACTCACCCATACCTCCACCTCCATCAGAAGACGAGATGGCCTCGCACATGAAGCTACCTACCTTTAAGGGCGTAGGGGAAAAATATATGGATCGGTTCTGGTTTGTCACAGAATCATTATGGACTACGCAGAATGTGGTCGACGATGCGGTGAAAAGAGCATAGCTATCCCTTTCCTTTGAAGGAAGGGCCCTGGACTAGTATATGGGATACACAGCTCAGCATGTGAATGCAACCGTTGAAATTATCAAAGATTCCCTAAAACAACAGTTCAAGAAGTCTAATTCCTACTCTCAGATAGTACATGACCTGAAATACTTCAGGCAAGGACCCTCTGAGTCTGTATGGGAAGCTAACGAATGGCTAAAGAAAGTAATCAGGGAAGTAGGATTTCTATATGATGACAGGTAGCACACGGAATGGTTCATTGCTATGCTACTGCCTCACCTGCGCATACCTATGGGTCATCAAGCCATTGAGTCACAGGAAAAGGTCCTGGAGATCACTATGAAATTGGAAGATGCGCCAAGAGATGATACTCAGTTGGGGGTACAAAAAATCCAAGGGCAATTAGAGGTGATGGACATGGAAGTCCAGAACCTACGAAAGGACTGAGGGAAAGAAGCTAGCCCAGACATATGGTGCATATGATGTAGGGTATCTGGGCATACCAAGGATTAGTGCCCACTACTGGCAGACTATCTACAGGCGGGGGGACCTAGTCCGTTGTGCCCGGGACCAAGTGGGACAACATTATGGTGTGATCATTGTCACGTATCCAGCCTGCATGATACTAACCACTACCCCCGTCTGGGTGCGTATGTCCCGGAACTAAAGAAACAATGTTGCATATTTTTCATATATGTAGGACATGATGAGCAGAACTGCTGAACTTATGATCTAATGATCAACCGAGGAAACCTATATAGGGTACAATCGGACCCTTCGTCACCAAGATCCCCCTCAGGCATAGGTGGCTCCCCAACTAGGGGCAGGGGGGGCATAGGTGGAAGCGCAGGTAGAGGAAGAGGACAACTGATCTGATATAACTGCGGGGAGGTATGGCACTTCACAAGAGACTGCACGAACCCAGCAAGGAAATCCTACAGATACTACAAATAGTTGGACCATGTGATTGAATACTGCCCAATTCTGATAGCCAAAATCCAGGAAAAGTAGCAGACACCTATGCAGAATGTGCTAAGGGTTAAGGCAAAACCTCACAACAAAGGACCAAGTGTTAATGTTATAACATGCAACGACATGGCTACTGGGAGGGCTGAGGAGGAAGCTACGACATAGCCTCTGATCCTAAAAGCAGTCATCAAACAAGAAGGTTTAGACCTATAAAAGGAAAAGGACACCTTTGTCATAGCTCGACAAGACTTTTCTAAGGCTGAGGCATCTACTTCTCAGACCCCCGCAAATATCAAAGCAGGGGACGAGGTCAAACCATTTTTGCAAGAATGTATGAAGCTGTTGTGCATCTAGTGGGCCATAGAAAACCTCAAAGCACTAATAGATAGCAACTCAGAAAGAAGTAATCCACCCCTGGAAGTTAAGGATGTGCACAAACTGTACAAACATAAGAAATTCACTAGTAGGGAAATGTGGCTAACAATGCAAATTGATTATTATGAAATGGATCAGGTTATTTTGGACCTGGGATCAGATGCGAATGTAATGCCCAAGAAAACTTGGTAGTGAATGGGAGAACCTAAGTTAGAATGGACCACTATCCATCTGCGCATGGCCAATCAGTAGAAGATCATACCGTTGGGAAGGCTATCAAAAATAGTGGTATATATCGCAGGAGTGAAGGTCCGGGCTAACTTTAAGGTCATTCAAATTGTAGAATATGCGGACCCCTAACCTATTCTCCTAGGATTGGACTGGGCCATAGATATGGGTGATATTATCAATTTAAAGAAGAGAAGCATGGCGTTTTAAAATTAAGGTACGTGGATAATAGTACTATTGGACCCGGCGAAAGGAGAATGGTATACGGAACCAATGCACAAAGAAGAGGATGTGGATCACACCTATAAGTTAACTGTGCAGGATGAAGATTGGATCAATCCCATGACCGATGGAGTACTTTGCTGGGAAAAGGATAGTGAATGTTTCTCTGACTCCGACGGAGAAATGGAAAATTGGTAGAACCAGTTACATGATGAATCTGCACTGCGATGCCTTAGGATCACAAAGGACTTCCGATGCATCTCTTCAGAGGTAATATAACTACCCTACTTTGATGGTTCTAGTAGTATTAAAGAATTCTTACAGTCATTTGAGGAAAAGGTTCCAAGAGAGCGAAGGCTATGGGCCCTTAATCTAGCAATGCACACAACACCTGCGAGGTGGTGGGACACGCATAAGGGGGCGTTCCAGAATTGGGAAGAGTGTAGGGATATGATGATCTTGTGATTCAAACCTTCATCCCACTTGTGTGTAAAAACATTCCTTGGCCCTGGAGACACGCGTGATCATCTGTTCACTTGGATGGAAAAATGGTGTGATCGGACTATAGAAGAATTGGTTCACCTGTTTGTTCATGCCTTGGGACCAATTCCCACCTCATGGTACTTAGATGCAAATCTACATCAATGCACTCATCACTGGGAAACATTAAAGGATAATTTTATAGGGAAATTTAGGCTAACAAGGGGAACAAAGGAGCTTGACCAAGCTCTTCAGGATATCGATACCTTCATATTTGATGAATCATGCCCCTACACAACAATTGGGGTACCGACATGGGAGACACAGATGCAGGATATTTCCAACTGCCACAATATAACCATAGGAGAGTACGATGAAGATCCACACAATGTCTCTATCCCATAGTTGGAGGGAGAGCATGTAGTTGTAGGACTTCCACTACAAACTATGGATGTTACGAAGCCTCTGAAGTTGCGAGAAGTCAACATTGGCAGGGAAGAGTAACCTGAGTTGGCTAAAATTTTGGATTACTGGGATGATGATACAGTAGGAAAAGTTACATAATTTCTCACAGAATATCAATAATTATTCCCGACGAAGTTTTTGGAGCTCAAGGGGATCACAGGGGACCTAGGGCGTGCCCTGTGAAGCATTTCCCTTATCGACTGAATCCTAAGTATAAGAAGAAGGTTAAGGAAGAGATCGATAAAATGCTCACGGTAGGTATCATCAAACCGGTTGAACAGTCAAATTGGCTAAGTCCAATGGTGGTTCAGGAGAAGAAGATGAAGGGGGAAATATCAATCTGTGTGGACTTGCACAAATTGAATGATTCTTGTGTACATGATCCCTTTCCAACGTCCTTCTCCGATGAAATCCTGGATAGTATAGGAGGCCAAGAAGCGTACTCATTCACTGACGGATTCTTAGGCTACCATCAAATCAAATTGCACCTGAAGATCACAGCAGCACTACGTTTTCCACCAAATGGGGATCCTTCCAGTATACAGTCATGCCATTTGGACTCAAGAATGCCCCTACCATCTTCTCGCGAGTAGTAGTCGCAGTGTTGAAAGAGTTCATCCACAAATTTTTGGAGGCTTACTTTGATTATTGGACTCTATTCGGCTTAGTAAAGATGCACGTTTCTAACCTACGCATGATGTTGGATGCCTGTGAAAGCACTAGATTTCCCTAAATATCAAGAAGTATATCTTCTGCGTACCCTTCATAATCTTGCTCGGACATATAGTTTGCCGACAGGGGTTGTTGGTTGACCCTGTGAAAGTTGTATTTATCATAAATATGGCAGTAATTACAACTGAGAAACAACTGCATTCGATCCTCGGACATATAGGCTACTACCGGAAGTTCATTCAAGGGTACGCGTTGATCACCGTGCCTATGGAAAAGCTACTGAAGATGGATGTCTCATTCTTTTGGGATGATGAGTGTCAGAAGAGCTTTGAGCTACTCAAGGAGAAGATGGTCTTTGCACCTATCCTCATTTTTCCTGATTGGGCGAAGGTATTTCATGTTCACGTCGATGCATCAGGAACCACCCTGGGAGCGGTCCTGATGCATCCTAGAGACAGAGATATTGATCATCTGGCTACATTTGCTAGTCGAAAACTCTCTGGTGCAGATAACAAGTATTCCACCATGGAGCGGGAGGGATTAGCCATGGTCTATGCATTACAGAAATATTGGCACTATCTATTAGGAGGACACTTCAGAATGTTTACATACCATTCGGCTTTGAAGTACCTGGTGAATAAGCCTGTGTTGGGGGGGGGGGGGATCTACCGATGGCTCTTACTGTTCCAGGAATACAAATTTGAGATCATTGTCAAACTAGGGAAGTTGAATGTTGGGCCAGATCACTTGTCCCGAATTGAGAATGGTGAAGAACTGACCATCCTGGAAGAAGGATTTCCTGACGTGTAATTGTTCACTATTAAGGTATTTGATGTGAACTTCGATGACATCATTCAGTTCCTGACTATAGGAATGGCACCTACAGAGTATTTGGTGCAACAAAAGGAAGAGTTGGTAACCCGGGAGTAGATGAAGTGTTGCACAAGTATGTTCTATAGCATGAACGCCATGATATCTTGGCAGAAGCCCACGACGGGATAGCAGGAGGTCACTACACAAGGAAAGCAATGACACAAAATATCTTAAGTGTTGGACTATGGTGGTCTACCTTGCATACATACTCTCATGAATATTGTAAAGCTTGTAATACATGCCAACGAACAGGAAGGCCATCACGCAGAGATGAAATGCCCCTTCAACCACAAATGGCCCTACAAGCTTTTGAAAAATGGGCCATCGATTTTGTAGGACCTATCAACCCACCTGGAAAGAAGACAAGTGTTCGTTACAATATAACTGCCACTGATTATGTAACCAGGTGGGACGAAGCACAAGCAGTGAAGGATTGCACTACAAATACTGCTACGCACTTCATTTTTGAGAATATTCTTATCATATTTGGATGTCCAAAAATCTTGATGAGCGATAGAGGTATGCACTTTGTTAATGAGACAATACATGCCTTAACAGAAAAATTTTGGATCCATCATGCGAAAAGAACTCCATATCATCCTCAGGAAAACAAAGTGGTTTAAGTGTTTAATAAATTCTTGGAGCACGCACTGACTAAGGTCTGTAACGCTGATTGCAGCGACTAGGACATGCACATCCCATCTGTTCTTTGGGCCTATCGAACCACCTGTAAGCAGTTGACAGGGAAAACACCATTTAGGATGGTCTATGGCAAGGAGGCCATTGTGCCCATGGAATATATTGTTCCTAGTCTGTACATCATAGCCTTTACAAATATGGCGGAGCCTGATATCATGGAGGAGAGTTTAGCGTAGCTTATGGCTTTAGAGGAAGACCAGTTTCTTGGTAATTTCGATTAGTACATTCAGAAGGCACAAGGTAAGGCATGGCATGATCGACATATTCATCATAATACCTTTGCGGAGGACAAATTAGTCCTGCTATATGATAGCTAGTTTGCGAAACACCTAAGGAAGTTCCGACAACATTGGCTCGGACCTTATACAGTTAAATAAATCACAAATGGAAATTTTTTTCGTTTAGCCACCCTGCGCGGCGATATGTTACCCAACTATATCAATGGTAGCCGACTCAAACCGTATCAGATCAAATGACTATATGGCCGTAGTAGCTATATGAAGGGGGGCATACCCACTAAGGGAGGTATGCACAGTAGGTACCCTGCTACACGTAGGAAGCAGCCACAGAGTTGTAATCCTCGAGGGGTGCGCCAAAGGCATAGGAATACACTTAGAACGCATTGAAAGGAGTAGGCGGCCGAAATTTAATGAGGCAGATTTGGAATTTTTTTACCGTTTACTTGATGGTAATTTTTTGATAAGATTTACCCAACCGTTGGTCGATCACCATGGCTATAAAAGTAAGGGGATAGTTGAGAAGTTGGTTTCGTCTAGCTTGAACAGTTTGTGCTTTGTACGAGTCTATGTATTTTATGTTTTGTCGATGTCTGAGTGTGCTTCCCCCTCGGACAGTAGTCATCCTGAGTTTGTTTTTCGTGCTAGAATGACAGCCACTATTCCTGCTGAACCCTCAAAACCAGTGACCTCAGCGGAACAAGAAACCGATGAAGTAGTGGAGATTAAGTCTGAGGCCCAAGAGGTTATCTCCACGCTAAGCCCAACCAAGAAGAAAGGAAAGGAAAAATCTCAAGGTTGAGGCAAACATGTGAAATGGGTTGGGGTGAAGCCTTGTACATCCCCAAGAAATGTAAAATCCCCATAAGTGACGCCCCAGGTACGTTCTGCTCAGGAAGAGGTCTAGGCTGCCACACCAATCAATTGGTTACCGCCCTTTGTTCAGACCCGCAGGCCCTCAACACGCACACCGAAGAACCTCAACGGCCTTATCACCTACCTGCAAATGCGACTTACCCCAGAAGAGGTCCCCATCATTGGAAAACCTTTTGGAAGGCTCCATGAGATCAAATTTGATGATCATGACTTGGCCAATTTGCAGGCCTTCCCTGAGTTGGCACCCGAGTTATACCTTGACAAATTTCAGGAAGACGATGGGAAAAACATTGTCCCCATGCACTGGGTGCATGGATTGGTCGAGTCCGGCCTCCTGAACCTTCTAAGGATGTCGCACTTCGGCCACTACAACATCATAGACCGTTTGGCACGTCATTTTCTCGCCCTGGTTCATGAGGGCTGCCTGTGGATCTAGGATCGAATCCCCATCAATTTTGTGCTCATTCATCGAATTACTTGTCTTCCCATGAAAGGGCCAAACCCTATGGAGTGTGTTGGTAAGAAGTATGAGGGGGAGACTGTTGAATACATGCGCAAAACCTACCATGTGGAGCAGAATACTTGAGGCTTCATAATCAAATCCATTAGTGACCCTAGTATGCAGGTGGGTACCATATTGTTGGCATGCAAGATGATGCAAAAATTCCAGGTCGCCACCATCCCTGCATATGTGATTCGGTTAGCAGGCCAATGCAGGAAAGGGTTCTACTTCAATTAGGCCCAATACTTTTGCGACAAGGTTTTTGCCAACGTTTGAGAATCCCAGGAGCAGGGACGAGCCTTTTGTTATTCTTGGTTGTTGTTTCTAATTACGTTGGTCACCTGGGAAGCACCTGAGGAATCAATCCTCCCCGAGCTCGCCCAATACATGTGCAAAGGGGCTCGTTATACGAACTTGTGGTACTCTAAGGATGCGCAGCACATCAAGGACAACCAAGTCTTTTGGGGTCCTCCTCCAGAGCAGCTTGGCATCATCCATCAATTCCCGACCACACTTGTCTCTCGCAGTGTATGAAAAGTACAAGAGCATCACGAAATTTCAAGTCACCATGCACAGCATCCAAATCAAAGCACACAAGGATAAAGCCTGGGCCTCGCTCCCATATATGGATGCGGATGAGGATATTGATCGCATAGTCGCTACATGGCCTCTGTAGTGGAAGATTGGGCTCAAAACTGGTACAATGGGCATCGAAGGCACAAGTTCTACAAAAATAACTTTCACCGTGACCAAAGAAACTGGTGGATCAAGAAAAGGTACTAAGAAAGAAAGGAACGTCAACTCACAGAAGGATTCATAGCAGAAACAACCCACTGAAAAGGACGTAGAAGCAAAAACACAGACAAATTTGCAGCTAGATCTGAGGATAGAAGGATTGGATGAGGGAGGTACTGATTCCCCCCGAGGCACGAAGCGGACAAGTGATCCTGTCAAGGGGTTGTGCAAGAAAAAATGAGCCATCTGACTAGAATGAGGTACAAGAGTTACACTGACCAAAGATGATCTAGAGCACATTGCAGATGCGGTCACTTCGGCAACAGAGGACAAAAGACTGGCTCTTGAGGAGCAGCAAAAGGCCGCGGTTGAGACGCTTCAGGCAGGGATTCGACTTTGAAACTCCAAGAAGATACCTTCTAGACTAGCATGACCCAGGCGAGATCAACCCTCGCAACCAGTAGCACAGTCATGGTTACAGCCAAAATTCGTCCCTGTCTGCTGCCTGGCGCAACCCTCATAATGAGTTCCCTTGACTTAGATGTGCAAGTCCATGCTTATGCATGATTGTAGTTGGATCTATCTCGGATACCTCATGAGTCATTGCAACTACTCCACACTGCGTAGTTTGAAGAAATATAGCATCAAGATCACCAGTTACACTATCAGCTCAGCGCAGCCGAGCAAACGATTGAAGAAAAATTTGCTGAAGTATCTTCAGCATAGGCTGCATGCACCCTTGCCACCGCAGAGCAGAAAGAGCTAGAACATTTAATTAGTAGACTCTATGCGGATGTTGCAAATGAAATACTGGCCCCGGCTAACCCCCAGGCCAAGATTAAGGGGCTTGTCCCAGCATTAAAAGCCTCGAGGACAGAAATCCAGGTATTCAAAACATAGGTGGAACAGCAGATCATGGACTTGCAGGCCAAATTGCAGCCAGAGACACAACCAGAGGTGCGGGCCCAATGAGCTGCGCTGGTTACTGCAACTACAGATGTGATTAAAGGATAGATTTCTCAAGGTTCTCGATTGCTAGATACATCCATGCAGTTATAGACCAAGGTATAACGCGACTCGATCCTGTGCGAAATCAACCAGGACTTTCGACAGAAGGAAGAAGCACTCAAGCAGCTAGATGCCACAATGACTACTCTGATTCCTGCTCAACGCTTGGCACGACTGCGAACTATCCATGGCCTTTGGGATGATATCGACAACCTCTGTCAAAATAAGAAGACTCTCAGTGACCATCTTAAGCCATGGGTTGATGAAGCCCTCAAGCTCTCCCAGGATATCGACGTCACTATCAAACATCTAAACCAGACACTGGAGAGTGTCACCGCTACAACAAAAGGCCCGACTTCACAGAAGTTAGTGGATATTGCACAAAATTCTACTGCTCAGAGCTAAGGTGTGATACCTCCACTAGTGGAGGCGATTAGGCTACTGTAGATGCAAGTGGAGACCCCACCATCACAGTGACTCGGGACGAGTCACAAAATTGTGTTGGGGGGCTGTTGGAACAGGGTCCCCTAAAAGCTGTGAATTTTGTATAATTTTGTATATTTTTTATATTATTTAGTCTAGCGCAGGGGTCTTGGGGTGGGTAAAAGCCCAGAATGCATTGTAATGGGTCAAGGGTAGACCAAGAGTCCACAAACCACGGTTTGCGTACCATTGGAAGCATAGGGTAAGTCGATATAAATAGATGAAAATTTTTTAGTCTTAAGGTAGGAAAGATTAAGTTCTTATGCTAAGTGTGAATTGTTAGATCTATCGTTGGGTCGTTTCGGTAAGGACTCCTGCTAGCTATGTGCATGGAGATCCTCAGTCCTCTTGTGTGTGGACCCTGCTGGCTGTGTGCACAGGCTGTGTCAGATTGCATTGGGTCTTGGATTTTAATATATGCGGATACGGCTAAGGTATTTCTATGTTACCTGATCTAGTATATTATTGTTGATGAGAACTATTGGGATCTGTTGCAAATACTATAGTGTTTTCTGCGAATCTATGTTATGGTATAACTGTAATCTATTGATGATGTGTTATGGTACTGTGTGATTATTATTGTTGATACGCACATGGATGTGAATTTATTAACTAGATATGTTCATGATATTAGATCTGCATATTTCGATTATACTATTAACAACCCTACGAATAGATTTGTTTGGTGTGAACTTGATAGGATGTGAAAGCATATCTATTTGACTTACCTACTCTCTCTCAGGTGTGGAAACCTAGTTCCATCACCCTCCCATACTGCTTTGGGTGAGACTTTGTCTTGCACAAACAGGTCACTGCTGAAAGGGCCAGTAGTATAGGGGTTTGTTGGAAAACCTTAACCTCCAAACATGGGTCGGGACCCCTCGAGCCAACAATACTAGAAACTTCAACCCACACTAACAGGTCATCAAAGCCTTAGGGTGTTCACCTTGGGCTTCAAGCCTTGATTAATTCTATCAATGCTTGCTGAAAATAAAATAAAATCAAACTGAAATGATACCAACCTACTCTAATCTGTTGCACAATTTCTGATTATGTGAAATGATCATTCCAGTGTAACCAATCTAGGAGATGGATACTTACTGAATTTTTTCTCTCACTTTCCTTGATAAGGCAGAATGATGTACATGTAGGAAACTCACAATAAAAACAGAAACCAAGACTTACGCTGACAAATAAGACAACATTCATCTTCTCCAATGCTTGCAAAAGACTGCTGAAGGGATCTTGAAAATCCTGAAGCATTACCTTGTCTTGAGATCCAACAGCAAAAATACAAGCACACTCTTCATTCTGATATGAAATAACATTTGGTTGTTGATCAATAGGAAGGCATGGGGAAGTATAAACTTCTTCCATCTAATTTTTTGTTGAAAATTCCTTAAGCATGAGAAATTATGACTCAATCTCTGGCATTTTGTCTTTCTCTAGTTCATCCTCCTCAAATTCATAGTCTAAGTCATCCTTAAATAAGAAAAATTCTTCAAATTATCAAACATGACAACCCTATATTCTTCATTAAAGAAATAAATATCTGCTAGTTGATCTCCTTGCAGGGAATCATCATCATCTATTGGTTTACTCACTACAATTTCCTATATAGTTTCATCAAGCTCGTCATTGAAATTATATTCAGATTTATCGTACTTAGGAAAATCAGGTTTAGGAGAAACTTCATCAATTATGAACATGGAAAAAGGAGATTATCTTTCTTCATGTTGATCTATAAATCTAGTTTCAGGATTATCCTCATTTAAAATTAGATTTTCATTTTAAGAAATGGAAGAATTTTTACCAACACTTTATTGACTATGTGAACACTACAAACTTGCATTATCTTGGGATATAATATGACTACTCAAGAGTTGCTCTATCTCATCTTCAGACAATGGAGAAATTAGATTTTGTCTTCTTTTGATAACACAGTAATTGTCTTCTTTCTCTCCTAATGATTCGCATGGATGTTGAATATCTTCTTTAACCTTTGGCTGATCAACTTGTTGTACTGCTGCAAGAATTTTTTCCTGTGGGAAGTCTTTATGAACATCAAGACAACATTCATCATCTTTTTCTTCCATGAGAGAAAACACTTTTTCTTTTTCATAATGAAAATGATTGTCATGCAAAGCCTCCAAGATATCTTCATTCATGAACTCATTATCATCATAAGAATCCTCTAGGTTTTGAATGAAAACCCCAAATTTCTCACAACAATTATTAACCAAAGAAAAATAAGGTTAGGACTCCTTGTATTCTTCATAAAATATTGAATGGAAAACTCTAAGAGAACAAATACTGGTAGGTGGGAAACCTTCATACCAAGATTGTGCTTTTCCTTCAAGAGAAGCCATGAAAATATTTAAGAGACAATCTTCAGGAAATTCAACCTTCAAATTGTGTATATACATGTGAAATTTAACCAGATGTAAACTTGCATCATTCCTATCATCAAGTTTAAACATAGGAAAATTCCTTTTCGAATCTACCTTAGGAATTTTATTTGGGAAACCTCGAATGCAATCTCGGCTCATGGGAGCATACCTTCTTGCAATAGTTTCCATCTTGAAAATTCTTGAAGCTACTGATCTTCATGCGGTGGAGTTTCCATGTAGTTTTGGTTTTATGGATCTTTCAGTCAATGGAGTCCCCAGGTGAATGGTTCAGCCTTCATATGTGTCCAACTATTGTTCATTATCAACAATTAGATCTAAACTTTGTCATTATTTCCTAGGGAAGATCTGATCTTTCATTCCCTGAAAACGATGCTAGTATGTTAACACTCCACCAGATTCCCAAGGCTAAGGAAGAAATCCAAACAGAGGTAACCAAAAACCAAGCTTTTTACTTGATAGCTATCACTATCAGGCCAGATAAGGCTCTCTCCAAAATGGTCACAGTCGGGAGGGCTGGAGAAATTAGGGTTTTAGGCTAGGTAATGAGTGCAAGGGGTTGTTTTGATTTGGTTTTGGTTGGGTAAATTAGTGGATAATGGAATTAGGTCAACGAGAGGATAGGTCAGGGCAATAGATTTAGGTTTCAAGGATGAATGAGGCAAGGTAGATATAATTCTAATCACTTGAATATAATTGTTATGGAATGGTTTAGAAAATTTAAGGAGGCCGAGGAAAGCATAAGACATGTATTTCTCTGAAACATAATATAATGAAACAAAATATGATCAGTTACCCAAAAATGAGCATAGCTAGCATGTATTTTGAATTTATAACTTATAATATCATAACATAGACATGAAAATGAATATGAAAAATACATTCAAACATATGTGATTAAAGAAGAAACAATGAAAGGCATTCAATACCATAGGTATCCCATAAATGTAGCTACGACTCCTCTTTATTAGCTTGGCCAAAACTGAGTACAATTTCTAATCAAGTAGCAAAATTAAATGGATTCCATCCTCCGACCTTTGAAAATGAGTAAAAAATTACATGATATAGGCTTAAAACAACCTCTCCAAACCTTAGGAATCGAGTCCATGAGACGAGGAGCTAATCCAATACACCTCATCATGAGTTTTAAACTAATGTGTTTACCCTTGTAAATATTTAAAAAATTGTTATTAAATTCATCTTCATCATTTACATGACGTAAAAACATGATTCCCCAAGGTAAAATTCAAATTTGTAGAAAAACTCAAAAAAAATCAGTCAATTTTTAAACGTGCAATGCCATTTTACCCAAACTTGCAGTTTTTTACTAGGCTTCAGGTGTCCAAATTGGTCCAATATAGATTTTTTGAAATCCCTTCAAGTCTAGTTTCCAGAACTACCTTCAGTTTGCAAAATGAAGGTCATTTTCCCTGTCAACAATCACTTCTCTCAAAAATGGTCAAAAAGTGATGAATGAGGGTGCAAAAATGAAGTGTTGTTGTAGGCATCGTTTGGAGACCTTCTTAAACTTCAAATTGAGCTTAATATATCTCATTGGATAGCTCACTCAGAATAATTTTCATTTGACTTATCCATAAAGTTATTTGGACATGCTAGCTAGGAGAAAATTTGATTTTCCCAAGGTCACTCCAGAAGTGCAGCAACTCTCCTATGGAACCTGTAGTTTTAAAATTTCTCTAAAACCATGACACCTGTGTAAAAATTTAAGGAGGATTTTCTTCCTTGGCCTATGATGGACAAAAGCCTCTCTCACTTTTGTTAAATTTATCTATGTTGGTCAGAAACGTATTTTGAAGTAAAACTGGCCCTATAAGTGGCAAATGACTTGACCCTTGGAATGATTTTTTTTAAAATGATGGAGACATGTTTTTATGAGTTGGAACAACCTCATACTTACTGATATGATCTACCTTATGCCTCCTCTTATCAAAATATCTCATTTCCATAGCAAACCCTAGCTCAGTGGGAGAGGAAATTAAGGTTTAGTGGTTCTGAACAATGGTGACTTGGGCACCCTTGGGAAAAATGGTTAAGAAGATGAAGTGAGGTCAAATATAATGACAAAGATGAGGTGAAAATAGAGTAGACTAAGTCAGGATGGGTGGGATGTAAATATTAATTCTAATATCGGCTCTATCTGGGGAAGATAGGTTCGAAGGAGGTGTCTAGAACCACAGACCTCAGGGAACTCATTGATCAGTGCCTTTTCCATTGGGAAATGGAGTCCAATATGTAAACTAAAACTAAAAATGAAACTAAAAAAATACTGCAAACTTCAACCCACACTAGCAGATCCCAAATCCTTAGGCCGTTCACCTCAGGCTTTAAACCTTGATGAATTATGTCAACTCTTACTGAAAATAAAATAAAATCAAACTGAAATGTTACCAAGCAAGCCAAATGATGTGCATGTAGGCAACTCACAATAAAAACTGAAACCAAGGCTTATGCTGACAAACAAGACAACATTCATCTTCTTCAATGCTTGCAAAAGACAGCCGAAGGGATCTTGAGAATCCTGAAGCATTACCTTGTCTTGAGATCCAGTAGCAAAAATACAAGCACACTCTTTATTATGATCTAAAATAACACTTGGTTGTTGATTGATAGGAAGGAATAGGGAAGTATAACCTTCTGACATCTAAGTGTTTGGTGAAAATTCCTTGAGCATAAGAAATTCTAACTCAATGTTTGGCATTTTGTCTCTCTTTGGTTCATACTCCTCAAATTTAAAGTCTAGGTCATCCTTAAACAAGAAACATTCTTCAAAATGATAAAACATGACATCCCTATCATCTTCATGAAAGAAAACAGTATATGCTAGCTGATCTCCTTGTAGGGAATCATCATCATAAATTGGTTTCCTCAATACAATTTCCTATATAGTTTCATCAAGCTCCTCATCAAAATTATCTTTATATTTATCATACATAGCAAAATTAGGTTCACGAGAAACTTCATCAAATATGAACATTGAAAAAGGAGATTTTATTTCTTCATGTTGATCTATAAATCTAGTTTTGGGACTGTCCTCATTTCAACTTAGATTTCCGTTTTCAAAAATGGAAGAATTTTTACCAACACATTCTTGACTATGTGAACACTAAAAATCTGCATTGTCTTGGGTTGTAATATGACTATTTAGGATTTTATCTATCTCATCTCCAAAAAATGGAGAAAGTACTTTTTGTTTTATTTTGATAACATAGTAATTGTCTTCTTTCTCTCCTAAAGGTTCACAAGGATTCTGAATATCTTCTTTAACCTTTGGCTGATGAGCTTGTTGTACTGCTGCAAGAATTTTCTCCTGTGGGAAGTCTTTATGAACATCAAGACAATATGCATCATCTTTTTTCTTCCACGAGAGAAAAGACTTTCTCTTTTTGGTGATGAAAGGATTGTCATGCAAATCCTCCAAGATATCTTCATCCATGAACTCATTATCATCATAAGAATTGTCTAGGTTTTTAACCAAAAACCGAAATTGATCACAAAAATTATTAACCAAAGACAAAGAAGGGTAGGACTCCTTGTATTCTTCATAAAATATTGAATGGAAAACTCTAAGAGAACAAATAATGGCAGGTGGCAAACGTTCATACCAAGATCATGATTTTCCTTCAAGAGAAGCCATGAACATGTTTAAGAGACAATCTTTATGAAATTCAACCTTCAACTTGTGTGTATGCATGTGAAATCTAACCAGATGTAAAGCAGAATCATTCCTATCATCATCTTTAAACCTAGGAAAAATTATTTTTCCAATCTACCTTAGGAATTGTATTTGGGAAACCTGGAATGTGATCCCAGATCATGGGAGCATACCTTCTTGCAACCGTTTCTATCTTGAAAATTCTTGAAGTTATTGATTTTCATGCAATGGAGTTGTCATGAAGTGTTGATTTTCTATATCTTTTAGTTAATGGAGTTACCAGGTGAATCGTTCAGTCTTCATATCTGTCCAACTGTTGTTCACCATTAAAAATTATATCCAAACTTTGTCATTATTTCCCAGGGAAGATCTGATATTTCCTTCCCTAACAACAGCTCTAGTATGTTATCACTCCACCAGCTTCCCAAAGCTGAGGAAGGAATTCCAAAAGGGGTAACCACAAACCAAGCTTTTGACTTGATAGCTATCCCTATCAAGCCAAACAGGGCTCTCTCCAAAAGGGTCACAACCAAGAGGGCCAAAGAAATTAGGGTTTTAGGCTAGGTAATGAATGGAAGGGGTTGTTTTGATTTTTTTTTGGTTGGGTAAATTAGTGGATAATGGAATTAGGTCAAGGAGAGGCTAGGTCCGGGCAATAAATTTAGGGTTGCAAGGATGAATGGGGCAGGGTAGGTTTAATGCCAATCACTTTAAAATAATGGTTATGGAATGGTTTATAAAATGCAAGGAGGCTGAGGGAAGCATAATAGATGTATTTCTCTGAGACAGAAGATAATGAAACAAAATATGATCAGTTAACCAAAACAGAGCATGGCTAGCATGTATTTTGAATTTATAAATTATAAAAGATCATAACATAGAAATGAAAATTAAAAAATACATTAAAACGTATTTTACTGAAGAAGAAACAATGAAAGACATTCAATATCATAGGTATCCCATAAATGTAGCTACAACTCCTCTTTATTAGCTTGGCCAAAACTGAGTAGAAGTTCCCTTAATCAAGTAGAAAAATGAAATTGATTCCAACCTCAAACCTTTTAAAATGAGTAAAAAATGACATGATATAGGCCTTATAAAACCTCTCCCAACCTCAGGGGTTAAACCTATGAGAGGAGGATTTTATCCACTAAAGTCTGAACTAAAACCTAGAGTGTAGGGTGGTCAAGGTGGCTCAACCCTAACTT
Source organism: Pinus albicaulis (assembly GCA_034641835.2). NCBI lineage: Eukaryota > Viridiplantae > Streptophyta > Pinopsida > Pinales > Pinaceae > Pinus > Pinus albicaulis. Next base: position 181,756,014 of record CM076573.1, on the reverse strand, counting down.
TTTGCAAATTGATTCATTACACCTCATCATGAGTTTTAACCTAATCTATTAACCCTAGTAAATAGTAAAAAAAATATAATTACATTCATCTTCATCATTTACATGAGGTAAAAACATGATTCCCCAAGGTAAAATTCAAATTTGTATAAAAATTCAGAAAAAATCAGTCAATTGTTAAACGTGCAGCGCCATTTTTCCCCAACTTGCAATTTTTGATTGGGTTACAAGTGTTCAAATTGGCTCCAAGATAGCTTGCTGGAAAACCCTTCAAGAATAGTTTCCAGAACTACCTTCCATTTGTAAAATGAAGGTCATTTTCCTTGTCAACAATCACTTCTCCCAACACTGGTTAAAAAGTGATGAATGAGGGTGTAAAAATGCAGAGTGCTATTGCAGGCAACATTCAGAGACCTTATTAAACTCCAAATTGAGCCAAATATAGGTCATTGGATAGCTCTCTCAATCTAGGTTTCATTTGACCTATCACACAAGTGATTTAGACACTCTAGCTAGGATAAAACTTGATTTTAACAAGGTCACTCCAGAAGTGCAACAAATCTCCTGTGGTACCTGTAGTTTTGAAATTTCTCTAAAACCATGACACTTTTGTAAAACCTGAAGGAGGTTTTTCTTCCTTGACCTATAGTGGAAAAAATCCTCTCTCAATTTTGTTAAATTCATCTCTTTTTGGTCAGAAACATATTTTGAAGTAAAATTGGCCATATAAGTGGCAAATGACTTGACCCTTGGAATGATTTCTTAAAAAATTATGGAGACATTATCTTATGAGTTGGAATGGCCTCATACTTATTGATATGACCTAATTTATTCCTCCTCTTCTCAAATTTCTCATTTCCATGGCAAACCCTAGCTTAGTGGGAGAGGAAATTAGGGTTTAGTGCTTGTGAGCAATGATGAATTGGGCACCCTTGGGAAAAATGGTTAAGAAAATGAAGAGAGGTCAAAGATAATGATGGAGATGAGGTGAAAGTAGATTAAAATAAGCCGGGATAGGTGGGATGTAACTACCAGTGCTAACATCGGCTCCATCTGGGGAAGATATCTCCGAAGGAGGTGTCTAGAACCACAGACCTCAGGGAACTCATTGATCAATGCCTTATCCATTGGGAAATGGAGTCCAATATGTAAACTGAAACTAAAAACATACTTCAAACTTCAAACTACACTAACAGATCATCAAATCCTTAGGCCCTTCACCTTGGACTTCAAACCTTGATGAATTCTATTAAGTACTCTTGTTGAAAAGAAAATAAAATCAAACTAAAATATTACCAACCTACTCTAATATGTTGCACAATTGTTGATTAGGTGAAATGATCCTTCCAGTGTAACCAATACAAGAGATATATACTTACTTAAGTTCTGCTCTCAGTTTCCTCGAGCAGTCAGAATGATGTGCATGTAGGAAACTCACAATGAAAACTGAAACCAAGAATTATTCTGACGAACAAGACAACATTCATCTTCTCCAATGCTTGCAAATAGTACTGAAGGGATCTTGGAAATCTTGAAGCATTACCTTGTCTTGAGATCCAGCAGCAAAAATACAAGCACACTCTTCATTCTGATCTGAAAGAACACTTGGTTGTTGATCGATAGGAAGGCATAAGGAAGTATAACTTTCTACCATCTGAGTGTTTGCTGAAAACTCCTTAAGCATGAAAAATTCTGACTCAATCTCTAGAATTTTTTCTCTCTCTCATTCATACTCCTCAAATTCAGAGTCTAAGTCATCCTTAAACAATAAACATTCTTCAAAATTATCAAACATGGCAACCCTATCATCTTCATAAAAGAAAACAATATCTTCTAGTTGATCTCCTTGCAGGGAATAATCATCATAAAATGGTTTACTCACTACAATTTCCTACATAGTTTCATCAAGCTCCTCATCGAAATTATCTTTAGATTTATCGTACTTAGGCGAATCAGTTTCAGGAGAAAATTCATCAAATGTGAACATTGAAAAAGGAGATTTTCTTTCTTCATGTTGATCTATAAATCTAGTTTCGAGACTGTCCTCATTCAAACTTAGATTTTCATTTTCAAAAAGGGAAGAAGTTTTACCAACACTTTTTGACTATGTGAACACTGCAAACCTACATTATCTTGGGTTGTAATATGATTTTTCAGGAGTTGATTTATCTCATCTTTAGACAAAAGAGAAAGTACTTTTTGTTTTCTTCTGATAACACAGTAATTGTCTTCTTTCTCTCCTAAATATTCACAAGGATGTTGAATATCTTCTTTAACCTTTGGGTGATCCACTTGTTGTACTGCTACAAGAATTGTCTCCCATGGGAAGTCTTTATGAACATCAAGAAAATATACATCACCTTTTTCTTCCATGAGAGAAAACACTTGCTCTTTTTGGTTATGAAAAGGATTATCATGTAATGCCTCCAAGATTGAACTCATTATCATCATAATAATCCTCTAGGTTTTGAATGAAAACCCCAAATTGATCACAACAATTATTAACCAAAGACAATGAAGGGTAGGAATCCTTGTATTCTTCATAAAATATTAAATGGAAAACTCTAAGAGAACAAATACTAGCAGGCGGAAAACCTTCATACCAAGATCATGCTTTTCCTTCAAGAGAAGCCATGAACGTCTTTAAGAGACAATATTCAGGAGATTCAACCTTCAAATTGTGTGTATGTATGTGAAATTTAACCAAATGTAAATCAGCATCCTTCCTATCATCATCCTTAAACATAGGCAAATTCCTTTGCCAATATACCTTAGGCATTTTATTTGGGAAACCTAGAATGTGATCCCGGCTCATGGGAGCATACCTTCTTGTAAAATTTTCCATATTGAAAATTATTGAAGCTACTGATATTCATGCAGTGGAGTCGCCATGAAGTGTTTATTTTCTGGATCTTTTAGTCAATGGAGTCGATAGGTGAATGGTTCAGCATTTGTATGTGTCCAACTGTTGTTCACAATCAACAATTAGATATAAACTTTGTCGTTCTTTCCTAGGGAAGATCTGATCTTTTGTTCCCCGGCAATGAAGCTAGTATGATAACACTTGACCAGATTCCCAAGGTTGAGGAAGATCCCAACAGAGGTAACCAAAAACCAAGATTTTTACTTTATAGATAGCCCTATCAAGCCGGAGAGGGCTCTCTCCAAAAGGGTCAAAACCAGGAGGGCTGGAGAAATTAGGGATTTAGGCTAGGTAATGAGTGCAAGGGGTTGTTTTGATTTGGGATTTGGTTGGGTAATTCAATGGATAATGGAATTAGGTAAACGAGAGGCTAGGTCAGGGCAATAGATTTAGGGTTGTGGGGATGAATGGGGAAAGGTAGGTATAATTCCAATCACTTGAAGATAATGGTTATGGAATGATTTAAAAAATTTAAGGAGGTTGAGGGAAGCATAAGACATGTATTTCTCTTAGACAGAAGATAATGAAACAAAATATGATTAGGTACCCAAAACAGAGCATGGCTAGCATGTATTATGAATTTCTATCTTATAAAATATCATAAAATAGACATGAAAATGAAGATTAAAAATACATTCAAACACATGTGAGTGAAGAAGAAACAATGAAATACATTCAATACCACAAGTATCCCAAAAATGTAGCTGCAACTCTTCTTTATTAGCTTGGCCAAAACTGAGTACAAGTAGAAAAATGAAATTGATTCCAACGTAAAAACTTTGAAAATGAGTCAAAAATGACATGATATAGGCCTCAAAAAACCCCTCCCAACCTCAGGGTTCGAATCCATGAGAGGAGGAGCCGATCCACTAAAGTCTGAATTGAAACCTAGAGTGTAGGGTGGTCAAAGTGACTCAACCCTAACTTTTTGAAAACTGATTCATTACACCTCATCATGAGTTTTAACCTAATTTATTTACCATATTAAATAGTAAAAACATGATAATTACATTCATCTTCATGATTTACATGAGGTAAGAACATGATTCCCCAAGCTAAAATTCAAATTTGTAGAAAAACTCGGCAAAAATCAATCAATTGTTAAACGCGCAACGCTATTTTACCCCATCTTGAAGGTTATTTTTGACTGGGATTCATGTGTCCAAATGGGCTACAAGTTATATTTTTGGAAATCCATTCAATTCTAGTTCCCATCACTACCTTCAGTTAGAAAAATATAGGTCATTTTCCATGTCAACAATCACTTCTCCCAGTCAAAAAGTGTTGAATGATGGTGAAAAAATGCAGTGTTATTGCAGGCAATGTTCATAGACCTTCTTAAACTCCAAATTGAGCTGAATATATCTCATTGGATATATATCTCCTTCAAGTTATCATTTGACATATCAAGAAAGTGATTTGGACACTCCAGCTAGGAGAAAACGTGATTTTCCCAAGGTCACTCTAGAAGTGCAGCGACTCTCCTGTGGCACTTGTAGTTTTGACATTTCTATAAAACCATGACACCTATGTAAAAACTGAAGGAGTTTTTTCTTCCTTAACCTGTGATAGACAAAAATCTCACTCAATTTTGTTAAATTAATCTCTGTTTGGTCATTAACATATTTTGAAGTAAAATTGGCCCTATAAGTGGAAAATGAATTGACCTTTGGAATGATTTCTTAAAAAATGATGGAGACATGATATTATGAGTTGGAATGGCCTCATACTTACTAGTATGACCTACCTTATGCCTCCTCTTCTCAAATGTCTCATTTCCATGGGAAACCCTAGCACAGTGGGAGAGGAAATTAGGGTTTAGTGCTTGTGAATAATGATGACTTGGGAACCCTTGGGAAAAATGGATAAGAAAATGAAGTGAGGTCAAAGATAATGAAATAGATGAGGTGAAAGAATAGTAAAATAAGGTAGTATGGATGGGATGTAAAGACCAGTGCTAGCAACTACCATTAACTATAATGCAGCAATTTTTCACAAATAAAGCATCCTTGTCTAAAGTGAAGTAGTTAGTGATGATTAATAGTAATTATGGGCTTAGAATTTTTTTTCCATTTCCTTTTTTAATTGTTAGAATTATCGTACTTAGTAGCAGAGGCATTCCCACCATGGATTGGAAAGTCCATAACAACCACCTATGTAACTGGGATTTTTTACTATAAGTAGTTTAACCTTCTCCTACCTTTTGCTCAGCCACTAATATATGTGTTGAGAACTCTTTGCTTAAAAAATCCATCATTAGAATGGGCAGACCATTAGTCATAATAAAAATATTCTCATAACATTTACACCATCATTACATTTTCTTTTGGGCTAAAATTTATACTTATGGGTATCTTTGTCATGCCTTGTAAACAAATGAAGATGACAAGGGGAAGGAGCGGAAGAAGAGGGATTAGAAAACATCCACTGAGAGGAGCTTGAATTGTTGTCAATGATGCTCCATATTTAGGGATCACTTTTGTAACTTGCTTTCAATATTCAAGGCAATCCAGAAAGCCTTTCTCCAATGAACTAAGTGCATGCAAAGTCCATCTTGTGTTGAATATGAAACAAGGGACACTTAATAAAATTGAAACATTATTCCCCGTCGATGAATTTTTCAATATAATAATGAACAATCAATACCATCAATTGTTAGAGAGGCATCCACCACTAATTATCTCCTTCCTAAGAGGTTAGAAACATTATCTAATAACTAGTTTGTAGAAGCCATCGAAATCACCCAACAGGCACCCCATTTCACATAACATGTTGAGTTGTGGGAGAAAGAATCTTAAATTAGAATGCACCCTTTTGCGAGAGTAACAACATTTTGGAGGAACAAAAATTCCTATGATAAGTGATATACCTACTGGAGGTATATAAATGCTACAAGAAGATTGAAGGGTTGGTCCAGACCCCAATAGATATCTAGGGAACAACCCCAAACCCGAGTAGCTCTGAGGTTATGACATAAATGTTGAGAAGGAATGTGAAGGAAAAAGTCTTGTATTCAGACTAAACTCACAGGATAACTACGAAATAAGGGTGACAAAGTTATAGACAATTTTTTATTTTAAATAAGATAGAAGCTCATGTAACACTACAAGGTTATTTTATCAGGCAAAGAGAATGTTATGTGCATCTTGCAGATGCAAACTACTCTTGCACATGATGGGAAAAAGGGCTTGCAAAAAGATGCCATGTGTGCAGCATCAACGCACACAACATTCTCTTTTGTAAAATGCACTAACCTTCTAGTTGTGGAAAAATAGCACTTGGGTCATAGTGGAAAGGCTTTCAGTAGTAGGCACTTATCAAATGTTCTTAAATTTGCGTTATTGTACTAGAACTAGATCTTGGACCTATGCTAAGATGTGAGGTGTTTCCACTGCAAGAAATCAAGCAACGTGTTTATCATTCAGAGCTGAAAAACTTAAGAAAACTATTGACCATAGAGAAACAATTAGAAAGAAACGAACAAATAATAATAATAATAACTCTAGAAGATTATAGATAGGAAACCCTGTTATCACTGAACCGGAGGTGCAGACCTTCACTTTTTTATTTTTCATTATAATTTGCACAAAATACCTCCAATCCTATATTGATACGTTTTTTCATTTAGAAACAGTTAAATCCTTTTTCATTTGGGCAAGTATGAATCCTAATGGACAGCTGGCATTATATATGCCATACACAACAATTAGGAAGCAAAAGCAAGTAAATGCAATGTTTCTACTGTAACTTCTTATCAAGAAATGTCAGTTGCAGTAACAACAATCATTTTCCTATTGCATAAGCCTTAGGTATCTCCTATGGAAAGGCTGATTGTAATCCCCATGTGAGCCAAAATCTCAGTAAATAGCAACATAAAGAACTATGCAGCGGAATAGTTGTAGAAACTATTTTTACATGGGAAAGGTAGTGAATTATGGAATAGTATATCATGCATACTACCTATTTAGTTTCTTACCCTACAAAATATACTATCATTTTCAATTTCTTTATTATTTGGGTACATAGCTCATTTTATCTAGAATTGCAGTGAGATAGTTGTCTGATAATTGGTCATAGTACAATAGAAACATCGTCAATATAGGAAATCTAGTTTTTGACTGAAAATGAGAGCAGGTTATAAGGAAAATCATTGCCACAAGGTAAACTATAATTGACAACTTCCTATTGTAATTTATATTATTTGGAGTTAAATGCAAACTATGATTATTTGTGGTAGTGATATGGATGTTGGAGAATAGTCATTCAAGAAAGTATTGTCATTGTAACACATCTACAATGTAGTTGTAGATCCTTTTTCACCTTGGTTTCTATTTTCTGCAATGGCTTGTAGTGGTAGCATGATGCATGCATTAGATATTTTCTTCCAATGTTCTAGTGAACCTGGTATTTTCAAGAGGGTCATAACGTGTTAGGAAAGAACTTATTTTTTCCTAACGTGCAATCCTAGGAAAAATTGGTCAAGAGGACAATCTGCAAGACAAAATTATAATATATATTGTGACTTCTCCAAAGCTTTAAACTTATTCACTGGTTGATATTTCACTAATTAGTCAATAATTTAGCAGCCTTTAAAAACCAAAACATAGTGGTGACTTGCAAGTCATGTTTGCATTATGCTAGTACAATCTTAGTCTATTCAGAGGCCTACCATATGCAACAAAACATTTTTTCAGAGAAGCTTGCCATGTGCACTATTGGAATTGTAGGACAAATGAAAAAGTTAGTTTATAATATATATATATATATATATATATATATAGAGAGAGAGAGAGAGAGAGAGAGATAGATAGAAGCCCTTAAAATGTACATCCATCATAAGACTAGGCCAAGTTCAATCTAGTCAAGTGTGTTGTTGCTTGCACACACTTGTTATTTATTTTTCCCGTCTTAGGCCTTAGAAAACTGACATAGTAAATGTATAAGAGTTACCAAAATAAGTGTCTAAATTAGATGGAAGACATGTGAGAAAAATCAAGCTGGCCTATCCATATTCACCCATTATTGGGCTTCTTTAGGATTAATAGTTGAGGAAAGTTTTGCAGCACTGTGGGACTAAGAAATTATGCCAACTTATAAGATTAAATAACATTAGAACACCATGAGAGTCTTCTAGAATTGTTGAACTGATGCTGACGAGTTTAGAATATTAGTAGGAGACAACTTAGAAACTTCTTAGTATCATGTTGCATGAAGAATTAAACCTATGTTTTTGAGGCAACTGATATACTACCCAAATGATGTCCTCTAGGAGACAAAGTTTTCACATTGAGTGTGTGAGAGAGCGAATGGATATCATGTTCACATGGATTGATACATTTGTCCAATTTATATATTCTTATATTTTCCTAAAGGCTAATATCAGTAAATGTGTTCTTTAGTTTACTTTGTATTATTTTGGTCCATTCAATGGTCCTTCCAAAGAAAAAATTCTTAATATTAAAAAAGTAATACAACCTAGAATTCTTAATATTAAAAAAGTAATACAACCCATATGGGAGTACTCTTTCTTGCCACAGGGAGACATGAGCATTTTGAAGCTCTCTATCATTCACCTAAATCCTTCTGGAGTACCCTCCTTCCTAACAAAGCCTCTCTTCCCCTGGAATTAATCGTCGTTCCTTGTTCTCAAATACTACCTCCCTTTGTGATGTACCTGGAAAACCTCCAACAACCTATGAATTGGATTCTATAGAGTGGAAATAGAAAAAAACTGCTCAACATTGTTTAATATAGGTTTCATTCAATCATTGGTTAGTTTCAATCATGTGGAGGCTCCTACTAAAAAGTAGTGTTTCATATTTCACCTTAAAATTCACTTGAGAGATTTGTTGGGCAAAGGATTCCCTATACATCTTGATAGCCCTACCCAATATCTCCAATTTAAGATCTCTACATATAGAAATTGTAGGTGCATTCCAACTTGTGTGTTCAGGTGCCCCCAACTCTTATTTTCATATTTTGTTATTTTTAATAGTTTCTTCTACCTTTATGTTATTATGGTTTTTATACACTTAATATTTGCTATTCTAATTGTTTTCTAGAGTGGTAGTGCATGCCTATTTGGTTACAACTTCTTGCACACTTACATAATAAACTTATGCACATTAACTCAATGGATCCTTGCATTGATTCAACAATATGATATTCTCATGTCATGCATTCCACCATGATGAGTTGGACGGTTTAATAGCATTGTTGCAATTTTAAACATCATTATTGTTAGTTTTCACCATGATTTTTTTCCCATCATATAGTGTCATATTTGGCCAAATCATGTCACATAAGTAGCATCTATTTATCGTAACTAGTTTTGTGGTGTTCATAACTTTAAGCTTCTTAGTACTTACGTTTGAAGGCAATGGGATTGAATTTATTCCATCATAAGAAATCTAATCATTCTTCCCAAAGCATCACATATTGAGGAAAGGAGAGAAGTTAGGGTTATGAAGGGCAAGAATGGAAGTCACAACCTTCTTTAGAACATTGATATGGTGCTTTGACCTTGGCTTCAAGTGGCCAAGAGAAGGCATCCTATATAAGCAGATCTATAAGAATAGTCATGCATTCTAAATAATTGTAAACAATTCATTACTAATTAGTAATATATTGTGAGCCCTCCAAGCTTGGAGATGTTTTTTGGGGTGGGCCAATATAGAATAACTTACATCTTTGTTTTGATGCACCTTAACCCCATCAATTGAGATGATACATCCTATGTATTTGATCTTAGATTAGTCGTAGGAGCATTTGGATAGATTAACATGGAATTTATGTTATTTATAATTTGTGAGGACACATTCAATAGAGTGAAGGAGCAAGGTCCAAGTTTTTCTATAAACAAGGATATCATTGAAGAAATTAAACAAAAACACAATTATGGAGTATTTCATCAAGGATTTGTCCATGGTGTCTTGAAAGGTGGAAAATGTGTTAGTGAGTATCAATGACATGACTATGAAATCATAAAGACAGAGATGAATATAAAGGGTAATTTTATGATTGTTAGAAGGAAAAACCAAAGAGGAGATCTTTTTTTGAAAAAAAATAGGTGGCACTTGAAGCTTGCCAAGGATGTTGCCAATACAAGGGATTAAAAATTATATTTTAAAGGTAATATGGAAACAAAAGGAGCGATATTTCTTTTGAGTGAGAATGATCATTAAAATAGAGAGACCAATTCTAGATGAATCCAGAGTAAAGAAACTCTCGCTCATTAGACTACTCCCAGGTCTATAGGATTAGCCAGAGATCCTTTCAGAGTTTTCTTCTTTCAACCTTAGATGTTAGGAGTCTCCCTCTCTTGTACACCCCTCTCCCCTAGGATCATATATTTGGTCCCCCCAATGGTTCCAGAGGACTCCAATAGAAATATGATGCCTAGTTCACCCATCTCACCCTAGACCATTAGACTTAGGATACCTTGACATTATTGTCCTTGTGCAATTTCTCTCTCTCTCTTGACATGTTTTTGAGTTGTCCACCTTTCTAGTCATGGACAAACCCATTTAGTATTTTGTATCACTATCTCTTATCATTGTTTCCTACATATGTTTTGATGTTATACTTATGTATTTTTCGTTATTTATATTATTTTTGACATTTTCTAGGAGTTGTGCTTGCACTCCCATATTATATTCATACTACTTGTCCTCTTCAGTCCCATTGACATGCTTATATGGTCATTCGTCGGACATTAATAACATTATATTATCTTATTTGATAGATTTTTTGTGAATGCATGATGGCCTTGATATCATGGAGTTCTTGAAACATATGTTTAACCAATTTCTTTTCTTGTGTCATTAAGGATAGGGTCAGATAGGTAGAGGGGTAGATTTGGGGATGACTTAATAATGTGACCCATTCCTAAATTAGGGTGAAGAGAAGTGGGTAGGTCTTAAAAAATGGAAAGGTGTTTGGAGACCACCTTGTTGAGATTGGAGTAGGCATTGAACAAAGGCACTTAGGAGTTACGCCAAGTGAAATGGAAATAGTCAGAGAAAGCCTCTATGCGATTTGAATTAGCAATGAAGCCAACATGTTATTTATGAGAGTGGGTGCCCTAACAGAAAAATCTAGAGGGATTGTGTTAAAGAACATTTAACTTAATCATTCTAACTTCATGATTAATGCAAATAAACATTTCGTATGATTCATTTCATATGTGCCAAATGTTCTAAAACACTAAAGTTTAAACTCATAGGATCTCATCATTCCCTCTAGTTAAAGGAAGAATAATTTTGAAAAGAAACATTGATCTCCTATAGTGACTCATACCTTTCTTATTTCACCTTTGCACTTGAGAATTTTATGGTTTAGGATTTGAACCTCAAATTAAGTGGTAGGTTCAACATATAATTGGGTTTCTTTGAACTTTTGGGAAACTTTGCAACGATGAGTGATTTATATGTCCAAGGTTATAATGATCCATTTTAGATGAATCTCTTAGCTTTCACTGCCTTAATATTTTTGAATATTGATATTAGTAGAAATTGTGAGTTAAAGGTAATTGTTATTGAAAAATCTAGCACCCCTATGGCATCATAGGTATGGGCACCTCAACTTGACCTCTCTCTCTTGGTTGGCATGAGAGAAACTAGTAGATGGACTTCTAAACATTTTTTAGAATATCCATAGATTTTTTAGAGCTTTCCAGGTAGGGAAGCTACATCAAATACCATTTGATGAAGGACAAGATCGGAGAGTGTAGAGATTCCTTCATTTCATACTTGCAGACATATGTGGACCAATGAACACAACATCAACCACTGGTGCTAGGAAATTCCTTCCGTTTGTTGATTACTTGAGTAGAAAAATGTGGTTATATTTTCTATAATTAAAATATGATGTGTTTAATGAATTTCAAAAATTCAAAGCATTAATAGAGAAAACGTTAGTTTTTCATATTACCTCTCTAATATATGATACTGGTGGGGAATTATACTTAAAATATTTCAATAAATTTTGTGCTAAACATGGTATCCAAAGACAATATACTACACCTTACACTCCACAACAAAATGTAGTGGTTGAGAGGAAAAAATGTACTATCAAAAATATGGCTAGGTGTATGTTGGAGAGGAAGTCTATTCCAAATAGTTTTTGAGCTGAGGCAATGTTCACAATAGTATACCTATTGAATAGATCTCCCACAATGGCGATGAAGTAGAAGGTCTCAAAGAACCATGGTTTGGAAGAAAATCCAAAGTAAGTCATCTTAATTTTTTTTGGTTCTATTGGCTACACTTGGGTTCTAGCTAAGAAGATAACCAAATTAGATCCAAAGAGAAAAGCTAATTATTATAGGTTAAAACAACACTATAAGGATTTATAGGTTGATTGATATTGGTAGTGATAGGGTAAGCTTCAATAGTGATGTTGTTGTTTATGAGGAGGTTGGACCTTTCCAAAATTCTCCTAAGTTTTTAATTAAGATGCAAGGAGTTGAGGATTCAAGTGCCAAGCTTCAGGTAGTTGCACTTGAAGGGGAGTGGAAGATTTTGAGCATGATGAGTCTCCTAGACTAGTAATTTATGATCTAGATATAGGTGGTCCAGGTCATGGTGGCAATACTGACTTGGATGAGGAAGATCACAAGAAGAGACCCAAGTAATGGCACAACACCATTAGATATGTTTGAATTAGTGAAATGATGAAGGGATGATTATTGAGTGGAAATAGAAAACAAAGAACATAGTGAACTTTTCTCTCATTTTCAATATTAAGGAAATCTATGAGTCAAGATGTTTGAGGAAGCACAAGGGAGACTCTATTGGTAAAGAGCCATGGTAGTCAAATATGAGAGTTTGATGAAAAATCAGACTTGTGATTTCACACCACTTCCATTAGGGAAGAAACATATTGGTTGCAAAGGGATGTACAAAATCAAGTACAAGGAAAATAGTACATTTGACAAGTACAAAGTATGGTTGGTTGCATAAGGGTTTTCTTAGCAATAGGGCATTTAATATGAGGATGCCTCTTCTCCTACAACAAATATGAGCACCATCCAACTTGTTCTAGCTACACTAGCACAATTTGGCTGGAAGGCCCATTGTATGGACATGAAAAGTGCCTTTCTTAATGGAGATTTGTGGGAAGAAGTCTACATGTAACAACCATATTGTTTTCTAGTTTTAGGGAAGAAGCATCTGGTCTGCAGACTGAAGAAGGCTCTGTATGGTTTGCAATAAGCACCTAGAGCATGGTATATCAAGATTGATAGGTATTTGGATGAACAACGTTTCCAGTGTAGTGCTTCAGATTCCAACATGTATGTGGAAAGAGTTGGTAATGCTATCATCTCTTTTCATACATGTAGATGATATCATTATCATACATAGTGAGGAAATCTCAATAACACACCAAATCCAATATGAGAATTGTTTTTGAAACAATAGATCTAGGCCTCCCCCACTACTGTCTGGTTGTAGAAGTTTGGAAAATAGGTAACAACATTTTTGTCTCACAAAAAAAATATGTTATGAGTTTCTTGGACAAGTTTATAATGAAAAATTGAAAAGTCTCGTCTATACCTATGGAGAAAGGGTTTGAAACTTTCAACCAAAACTGACTGTAAGGTAGTCAATGAGTCAATGTACAGGAAACTAGTTGGTAACTTGATATATCTTAAAATCCCTAGACCTGATTTGAGCTTTGCTGTGAGATTCATTTTCATATTCATGATAATGCCAAAGGTAGAGAACTAGACAAAAACAAAGTGAGTGCGGAGATATGTGAAAGGGCACTTGACTTTGGCATTTTCTACAACAAAAGCAGAGACCCAAGCCTGTGTGGGTATACATATTCAAATTGGGAAGGTTCTCTTGATAATAGAAAATCCACTTCTGGATATGTTGTTAGACTTGGCATAGGTTCAGTCACATGGACCAACAAGAAGTAGCATGCATAAGACATTTTTTCAACAGAAGAATAATATCAAGGAGTAGTGAAAGAAGCATGCTAGGCAGTTTGGCTCAAGAGGATGCATTGAAATGCAACAAACATAACCAACACCCATGTGATGTGAGAACCAAGGCTTGATGAAACTTGCCAAGTATCTGGTATTTCATGAGCATACCAAAAATATTGAGGTATATTACCACTTCATCACATAGCTTGCAGAAGATGGGTCTATCGAATTGTAGTATTGTCCTATAAAGTATCAAACTACAGACCTTCTCACCAAGGGTTTGGGTCCTGAAAAATAGGTAAAATTATGGGATAACCTTGGTGTAGTTAGTATATTTACCATTAAGGGACGGTATTAAAGTAAATATTAGTTTATTGTTCAATAATGGTCAATTAGGTAGTAGATTTAGGCACTAATAAAGTCAAATGGACTTTAGTTTATTTTATCTGTTTGATGTATTATTTCAATTTAGTGTGTATTTCAGTCTATCTCACATTCATAAAGTGGATTGACTCAAATTTATTCTAACCTATATAAGAAAGATTTTTCTTTCTCACTATTAACTTAAAGGCACATGGAGACAATGAAAAGAGGGTTTTTTGTAGTTGCAAGACACAAGATTGTTTTTGCAAAGAGGAAGGCACATGAAAAAAAGGTCATTTATCCGTCCTTTCCATAGGTACAAGAAACCCAAAATATTTTCTCATATTTTTTATATATTTTTCTCCAACGACCCTAATAACTCACTTCACTTTTCGTATTTTGAAAAGAAATAGAAATAACCCTTTCCCAACCTTGTGAGAAAGGTCTTACTTACAAGTTACAATAAATGAGATGACCCCAACTCCAAACCCTGTGAACAATCTTCCCCAATATAAAAATAAATAATATTGCAACAATAGCAGGATCAAACAAAAAATTGGCTTCCAATTTAGAATCCAAATGAACCAGAAACTATTTGGTTTCTAGACAAGACCCTTCTCTAAGGTCATTTAACTTGCCTTTGCAAAAAAAGTGACAAGCCACCCAATAATATTTGGAATGGAAACCACTAATAATGTCTGCATACAAACATAGAAGAGATTAATCCTACCAAACTGAATCAAAAGGATGAAATTCGTAGGAAAAAAAAATGAAATATTATGAAGACCACATAAATTAGGGGAGTACATGGATTGTCCTCATAACAAGGTGATATCTATTTGAAATAAATATTTATAATATAAAAAACAAAAAATAGTAATTAAGCTAAATATAAGTCTTCTTGAGAAATGATAGTGTTGGAACTTGATATATGTAGTATTAAGGGCACTTACGCCTTTCTGTCCAATATAATCAACAACTTGTCCACTGACTGTTGCACCCACCATGGCTCTCATGTTTGATAAGGATCCAAATAAAGAGAACTGACACAAAATTAAACATGTTTTAGGTCACAATGGGCCTTTCTGTAGTCTCATTGGAAAATATTAATCACTTTAACCCAATGGGAAACAATTGAATTTTTTTGTGGTAGCATTCATAACTTATGGACTTGATTGTGTTGGACAATAGAAAATGCACCAAAATAGATATTAAATAGTTCCATGAATTTCTTAAGAGATGTATGATCATTTGTGTATTTATCCTAAAATTCTAACTGAAATACATTCCCTTAAAAATCATCTAACAATGAAAACAGACATGAGACAAGTTTAAACCAAGATCATCAATGATCCCATTTTGAGTAGGCGATGAATATCCAACCTATTACAACATTACTTTTCTAGAATCATGAGAAATTTAATCAACCCTTCCATATGAAAGGTATTCAAGACAAAGGTTGAGAAGAAAACTAAGAAATAAGAAAAAAAAATTACACAGAATCCAAACTCTATAGGCCCCAAGCCAACAATTGATGTACAAATTATTGCAACAAGAGAACTCCCTTGGAAGGAGTGAACATCTACACTTTTTACCCCTTTACCACTAGGATGACTAGATTTTTATCTGCAATGCAAACTACTTCTTTTTTCTAAAATATGCTTCTTCACATCTCTACTGTCAGCCATGTTTACTGTCTCCAAATCATCTTTTTATGCCATCTGGTTCTCAAGGGTAAAAGTCCCATAGACCATATTTCTTGCAAATTTAATGCCAAATTACTAAACTCCTCCTGCACAAATCAACCCATGAAAACATTTAATAGTGGAACATGATGATGATAGACATAAATGCTAGTAGAGAAATCTCATAGCTGGGAAAACACACAATGATAATTCAACAATACTGTGATGTACATGAGTATGGTTTTGAACAATATCATAGAAATCAAGCAACAAATAATCATTCGGGATCGTTCATCACTACATGGAAAAAAAAAGCATTTACAATTTTGTCCAGTAGATGCAAACATATATTTTTTAGAATGATGTGACATCAACCTAGAATAGAAAGAACACCGAAAATGATATCATTGAAACCTATATGGAGCATATTATAGAACTCAATACTCTAGCACCCAATAAATTATTTTTCTTTTGAGAGAAAAAAAAAATTCAGATGCCCACTATACAATGTCTAGTTGCTGTAAATGATATTTTTCTAGAAAAATTTGAGATAATCCTAGAAGAACAAAGATACCAAAAACAGTGTCATTCCAGAAATGCAACATATTGTAGAACTCATTCTGTTAGTACCCAATAAATTCTTTGTCCCTTATGAACACAAAAGCATACTCAAATGACCACCCTACATAGCAATGCAGATCCAATTGCAAATTCACAACCAATGGTATATTTGAAACATACCAATTAAACCAAACCCCCAATATTACAATTTGAAACATGACAATCAAATCAAACAGCCAATGCAATACAACTGTTAGGCAACCACCATTCTCGTGGAAGGGAGTAATGATCAGTATCTAGTGGGTTTAAGTTTGATTCAAAATAAAATCCTTATGCACAGGCTGAGGAACAATATCCATATGCACTAACAATGACTTTATTCAATGGTAGTTCCATCCATATGTAGAAATAATGGTTGGTCTCAACATTGAATTTTGCCTACAGCCACAATCAAATTAGTTTTGAAGATCCATTAGATTCCACTTGAATGAATTCAAAAAATCTTCCAAATAAGATGCAGAGCATAGCTTACAAAGGGAAGATTCAAATACAATATAAATCATAATTTGATGACCTCATGCAGTAATAAAATGGAAGCAAAACTCACAAAATCAAGAAAACCCAAACAAGAACCAGGAAAGAAGCATAAAAATCAATTGCAATATTGTCGTTACCTCTTCCAATAGATATAGAAAATGGTATTTTACTTATATGAGAAGATATACCCAATTCAACCAAACTAGAAAACACTATTTAACAGACTGGAAGAATTCCCAAAACTCACAATTCGAATATGTCTTTCCTTATGACTGCAATTTCATTATTGTTGGAAATACAAAGAGATGGGGTGAATTAGTATTCCTTTCAATTAGAGCATTAGTTAATCTTCAATTATTATCAGTGTTTGTACAATGATAGCAGTAAACAAAAGGAACACAAATGCACACAGTTTTTAAGGTGGAAACCCTCTTCGGGACAAAAACCACCTAAATGTTTTTCTAATAATTCTTTAATATTCAACTCTAATTGAAAATAAAGCTCCAACTTCCTAGAATCTAGAAAAGCATTCTTCTCCAGCTCCCACTGGATGGATGCTCCAATGCCCGAGATTCTTCAGTAGTTAACTGAAAGGATGCCCCAACGCCCAATGAGCTACAAATCACCCTAGCGCCACCCTACCACCCTAAATTTTTCACAAGCTTGAACCTGTTGGTGACTTCATGCACCAACCTAGCACCACCCTACCACCCTATAGAAGAATAAAACAAGAATGGAATCATGTACCAGGGAAAATGTTCCACTTTACAATGATATAGAATGATGTAGAAGAAGAAGACACACTAGACCATATACCCAACTATGACACAACCACCTAATGATGATCCTAGACCTCCCGAAACTGCCTCTTCAACTCTTGGCAGATAGACACTTGTACAATTTTTTACAATGATGCATTTATAATAACTTAGTACAATGATACCTTTACAATGACTATATGTAATGCTACCCACTTGAAGACTTCATGTGCTAAACTTCTTGTTGTTGTTCTGCACCTTTATTGTTGTTCTTTTCATGCTACCCTTTACTACATCTTTCTTTGCTTGCTGCCCTAGAAATTTTGGTCCTTTGCAGCCCTTGAAAACACATGATCTAGCTTTTTCTTGCCTTCTAGGATCTTGATATTGAATCTGGTGTATCTCTGTTATTTCAGCTCCCCAATATTTTGTTTTTTTTTAGTAGTAGTACTCTGAGTCTTCTTTCCAATTCCATAGGTCTGATCCAATTTTGATTCTTCAAGAGAGAGTTATGCCCAGTATCTCACAATGACCTAATTATGGATTGTTTCAATAGAGCTAAATTGTACGACGTTCCACGTGTCGTTGTTTCTTCATTTGGCTCTTAAATTGATACAACGAAAACTACATTTTGTGCACTATCTGCCACTTTTTACAAAATTCCAATCCAATACTCAGAGAGAGAGTTATGACGATTTTCCCAAGGTCACTTCTTTGAGATGAAGTTCAGGAGCCTGCAAAAACACTCACTTCCACAGATCATATCTCCGAAAATATTGCACAACCTGATCTAAAATTTTTACAGGAGCTTCCTTAGGATTTCAGCTTTGCCTAAAAAAAATTGCAGCTTCTAAAACTTCGTAGAAACAAAGTTAGAGTGCAAATTCCACGATGAACGTTTTCAGGTAGAGAAATCCCTGCATAAGGAGGATATGAGGATCACAATTTATATAAATGCTTAGGATGAGAGGGGCTTCAACAAGTGAAAATGGGAGGAATTTTAAGAGCTTAAAAATTATTAATTATTGACTTTTCAATGACCCATGCCACAACCCCATGGGGTTTTAGCCCACTAACTGGGGTTACAAACTTCGAACATAAATATCTCTCAAACCGTGAAGAATTACATGGAGTTCCATATATCAACAGAAACATCTCAACAAGTAGAAACCATAAAAAGAATTCTTGACCCAGAATATATTAATTTGGTAGGTCAAAATTCCCATGCAATATTGGGATAGCCCCTGGTGTTGCTTAGGTTGACATCAATGACAACCACTGATCAACGATCTCCCCCTTTGGCATTAATGGCAACACAAGTACTCCCCCTGCGATCATGACACCTCTTCCTACAACATTCTCTCCCCCTTTGACATCAATGGCAAAGGGTAACTCCCCTTGACACACAACCATCCTGTGGACATGTACACACTTCCACTCCCCCTTTATATTCTGATTAAGGAAAATATAATGAGAACTTGGGAGAATCAGAAGCTTTTGGCAAAGATATTCAAATGCTTCACGAGGTAAAGGCTTAGTGAAGATATCAGCGATTTGTTCTTTTGCACCAACATACTCAAGTTTGATATTCTTTTCAGTGACTTGTTCTCTAACAAAATGATATTTGATCAGAATGTGTTTTGTTTTTTAATGCATGATAAGATTCTTGTAGACGCTAATGGCACTGGTGTTTTCACAGAATATGGGAATAGGCTCACTAAATTGTACTTGAAGATCTTGCAAATTTTGTTCAATCCAAATGACTTGAGTACAACATGTTGCCACTGCAATGTATTCTGCTTCCGCTGTAGATAACGAGATTGAGATTTTCTTTTTGCTCAACCATGATACGAGACAATCACCGAGATAGAATGTTGCGCCACTAGTAATCTTACGATCATCAATGCTTCCTTCCCAATCTGGATCTGTAAAGGCTTTAATAATGAGATTGTCACCCTTGGGATACCACAAGCCATATTCTTTTGTGCCCTTTAGATATCGAAGAATTATTTTGAAAACAATAATATGTGATTCTTTTTATGTTTCTTGGAATCTTGCTACTTGTCCAACTGCTTGCATAACATCTCGTCGGGAGGCTATTACATATAGAATACTACCAATCATAGATCTGTACAACCTCTAATCCACATCCTTAGATGAATCGTCTATGCTCAATTTGCAACCTGTTACCAATGGAGTAAGGACAGGCTTGCAATCTTCCATTTTTAATTTCTTGAGCATTTCCTTGATGTACTTGGCTTGACATATAAATATTCCTTTCTCTTGCTGAGATATTTGAATCCCTAAGAAGTATTTCAGCTCACCAAGTAAAGACATCTTGAACTCACTTTGCATATTTGTATAAAAGTTCTTACTTACTTGATCACCATTGCTACCAAATATTATATCATCCACATATACCTCAACGATTGTTAAATTATCTTTATCTATTTGTACATAAATATTGCTATCAACAGTACCTTTCTTGAACCCTTGTTGATGTAGAGATCCATCAAGACAAGCATACCATGCTCTAGGAGCCTGCTTGAGACCATATAGAGCCTTCTTTAACCTGCAAACATAGTCTTCTTTTTCTGATAGTAGAAAAACTTCAAGTTGTTCGATGTAAACTTCTTCTTCTAATTCACCATTCAGAAATGCTGATGTAGCATCCATTTGGTAGAATTTGATTTTTCTTGAACATGCATAGGTGAGAAACATTCAGATGGCTTCCATTCTGGTAGTTGGTGCAAATGTTTCATTGACATCAATTCCTTCCACTTGTGCATAGCCTTTGCAAACCAATCTTGCTATGTTTCTGGTAACCTGTCCATCTTCATTCAATTTGTTCCTGAACACCCATTTAGTCCCAATGACATTTTTATCTTTTGGTCATGAAAATAATTCCTAGGTGTTATTCTTCTCGATTTGATCCAATTCTTCATTCATAGCTGCTACCCAATGTTCATTCTGGATGCCTTCCTCAAAACTACTAGGCTCAAATGTTGCTAGAAAAGAAATGTGAGCTTGTTGTGATGAACGAAGTTGTTGACCTTCATTTATGTCACCAATGATTTGATTTGATGGATGGTTCTTTTGAATCCATTATTTTGTTCTCTTTGGAGGAGATTCTTGTTGTTATTCTGCTATATCTTGATGATCATTATTGAATTCTTCTTGGTTGATAGTTGCTTCTTGTTCTAGAATTTTCTCTGTGTATTTTTCAACCTTTGTCTCAATTTTCAAAGATTCTAGATCCTCACCATTATTCTTTAGAACACTATCTTCGTCAATTGTAACATTTATGCTCTCCACTATCTGTTTTCGTCTTATATTATAGCATTTATAGGCCTTTATTTTGTGTGAGTAACCAACAAAGATACATTCATCAACACGTGATTCAAACTTACCCAAATTTTGATCTTCTCTTTTGATATAACATTTGCTTCCGAAGATTCTGAAATATTTTACATTAGCTAGTTTTCCTTTCCATAATTCATATGGGGTCTTGTTGCAATTATTTCTGAGAAGACTTCGGTTGATAATGAAGATTGTCGTATCAATTGCTTGAACCCAAAAATTTTCATCCAATTTTGAGTCCTTCAACATTTTTCTACCCATTTCCTGTACGATTCTGTTCTTTCTTTCAGCAACTCCATTTTGCTGAGGTGTTCGTGCTGTTGAAAATTGTCTTTTTACTCTTTTTCTTCACAATATTGCTGAAATAATTTGGAAGTGAATTCTCTGCCATTATCTGATCTTAGACACTTTATTTTCAAATCAGTTTCATTTTCGACCAACTCCTTGTAGATCTTAAAGCACTCAAATGCTTCAAATTTTTTCTTTAGGAAACTAACGGTTGTCATCCTGGTATAGTCATCTATCATTAACATGAAATATAATTCTCCATATAAGCCTTTTGTTCTCACGGGACCACATAGATCAGTATCTATCAATTCCAATGGATGTGATGCAAAGTGTTCGTTTGTTTTGAATTGGACTTTTGTCTGCTTTCCGTCCCGACAGGCCTCACATAATGTGTTGGAAGGTTTTGAGATTTTCATCATTTCTCGTATTTCTTTCTTTTTGCTTATCCTGACAAGATTTTCAAAGTTATGTGACCCATTCGTTTGTGCCATAACCAGCTTTCATCTTCTTTAGCTAGTAGACATACTTTAGTTGCTTCATCCAGAACATATATGTCATTTGGAGCTCAACTTTCTATAGCCAAAATTTTAGGATACCTGCCTTTCCTAATTTCACATTTTTCGGAGTTGAATAGCATTGTGTCTCCATGATCACACATTTGTCCAACATTGAGAAGATTTTGATTCATGTTTTCAACCAATAAAACATTCTTGGATATAACATCTTTTCTTCCAAGAGTGACGGTACCTGATCCCATAATATTTGAATATCCATCATTTCCAAAGGATACGGTTCCATCCTTCTTCTCTTTCAAAGATACAAATTTCCTTCTATCTCCATTCATATGCGTTGAGCAACCGCTATCAACATACCACACACCTTTCTTTTTTTGAGCCTTGAGAGCGAGAGCACAGTTATCAGTATTATTCTTCTTCCATGTTCATTTGTTCTGTGGCTTCAAAGATTCTTCTGGAGGATTTTCAAGTCTGCAGTCTCTGGCTATGTGTCCAAATTTTTGACATTTGTAACATTCCATATTATTTCTTAAATGTTCAAATCTATTGAAGTTTAGTTGAGCCCTGGGAGGTTCATATTTGAAGGATCTCCTAGAATTGTATTGGTTCCTAGGGTATGTTCGACATTCTACAGCTTTATGACCAAATTTTCCACATGAATAACAATAGCCATGAAAACTATGTTGGTACCTGGATGGAAATCTTCGTCAAGGAATCATCTTCCAAGGATTTTCTTGCAAATCTTGTCCATTTAAGTCTACATGCATGTTAGATTTCATAGGTTCATTGTATTTTGTTGTAGAAGGTCATGCTTATTCTTCTTTGTAACCGAGGCCAATTCTGTTGTTGTAAGATCGTTTATTTTTTATGATTTCTTCCAATGCCCTTGAGTTATTGGCACAGTTTTGGACATTTTTTCCCTTCTTCACTTCCTTACGCAGTGAGACTAATTCGGCTTCTAATGATTCCCTTTATTGGTTGCTTTCTTCCAAATTCTTTCGAAGTGACTCTTCAATACATTTATGTTCTTCAACTACTATTTTGAGACCTTGAACTTTTTCTTCAAGAGTATTGGAATGGATCTTCTCAACCTTGAGCTCTTTTATAAGCCTAATTTCCTCCTTAGAAAATTATTCTATGGTCAACCCTGATTCTTTGTTGTTTGATACCTCTTGTTTATTGTGCTTAGCCATAAACAATACTCTCTCATTGGCTTCTTCTTCATTGTAAATGTCTTCATCGGATGATGAACTATCTTCTTTAGAGAGAAAGTTTCTTTTGGATCATTTCCTTTTTCTTGCTTGTTGGATTTCTTAAAGCCTTTCTTTCCTTTTGAGTTGCCATCACTTCTGTTCGAACATTTTCCTGCGAAATTCCCAACCTCACCACAGTCGAAACATATCAATGGAAGTTTACCTTTGAATTTTCCCTTACCAATTTTTATTTTTCTCGTAAAGTAATCATATTCTTCATCTGAAAGACCTTCTTCATCATCTCCCTTTTCTTCACACTTGCAGGTGCATTTATTTTCAATTGAAGGTTGTTTGACCTTATTGGTTTTCTTAGATGCAACGAACATAGTTTATAGATGCGAAGTACCCTCTTCTTCATCAAGTCTCATTTCATATGCTATGAGAGCTCCATGTAATTCCTCTTTTCTAAGTTTGTCCATATTTTCACTGTATTCTAAGACCGATACCTTTGGGTTGAATCTCCCTGGTAAATTTCTAAGAATCTTTCATATAATAGTCTTCTCATCAACTAGCTCTCCCAATCCTTCTATAGTATTGGTCATTTCATAAATTATTGGAAGTATGCAACAATGTTTCCATCTTCTTTCATTCTGAGTTGCTCAAATTTTTCTCTATAGATTTGAAGCTTTGCTTCTTTGAAATTTGAGTCACCTGCATACATATTCTCAAGCTTGTCCCATACATTTTTGGTGGTTTTACAACCCAACACATTATGATAAGAAGATTAAATAAGTCCACTAATAATAATATTCTTTGCTTTTGCATCATTTACCAAATTCTTCTTACCTTGTTCATCTGCGGTTGATGTTAATCCATTTTGAATAGTTTCACATACTTCGTAACCTTGCACCAAGAGATAGACCTCCATTCTTCCTTTCAAGAGTGCATAATTATTTTCATTGAACAGAGGTACACCATTCTTGGTATGCTCCATGACCTCCTTCCAGTTGTTAAACTTCTATAGAAGGAACCAAGCTCTGATTCCAATTTTTGGAAATAATGAGAGGGGGGTGAATCAATATTCCTTTCAATTAGAGCATTAGTTAATCTTCAATTATTATCAATGTTTGTATAATGATATCAGTAAACAAAAGGAACATAAATGCACACAATTGTTAAGGTGGAAACCCTCTCCAGGACAAAAACCACCTGAATTCTTTTCTAATAATTCTTTAATATTCAACTCCAATTGAAATAAAGCTCTGAATTCCTAGAATCTAGAAAATAATTCTTCTCTAGCTCCCACTGGATGGACGCTCCAACACCCAAGATTATTCAGTAGTCAACTGAACGGATGCCACAACACCCAATGAGTTAAAACTCACCCTAGCGCCACCCTACCACCCTAAATTTTTCACAATCTTGAACTTGTTGGTGACTTCATGCACCAGCCTAGCACCACCTTACCACCCTATAGAAGAATAAAACAAGAATGGACTCCTGTACAAGGGAAAATAGTCCACTTTACAATTATATAGAATGATTTCAAAGAAGAATACACACTAGACCATATCCCCAACTATGACACAACCACCTAATGATGATCCTAGACCTCTCAACAACGCCTCTTCAACTCTTGTCAGATAGACACTTGTACAATTTTTTACAATGATGCATTTACAATGACTTAGTACAATGATACCTTTACAGTGACTGTATGCAGTGTTGCCCACTTTAAGACTTCATGTGTTGAACTTCTTGTCGTTGTTCTGCACCTTGATTTCTGCTCTTGTCATGCTACCCTCTGCTGCACCTTGGTTTTCTTGCTGCCCTAGAAATTCTAGTCCTTTGTAGCCCTTGACAACACACAATCTAGCTTTTTCTTGTCTTCTAGGATCTCGATACTAAATCTGGTGTATCTCTGTTATTTCAACTCTTGAATATGTGATTTTTTATTTTGTAGTAGTACTTTGAGTCTTCTTTCCACTGCCACAGGTCTGATCCAATTTGGATTCTTCAAGAGAGATTTATGTTGAATCTCTCACAATGACCTAATTATGGATTGTTTCAGTAGAGCGAACTTGTACAGCATGCCACGTGTCACGGTTTCTTCATTCAGCTCTAAAATTGATACAGAGAAAACTGCAGTCCATGCAATATCTTCCACTTATTACAGAATTCTAATCCAATACTTAGAGAGAGAGTTATGATGATTTTCCCAAGGTCACTTCTTTGAGATGAATTCAGGAACCTACAAAAACACTGACTTCCACAGATCATATCTCCGAAAATATTGCGCACCCTAATCTAAAATTTGTACATGAGCTTTCTCAGGATTTTGGCTTCACCTCAAAAAAAATTCAGCTTCTTAACCTTCGTAGAAAAAAAGTTAGAGTGAAAATTCCTCGATGACCTGTTTCAGGTAGAGAAATCCCTGCATAAGGAGGATATGAGGATGACAATTTATATAAATGCTTAGGATGAGAGGGACTTCAACAAGTGAATGTGGGAGGGATTTTAGGAGCTTAAAAATTATTAATTATTGACTTTTCAATGACCCATGCCACAACCCCATGGGGTTTTATCCCACTAACTAGGGTTACAAACTTCAAACATGAATATCTCTCAAACCGTGAAGAATTACGTGGCGTGCCATATATCAGCAAAAACATCTCGACAAGTAGAAACCATAAAAATAATTCTTGACCCATAATATAGTAATTTGGTAGGTCAAAATTCCCATGAAATATTGGGGTAGCCCCTGGTGTTGCTTGGGTTGACATCAATGACAACCGTTGATCAACAATTATAACCACAATTTCAGATAACCTGAAATTTTAGATAAGGTGAACACGTTGTACTAGCAAGGATGGGGCTAATTATGATATTTTTTCTCTCATGCAAGACCTTAAAATGGCCAAGCAAAACTCAAGAGCATGCATCCAAACCCTATGCATGCATGAAGTGCTCCTTGTACAAATCCATCATAGTTATAAGGCCCACTGGAGGAGAAGTAATGTACTCTATCTATAAATGTCATCTACAATAATCACATCCAAGTCCTGCTTAGATCCCAAGAGGTAATGGAATAGGAAAAAATTCCAGGGACTAATAATGGACTAATACAACCAAGCTAGCTAGTACAAAGGAAGTTTCAAGATTATAAATGATAATATTCAATTTGTCAAAAAAAGGAATTTCTAAAGAAAGGAAGGAGAAATTCCTCTAGCTTGAGGCATGCTTATATCTAGAACCATACACCTTCAATATAAGCATCACACAATTTAAACCAAAAAATAAAATATCACGTTCATATCAAAACAAGCTCACCAACTAGATTCCCATTTGACAATACAAAGAACAAAAAAATCATGAGACAATGAGTTCATCAATCCAATAACAGTTTCCAAGAAAACTAGGCATAACATAGAAATTTTTGACAAGATGTCATGAAATTATGAAATAAAAGAAAGGGTATAGCTACTTAAGATATATACCAATTTTAAGAAACAAAGCTATCTAAAGTGTTTATTCACACCATAAATCAAAAATCATTCGAAAATGGGAGTATATATATCTACCTGCATATTTGAAATTCCTTGATGTACATTTGACTCTTTCTTTCCATATTGGTCTACTCCATATTTTTAAGATCCCTTATTGTCACCCTATTAGCTACAATGTTGTCACTTTATTTGAAAATAGTAAATTAAGTAATTATATGAATTAGTCCTGTATGAATTATAAGCAATGTTAGTATCTAGTACATGTTATATTTCTCAAATCCTGAGGTCATACCGCCAACCCTTATCTGCATGTACTCGATGCTTTGATGTAACATTGAAATATTATTGTTTAAAGCCTATAAATAGGCATCTCCACTACCATGATTGGAAATTTGATTCTTTTGCAAGCTATCAATTTCCAATAGAAATTTTCCTTCCATTAAATTACTCATTATGTGTACATCTTCTAATTGTTATATCCATTTTTTTCTGTATTTGTGAATGTATGAATGTCATTTATAATTCTTTCTATGGTAGCATAAATATATTTCACCTTGGTATATAATGATATTTTACCTTGCAACAGAATTATATTTTACAACCAGATTTTTTTAAAATATTAAGCGAATAAAAATAAATTAAGTATTGTGTTGCATAGCTAAGTTAGGTAAGAAGAAAGTTTATATCAAGGGTTCTACATTCATGCACTAAAAACCTATACTTTAGCATAGTACCTCTCAGTAGGTGCACAAGTTTTTATGCATATCATTCTATTGGCTATTGTCTTTTACTTTGTTTTCTCTCATTTGTCCTTCAGATGTGTGAATTGAGAAACAACTATCATTCTTAGAGAAGTTATATTGTTGAAGATATTCCAAATCTCTTAACTTAATTGGAAACTGAGTTCATTAATTTTGAGGTGAATCCCAAAATTTTATAGAGTGGTTGGAATTTGGGCACATTTCACTTTATTTTCTAGTTGCATTCTACACATTAGTGCTCAATAATAGTTGGGTTTGTGCTCTGCACTTTTGCTTCTCATCATTATTTCCAACTCCTGAGGACCAAATTTTTCTGGCTTAAATTGAGCACTATTATGTTCTTCTTGAATAAATAAAATCAAATATATTTCATATCTCATAACTTACTTGGAGATGGAGTTTGTTAATTTGAGGTGAATACATTTACGTTATTTAGTTTATTTTTGTTTTAAATATTAGTATTCAACAATAATTATGGTTCTCAGACTTATGTGGTTTTCGTTGATTGCAGAATCTGGATTATCCACAGTATCAAAAAACAATGGTCGATGTTTCGAATCCCAACGGGGATCCATCTTCAGGACGAGAAATGAATGAAGAATGAAAGAAGGTCGCAAAAAGTCAAGGTATAAATAGTGAAGGGTTGAGATGATGAGAAGAGCCAACAACAGATTTTATAATTTATTTAAAATAAATTTTATTTTATTCTTTTTTTTTTAAATTAAATTTTCTAAAGTTTTATAAATTAATTTTAATTTAAATAATAATAAATATTTAAAATCTTTTAAAGTTTTATAAATTAATTTTAATTTAAATAATAATTTTTTATAAATATTTAATTTTTTTTTTAATTGATAAACATTTAAAACCTATTATAATTATTTTTATTATTTTAATTTTTAATTTTAATTTTTAATTTTAATTTATTATAAACCCTTAAGTGCTAAGTGTTATTCAAAAATAGTTGCGTTTGTGCTCTTCATGTGTATTTCTCTTCATTTTTTTACAAAAACTGGAAAATTTTATTATAATATAAAAGCTATGACCAAATTCAAGAGGGATAAGTACAACATAAGAGACAACCAGTGTCTTTCCCCAAGGGGAGATTAAACAAAATACTTTTATTCTTACTCGACCAAAAAATTCCAATTTTGACCAAAACATGTGGCTAGGGAATGTCTTGATAATGCTCATGTCCATCAACTATCAATTACCCTGATTTTTACATGTGTCAAGATTGGCTTGTGTGTCTTCTTGTTCATTTTTGGCACAGAGGTATAGAAACATTGCATTGATTCACACCTTGGTTCTAATTCAAAATTAACCTGAGCCAACTTATTGTCCTTTGGAGTTGTATCATGAATCATATGCCTCATGATAACTATAGAATCCCCAAACACCAATAAACTTAATATGCCCCATTGGTGTCCCAATGACAGACCTTGGAGCAAGGCATATGCTTATCCCTGGTTATTTTTCATATGACTGAGGCTCCATGAAAAACTATAGTCATTAATTTCAACTCCACATGGTCATTTTCAATTGACGTGGATTAAGAACTCTTTATCTCACAAAGGAGGCATTTATTTGAGCACCTCTCTCATCTATTCTCCTAAAAGCTTATAGTATACTATATTTTCTTGTCACTTCTCCTAAGGTCTAACCTGGACCCTGATTCCATCTTCTCCCACACCACCATTATCTATGAAGTCCCTATTCAACCCCTGATCCCAATTGCATCCCCCCTCCAACCCGATTGCTACTTATTCCCATATCAAACCATATGAGAGTAAATTAAAGTACCAACAAAGAAAAAAACAAGAAAGGGCCCAAGCGGAACTCTTCGAACACAATATTCATACTCTTGGTGATCGCTTAGCCAAACTATTCAAGCATGTTGTCACACAGGTTTACCATGGACTTGGTCCCAGCAAAATATTCAACTGATCCATATATTAGGTTTCGATACATATACCAACAGCTGAAAAACTATTATGGTTGGTCACAAAGATGCCCAGATTAGATCCAATTTCGGATCTGGTAGTGCCCAACTTAGATCCACCTCAACTAGTGGAGACTGCCAATATCGATTCTTGGAACATATCCTATGGAACAGGATGCATCGAGCACATGGATTGAATCATTTCAGGACTAGATTTTGTCATGTAAAGGATTGGATTCTATCATGTATGAGGGGAAGGTTTTTCCACTTAATCAAGAGCACCATGCTCTGACATACCCTGATGTCGGAGGTCTTAACTATTGAAGACATCTATCATGAACTTCGTCTAAGGACAACAATTTATAATTAAATAAAATCCTAAAACTAGAATTCTGTAAGGTTGGAAATTGTCTAAGGGTAGCAAATGAATACATATTTACCTCTCTACATATCCATTACAGCACCATCAATAATCATTAATCAAAGTGTTGGACACAAGGAAGGTTTTACAACTCTGCTGAAACTAGTGACTGTGTGATGTTAAAGATAACAACAGTTCAGAAACACAGATACAGAAATCTAACACTTTGCCTTTGCAATGAAGGTTTTATCCACCAATCTAATTCTCTCTCTCAACCTTTCAAACTTTCCCTTATCTAGGAGCTTTTTCAAAATCTCTGCAACCTGCAAATTTGAAGCAACATAATATACGACCACTGCTCCCTTCTGAACTATGTCTCTAAGGAAATGGTGCCAGATATCTATATGCTTGGAGAAATTTTAGAGTACTAGATTCTTAAGACTCTAAAGGCCCCAGCATATGATCATTCAACTCTGATATCAACTTGAAAGCCATATGACCACAAAAATAGCACTCCAAAGATTCCAAACTCAAACACATCTTATGATCTTAAGCATATTGATTTTTGTATTTGTTGAGTGATCTTGATAGTCACCAAGATTTTAAAAAAAATATTCCGTTATTTTGTTTTAATATTGCATAGTATCAAACATTTCACATTGGCAATATTAAGTGGGCATGCTTATTTTTGCAATGTTTCAGCATGCAGATTGGTTCACAATTGAAATATTATGCTCACACTACCTTGGAGCATGTGAAGGCAATGTTTTTAATATATTGGTTGATATTTTTATTTTGTATAACTACTTAATGATATTTATTGAATGAAATGTGGAGCTAATGTTAATTGATAATTGGAAGTGGTTATCTGTTGAAGAAAATTTATTTCTAGCATGTTCCCTAGAAAATCAGCATGGTTTCGAAGCCAAGTTGAATAAAACTCTCTTATATAAGTATTATTTTAAATGTAATTTATCGCAAGAAATATTTCCTTAAGAGATTTATATAAGTAAACATAAATGTTATTTTCCATGTATGCGATACTTAAATATTTTGTGAGTATGACCAGTCTCTTAGATTCTTCTTTCCAGGTTGAATGAGTTTCTTATCTGGAGAGATGTTGTCATCTAATTTTTTTGGTGCGCTCTCTAGAATTTCTAGACACTTTTTGGTCTCAGAATAGAACTAGGGTTTAAAATGTGCATCAATTATTTCTACCTTGTATCAATTCATTGGTCGATGATTGTTATCATACAATTTTTGAAAATAGTTGAATTGTTTTGGAAAATTCTCTTGATATAGACAGATTTGGTGGAGAGATGCTATTTCATTTTTTATAAGTCATTGTGTCTGAAACTAATTAAGGTTAAAAGGGTTGAACTCTGTATATTAATATGATGGATAAATTATTACTCCCTTTTAAGTTATTTCCTGATTTGTTGTTGAGGTTGTATTGCTTGTGTACTCAACATTACCACCAAGGATTCTGAATCAAAGTGAAACTGACTTGGACCAACTAGGCCATAGTGAGACCACACGTAGCTAAACATACGTAGCTAAGTAACATGGAGTTACATTTGAGCTCTTAGATTTTCCTGCTAACTGTCTAAAAAACATGGGCATGAAAATCTTCTTTGTTGTTTGCAAACTCCTTACAACGCAAATAGTTGAATTTTAGGCATGTCATTGTAGAAAAATATATTGCCTAATGTTAGACCTGTCTATGTAATATTCAAGGGATATTTCGACCCATTATTGGTATATATTAACTTCTTGGGATTGAAGTCAGCAGGAAAGGCTCGCCATTGACAGTTGAAAAGCATTAGAGAAGAATCCACTGGCTGGAGGGAGCTATAAGTTATTGCCTAGGATTTCTTGTTGGGCCTGTGTTGTAATGTGTTCGCTTGGGGTATTTCTTTTGAGATTGAACTGTGAATATTATTCATGGAATTACATTTTGTTTATTTTCTAAAATGGAACTCCAGGAAAAGATAATATTCAATATCTTGAACAAATCCATCTTTGAATGCATGCCTAGCCATGAAATATGTCACCGTAACATTCTTAAATATCCACAAGGGACTTTTTGATGCTATCAGTGCAATGTGTTTTCTTCACTTACCATCCAGTAATTGTTTTGATATAAATTTCTTTATGTGCCTATCTCCATGAAAATATTTCAATCCATCAAAAATGACATTTCAGTGGCCTAGAAGAATATAAAAGGGATTAGAACTTGTAGTGAAAAATATTACCATGTTATCATAAATATTTAATTCACTATTTAATTAGTTTCTTCATTTATCATGGCCCTCTCAATTCCATGCCAATAGAATGGGGTACCTCATATGATGTATCAAGCCTTGCAAATGTGGGAAAATAGTAAATCTTTCTAGTGAAAGTGGTTTAGCAATCAATTTTCTTCAAGCTTTTTTCTGGTCAAGGGTTTTCACTCTAATATGCGATGGGAAGGAAGAAATATGTGCTTGCTCCTTATGAAATTTTCTCCATCCCAAGAACTCCTTTTTAGAGTTTCAATTCCATGACAAGTTGAAGCGAATATCTCCATAAGTGATTTGTATTGTTTTTTTTTTAATTGTGATGAATAAATGATTGACTGTGTTCGTTCTTGGTAGTTCTAAATTTTGTTTCTCATGAAACATAGAATTCATTAACCCTGCTCAATGTGAAGTCTTCATTATTATCACGAATAGACAACTTTTTGATTTTAGACATAAACATAATTACTTTTGGATGAATATTAGCAAGTTTCTCTTTCACAGGATCAATCTTCTCAGGCTACAAAGGAAGTATTGTTATTTTGTTTGTAATCTCATAACCTATTAACCATACACTTCTTGGAGGTCTTTAATGCTCAACTTTTCATCTATCCACTCTGGAACGATATATCCAATTTTGGTTCCAAGTGGAGGTATCTCATTAAACCTTATCTTATATCCATTTCTGAATATGTAAGGTTGTTTTGTTATCAACAAAACAGTATTAAACCCAATCCATGAACATATATAAAGGTATAACACATATCATCTCAATATCCATGGCCCAGAGCTCTTAAACCCAATATCTACATATTTTGGAAATATGAAACAAATTTTATCAACAGTCATGGCTAGAAAAAGTTCCCAATCACCAAAATTTTATTTTGTTTTCATAACATACTTAAGATATACAACTATGACCCAAATTTATCATAGTCAATCTCTGCAAATTTAGAAATGTATAGCAAAGTTTATCTAAACAGTCAGGACTAGAAATTACTCCCCCTCAACCCAGTTCTATTTTCTTTTGTACATATTTCATCTAAACAACCATGACCAAAATCTCTTAAAATCAAACTACGCAAATTGAAAAATACATTACAAATTTTATCTAAATAGCCAGGGCTAGGAAAATATCCCATTCACATGAGTTCTAGTATATTCTCATTAAATATTTCATCTACATGGCCATAGCCCAAAGTTGTTAAAGCAAAACTCCAAAACTGAGAGATGCACTACAAATTCTATCTAAACAATTGGTTCTAGAAAAAGTTCCCAATTTCCCCCATTCCATCATGTTTTCAAAAAATATTTCATCTAAACACCATGACCAAAGCTCCTAAACCCAAATTCCATAAATTGAAAAATGCACACAAAATTATATCTAAAAATACAGGGCCAGAAAAATCTCCCAATCATCATAATTATATTATGTTTTTATACCATATTTCATCTAAACAACCATGAGCCAAAGCAGTTAAAGCCAAACTCTTCAAATTCAGATACCTAGTGTAAATTTTATCTTAATAGTTAGGGCTAGAAAAAACTCCCAATCACCACAATTTATATTGTTTGCATAACATGTTGCATATGAGTAGCCATTCCCTGAATTTTTTAAACTCAATCTCTACAAATTTAGAAATAGATATTACATTTTATCTAAACAGAAGATAATCAAGGATTGAAAAACCTCCCTATCACCCCAATTTCCTTTTGTTTTGTGAGTACAGGTTTTAAGAAATGAATACCTTTCTCGCCAATGTAGCCTCGTCTTTTTCCTTTCTAGGTAGATCGTCCAATGCTACAGAGAAATTCTATGTTGCAGTTGGTGAATCCAAATTTATTTTTAAATACCAGCAAAGTAGCAAAGGCACCCACACCTGTGACATCTCAAGTTGTAATCACGAAAGGGTTTAAAATGTGCATAAATTCGTTCTAATCTGTATCAATTCACTATTTGGTGATAATTATCCCACAACTTTTATAAATAGATAAAATGTGTTGCAAAATACCCATTTCATTTGGATTAGCATCAACTTTTGAATTCTGGGCATGGTAGACATGCTGCAAGATGACTTATTTTACGCTGGGCTAAACTCATGAAACATAGGAGAATCAATAGAATATTCAACAGATTATCACCCACGCCTTCGGCTTTGTCTTCCTCCGTGGAACATTGAACATACAACCTCTTGAGTGCCTCGTTGTGCTTGTCTATAAGAGTTTTGAAGTGAAAAATTCATTCTGTAAAATGAATTCACCACGATTGGAGGCACTGGGAATCCAATTTCTTGAGTTCAACCAAGTGTATCAAATCAGACCTATGATAGCATGGACATCCCTTCCTCCTCCTTCCTTGGAAAAACCCTACAACACGAGGGAAATAGACGAGGGAAATGAAAAATTTTGATATTCAAAAAACATAAATCCCATGAATTGTACTAGTTTTACTCAAAAGCTAAGGAGAAGGGTTTTTGAGAGATATTAGTGAACACAAAACCTACAAGGATTGTTCATGAAGGAAAAGTTGTTTCCTACTAACCTTTTGATCATGGTGGTGTAAAAATTTTCATTAACTAATGGGTTACAATGGGGTTGAAAAATATGAGATCTCAAAGGACTAAATGACCATGAAGGACACAAAAGCTAAAAATTAAGTTTAATAAGCTTTGAGGAAGTAGATATAACTAATGAGTGGTGATTGAACTTGATGTGAGAAAATGAAGAAGGCAATGAGGAGTTGCAAAAAGAGATTAATGAGGAATAGAGTAGTGAAGTGAGGATGAGAGAGTTGGTAAGCAGATGGTTGTGAAACAAAGGGTTGATGATAAAATATAGCTGAATAAAGAGTAGTAGTCAAGGCACCTCAATGAGGTATAATGAACACACTAGAGTAGGTTTAGCGGAGATATGTGATTACAAATTAGTAGGCTGGATGAAATGCAGGATGAGATTGTGAATGAGAAATAATCAGATGAACTAATGTGAAACCATATCCTAAGGCCAACAGAGGATGAGAACCTAGTAGTGGGCATAGCACTAGACAATAGCAAAGTTGGCCTTACACCAATCCTACCCCTTATGCTTCTTAAATACAAATAGGTAACACTACACTAGCGTGTTAATAATGGTTCGAGTCCACCTCGTAGTCAACTTAATTATGGAGGAACAATAACAATTAAAGGAAGCAGTCTTAACAATAGTGCAAGTTTAAATATTAAGATTAGACCACTTGGGATTTTTATTTATTTAGAGAAAAAAAAAAGAGTTTCATGAATTTTAGTACCTATGATGCTTTGAATTATAACCTAGGAGCATGTAAGAGAAATAATATTAGAGCGGTGTACTATTTAAAAATTTTAGTCATATGTAAATTCTTTGGAAAAAAAAACATAATGATCCACATACCTTGATATAAAAATAAAAAACCTTAAAAATGTCACCTTTAAAATCCCTTATGTAGCTACCTCATGTGATTCGGGCAGATATCACAATAACTTATGTAAGTAATCGTGCGATCATATTTTTCATTCTCTTAAAGGAACTCCTTCTAGACATGCACCCCATCAAGCATAAATCATCCTAACATATACATTTGAAGTAATATAAATCATCCTATGACTATCCTCGAAATAATTCTCACCCATAGCCTTGGTGATGGTGTAAGGCTCGTATCAAAATGGCATGAGCTTCTTCTGGGAGTTTGTCAATTTCTCTTTATGCAAGTCCAACCATAAATCATCACCAACCTGAAGCTTATGTGGAACCGAATGGATTGTGTATATACTTGTACTTGGAGTTCACAACTTTCTATAAAATATCATGAAATCATCATTCAATTTTTTAGATACATTCCTCAAAATTGGTTTCGTTGCTTACCTCGTTCCATGTTTGGGAGGTATCTTCATGTGTTATTCCATGAATATAGCTACATCAATTTGTGTCAATTTTTGGGACCCCAAGAACACCTGAAAAGGCTTGTGTTCAATAGAAATATGAATATTTATGTCAAATTTATGTTGAAAATATGGAAGGCTTTCAACATGTGTAGGTGGATCCTCACAATTGTATACTTTAAGGACATCTACAATAATCATATCGAGTACTTTTTATTTATCAATCTAGGGATGGAAGGCAGTGGATTTGGTGAAGATTGAATTCCATCATGGATCAAAGGTTAAACCATTAAAATATTCAGGAACCTACTATCCCTATCAAGAAATATGGTCTTTGGCAACCCAAAATTGTCAAGTAATATGATGCGCAGTGTTGTCCTTGATGGAAACCCGCCGAATGAAGATGAAGACATGAGACTCGTTGACATGTGTTGTCCTTGATGGCAATCCACCTGATGAAGTTATTCTTGACGTGATGGACTTGGTAAATGATGTTTGGTAGCAATATGATGATGAATGTTGTCCTTGAAAGGCAACCCTCTTGATGAAGATAATGGCAACTTGATGAAGATAGAATATGTCTTGATGAACTAAAACTGATGTATCTACAGTGAGTACAGAAGGCAATGAAGAAAGAAATTCAGCATGTGCTAAATATATGATGAAAAGAGTATGTTTCAAGGAATACGCGGATCTGTCTAGGGGAAGTCGCGTATGCACGCGGAAAAGAATGTGCCAAGTCGCGTATGGGCAAAAGCGCTCAAAAAGTGCAAAACCAGGGGTAACCACCATGGTATTGACCCATTGTATTGGGTAATGATCCGCCTAATTGACCCCGTCCAGGAATACCATCGGAAGTAATGTAGTTTTTGGCTCATGGTATTGTTTTGGCTCATGGTATTGAAAAAGGGGCTCATGGTATTGAAAAAGGGTAAACCTATATAAAGAGAAGAAATTCATTGTGCAAATCATGAGTATGGGTGCAAGATGTCTAAGCTTGAATGAATACTTCTCTCTGAAGGATATCTGAATGGAAAGGGTTACAGTTGAATGATAGATCTGAATGTATGATGCACCAATGATGAAGAAGGGGATCTAGATCTGAAATGTACTTGTATTTTCTAGATCTGCTTATGGAATGATTAGATCTGTGATGAGGCGAACATCTGTCTGAGGTAAAGGGTAAAATCTGAAGTGATGTATCTGTTGTGAAGAATTGCAATGACATAAAAGTCTGAAGAACCATACGCTAGTTCGCCAAAGAGGAAGCGCGTATATACGCGGCTTCGCTGAAGAGAAAGCGCGTATGCGCAATGAAATTGGATCTGTAATATGTACAGAAGTATACGCTGGTTTATGTGAACGGAAGCGCGTATATACGCGACATCAGTGAAAGGAAAGCGCGTATGCAAACTAGGGTTTGCTGAAGTCTATGGTAAGAAATGTCTGATCTGTTTTGCTGGTTTACTGATATCTGTCAGTGAGTTATATGTATCTGTTTCATGGTTGACTGTGCTTAAAAGTATGGAAAGGGTCCAGTCTGAAAATATGATGAAACGTGGCCTGCAAGTTGTGTCCTAAAGGAAGCTTTGGATCCAATGTGAAAATTGATGAAACGTGGTCCATAGAGGTGCTGAGGGTTGTAGCCTTCAGTCAGGGGGTTGTAGCTCCCTTCCAGGTGAGGCTGGTAAACGAGATCAGGGGGTCGTAGCTCCCTTCCAGGAGAGGCTGGTAAACGAGTCAGGGGGTTGGAGCTCCCTTCCAGGAGAGGCCGGTAAACGAGCGCAGGTGGGTGCCTGCGTGCTGGTCAAGTCTGCGCCAGCACATATGTTGTAAGATGTTTTCTCTATAATAAAATATTGAAGGCTGAGCAACTGCAGCGGTGGTTTTCTCCCGACTTGGGTTTCCACCTAAAAATCCTGGTGTTCATGTGTGATGTTTTGTGTGATGGTTTATTCTGTTGTTACTACACATGTATACTGTTAACTTAACATCAGATGACTGAATAGTGCAAAGAACTAAGTTAATAAATATCTGCATTTTAGATATCTACTAATACGCGAGTTGCATGAAGGATATCCGCGTATATACGCGAGTTTACTAAAGGAAAGTAGTGTATGGGTTTTAAAGAGTGCAAAAGTAAAAAGTTTTGAATATGCTGTAAATACTGATTCACCCCCCCTCTCAGTATTTTTCCCAACAAAAATGAACCAAAATATGCTCGAAGAAGAGCTTATGAGTGGATTTGTTTCAACAAACTTCTTAAAGGGTGCCAAAATTATGATACAAAAAAAGTGATAAAAAACACATTTTTTACCATACTTGGTTCAGGGAAAACATTATCTAGAGTAGGAAAATTCTTATTGTTGAAAAATGCAGCAAGAAAATATCAAATTGACTTTGCCTTGGTCAAATTGAGAAAAATCAAATTTCCACATCAACGGACAACTTGGAGGAATTTAACTGAGGTGACATGGATATTGTCACTAATTTATCTTAGTAAATTTTAGTTAGAGGAGTTGGAGTTCAGTTAAGCATGTTTGATTGCCAATTTGTAGCAATCAAGGTCAGTTATTTCAAGTTTCTTTCAGTTAAACTAGTTCTAATTGTTAGAGGAACTAGTGGAAGGTCATTTGTGTACTCGGACTTCATTATAACTTAGTGATCATCTAGCTAACTGATCAATCAAACCAAAATATCTAGTGCATGCAGAGAATTTGAGTTCCCCATATGTGGTGGAGATTACAAGGCACTGCACAATTAATTATATACTAGATCGAGTGTATAGAAATTGTATTGGTCAGGTGATCAACCCTAGGAAATTGCACAAAAAATTTGGAGGAATTTCCTAAATAATAGGGGCCTAATTCCTCAGGACTTGCGCAAGGAAATAGGGGCTCAAGCAGAGGAAAAAATTTACTAATTTTGGGGCATAGCTTCTCAGTGTGCATAAATATAGGTTATTCACTTGCAGGTTGCGCTCAGAGCAAGCAAGAAATTGTAATAAGTCTTTATTCATCTGATTTAATTCAAGCAGGCATAAGGAGTTTTTAGCAGTTTCTTTCCCATGGAAAAATAATGTGTGCATGTGTTAATTCTCATTGCGTGTTTGTGATTAATGTTCTAAATTGTGAATTGAATTCGACAGAGCAGTGGAGTAGGATTATGTCTTGTGATTTAGATTAAATTTTCATGAACATTTACAATTCTACGTTATAATTTTGACATGGTATCAGAGAAACATTCACATTAGAATAGTAATTTCGAAGTTGTTTCAATCACACATATTTGGGGATAACATTGTGATAGGAGATGCTCTGTCTAGAGAAGGGTTACTGGTAGCAGGGGAAAAACTATGTGAAGAATACAAGGATGAAGTAATACATTTTTCTAAATGTAATGTTTAATGTCATGTGTAGTAATGCTCAAAATTTGTGGTTGTTAATTAGAGTAGCTTGTACTTGTATCTTATAAATATGGTGGAAAGCTTGGGAGGCCTTGATGTGTAGTGCAAGATAATTTATTTTCATGAAAAGTATGTCTATAAATGGTAAGAGGTGTAGCTTTTCGTAATTT
Organism: Pinus albicaulis; assembly: GCA_034641835.2. Taxonomy (NCBI): domain Eukaryota; kingdom Viridiplantae; phylum Streptophyta; class Pinopsida; order Pinales; family Pinaceae; genus Pinus; species Pinus albicaulis. The sequence goes on along the minus strand of CM076573.1, from coordinate 181,716,580 downwards.
TCAAGAAAAGAGAAGTATTTTTTTCAACCTCTAGTAGTGCAAGTGCACATGAGAAGTGTAATTTTTTTTCTAGTTAAAATGAAAGGGAAATTTTTCCATTGGAAGAAAAATATAATTTCATGCATGGAATAAAGGAAAAAAAAAATTTCTAATAATACCAACTTTTCACTGAGAAAGAAGAAAGAGAAAAGGGATTGCATCTCAAACCTCCTACAAAAAGCGCATACAAACAACTTGTCAAAAGATGATAAAGAGAAAGGGAACCATCCGTGTGAAAAACTATAGGTTCAAGTGCACCCACTATCATTGATAGGTTTTGTTGCATTAGCAATTCCGATCAACAAACTTCTTGTTAGAGGGTCCCAAAATTCTAACTCTACTCTGCTCTTTTCCACCGATGCCCTAAACAGATAATGGAAGGAAACTACCCCTCTAGCAGTTGGATAAAATATCTACGTGTAACCATGGTTTCACAAGTAAAACCCTCTCTTCCATGAACAAAACCTAAACTTTAAGAATTCATGATGATTCCAGAGAGTCCTTACACTGCTTGTTCATAACATGATAATAATGAATCTCATACGATTACCAAAACACTGCGACTATAATTGAGATTTCCTCACTGGAGTCGTGGCTTAAATCCTTTCAGAAAACCCCTTCCTGCTTCAATCACACTGCTAATAACCGAAATCAAAACCTTGAAATGTGTCAAACGTGAAAATAAACCCAACGAGAATGGAAGATATAAGAGAGAAAATTTATAGATCTAACTTGATTATATTTTCAAACTTGATGTGTGCTTCATTTTGTGCAAGAGGAGGAATGGATTGTTTGACTGATTTCAGGAAAGATCGGTGAACAATTGAATTCTTTCTTGCTTTTATTTCTTTCTCTAGGATTTTCTCCTTGTTTTCGTCTTCAGGGAATGTAGATGCAAGCAGGGAGTGAACCCTTGCTCTCTCTGGCGGTAAAAGGTAAATTTTAGTGTTTTATTTTTTTTTAAACAATCTCAGCCTTTATCTCTCATTCTTTGGAATGGACTGGGCTATTTAGTGTATAAGTTTTATTATTATATCACCATACTTTATGGAAAGCTATTTGAAAATGGTCATTTTTAAGTAATTTATTTGTATTCTAGTGTATAAGAAAATAGAGTGACAACTAATTCATTAATGTTATTTAAGGGAAATTATATTATTTGAAATGATTTATTGGCAGGCCATTAAGGGGTGGACTTTCACTATTAAAAGATACTTTTGTTTATTGATTAGTTAACTTATTTCCTTGTGTATAAGGAAAAAAAGTTTTTAGTCAATAAGAAACCATTTTAAATCTTATTCTATGACCAAATTAAATTATTTATTTCCAAAACATGTTCTCCACGAGGTTTCCATATGGTTATGCTTAATGTCAATTCAATTTATCTATTTTAAAGAAAACCCACACTATCACCAAATTCAATTCTTTATTGCCAAAACATGTTTTGGATGAGGTTTCAATATAGTTATGCTTAATTTCAATTCAAGTTATCCATTTTAAAGACAACCCACAGTATCATAATTTAATTGGAGCTTGAGGTATAGTTTTTATGAATAGAAAAAATATCCATTTCAATTTCATATCTATGAATCATTTGAAAGGGATCAAAATGAAATTAGGGTGTCAATTATGTTTATTTTGGGTGGTTAAGAGGAGTTTTTATCCTCATTGTCTAAGGTCAATCTTACTTGTGATGTTTTTATTCCTTATGTAGGGTTTTCATTATCTTTTGGATTATAAACTTAGCCTTTTGAATTCCTCCATTCTACCATGACTCATTTCCAATATTTTTTGCATTTAAATCATTTTTATGTTATTATTAATTTTATGTTAAGCAAATTATGGATTTTGTTGGTTACATCTTGGTGCTACAAAAGATGGTCTTATGGGTGTATTTATTATATGGTGAACAATATAATATATGTGTTGTGTATGGAAATAATTTTGTTTCTTACACTTCTTAGTATGTTGAACTATGTTTGGTTGTTCTTAGGTGTTGTAACAATGTATTTAGACACCACCTCTATTTTAGAATATGAGTTTTTTGATATACAAAATCCCCCGATTCTCCAACATGGTATTAAAGATAATGGTTTGAGATGTAGCATGTTGCCTACAAGTCTTATGCAAGTTTTAGATGCTCTTAAAAATTCATATTTGTTTAGTGGATTGGTTCGAGGTTTCTAATTGAAAACTAAATCTAGGATCAAATAAATGGGTCAACATTATGAGTTTCAAGATAGATCTTATAAATTTTAATGGACACAAGTATGGAATTTGGGCACAACTATATGGGCACATTGTTGAAGAGTGAAGAGTCATAGGACATTACAAAAATTGTGGTTATTATCCAAGGGATAGCTAATAAAAGTTTTTCATCAACAGGAAGAAGGATGAGGTTGTAGGAGTCATAACAACCTCCATCTCAAGAGGGATTCAATGTCGTATAATCCATATCAACTACTCATATAATCCATACTCTTTATTATATCAAAGAGCTATAAATTTATTCTTCTTTTCCCCTAAGACCCTACAAAACCCTATATTCTCCTTGCAAACCTTAGCCTCTATAATAAAAGAAAAAAAAGTTCCTACATAATTTACAATGTCATGAATTTGAGAATTCCACCAATTCAGCGACACTCAAATCAAATTTTTAGAAAACGAAATTCATAACTCAAAAGAATCCATGCGTGGAATTTATCACCATGGTGTTACTCTCTAGTAAATATTTTTTGGTGGAATCACTAATATAATTTACTTTGATCCCTTTCCACATATTCCTCTCAAGGCATTGATTATGTTGGGCTATATCTTACACAATATTTTTAGTGGCCCTCTGGTTCCACGAAACACACCCACAACATGTCATCCATAGAAGACACAAAGTAAATGGTTTAGTCCCTCTCATAGTACATTAACACTCTCACCCAGTCACTCATTGCACCATATACCAACATGTTGTCCCCTCATTGTGCAAGTTGCCCTTTATTTTGAGAAGATTAGGATTCGGAGGGTAATCATGATGAGGGTGTCATTTTCTCAAGACGGGTCTCTCATAAGGATAAGCGCTTTAATGAGAAATAAAATCACAATATTGACCACTCACTTCTTTCCATTCCACACCATTAAAAAACCCTAAAAATGCCATTCTTAAAATCTCTTGTGTAGTTTCCTATTGTCATTCAAGTAGAAACTCACAATTACTTATGTCAGTAATGGTGCGATCCTTTTTTATTCTCTTAAAGGAACTATTTCTATACGTTCACCCCATCAAACATAAATCATCGAGTCAAAATGAATGGAAATGAATGAATAAGAGGGTGTGTCAGGTGTTGAAAAGTGTAACTAGGATCGGTCTTCATATTGATTATGTAATTATGTATTTAAGTAAAGAAGAATACAAAGATAATAAAATGTATTTATGTTATGCTTGCTTCATGGATTTCATGAGCAATGTTTTACTATAGGTCAATAGACATATTCCTGATGTCTATTAGGATTTTTCTTCTAGTTATAAATGTAATTATGAGCCATGAATATGAAGAGTTCAGTCAACAAATATGCTCCAATACCTTGTCATGAATCCATGAAGAAACTGGCTCCGAATGATGTTCAAAGCTACCCTCATGTCATCCTCTCTAACACTGGAATATAAGCCCTCCATGTCGGCCTACAAACAGAGGAAAAATTTTGCCTACCAAGAAGCCTCGAGAGTCGGCCTAAATCTGGAAACAGTGCACTATATATAGTGATGTGTTATGGATCATTTGGAAATGGAAACTGTGGATGTCTATGATATTTTTCAACATGATAAAAGCTGGAATAAAATGCAAAGTCAAGTAAACATTGAAGTGTGTCAAGATTTAGATCTATTTGAATAAGTGATGTGGATGGGTCTAAGGCTAAAAGGTATGGTTAAGTCTAAAATTAGAATGTGTATCAAAAATGTATAGCAAGGATACTAACTATATAATATGTGATGAATCTCTGTGATAATATCTACACCATCACAGAATTGCGAGGACTATTTTAAGAGTTATATTATTCACTAAAAATTTTGTCTAAGGTGTGAGTTCAGGTCTGGAATATATGCGAGACTAAGGCAGTGTTCTGTATGAGGAAGAGACTATTCTACTGTGCCAAAACAAGATTATGTTAGTGTACAAAAACGGGACTGTAAAGTTCTGATATCACAAGAAAGGATCATATACATCTAGATAAGGAAGAATACGAGTAGAGACCAAGCTCTCTAGGCTTGATGTTTACATGTGCACATCAATGCAGCAAGGTGTAGGAAAGAAGGAGCTAATGAAGAGGCAATGACAAGGTCTTGGAAGCATATAAAGGTCCAGGGTCTGATTATTTTTCATGGTACTTGTCATATGAAAGTCTATAAGAAGAATTTCTCGTGGGTTTTCCTCTCCAAGAGGGAGAGGTTTTTCCCTGGCTCGAAGAGCCTAAATTTATGTCTCTTGTATTTTCGTAATTGACTTTATGAATGACTAAATAAGCTAAGAAGAGAAGGTATAAGTAAAACAATTAAGCTCACAAGTAATTTTCAAGAAGAGAATTTGAATTAATCATTGTCCCTCCAAATTCTCAACATCAAGGAGTGTCAGTAAGTGTCAGGTGTGCCAAGGGGGGAGTGACAAGGAATGCTAGGGAATGCTAGGGCATATCAAGAAGTGTCAGGGTGTGGTAGCATGTGCCAGTTAGTTCCCAAGGCATGCCAATGCATGCTAGCCATGCAAAGACATGCCATGTGTTAAGGCATGACAAGATGTGCCAAGTGTTAGGGTATGTGAATGCTTGTAAAGGAGTGCCAGGTGACAAAATGGAACACCAAGTTAAAGTGAAATAAATGAACATATATGAGGGTTAATAATTCAAGACATTACCTTTTCAAGAGGGGCATGCTAGGCATGCCAACAGTAGTGCAAATACATGCCAAGGGCCAAGTGCTAGTGTGTCTTAAGTGCCAAATCATCCTCTATTACTTCTCTCTTAATTTTGAATAATTGATTTAAAATAAATTTTATCTTAAACCATGGTAAGGAATTATAGGGAATCCAAACACATGCCAATAATTTTCAAGTGCCACCAAGCTCCAAGAGTCAATATGTGCCAAGGAGTTATAGGGCATGTTATGGAGTTCCAGGTTTTCTGAGGGAGTGACAAGATATGTTAGATAGTTCAAAGGCATGCTAGAGTGTTAGGGAAGCATACCAAGATGTTCCAAGTTCCAATGTGTGTTGAGTATTAGTGAGTATCAGGGAAACACAAGGGAGAACTATCTCAAAATTCATGGAAATGGATGAATAAGAGCATGTGATAGGGAGTGTCAGTGAGTTCCAGGTGTGCTAGGGAGGAAGTTACATGGTATGCTAGGAAGTGCTAAGTCATTCTAGTGTGCCAAAGTGGCATGCCACCAAGATATTCTAGGTGCCAGGGTGTGACAACACATGCTAGGCAGTATTAGGGAGTCCTAGGAACACACAAGGGAGCACTAGGTGAAAATAATGCATGCAAATGAATGATTAAGAGATTGTGATAGGAAGTTTCAATGCATTCCATGTCTGCTAAGGAGGGAGTGACAAGGTATGCTAGGCAGTGCTTCATCATGCTAGACACTAGGGAAACATGCCAAGATGTTCCGGGTGCTAGCTAGGTGTGCCAATGCATGTTAGGGAGTGTTATGGAGCACCAGGGGAATAAAAGGAGCACTAGTTTCAAATGCATGGAAATGAATGAATAAGAGTGTTTGACAATGATTCTTAGTGATTTATAGGTGTTCTAAGGATGGAGTGACAAGGTTTTTAGGTAGTGCCAAGGAATGCTAGAGTGGCAGGGAGACATGCCAAGATGTGCCAAGTGTCAGGGTGTTCCAATGTGTGCTAAGGAGTGTTAGGGAGTGCCACAGAAACAAAAGCATTAGAGGAATTTTGAGGTATAAAATGGTCCTTCTAAGAAAATTATAAAATAATAGTGTAAAGAATAAAATAACATTAGATTACAACATCAACTTTAGGGGGTTGTTGACAGGAAAATCTATCCGGCCAATAGTAGGGGATCTCCCCGGTAAAAAGTCCCGACTAGACTCTAAATCGTTTTGAATAGGGATCCCGTCCGGGGTGTGGTTCCGGCTACCGCATAATTCTCCTTTCCTTGGGTCTCAGTAGGACTCTATAAACCTGCGGGCACACGCTTATTCGGATGATACAAGACACATGATTAATGAATTAAATGAACATACAACACTATGCGTAGCAAGCTGAATTATAAAGAATGGGGCCAAAATAAATGGTGTCAACGGCATATCATTAGGGTCATGCTTGTACGTTGTTCTAACCACAGAAGAAACAATTATTTATGGCAGAATACCCTTCACTTCCTTAAATGGTTTTGGTGATAATATAAATGTCAGTAAACAAAGTTATTAACATTCATTGAGAAAGAGAAATAAACTTAGCACCATTAACACATGTTTAAAAAACTATAATGCATAAATGATGCAATTGAAGACACAGTTTCATTAATCAAAAGATGTTAGAAACTGGATACAGAATACTCATAGTGTTCACACATTGACCAACATCAGATCCAAAAATGGAGTTAACAAATGCTTGTATTCATACTAAAAATGTGTAGTCCGTCTATATAATTCTCTATATCTCTTTGAGTCCCAAACAAAAGGTCCATTACAATTTCCAGAAGGAGGTATTTAGAACACAAGACTTGCCCTTTGGATTTTCGACTTTCCACCTTCCAGACCGTTAGGCTGCCCTGCGACCTGGTGGATTCTGCAACTTGCGACCTGGTGGATCCTGCGACCTGCGACCTGACAGATTCTGCGACCTACAATCTTGGGCAGATATGTGACCTGCGACCTTGGGTAAAATATGCAACCTGCGACCTTGGGCAGATATGCGACCTGTAACATGTGGCAATATGCGACTTCTGACCTTTGGCCATATCCCTTATGTATTCTCTTTCAGAGATATCAGAACCTTGTGTTGAGTCTCAAAAGTGTTTTCCATATTCATACATATTTCCATTATGTCATTACCATTTAGCTCTCATTTCATAACTATCTGACCTAAAACCCTACATCAAGTAACCATTTTCATAAATATATGGGTTAGGATCCTTGTCTTCCAAAGTTATTTATTTTATGTGTTTAAAGTGAATTTATGATTAGAAACTAGAAAATTAACACAGTTTCATATATCTATATATGTGTTATGAGTTTTGTGACATGTGTAGGTCAAAAGGAAGCTTCTAAAAGACCTTTATGTGGCCTCCCAAAACCAAATTTGAATTTGAGTGGAGAAGATCATGGGATCATGAGGACATGTGTCTCATTTCCTTTTTGTATTGAAACTCTAAGAAGATATGTGTCTCATTTCTTATTTGTATTGAAACTCTAAAAAGACATATGTCTTATCATTTCCTATTTTGATTGTAACTCTAGAGATAGAGGGAGAGATTCATGGACTCTCATTAATGAGATAACTTCTCATATTTTTGTATAAATAGGGGAAGCTTTTTCCTATCAAGAGTAGTGAAAAATAGGAAAAGAAGAGAAAGGATTAGAGATTGTTTTGTAACAAAGCTCAAGATGGAATGGGATGTAGATTTCTGAGTCTATCAATAAATAAGTTCAGTTTTTTGATGATGTTTTGATTACAACTTTAAGGAGCTGAATAATTTCACCAAATTGGTAGCAGAGGGCCCCTGCTATTCGAGGAGGTTTTACATGTTTTCTAGATAAGTCATTTTCAATTATGTTTTGTCATATTTCCTTACTTAGACTGCTTTCTGAAATCATAGCTTTTAGCATTATGTTTCATGTCATTTTCTTAGATAAAGGATCCTCATGATATTGTAGTTAGTCTCTTTCTCAAGCTCTTCCAATACATCTCTATTAAATGAATGGGATTCAATTGTAATATTCTGAGTTATTAGCATTTCATTTTCTATTACTTAGTTAAAAGGAAGATCCTCATTATACTACAGTTAGTCTCTTTCAAAATCTCTTCCAATAAACCTCTAATTCACGAATGAGACTTAGTTGTAATATTGTGAGTTATTGATTGTTTTTCCTTATCACATTATGATTAATCTCTTTCAAAATCTCTTCCAATAAACCTCTAACTCATGAATGAGATTTAGTTGTAATGTTATAAGTTGTTTCAACATTTCATAGGAGATCCTTACTACATTATAGTAATCTTTTTCTCAAGCTCTTCCAATAAACTTCTATCAAATGAATGAGATTTCACTATAATGTTTTAAGTTATTGTTTGTTTCAGCATTTCCTTTTATGTTTTAGGAGATCCTCATTGCATTAGAATTAATCTTTTTCACAAGCTCTTCCAACAAATCTCTAACTAAATGAATCAGATTAAGTTGTAGTGTTTTGAGTGACTTTTCATTTCATGAATGTTCATTTAGAAGCTGTAATATCTATGGATTAGGATTCTCTGTTTTCATCATTTTCTAGTTAGGAACAGAATTTGCAAATAAACTCTGTTTTAATTCATTTATTAACATTTCCTTTTCTCCCTTTTGACATAGATCTAACTTCATATTTTTAAGCATCAAACATAAAAACCCCAAAACATCAATAAAACACTAAAAACAATGAAGTAAGAAAAATGGATACTTAGGCACATATAGTGCATCACACTTCATCAATTTACTAGCCCTGGTCAATAATTTATGTTAGCAATTTAGGACACTAAATTGACTAAACACCTTACTCTCCGAAGGACGGCCTTAGCTCTCACCACCCGAACCAGCAGCTTCTATCTGTCGGTGATGCCATTGTCCTGCTAAGGGAATCTCCATGAGTCGATATGTGGTAGGGCGATGTTTTCATTTTGAGAGATATCCTGGGTATCTGTATAATGAGGGTTTTTTTGTTGGCTTGAATCCAGGTTGTGCAACTTATGGGGAAGTGAGGGATTCTTTGTCTAGTCGTCATCATAATTTCCTCATATTACCTACACAGGAAACATTAAATCAACCATGTCTAACACATTAAATTAGCCACCTATATATATATATATAGATATATTGAGGCAAAGCAGTAAATTGTGGTTGCAGATGCATAAAGGGAACATCGAAAATAAAATTATTAACAACTATCCGGGACCCCTGCTGAGTCCTGCTTTGTAAGAAATGTATGATCAGTTTGTGCATATCCACTATAATCTTGTTTATGGGTGCGAAAAAAGAACTTGAGATGCCAACTGATGTCCATCATTTAGCAAGCATGTAGGGTTAACTTCTTACTTCACGTTTTCTCCCAATGGAGATAATGCCGAAACCAAAGAAGCTCCCATGTGTTGCTAAGTGCTAGGATGGGCTACGATTTGAGATTCCAACAAAGCATTGCGAGGCTGCAACCTAACGAGGATTTTGGCGATAATTCAGAAATAATGGATTGTTGCTCACAGGGGACATGGCTGAGCCAATCTAAAAATTAAAGGGGTAATATTTTGGGGCTCATGTTGTGTATTTGTCATGTATTTAACGCATCGTAGCCAAACAATTTTTCAAATCCGCTTGTGAAACACCGAAGGAAATTTTCCAATGTCGTTCAAACACAAGTAGCTCCTTCAACACAAGGTTTACACGCTCTTACAGTCATCTGTTCCTTTATATCCCTTCTTGGTAGGCGCAGATTTTGTATGAGGTCGCAATCGTGGCGTGGGGGTCGTGTAGTCAGATAGTCGAGCCGAGCGTGAATTCCTTCGGGGCGCGACTCTGCGACTTGGCGACTTGGGAGAGGTCACAGAGTCGCAAATGACGTTGAGTCGCATTCTTCGAGTCTTGAGAATAGTTTTGACTACACGACCAAGGAGATTTTGTGACTTAGTGAGAGGTCGCAGGGTCGCATGTGACGGTAGAGTTGCATTCTTCGAGTCTTGAGGAGAGTTACGACTATGCGACCCAAGATAGGTTGCGACTTGGTGAGAGGTCATAGGGTCGCATGTTACTATTACAACATACTTGCGACCGCGTGGCTTAATCACCCACTGACTCCTTTTTGAACCGTGGTGAGGCATTCATCTTCCTTTGGGCACGATTTACCTATCTGCAATGTTGAAATTAGGATGGATGAGATGCCACGATATAAGCGTAACAAATAAGGCGGACTAGTGTCTTGTGTGACGCAGAGGGTAACAACCTTTCCTTCAGCCTGTGATCATTTAAATTCATGTTTCACCATGGTATCTCCTCTTCTAGCGACCTATGACAGAGAAACCACGATTTCCTTCACCTCTTACCGACCGCAGAAAAAAAATGTGTTTTCTTAGTACGTTCGACCTGTTATTTTGAGCTTTGTCCTGATGCTAAAATGCAACGTTCAATCCATCTTCAAAATGGGCTCGTGCATATTAATCCCGCGGAAAACCTTTCTTCATAATATGTATTAAGGGAGGCACAATGAAGCCACCATATGTTGCTTTCTTCTTGCAGAACGGATGTTTCGTATTCGGTGTCGTGATCCTTTTGAAGTGTGTCTATCTTTGCGGCAGCAACCAATATGGATCGCGGGGTTTTTAAACATGCATGTGTTAAACCTTCAAAAGCATTAACCCTCTGCCCCTCTCGAACTTCCACCACACCACGCGTTAAATATTAACCACACATCGAAGAGAAGGTTATTGCGCTGAACTCAAGACTCCTTAGAAGAATCGTAAAGTCAAAAAGATAATTAAACCTTCATGCAATCTCTCCATGGCACCTTAGTACATTTTCAAATTGCGAGTCTACACGCATCTATTTGAGCATGATTTCACATTTGTGAGGTCATAAATTGAAAATATGATATGATGCCTTCCAAAGGAAAACATGAGAGAATGATAAATTTATCCTTTTGATTAACAGCACTAAACATGATATACATTTTCATGCTATAAAAGACTTGATTCAAAAATTATTCTGCCATTGTCATGCACTTGCTTCCGGACCAGATCATACTTGTTTTGACAGCTTAGCAAGAAAACAACCTTGAATGAGATTGTCTTGCTTTAAGGGAATCTTCTGACTCTACATTGTCCACATGGGTCAAACTTCAGACTAGACATATCAGATTGGTGAGATGTATTCTTTTCTACATGTACATCCAGGAGATCAACATTAGGCTGGTACCTTGTAGGATTTTCAAAAACTTCCTTTAAGGTGAGATATTTTCTATCCCGGAATATAACTACCTCGTCTGGTTCCTCCTTTTAACAATATTGCTCACTTGCTCCTCCCCCTCACTTTTTGGCGCATCCTCGTCATATGTCTTAACGAGGTCTTCAACAGTAGCCTTAAGCCTCATCCCCACATGGGCAGGGGGGCATGTGGATGAAAGTGTCCTGCTTCGCAGCTGTGACCTTGTTGTTTAGATTCAATGCATTTCCCTCGGTGTGGTGATGACATTGATGAGTATATCATCTGTGGGATTGACATGTATGAAACATTATAACATTAATTAGTTCACAATTACCCTGTAGAGAATGGTTCCCTTAAATAATTTACTTGAGCTTGGTGAAGTATCCAAACAGAATGCCTAAATGATCCATGATGAAAGGGCTTCTAACAAATATACTTAATGCACAGATAAGTCTCCATTCGAGTGTATGCATGATGATCCTCCCCCACATGGCATGGTTGCAGCAAAAAAATCTCATCATGATGGTGAGAAGGTTCAATGACTACAGGCTAGGTCAAAAACCCTAATGGCTAAGCGAGCAGGGGGACCCGAAATTTTAAATATACCCAAAATTTTTGGTGGTGTTGTAGCAGCTACAACAATTGGCGAACCACTGGTAGAATCCAGCATCTCTGTCAACACCCCAACAATAGTCTGAGTCCAGGTATTGATGCAAGGGAATATTGAACAAGTTCTGAGGGTACCCTTGTATTGTTTTGACCTTTTCAGATATGCCCAATCCTTGTGCCTCAGCTAGGTCTCATTAATCAAAACGTGTCAAAGTGGAAGTTCACGGATGGCAGTGGTTGGTTGATGATGTAGGGAGCAAGGCAGCGTGCTTATTATATTCATAATTTTAAAATAATTTTTTGGTGTTGCTCCGCTGCCAGCAGGCCTGGACAATACCGCAGCGGAGTCACTTCAAGAAATCACAAACATTGCTCCGCTGCCAGCGAGCCTGGTCAGTACCCCAGTGGATTCGTTGCGTTACCTCTTTGCGCAGGAAGCCTTTCTCAATCCTTTACCCTTATTTTTTCATGTGCTTGTAGCACTTATTTTAATGTGCTCGTGGCACTTATTTTGCATGGGCGGATGAGGGATCCCAAATTATTTTATGGGCAAGAGAGGTTGTTTCTTGTTTGACAGAAACTGAAAGATATCCTGATCTTGGTTTTCCCTCATGCCAATTTTTCACATCCCATCTACCACCCACAGGCAAAACGTGCAAAAAATATCATTAAGATGCTTGAGACTAGGTTGGGCACAATGCTCAGGTTATGGGTATAGGCCATTCGAACTCGCTAGGGTTCCCCACAAGCAATCGGCTTGTATTTCCTTGGCCAATGAATTTAAACTCATAGGTGTGATGTTGGCAATGTCACTTTGATGACCTTTCCTGAGAGAAGCTACCTCTTGAGGTAACCACTGCAACCTCATGCAAATAATGGAGTCATGGTTAACACATGGAATCCCAGGAAGTGCTAACACATTCTAGACATTTTCAAGGCATGTTAGGAATTCCAAGATGTGGTACGTTCTAGGGTGTGGTGCCAGCGCATGCTAGGGAGTCCCAGGTGTTATCACTCCCTCCTTTTCCCAAGGTTGAGAATGGATACTGCAGGAGGTAACCTCATACCAATATTTAGTTTTGGTAGCTAGCCCTACCAAAACCAGAGAGGGCTCTTTCAATGTCATTTTTATAGTCAATGAGGATACTGGATATGTAATGATCTTAGGCTACATATAAGCTCAGTTAATTAGGGTTTTGTTTTTAATTTTGTTGGATAGGAATGTTAGCCTAGGAACTAGATCTAGTTTTTAGGTCTGATTTCAAAGGTTCAGTTGCAGAGATGAAGAGGAGGCCAGGTAGGTATAATTAATAACATACCTAAATTTTCATTGTGTATAGGGTTTGAAAAGAGATAAAGAGTCAGAATGAGTATGCTACATGAGTTCATTCATCAGAAGAGGTGAAACACATTCATGAAAATCTTATAAAACAGAACATAAAAAGAAAGATGTATGTTCATAGACTCATAAGATCATCATATAGAATAATACATGTGATGGAAAGAAAGCATAAACATTCAACTTGATGGTGATTACTGAGAAAAAACAATGCTAATAAGCATACCACTAGAGTCCCAAAATTATAGTTGCAGCATGTCTTTGATTTCACTGAAAAAGTTTGTACATAAACTCCACACTGCAAATAAAAACTATCCAACCTCTAAAATGACTTGAGTTTGAGTACATATAGAAAATAGAGAATATTCCACCTCATTGGGTCAAAACATGATCCAAAATACGTCATAAATGCACCTAATGAGTCATTACCTAGAATTTAGGGAAGCTAGAAACAATCCCCCCAAATTTAGCTAATAACTAGGAGTGCTTGTCTCCTTGAGTAATTACATGATTCCTGAACAATGAGGGATAAAAACAAGCTCTGATATCCATAAAAAACCTCATAGGATAGCTTCAACCTCAAGATTTGGACCATTCTAGCTTGGCACCTGTCCAAAAATAATCCAAGAAAGAAGCGTCACGCCAATTACAAAAGCGTCACACCAATTAGCAGAAGCATCGCGCAAGTTAGCAGAAGCATCGCGCCACTTTTAGGGTAATTTTGGTTGACTTTAAGGCATCCTCATGCAAATATGAATATTGGGCGAGGTAGCTTTGGGAATAATCTATACATACCAACCTTTAAATTAAGAAAATACCTATTGGAAGGCCTTCAAATTTTCCCAAACTTACTCCTGAAGCACCGTGCATAGGCAAAAACAGTGGCAAAAACATGAAAAAGAGGTTTTTTTTGGGTTTTTCTCCAAAAATAAGGGGTGTCATGATAACTTGAGACCACATCTGGAAATCACATGGCAAGAGGCATCTAACCATATAAAAAAATTGTCATTTAGAGGCTCTGAGGAAAAGCGTCACGTCGTTGCGCAACGCTTCTAGAAAGGTCAATTTTTGAGATTTTGGAAAAAATCACAAAAAATACTCAAAATTCCAGAAACTTGCTAAATTTTGGTCCATGGCATCCTTGAATGATCAAATAAATGGCTAGGGATGCCTCAACTAGCAAATCCAATTTCTCTTTCTCCTTTATCTTAATTAGGGTTTCTTTAAGATTTTTCCTCAATTTTTTCACCCTAACTTTGACAATTTGGTTCCTAGTGAAATAATGTCTCGCCATATGACTATGGAGGTTATTATCCTTTTCTAAATTATTCAAAATATTCTCAAGATTCACATTCACCCTATCAAGCCATAGCTCTTTTCCTTGCTCAATTTTAATAATGATCAACTCATCAAAGATTAGCTGAACTAATGGAGGAGATGATTCTTTTTTTTGCTCTTTTTTCCTGGTTAACCCTCTTGTTCTTGGCCTCCTTGGATTTATTTCAGCCTCTATGTCTTCCAATTGATCAAAATCTACCATTTCATTGTATTTACCTTTTTCTGCCTCAAAATCTACCTTTGGTTTTCTTTGGAGCAGTTGTTTCACCTTCAATTGCATGTTTTCTTGATGTAGAAAGGTTATAATTACTTTTTCCTTGAAAGGTTGTCCTTAAGCTCTGATATCTCTGCATCCTTTCCCCTTATTATCTCCTCATATAACTTTTATTTCACCTTCTTTGCCATGTCAGCCTCCATAGGTGCTTGTTCCTCATGTTGCTGCAATGGTGACTCATCCTCATGCCAAGATGGATGCTCCTGGTTTCTCTTTTCTCAATAGTAGTTTCAGGTGCAAGCACACCTTTGGTGATCATAGGAGAAAAACCATCCTCTTACCCTTCTCATAGGTTTGACCGATTTCAACCCTAGGCATGTTTGGAACCTCTCCTTGTCTATTTGAGGAGCCAACCTCCTTTGTTTGTGCTAATACTGATGGTATTCTCTAAATGATGAGTGGACTAGTAATAGGCACAGATGCAACTGTCTTCATGAAATTTTCCCAAGACATATTTATTTTTGAAATTTAATGCAAGACTATAAGCTTGACCATACCATGATGGAACAAATTAGTGTGATGATATTTTCCTTTACTCTGTACATTTTCAGTCATTTTTACCAAACTCTTGAATAGATAATTAGGAAAATTTGTGGCATGATGGCAGTGAAGTGCATCAATAACCTTATGTGGTACTGGTACAATCTTCAGAATCTCCCTTCACATGTAAAATACTTCATAATTATCCTCATAAAAGGGGCATAATTTTCTGGTAAATTCTTGAAATGAAAGATGTGTTCATGAGAATCTTTGCAATGAGTTTTTAAGAACATTTTGTAGTTCTCAATGTCCAAGTCCATCCCTTTGAACCATATTTCTCCATGGTTTGGGATACCTGTTGCCAAGGCGATAGTATCTGCTGATATGGTGTATTCAAACCTGATATAATATCCTTATCTCTCCTAAAGATGGTGGAAAATGGGCTTTTCAATTGAGCATGACAACCCACCTCCTGGATACTCTCACAAAACCTCAAAAAACCATTGTTTTGGAAAGATCTCTTAACTTAAGGAGAAGCATTGGTCTCCTCCAAGTTGGATGGCTCAAATCTGGAATGATGACCTCCCTTATGGACCCTCTTCTCACCCTCCATGATGTTTGTCAACAAGGAAAACCCTAGCTTAATGTATTTGAGAGGGAAGGTAAAGAATTAGGAAAATAGGGGATAGTGATACAACGATTTCAGGGACAGAAATGAGGTGGAAGGGATTTAGGGAAAAATAGCTAAAAAATTGGGGAGGTAGGGTGATAAGTTGGCTACAAGATCCAAGTGAAATGTTTGGAAATGAGCATGAGAAAGGTGCTCAAAAGTTAAAAACACAAAGTTTTCCTAGTTTCCCTGCAAAAATGTAGTGAAAACTAGGGTTTGAGTGAAAATGATAGCTATGAGTGGTATGTAGTGATTTGATAAGGCATATTGATGATGTATGATGGTTTTTAGATGATGAAATTAGGTTTTTACTAACTGAAGCAACCAATCATGAACGAAACCAAAAACATAGTGGAGAAAACCTAAATTAGGGAATCCACCTTTGGTGAAGAAATTCACTTTGAATGAGGTATGAAAATGTTTGGAAATGAGCATGAGAAAGGTGCTCAAAATTTAAAAACATAAAGTTTTCCTAGTTTTCCTGCAAAAACGTAGTGAAAAATAGGGTTTGAGTGAAAATGATAGCTATGATAGCTATGAGTGGTATGTAGTGATTTTATAAGGCATATTGATGACGTACAAGGGTTTTTAGATGATGAAATTAGGTTTTTACTAATTGAAGAAACCAATCATGAACGAAACCAAAAACGTAGTGGAGAAAACCTAAATGAGGGAATCCACCTTTGGTGAAGAAATTCACTTTGAATGAGGTATGAGGACCATTCACTTACTGGTTTAGAGGTCTCTGAACATTGAGAAAAGCTTATTTTACCCTTTGATAGTTGTTTTGGAGCTTGGAAACAAAAGCGTGGCACCTTTTTCATAAGTGTAGCGAAGCTACCAAAAGCGTAGCATAGAGTAATTTGGCACAATTCTTGCTAGATGTCTTCGACTTTTAGATATTTTTGGAGTTTTTTGAGGATAAGAGAGGATATCTTTAAACATCAAAGGATGAAATTACTTCAAGAAGATTAATTTCCTTTCATAACATCAAAAAATTTTCTTTTATTGTCTTCTATTGGAAGCATAAATATTTTGAGAAAAATTTTCTTTTTAAAAACATGATCATGTAACATACTTCTTGAGAAAATATAAATTTCCTTTACTTTATTTCCTATCTTTTCTAACGCCCAATGTAAAGGATTTGTATGGTGAAAATGACATCTTTTTTGCCTTATTTCATGACATGATTGGACATTATGATGGAAAAATAAAGTAAACCTAGACCATGACCTAGATGGATGTATGTTGATTGATCTATGACCCTAGATGATAATGAGTGTCATGACCTTCCAAATATGATGACCATTAATGGGTGAAGGGAGTAGCATTTCACACCTAGAAAATATTCAGTGAAAAAAATTGTATTTTAAAATTGGTTTGAAAACATGAAATTTTGACCTAGGACCACTACCAAGTAAACCTGAAAGAGTATATTTGATCACTGAACATTTAGGCACTAACACCAAGGAAACAAAAGGGAGGACTAGTTTCAATTTCATGGAAATGAATGAATAAGAGTGTGTGATAGGGATTCTTATAAAGTTTTAGGTGTGCTATGGAGAGAGTGACAAGGTATGATACACAGTGCCAAGGCATGATAGAGTGCTAGGAAAGCATGCCAATATGTTCCAAGTTCCAGGGTGTGCCAATGTGTGCCAAGGAGTGTTGTGGAGTGCTATAGAAACACAAGAGAGAATTATGTCATAATGCATGGAAATTAATGAATAAGAGTGTGTGACAGGGAGTGTCAACGAGTTCCAAGTGTGCCAAGGAGGAGTGACAAGGGATTATTGGCATTGCTAAGGAATGTTACAGTGCTAGGGTAGCATGCGGCGAAGATATGCCAATGCGTGCAAGGAAGTGTTAACTAGGAGTGATAGGGAAACACAAGGGAGCACTACGTCAAAATGCATGGAAATGAATAAATAAGAGTTTGTGATTGGAAGTGTCAACGAGTTATAGGTGTGCTAAGGAGCGAGTGACAAGGTATGCTAGGAAATTTTAAGACATGCTAGAGGCCAAGGAGACATGCCAAGATGTCCTAGGTGCTAGGGTGTACCAAAACATGCCAAGGAGTGTTAAGGAATGCTATGGAAACACAAGGGAGCACTAGGTAAAAATTCTTGGAAATGAATGAATACAATTTTGTGACTGGGAGTGTCAATGAGCTCTAGTTGTGCTAAGGAGAGAGTGACAAGGTATGCTAGGTAGTGCCAAGGAATGCTAGAGTGCTAGGGTGGCATGCCAATATCTGCTAGGTGTGAGGGTGTGCAAATGTGTGCTAGGGAGTGTTAGGGAGTTTTAGGAAAACACAAGGAACAACTAGACTAAAATGCATGGAAATGAATGAATAAGAGTGTGTTACATGGAGTTTCAATGAGTTCTAGGTGTTTTAAGGAGGGAGTGACAAGGTTATATGATAGGTAGTGCTAAGGTATGCTAAACTACCAAGGCATATTTGGAAGTGCTAGGGTGTGTTAGGGTTTGTAAAATCATGCCAAGGAATGTAAGGTGTTATAGGTCAATTTGGGCACCATTCCCAATGACTTGGTTAACTGGAAATCATCCCCAAAACCAATGAATAGGGTCTATCATCCCCTATCATTTAATTTTCTACAGGCCCTAAGACAAAGAACAAATACAAATCATCCATGACTTCCATTGCAAGGTTTCCAAGATTGGAAGTACATGTTATATCACCTATGAGCTCACCAACGTAGTCTCTCAAGGGGCTAACTACTTTGCATATGCAGGCACCTCCATTCAAAGGTGCTCTGCAAAGCACTTCCTGACACTCAAGGGTGTGTTGCTCAAATTGGGAGAGAAATTCTCATTGTTACGGAATCTCCACTTGGCCAGTGCCTTCTAGAAGAGTGAATATGTGTCAAAATTCAAATCCATGTGTCCATTTGACACCTCTAAGCTTGGGAAAATGTCTTTCCTATTATTAGAAATTCATTGATTGTGAAACTGCCTTCAGCTCATCTATAAATTGAGCACAAATCCTAGTGCTTGAGAAGGAAGAAATTGAGTAGAGAAATGATGGTGGAATTTCAATTGAGGATTTGATTTGAGAGATATGTTGCTGGAGAGATGTTCATTATGATGAGGCTAGGAGGATGCTGGAGATGGTGACATCAAATCAATCGATGGTTTTAACCGCCCCTTCTATCCATTAATAAAGATTGTTGTTTACTTTCCCACATATGTATCTATATGAGCTTCTGTCTTTCATATTATTAATTCTTATCTGATGTATATGGTTCATGTTTCATTGATTGAACTAAATAACTTGAATAGGAATCTATATATTGCAATCTCTTTGTTGTTTAGTGTTCATTCTTACAGGAAATATTTTGGAAATCTAGCTTGGATTTGAAGCTACAACAAGAGTGACAAAAGGAGACTTGGAAGCGCTTGAACTCCAAGTAAGTTCCTTAATATATTATGTGTGTCTATTTACTGTTAGGAAAAGTAGTTGAAAATTCTTTAACCTATTGTTCTAAATGCGCACCACATTTAGGGAAGAATGTTTTATCCATAATCCATAATTCTGCATAACAAATTGGCGACTCTACTGGGGAGTTTACCCTTCATCCTTGGTGTGTTTTCCTCTGTTTATATACCCAGTAGAATATGCTCATCAATATTAGACTTTTGAAACTAATAATTGCATTAGAATTGTCTCAGTAGTCTAAGATTTTTGTTCTCTTCTGCGCCCAACATACTGTTGGTCAAGACACAGTGCTTTACATGGCACTGTCTCCCACTCATGGGTGCTTTGCAATGCACTGTCTCCCCTTAGAGACTATGTTGCCCCCTAAGCCAACCAAATTCCCTTTGAATTTTTCATTTCCATTGCTCTGAACCTTTTGTTTGTTGTGTTTTCAACTGTCTGATGCCTCATAGAGACCAATGACTTTACCTGAATCTTCCTCCTTTGAAAAGAAAGTTTGTTCAATGTCTCTTTAAAAGTTTTTTTCTTTATCATTGACAAATAAAATTCAAAGTATTTTTATTTCTGCATTAGATCCATTTTTTTCGTAAAGGAAATTATCGTTAAATTCTTCGTTTCCTGTAGGAAAAATTGTAGTTCCATTCTTCATTTTTCCTAAAATAAAAATTGTTGTTCAATTCATTGTTTCTCAAAGAAGAAAGCATTTGTTTTTTGTTGATTTGATGCATATAGTTTCCTTTTTTTATTCACATTAAAGGGACTGAAAAGAAAAACCTACATTTACATATAGTGGATTGTGTGTTTTTCATAGGAACAATTAGGAAAGTTTCATATTAGTTTTTTCTCTTTGTTGTATTCTCTTGAAACTTTATGGTCTTTCCCTTTAGTAGCTAAGATTTTCATTGAAAAAACTAAAAGTGAAAAGTTTGCTTATCATTTTAGTTTTCATTTTAGGAATTTCCATTACATCATCGTGTTGAACCTTGAAAGGCAAATTGATAAACAATATCAACTTAAAAATTTACATCAATTTACCTAACAAAGCATTGAAACCATAACGATAACATTTAGAAGGTCTAGGATAGAGACGTGTTATGGCGTCATAAAACATATCAGCTATCTTTAATTGCCTATGATACATTCCGATTGTGATACCTCACTCCATGTACGTAAGTATATCATAGCTCTTCCATGTACTTTCGAGTATATCAGGCGGTGTTACAGTATGAAAAGTATAAAGGGGTTCTCTCACTGTGCAGTTTCACATCAGAAAATGCTAATACAGACTTGGGCCTCCATGTACCTTCGGGTACATTTGGGAGGACAAATTTAGGTTGCTATCCATCCATATTGAACCGAGTTAGCCACCTTCTAAATTGTGATACACCAAACACAACATTCGAGGAGATTACCTGCTTGTACTTCTTGGTTAGCCAGGAGGTATTCTGCAGTTCACAGTTTCTTGGTAAACCTTTTGCCTATAATTACCCTTTTATTTGTTTATTTATTTTTGGTCATAAAATAAATAATTCATCGTGGAAGAAGAAAATCCCTTTCCCTATCGTTCTCGTAGACTTGCATTAAAACCACCTTTACCACCAGAAGTCACTTTTGGGTGGTGAAGGCAACATCGTTCTACCAAAACCAGTACCATCAGTACCTCTAGTGAAGCATCATCTTCCCATATACTAGAGTTGGCACAAGTTGTTCTACACATCCTGGTTTATCTACTATTGTTGAGATGGAGTCCTCAAAGCTACCCATGGTCACGATCCATCCAATCAGTGAGACCATACCTCCTGAACCTAACGTTGTTCAACTGGAAGCTGACCCAGATCCTGTCTATTTTTTTCTAGAACATCTGCATCCCGAAGTCGAACGACCACAAGTTGTTCCTGTATTGGTCATCCCACATTCTATTGTAACCATTGAGTCTCCCATATCGCACAGTCAACCTCGTGAAATATATTTTGGGCCTAACAGCAAAATCCTTCCACCTAGTTTAATTTCGATTGAAGAAATCCCACAAGATGAGACACCTTTAACTCCAACACATTTTGGGGAGGATCTTTACCTGTACGAGTCTTTTCCTCAATCACCATCCTCTGCTTTTTTTGATCCTATTCCTATTCAAATTCATGTCGATTCAAAAGGGTATACATTTGTTCAAGTAACCATGCCTGAACCAACATCTTCGGTTGGACCATCTATTCCAATTGCATCAGCACCTTCTCTCGCTACACCATCTATGTTGAAAACTTCACTAGAGTCATATTTTCATGGTGGCCCTTTAGTCCCATTAGGTTATAAATATTTATCTATAATTTTCTCTGGTGCATATTCAAACCCATGGACTTCACCAATGTCATCATCTATTATTCTAACTGGTAAACCTATAATGAGTACTGAATGGCTTGATCCTTTATACACATCATCAGGGAAATATCAAGATGGTCCTTCTAGGTCTATTCCATCCAGTACCATTTCAATTGGACTCCCTACATTTGGAGAGCAATATTTTATGTGTTATTATCCTCCTCATGCTGGGGACCAACCTTTGGTCACCCACTTTGATAGTACTCCATCATTTTTTGGTCAACCTAATGTCGAAATGATTTTTTTTCAATGGCATCCCACTCTGTCTATCTAGCCACAAACGGTTTTACACTCATATCAACTATTTCAACCTGTTTCACCCACATCAATTCCACTAGCTAATACATCTTTACCTTTGTGACAGACTCAAACTATTGTACAAAAACCATTTCAGACGGGTCCTTCAACTCATTACCCTCAAGTATTGGGCCCATAAACTCCAACTCCTCCGATTAATTTACAACAGCAACCTGTACCCAAAATCATTTATTCACAAGGTGGTTTACCATATTATGGGATGTCGCAGCCACAACCTGGTTATACCATCCTCAACTGAATCCAATTTATCCTAATTTTGGTTATAACAATGGTGGACAAATCCCTTGGCAGCCCTAGGCGCAAATGCCTCAACCTTCATTTCAACAAGTATCATATCCAAGTTTTGGTCAAAAGAATCCTCAAGCATTTTCTTATCAAAACAACTCCTATCTGGGTTACCAGCAGCAGATTCCTTATGCTGGTGCTCAAAGGCTTGTTTCCCAAACAATTCCATCATACCCTATCTATGCTCAACCTGACCTTAATTGATAGTTTCCCTTTGTTGCAAATTTAGAGTTACCAGATCTAAATCGTCTCACCAATGATCCAATAAACTATGATCCTTGGTGGCTAGTGATACCCCATAAATTACCCCTGGATATTCCTAAGTTCAATTGAAACCCTGGGGAAGACCTGTCGACTCATTTTATGACTTATCATTTGTGGTGTTCATCAAACTCCCTGAATGATTACTCTATTTGTCTACGTCTTTTCCAGCGTACGCTCTCTGGTCCGGCTGCAAAATGGTACATTGAGTTACCTAGAGCTTCTTTTGATAATTTCACTACCCTATCTACTATCTTTCTGACTCACTTATAGTTACCCATATGATATGAAACTGGAGCGGAAATCTTGACTAATTTTAAACAGACTAATGCTACTCAAATTTTTGATCATATTCATGAGTGGCGTCGTCATCGTAGAATGGTTAAGACATTTGTTCATGATCAGCTCCTTGTTGAGTGGTTCATAAAGTCCCTATTACCATATATAATTGAGGATGCGGCTAAGGGTGTCGTCATCACTGAAGAGAAATTTATTGCTCGTGAACAATATTTAGACTTGATTTATACTCAGTCTGGCACGCGCTACGAAAAAATTCCTAACGTGTCGCGATCAAATTTTACTGTTCCTCCTTCATCAAGGACTCTCATGCCAGAGACAGTATGATTGGTATTGAAAAAACACATCATACTACTCCATATGATCCTTCACCTTCTTCCGAAATTAATTCCATTTCATTTTACAAAGGAAAAAGTGACAAGAAACCCGAAAGTAAGAAAAAGGGGAAATCTAAGAAAAAGCAAACTTCTAACCCGCAGGAAAGATCATCTGATCAATCATCTAGAAATAGGAAACCTCATTATCCATGCATAATCTGTAATGAGGAACACTTTTTTCAAGATTTTCCTCACCGCGCTGAAGTCTCAAAAATGGTTAAGACTTCACATTCGTCAGTTGTGTTGACAGATCCGCTTCCAAAACCGGACTCAAATTTGGTTGCTACAGATCCAGCTTCTAGTTCCCAAGTTCTTATGTTATCTGTCACGAAAACTTCAACAGATATTTTGGTGTCAACACATAATAAATATTACGGTATTCAGGCCACTGATCAACCTACTACCTCGACTACGAATCCGTCTATGGAATTGGTACCGCCTACTGTTGTTCCTGAATTGACAATTAAGCCACCGAAGGGAGTCCTTCATAAATGGACATATAATCCTCGAGCAAGAGCTGCTCAAAATTATAATATAGTTGAAAATTTGGCTCAATACCCTTCAGCTATGTCAGCTCTAGAGGTATTACAAAATTGTCGCTCCCAGAAATGGATTTATTGTCGGCTATTGGTGGAATTGATCTAACTGATTCTAATCTCGTCGTCTTTAATCATACGAGCTATGTGCCACAATTACCAGCATAATTGGCATTTTCTATACAATTAAATTTTCTCAATCACCTTGTTCATCGTACTATTATTGAGGAGGGAGCATCTATGTGCATGATGTCTCTAAACTATTGGATGTCACTTGGCTTGCCATGCCTATCTCAATCATCAACAACGTTGAAGGATTTTGATGGATGTACATATAATCCTTTCGATATTATCAATAACCTACATGTAAAACTAGGGGGGAAAACAGTAAATGTTGATGTCGAGGTTGTTGACGAACCCCTTGACTAAAATATTATACTTGGAAGGCAATGGGTATATGCTAAGACTACAATTGTTTCAACATATTTTATGATGATTGCCTTTCCATATAAAGGTGCCATCACAGTCATCAATCAGCTATCATTCTTTGCCTCTACTTCACAGGTAACTGGAATTGTTCCATTTATTCACGCACCCCAACTAGCACTTCAAAACATTGGTGTAGGGCTCTTAAAGGGTTCCACTCTCATGGGAACCTTTGCATTACCGCTACCTGCAACGTCGGTAGAAATTGCAAGTATAGATACCTGCTACATGATCTCTTCCACTCCATCTGGCTTAAGGAAGAGTACGGGTGATTCTAAAATTGTTACGTTGGATGAATTTCTATTGCCCAGCCCTATTGAGCTGGCATAGAAATCAATCTATCTGGCTTGGGCGGCGAATCTGAAATCAGCGTCGCTGGTTGTTTGGGTTGATCGTTACTTCGATTTTGGTACTCCATCTGATCCTTTTTCCTCAACTTTCTTTACATATGAGAATATTTTGGAAACCATGATGTCAGAAGGAGAACCATGGGAAGATTATCATCATCATTCCCATCTTCCTGATTATGAAGAAAATCATCTTAGTGAACTATATCACCCATCAATCCAAAATTTCTTTTCAAATTATTTACTTATTAATGCAATTGATTTCGAGTGAAATTTGTCAAATATTGAAGAAAAATTTCTATCAATATTTCGACCAAACCTGGCATTGTAGAAAATATTCATGCCGGCGTATCTTGTTCTCCATCAGAACTTGAAACATATCGCTCTCTTTTTCATGAATTCCATAATGTATTTTCTTGGTCTTACGAGGAAATTCCAGGCATAGATACTAGTATCATTGAACACACTATTAATATGTATCCTGATGTCAAGCCGGTGCGTCAACGCCTTCGTCCTGTTCATCTGAAGAAGGAAGTTGCCATTAAAGAAGAAGTTGCAAAAACTTTGCGTGTCGGTTTCATTTACCCTGTTCCATTTTTCCAACATCGTTCCTGTCACGAAAAAACAAGAAACCATCAGAGTGTGCATCAATTATCGGGATGATAATTTTGCTTGTCCAAAATACAACTATCCTACTCCCTTTATCCACCAGATTATTGACGATTGTGCTGGATGTGAAATCTTTTCGTTCATGGATGGATTTTCTGGCTACAATCAAATCAATATCCACCCAGAGGATCAACATAAGACAACATTCATCTGTCCTTGGGGCACATTCGCTTATAGGAAACTACCTCTTGGTTTAAAGAACCCTGGGGAAAATTTTCATAGAGCAATGGATTATGCTTTCCATTAGGGGAATTTTGAGGTCTAAAATGAGCCTCCCAAGAAAAATGTACAACTAAAATAAATTTTATAAGAACCAACACGATTCAAGATGATGATGTCAACCATGGGGGATGATTCACCATTTATGGAGTAAAAAAGTAAAAATATTAAAAAATAATAAAATAATAAAACTTTTTCAACTCATATTTTAAACTTATCTCCCTAAGGGTTTACTCAAATTTTTAGTAGGAATGATCTTTGTATGCAAAATTTAATTCGTCATCAAAGGAGTACCCATGTTGCATACTTTTTATGGACCCTGCTACATGGAAAATGAGAAATACATAAAAAAAAATGTGATTGCAATCACATTTTTTATGTATTTCTCATTTTTCATGTAGTAGGGTCGATAAAAAGTATGCAACATGGCTACTCCTTGGACGAGGAATTAAATTTTGCATCCAACGAGTATTCCCGCTCTAAATTTGAGTAAACCCTTAGGGAGATAAGTTCAAAATACGAGTTGAAAAAGTAGTTTTTTCTTTTTTCCCTCTAAAATTTGATGATGTAATCAAATATTATTTTATTATTTCCACTATTATTTTATAATTTCCTTACGAGGCCCATTTTGGACCTCAAAATTCCCCTAATGAATGACATCAAGCACATTGTTCAACCCTATCTAGATTATTTACCCGCGCATTAATGAAATCGAACTGATCACCCGATGCATTTGAGAGCCATCTTCTTATGCTGCTGACACTATGAAATACGCCTCAATCCACATAAATGTGTGCTTTGTGTTGGTTCTGTTCATTTTCTTGGATTCTTCGTCTCAAAAGAAGGAATTCAAATCGACCCATTGAAGGTCCAGGCCATTCTTGATTTTCTTGCGCCATCAAATTTACTTCAGATACAAAAATTTCAAGGAAAGGCTAACTTCCTAAGGAGGTTCATACCTAACTATGCCGAAATGGCTAAAGGATTTACTCAGCTCTTGAAAAAATGGGTTCCCTTCCATTGCGACCAAGTTCCACAAGCTTCTTTTGATGCTCTCAAGGATACTCTTGTCCGATCATCATTAATGTATCCCCACAATTATCAGAGTGATTATTTCTTATATATCACTGCGGTTGATACGACCATTGCTATGGTATTGGTCTAAGTAGAAAATGGGATAGAACATTCGATCTATTATTTGAGTCGTAATCTCAATGATATGGAAGTGAATTATTTATACGTAGAAAAGCTTGCCTTGGTGGTTGTTCAAGCTGTCCAAATATTTCACCACTATATCCTGTTCCGGAAGACCGTTGTCATTTCGGATTGAAACCCCATTGTTATGAAGGTAAATCCTCTCCGCGGATAGAGATGATCCCTCTAGCCCTAAATTGGTTCTAGTAACAAAAGGAAAAACTAGAGTGTAGGTTCCTAATCATTGAATGAAATAGACGAGGTAGATCCACCTACCTGGAGTCCAATGTTGTTGTCATGGCTATTGTAGTGGTGGCCTCTCGATTCTTGTCTCAACAAGTCACGATCCTTTCGCAACGATGCTCGGATACCTACACAAGGTCAACAAATAAGAGCAACATATGAAACAACAATCTCATTCATAATTACTAACCAGTCAAGGAGGGTTAAGCATATTTCATCAATTAAAACACATCAACGCAAAATGGGAACCAGACAATAGTTATACATATGTATTAATAGAAGAAAGAGTTACAACCAAGCCTTGACGTCACAGCCTCCTTCAGTGGGGTTTGGTTGAAGAACGTGTTAGAGTCAGCCCTTGCTGCCCTCCGTCAGTGATCATTTCGTCTTTTGCATATTCATTATTAGGTGTCTCACTTGTTTCACTTCTTTGCATATCACTAGGATCATGCCACGAACTGACGAAGGGTTGTGTCATCTTGTGTTTCCTCATACTATACCTGCAGCGCTATTTTAAAGATTTTCCTCAAAAAATTATTCATAGTTATTGTCATGATATATGAGGTCATTAAAATGTCAATAAGTGTCCTAGGTCTTGGTGTCTAGGGTTTTTGAGTCATTTATACACTAGTCATAAAGCCTGCAAGGTGAGGAAAGTCCAGCACTTGTGATTTCTATTTTATTATCATCGGCATTTTCTTAAAAAAAAATACATTTCTAGTCCAAAACCCTGTTTTGGAACTAGAAATTGTTATTATCATTTTGTAATAAATTGTAATTGTTCCGCCATGAAGACATTGTAAAAGCGGACCCCTGGTCTTTTCTCTAGCCAAGATAGTCATATCCCTGCAAGAAGACAGCAAAATCATTAGTATCGATCTCAGAAAAAAGCCAAAGGAAGTTTGTATTTGAAAAAGCCAAAGTGAAAATTACAAAAACATTTGAAATATGGGTTTTGAAATTTGATTTGAAATAAAATCTGATTGTGAAGATATTTGTGACATTATAAAAGCCAAACAAGTTCATTTGAAACGATTTCATTCCTCCCAAATCGTATTTGCAAAGTTGAGGCCGATTTCAGACTTTTGAAGGGCGTAGACAGAGTTTTAGGGCTGCGCGACCTAACTTGAGGCAGAGCGACCCACCTGGGCTGCGCGACCCACGCAGACTCCGCCATAATCGGGTTTGTGGTGTGCGTCGACCTCACCAACAGAGGCTCGAAGGGGCCTAACCCACGCGGTATTACGTAGTTTTGGAATTGAGTTTGAGCGCCCAGATTGGCTCGGAATCGACTCCAGTTGCCTTCAAAACAGGTTTTCATCAATCACTCGGGGTTTTCAAACATATTTGTGTCATCATGGGTGGTTTCTAATATGCAAATGAAGGATTTAAAACCCCACTGTTATAAGATTATTGTTTTCAGGGTTGAAATGAAAATGAATGGTGTAAAGAGTGTGTTTTCTATCTTAAACAATGATATGGCCAGCCTTCTATATAACATCAAAATCAATTTGTTGTCATACCCATAATACCACTGCTACCATTGTTAGTGTTATGCCATGTTTAAACCCTTTGAGTCACATTCCTCATGTTTGTAATGAGTCACATTGCCCAATGTTAGCATATGCTCATGTCATTGTTTCGAATGGCCCATTGAAACCTTTATGCTCATAACTCGTAGACAAACATATCACTGTTAATACCATGCTCTCCTTTAACTAAATGTGTCCAAACTTTTGAAGGTTGCTTGCTCCTATTTGGTAAAAATTTCATTTGCATTCAAAACAGAGATGGTGCCTTTTCAGTCCATTTGAAGCAGAGATTTTATCCATAATTTGATTCCTTGATGGTGTTTTGCGGTGGGATATTGGTTGAGTGTTAAACATACATCCTAATTTTGCTTTCACTGCATTCATATCAGCATACATATTGCCAAAAGTTTAATCAGAGATATGTCAGAGACAGAGTCAGAATATGAGCCAGGGTCGGATTCGGTGGTCAAGCACAAAAGCCACTGTTCCTTTACAGAGAAAATAGTGGTGATCACGCAGAGGCCTACTTGCCTTGGCTGGCATGTCCATGGATTGTTTTCGATTCTTATCATGTTTCAGATTTTGTGAGATGGTTGTACAAACCCGACCTCATCGTGAATTAGCACGTGTTTGTTCTTCATTTACAGGGTGACCGGGTAAACCTTGCTGGGGTTGATTTCATTGTATCACCTTTGACTATTGCTCAAGCCACTGGCATACCGAACATAGGCGAGGAATGGAGCAAGGGTAAGCAGTTAGAGAAATTTCACTATGAGCCATACATTAAAACTGGACATGTGGCTTACTTGAGCAGAGTTTTTCCATTCAGATTCTTGAGAGATGAGTATGCACCACTCATGAGGCTCATCATTCAGTATTTTAGTTGTGAGGGCAGGTATGCTCGTCTTTTCTCATATCATGTTCGTTTGCTGATGCACTTCACAAGGGTGCGTATGATGTATATTCCTTATTTCATATACCGCAACATAGAGAAGATGGTTACATTTGTGCAGAAGAAGACGAGCCCAGTGCAGCAGTACAGGAGTATATATCATTTCGCCTTGATCAAAATCTTGGTGTCACATCAGTTGGCAGAGCAGGGCATCACTTGGGAGGACTTCATTTCTAGAGACTTTTTCAGAGTGCCACAGCAGCCTCCCGAGGTAGTTTATGATGCAGGAGAGCCCTCACACCAGCCTGACATGCTTGAGGTTGGGCATATCATTACTCCTTTGGTTCAGACATATCAGCGAGGCCACAGGGCCTTATTTGCAGCGACACGGCGGGTACTATCTCCACGTGAGGTGGAAGGGGTCCTGCCGACTTCATCGACACGGCGAGTATTATCCCCACGTGATGTGGAAAGGGTCTCGCTTTCTTCTTCAGTGCAGGTACAGGTACAAGACAGGGGCAAGAGGCCCATGCATGATGAGGGCCCATCAGGAGGCCGGGACACCGATATGACAGTCATTGATGTTGATACGGGCTCTCCTAACTCGAAGCTGAGGGAAGTCATCCAGGAGCAGAGGGCCGAGAATGACCAGCTGAAAGACCAATTGCAGAAGGCTCAGTGGGTGATTAACTATTTGGAGCAGCGCAACAAACAGCTCGAGGATGAGCTCACATTTTATGAGGTGCGCCAAATCCGTGAGGATAGGCAGTGGAATCGAAAGAGGCCCGGTGACATGACACCAGCTGACAGAGATACTGTACTCACGCGGGTGAATATACATCTGGAGAAGTTGTTGGCGAAGGCCAACCGAGACAAAGACATGCTTCGCCACATGAAAGGCCATTACTGGGCTCGCATGCATGTTTGCAAAGCGAGGATGAGGATCATGAAGAGGAGGTTGCGCAAGGCACTTCGACGGCAGAAAAGGCCTAATCCACTTCGGATTTTGGCCGAGGCTTCATTGACTGGGCAAGACACATGATGGAGGACCTCCGCTCCGAATTTGGGCAAATTCGGAGAAGATTTTGTCATTTCCAAATTTTTGGTCTAAAAAACAGGTTTTGCAGCTACGTGGGTCGCGCGCTCATGCGCTCGCATTTTTTTGAGACACTTGCTGGAGGAGATTTTTACATTTTTGGATTTTTCATGGTTAATTATGCATCCTCTTAAGTCAACTTAGCATTTCAACAAAATCTGGATGGTCAAACAGCTCAAAAACACCATGAAAACCACCTTGCTGCCACCTTTTGCACCAGCAGGAAGTACCTCTGGGAGAATGAGGTTTTGGAGGGTCAAATCAACTCCAAATTCAGAAATTTTACTTGGGTTGGAAAGTAGACATCTAGGGCTTTCCAACGAGCTATCATGAGCTCAATTTGGATGTCGGGAGCTACCTCAAAATCAGCCTGGAACATGAGCGACCCACGCAGTTCAGGAGCGACCCACCTAGAGATTTTTTTGAGTTTTCAGCTGCCAGCTCAGTATTTCGCCTATTTTGGACCAGTTTTGCCTATGGATAGAATTCTTGGGTTTTATGATGTAAATTCATGTTTGGCATGTAATTTTGGCTTGTTTTTATCTATTCTAGAAGATTCACTCTCAAAAGAGTAAAAAATCATGTAATGGATCAGTTTCCACTCTTTTAGAGGCAAGTTGTTAGCTGCCTAGATTGTAGTTCCATGATTAGAATAGGTTGAAACTGATCCCTGAAGAGGGAATTCGACCCCTAGAGGTGGGGAAAGGGGTTAGAGTGATCTATATATTGTAATTTCTGAGGCATTCTACAGGTTGGACTCTTGGGAGACTTTTGATATCATTGTACATATTTTTCATATTTTGGCTAAGGAAAGATCAGGGGTTTTGCGCCACTTGTTGGGATCCTTGTGGTGTTCTGTTCTTGATGGTGTTTCTTCTTTGTTTACTGTAAGTTTCTTCATGTTTAATGTATGCCATCCTTTCATTATGCTTCTGAACTAATTTGAATGAGTGAAATAAGGTTGAATCCATTGTTTACAGTGCTTGGCCTTTGAATTCAGTTAGTTCTATATGTTTTCAGCTGTTTGGAGAGGATCCAAGTTCTTCTTTGCCCTCTTCAGCTCCTCGTCGGTCTAATCTATCCATAAATCCAATTCGAAGCATCAAGATCATCACCTACCTTGCCCCAGCTTGAACTCTGCAAAGGTCTGACCTTATCCCCGAACCCAAAATTTTGTTTTCCCATTACTCCAGCGAAAACCCAAAAACCAAAAACCAAACATACCTATCTCTTTACTAGCCTAAAATCAGTTCTTATTGTAAGTCATCTCGCATCCTATTGCTTATTTTCTCGAGATTGACGGAGAGAGCCCTCTCCTGTCCTCGTAGGGCCAGCTACGAGGCTGAGCGTGGTTTGATGTAGCCTTGAGTTTTACTTCATTTCAGCCTGAGGTAGATTTGAGTGCTAACATAGTGGCGACCATACTGGGGAACATCTCAATGGTTTGCTTGTTGATGTGTTTGTTCCACGAGTCTTAGACGGAGTCTAAAGTCACGCCAGGTAGCTTTCGAAACGCTTTTGTTATGCATAAGCGGAAGTAGATAAACGCTGCTTCAGTCGATCTCCGGTAAGCTTGTGTGTTCAGTACTTGATTTTTAAATCACCCCAGTATACTTATTCGTTCTAGACCTTTTGGATGATTGAGTCTAGAAGTCGAAAGGCTGAAAATAATTGATTGTGTTCCTTGTAATTTTTGTTTTCCGAGAAGATCAATACACTGGCTTCAAGAAGAAATACTAGGGCGAATCCTGACCCCGATCCACCAACAATCTTCGAAAATCCGAATCTAATTCCAAGGACCCTTAGAAAACAAGGCAGTCAAGAGAGTTCTGAAAGAGAAAGCCAATTGAGTTTTGAGAGTTCTAGAGTGCTTACCCGATCTGCATCCTGTCCTGTCAAAATCATATATGTTGATGAAATCCCTTTTGATGCACAGTTTGAAACATCCTTGTTTGTGAATTTTTCCGAAACTGAATTATCAAGATTAGTCCCAGATCCCTTGTTTACTGAAGATTTGCAATATAGATTTGTTTCACAGTACTTGGATAGACAGCTGCAAAGTTCTATTGAGGATACTAATACTTTTGAATTTACTGAATCTGCTTCACAAGTTCTTGACCCATTTGAAATTGCATCAAGTTCACGGATCCCTACTGAACCTCCTTTTGTCCCTACCATTCCGGTTCAGCCTGAGTTTTCTAATCAGCAATCAATAGTATTTTCTCCGTTTCCATTGAATACATCTCATAGACCTACTACTCCTACTCCTCCTGTATCTCCTCGACAACAGATTGTTTTCAATCCACCAAGAGCTATGGCTGCTCGTTTTGCACCCCTTGTGTTACCCCAGCAGTTGAATGATATGCCCGCAGACTATCAGAGTAAGATCCCGACATTTGATGGCACTCCGCAGAGTCTTCCGGCACAACAGCATGTAGACAATATGGAAGATTTCTTTGATCGTTTCGAGATTGATGAAGAAAATGTGACCATGAGGCTATTTGTGCAAACCTTTGGAGGAGAGGTACGGAAATGGTTCAGAGCCTTGCCACAAAGAAGCATAGATACATTGGCAGAACTTCAGAGGCAGTTTTTAGACTGATGGGAGATGAAAAAGGATCCGCTGCAGATTACTTCAGAATATACAAATCTCAAACGTAATCCTGGTGAGTCTGTTCAGGATTATATCATTAGATTCAATACAGTGTATAATGCTATTCCAGATGATTTGAGACCGTCCAAAAAGTCTTCTCTCCTTAAATTCCCGGATGGCTTTGATCCGGAGATGGCTTATTCCCTTCGTGATAGAGATCCACCTACTTTAGAAGATATGTAGAAGGTCGCTGTCAGTGTTGAGGCAAATCTGAATGATAAAAGAGCACGGTTGAAAGCAGAGAAAAGAGTGACAATAAAGGAAGAGCCTTCTACATCTATATCAGAACAACACTTAGCTCGTGAGTTGGAAAAGGCTTTAAGAAGAATAAATCTTGACAAAGCAGAAACACAGTTTCGAAACCCAAATTTCCGTGGCCAGCAGCAGCCACAATTTAGAATTAAGCAGCGTGAACAAAGAGCTCAAGAGCCAGCAGCCCAACAGCAGGTTAAGACTCCTCTTTTGCAGAATTTTGTGAGTCATGATTCCGATGATGATGATGATGTGTGAGGTGAGCAAAATCATTTCTTCACTCCTGATGATTTGCCTATTTATATTACTGAGGAAGAGGAGTATGGTGAAAGTTCAGTTGTTCAGAAAGATGAGGATTTTATCCTAACAAATGATGCCGATTTAGAAGAAGAGTCATATGAATACCAAAGAGGATATTTGAATGCATTGACTGCTCAGCAGAAACAGTATTCATTGAGAAATCGAGATGTGCCTATAAATCCCATTCAGAAAAGAAAGGAAGCTTCAGCACCGAAGACAGATTCACCAATACCACAGAAAAGAGGGAAAGAGACAATTGACCCCGCAGCAAGTAAAGTGTCATCAGCTGAGAAGGTGAATCAATCAAACATAGTGAAAGACAAGGCTGAAAAGAAGGAAATTCCAGTTAAAGAGGTCGAGAAGGTTTCAGCATTTAGCTTGGAAAATGAAATTTCCAAACTGAAAATATCCATTCCTTTGACGGAGATTATGAAGAACAGCAGCGACCGTAGTCAAGTCACCAAAATTCTGAACTTTGATCCAATGATTGACACAGTAAATGTTGAGGATGATCAGCCGGAATTGATTTTTGGGCCTGCATTGAATGGTGAGTCTCCTGACAGTAATGTTCCTCCGTTTTACATCAGTTTGAGGTTGCATGAATATATATTGCATAATGCTATGCTCGATTCGGGTGCTTCGCATAATTTGATGCCAAAGGCAATCATGGAAAAGTTGGGATTAGACATTACAAGAGAGTATCATGATTTGTATTCATTCGATTCCAGCCGGGTAAAGTGTATAGGACTCATCAAAGATTTGGTGGTAAGTTTGGATCAAATTCAAGCGAAGAATGTTTTGATGGATGTGGTGGTTGCTGACATTCCTCCACGTTTCGGGATGCTCCTTGCAAGATCTTGGGGGGCCAAGTTGAAAGGTACACTTCAATTAGATTTCTCTTATGCTACAATCCCAGTCTTCGGTCAAATGAGAAAGTTGTATCGTGAGCAGAAGATGAAATACATGATAACTAGCAAAGAGAAGCCAGTCAATCATCCTGTGAACTATGTACATACCGATTTAGAGTCGTTTGTGTTGCTTGCTGATAGTTTTAATGATGTAGAAAGTCAATTAGTTCAGGCAGAAGACATACCAGAAATAAATGAGAATTTCAGAGAAGTTTTGCAAAAAGAAAGAAGAGAAAAACAAGTTGTTTTGGAGCAATCAGCTGGAGACAATGGGCAGCAAACAGGAAAAATAGAGCCGACACAGTTTCAGCATTTAGAGGACGATGAAAATGGTCTTTGGACCATGGATTTTGATGGTGCAGTGGGCAGCGATGGTGCTGGGATTGGTGTGTGGATTCGATGTCCAGTTTTCGCTCCTGATAAAGTTCCGAGCAATGTGAGAGTGTGTTCTTACAAGCTTGCATTCGATTGTTCAAACAATGAAGCGGAATACGAGGCTCTTATTGCTGGTCTTAAGATTCTCAAGAAGCTGAATGCGAAAAGGATTGCGGTATATGGTGATTCAGAATTAGTGATAAAGCAAGTTAAAGGTGAGTTTCAGGCTAAGCATCCTCGCATGAGGGCTTACCGAAATGCAGTTTTGGATATTCTGAAGTTATTTTCTGATCATACTTTAACATGTGTGCCCCGCATACAAAATGGTGTTGCTGATGGACTTGCTAAGGCAGCAAGCAATCTTAAGATTCCAATGAATTCCAGCAACAAGTTTGAGATACATGTGAAACACCGACCCACCGTTCCAGACAATCAGCGATGTTGGCAAGTTTTTGAGGATGATGAGGAGATTAGTGAATTTCTGCAGAATAAGGGCAAGTTTAAAGATACCTCCATAGATACAGAATTTGATGATGGTGTTGATGACATACAGATAAATCAAATGGATGTGTTGCAACTGAAGGATAACATCATTCCTAAGGGATTGATTCCTTTGGAAGAGTTGTTTGATCAAGATGATGTAGCTCGTAAGCCTACATTGAGGCCAACAGAGAAAGGTGTCGAAGAGGTAAATATTGGGACAGCTGAGAATCCCAAGATGGTGAAATTGTCAAAGTCATTGTCACCAAAGGTAAGAGCAGAATACGTGAAATTGTTATCTTCATTTTCTGATGCGTTTGCGTGGGATTATTCAGATCTTAAAACATATGATACCAATATCATCCAGCATACTATTCCCATCAAACCAAATCAGAAGCCTTTTCGTCAAAAGTTGAGGAGGATCAACCCAAAACTGCTACCATCGATCGAGAAAGAGTTAAATAGGTTGTATAAGTCAGGAATCATTGTGCCTATTCGTTTTTCAGATTGGATCTCAAACTTGGTGCCCGTGAGAAAGAAGACAGGTGAGATCCGTTTATGTATTGACTTCAGAAATCTGAATAAGGTATCATTAAAGGACAATTATCCACTGCCAAAGATGGATCACATATTGCAGCGAGTAGTTGGAGCATCAAGGATGTCGCTACTCGATGGATACTCAGGTTATAATCAGATTTTAGTGCAGGAAGATGATCGTGACAAGAATGCATTCACCACTCCTTGGGGAACATTTCATTACGCAAAGATGCCATTCGGTTTAAAGAATGCAGGCGCTACCTTTCAGCGTGCCATGGACATGGCTTTTGCCAATGAGAAAGATGTGTTTTTGGTTGTTTACCTTGATGATCTAACTGTATTTTCTAATTCTGATGAGGAACACTTATATCATCCGAAAATTGTTTTCCAGAAGTGCAGAAAATATGGCATTTCGCTGAATCCAAAGAAGAGCCTTTTCGCCATGGATGAAGGAAAGCTCCTTGGCCACATCATCTCGAAAGATGGCATTCGAGTTGATCCCGCACGTGTTGAAGCCATTCAGCAGATTGAACAGCCCCGGAATAAGAAAGAGATACAGTCATTTAATGGTAAAATGAATTTTCTGCGTCGTTTTATTCCCAATCTTGCAGAGCACCTTAGAGAAATCACGAACATGTTGAAAAAGGACAGTCAGGTAAAATGGACAGAAGAGGCAGTAAAGTCATTCAATTTGGTAAAGATAGCTCTTTCTTCAGCCCCTATTTTAATCAGCCCCGATTACACACAAGACTTCATTTTATTTTCTTTCGCTTCTGAGCACACATTGGCAGCTGTTTTGATGCAAAAAAGGGATGGAGTTGAGAAGCCCATCGCTTTTTCAGTCGGATCATAAGAGATGGGGCATTGAAGTATAATATCATTGAGAAACAAGCACTTGCGCTTGTAAAGGCTTTAAAGGATTTCCGTGTGTACATATTGCATTCCCATATTACAGCATATGTTCCTAACGCAGCAGTTAAGGATGTTTTGGTACAGGCAGATCCAGAAGGAAGAAGAGGTAAGTGGATCGCTGCATTGTTAGAGTACGATGTGGAGATTAAACCAACCAAGCTGATCAAAGGACAAGGACTCGCCAAGCTCATGGCTGAAACAAATCTGCATGCTTTAGACATAAATTTGATTGCTGCCATGTCTGATGAAGATGAGGAAAGTACGTCAGTTCAGGTATCCGATATTTTTGTTTCTTCTCCTTGGTATGCTGACATTTTATATGTGCTTCAGAATTTGTATACACCGCCTGGTATGCCTCGAAATAAGAGTAGAACATTGAAGTTGAGAGCTGCTAAATTCTGCATTGTATTGGAAGGACCCTGGAGGTATGTTGTTGAATTGTTTGGTAGAGGAGGAAGCTCAAAGAGTTTTGGAGGATTTTCACAAAGGTGACTGTGGAGGTCATTTGTTTTGGAATACCACAGCAAATAAGATCCTAAGGGCAGGGTATTATTGGCCTTCTTTGTTTTCTGATGTGTTCAAGGTTGTGAAAAATTGTCATGAGTGTCAAATATTCGAAGGGAAGCAGAAACTACAGCCTTTGCCTCTAAAACCAATCGAAGTTAATGCACCATTCCAGCAGTGGGGATTGGATTTTATTGGAGAAATCCACCCAGCATCTTCCGGACAGCATAGATGGATCTTGACAGCTACAGACTACTTCACGAAGTGGATTGAGGCGATTCCCACTCGACAGGCCACTGATGCGGTAATTATCTCTTTCCTTGAAAACAATATTCTGTCACGCTTTGGGTGTCCTAGTAAAATAATCACGGATAATGCAACAGCTTTTAAGTCTAAGAGGATGGTTGATTTTTGTTTTAAGTACAATATTACATTGGGACATTCAACCGCATACCATCCACAAGGGAATGGCTTGGCGGAATCTTCAAACAAATCCTTGGTGAATATAATTAAGAAATTGCTGGAAATCAACAAGAAGGCTTGGCACAAAAAGTTGGTAAATGCATTATGGGCTGATAGGGTAAGTCAGAAAAGGTCTATTGGTATGTCTCCTTTCGAGTTGGTGTATGGAACGGATACAGTCTTTCCTACTTCACTTGCTGTCCCTGTGGTCAGATTGCTTCAGGAGGCTGGAAGTGAAGAGGATCCTATGCAGCGGAGGATTAATGAGATGATTCATTTACAGCAGACACGAGAAGAGGTATTTCAAAATACTTTCAAGTTGCAGGAGCGCATAAAGAAGATCTACGACAGAAAGGCAAAATCAGATAAGTTTCAGTTGGATGAAGTAGTTTTGAAATGGGATGCCCGGAATGAAGACAAGGGAAAGCACGGCAAATTTGAGAATTTGTGGAAGGGACCGTTTAAGATTGCAGCATATCGGGGGCAGAATGCATTTCTTCTCAAAGAAATGAATGGAGATGATTGTCCTGGTGGACCGATCAATGGTCGGTTGCTGAAGCGTTATTATTTCTGAGTACTTGCTGCTGATCTCATTGTCATTGTATATATCATTTTACTTTTGTTTCATTGCAAGTGTGCACTAATCTCTCATTTTCAATCTGGGGCCCGGAGCGAAGGCTATAATTCTGGAAATAGAGGTTGGTTGGGTTGAGATTGTAAAGTTAAGTTTATCAGTCTTCTTGTTTAAAGTCATGTCAAGTTTGAGTCTAGTCAGTTTTGGTCAAATTACAGTCCATTGTTAGTCAAATCTGCAGTCAATAAAATTGTCCAAAGTTTGTCTTGTCAGTTGAAATAATGATTCCATCGCCCAATGGATGAGAGGCACTGTCTGACTCCCCCAGAGATCTGCCGTTCTTGGCATCTCCATGGAGCCACCATCCCCATTAGAGCCAATGTTAGAGTCAGCCCTTGCTGCCCTCCGTCAGTGATCATTTCGTCTTTTGCATATTCATTATTAGGTGTCTCACTTGTTTCACTTCTTTGCATATCACTAGGATCATGCCATGAACTGACGAAGGGTTGTGTCATTTTGTGTTTCCTCATACTATACCTGCAACGCTATTTTAAAAAATTTTCCTCAAAAAATTATTTATAGTCATTGTCATTATGTATGAGGTCATTAAAATGTCAATAAGTGTCCTAGGTCTTGGTGTCTAGGGTTTTTGAGTCATTTATACACTAGTCATAAAGCCTGCAAGGTGAGGAAAGTCCAGCACTTGTGATTTCTATTTTATTATCATCAGCATTTTCTTAAAAAAAAATACATTTCTAGTCCAAAACCCTGTTTTGGAACTAGAAATTGTTATTATCATTTTGTAATAAATTGTAATTGTTCCGCCATGAAGACATTGTAAAAGCGGACCCCTGGTCTTTTCTCTAGCCAAGATAGTCATATCCCTGCAAGAAGACAGCAAAATCATTAGTATCGATCTCAGAAAAAAGCCAAAGGAAGTTTGTATTTGAAAAAGCCAAAGTGAAAATTACAAAAACATTTGAAATATGGGTTTTGAAATTTGATTTGAAATAAAATCTGATTGTGAAGATATTTGTGACATTATAAAAGCCAAACAAGTTCATTTGAAACGATTTCATTCCTCCCAAATCGTATTTGCAAAGTTGAGGCCGATTTCAGACTTTTGAAGGGCGTAGACAGAGTTTTAGGGCTGCGCGACCTAACTTGAGGCAGAGCGACCCACCTGGGCTGCGCGACCCACGCAGACTCAGTTCAGCACTGTGGGTTTGCAGGTGCGCGACCCACCTGGGCTGCGCGACCCAAACAGAGCCTGCGCGACCCACGCAGACACAGAGTTTTGGAATTGAGTTTGAGCGCCCAGATTGGCTCGGAATCGACTCCAGTTGCCGTCAAAACAGGTTTTCATCAATCACTTGGGGTTTTCAAACATATTTGTGTCATCATGGGTGGTTTCTAATATGCAAATGAAGGATTTAAAACCCCACTGTTATAAGATTATTGTTTTCAGGGTTTGAAATGAAAATGAATGGTGTAAAGAGTGTGTTTGCTATCTTAAACAGTGATATGGCCAGCCTTCTATATAACATCAAAATCAATTTGTTATCATACCCATAATACCACTGCTACCATTGTTAGTGTTATGCCATGTCTAAACCCTTTGAGTCACATTCCTCATGTTTGTAATGAGTCACATTGCCCAATGTTAGCATATGCTCATGTCGTTGTTTCGAATGGCCCATTGAAACCTTTATGCTCATAACTCGTAGACAAACATATCATTGTTAATACCATGCTCTCCTTTAACTAAATGTGTCCAAACTTTTGAAGGTTGCTTGCTCCTATTTGGTAAAAATTTCATTTGCATTCAAAACAGAGATGGTGCCTTTTCAGTCCATTTGAAGCAGAGATTTTATCCATAATTTGATTCCTTGATGGTGTTTTGGCGGTGGGATATT
Organism: Pinus albicaulis; assembly: GCA_034641835.2. Taxonomy (NCBI): domain Eukaryota; kingdom Viridiplantae; phylum Streptophyta; class Pinopsida; order Pinales; family Pinaceae; genus Pinus; species Pinus albicaulis. Next base: position 181,676,195 of record CM076573.1, on the reverse strand, counting down.
GGTTGAGTGTTAAACATACATCCTAATTTTGCTTTCACTGCATTCATATCAGCATACACGTTGCCAAAGGTTTAATCAGAGATATGTCAGAGACAAAGTCAGAATATGAGCCAGGATCAGGCAGTGATTCGGTGGCTGAAGGTAATGTGCCACGGGGTTCCCGCAGAGAAAATAGGAGTGGTGATCATCGCAGAGAGGAGCCTACTTCTTTGGCTTGGTTGCAGGCATGTCCATTAGCTATGGATTGTTTTCGATTCTTATCATGTTTCAGATTTTGTGAGATGGTTGTACAAACCCGACCTCATCGTGAATTAGCACGTCTGTTTGTTCTTCATTTACAGGGTGACCGGGTAAACCTTGCTGGGGTTGATTTCATTGTATCACCTTTGACTATTGCTCAAGCCACTGGCATACCGAACATAGGCGAGGAATGGAGCAAGGGTAAGCAGTTAGAGAAATTTCACTATGAGCCATACATTAAAACTGGACATGTGGCTTACTTGAGCAGAGTTTTTCCATTCAGATTCTTGAGAGATGAGTATGCACCACTCATGAGGCTCATCATTCAGTATTTTAGTTGTGAGGGCAGGTATGCTCGTCTTTTCTCATATCATGTTCGTTTGCTGATGCACTTCACAAGGGTGCGTATGATGTATATTCCTTATTTCATATACCGCAACATAGAGAAGATGGTTACATTTGTGCAGAAGAAGACGAGCCCAGTGCAGCAGTACAGGAGTATATATCATTTCGCCTTGATCAAAATCTTGGTGTCACATCAGTTGGCAGAGCAGGGCATCACTTGGGAGGACTTCATTTCTAGAGACTTTTTCAGAGTGCCACAGCAGCCTCCCGAGGTAGTTTATGATGCAGGAGAGCCCTCACACCAGCCTGACATGCTTGAGGTTGGGCATATCATTACTCCTTTGGTTCAGACATATCAGCGAGGCCATAGGGCCTTATTTGCAGCGACACGGCGAGTATTATCTCCACGTGAGGTGGAAGGTGTCTTGCCGACTTCATCAGCAGAGCGAGTATTATCTCCACATGATGTGGAAGGGGTCTCGCCTTCTTCTTCAGCGCAGGTACAGGTACAGGACAGGGGCAAGAGGCCCATGCATGATGAGGGCCCATCAGAAGGCCAGGACACAGATTTCACAGTCATTGATGTTGATGCGGGCTCTCCCAGCTCGAAATTAAGGGAAGTCATCCAGAGAAAAGGGCCGAGACCTCACTGAAGACCAATTGCAGTAAGGCTCAAGGTGATTAACTACTTGGAGCAAGCAGTAACAAAGGTATGCAGCTCGAGGATGAGCTCACATTTTATGAGGTGCGCCAAATCCGTGAGGACAGGCAGTGGAATCGAAAGAAGCCCGGTGACATGACACCAGCTGACAGAGATACTGTACTCACGCGGGTGAATATACATCTGGAGAAGCTGTTGGCGAAGGCCAACCGAGACAAAGACATGCTTCGCCACATGAAAGGCCATTATCGCATGCATGTTTGCAAAGCGAGGATGAGGATCATGAAGAGGAGGTTGCGCAAAGCACTTCGACGGCAGAAAAGGCCTAATCGACTTCGGATTTTGGCCGAGGCTTCATTGACTGGGCAAGACACATGATGGAGGACCTCCGCTCCGAATTTGGGCAAATTCGAGAAGATTTTTTCATTTCCAAATTTTGGTCTAAAAAACAAAAGTTTTCGGCAATATTGGGTCTGCCAGCAAGCGCCACCTTTTTTTTGGGACATTTTCTGGAGGATATTTTTACATTTTTGGATTTTTGATGATTAATTATGCATCCTTTGAAGTCAATTTTGCATTTCATCAAAATATGGATGGTCAAAAAGCTCAAAAACACCATGAAAACCACCTTGCTGCCACCTTTTGCACCAACAGGAAGTACCTCTGGGAGAATGCGGTTTTGGAGGGTCAAATGAGCTCCAAATTCAGAAATTCTACTTGGGTTGGATAGTAAACATCCAGGGCTTTCCAAAGAGCTATCATGAGCTGAATTTGGATGCCGAGAAGTACCTCAAAATCAGGCTGGAAAACGCACGACCCACTCGGCTCAAAAGCGACCCACTTAAATTTTTCCTGAGTTTTCAGCTGCTAGCTCAGATTTTCGCCTAGTATGGACCAGTTTTTCTTGTGGATGGAATTTTTGGGTTTTTATGATGTAAATTCATATTTGACATGTAACTTTGGCTTGTTTTTATCTATTCTAGAAGATTCACTCTCAAAAGGGTAAAAAATCATGTAATGGATCAGTTTCCACTCTTTTAGAGGCAAGGTTAGTCGCCAGATTGTAGTTCCATGATTAGAATTGGTTGGAAACCGATCCTCGAAGAGGGAATTCGACCCCTAGAGGTGGGGAAAGGTGTTAGAGTGATCTATATATTGTAATTTCTGAGGCATTCTAGAGTTTGGACTCTTGGGATACTTTTGATATCATTGTACATACTTTTCATATTTTGGCTAAGGAAAGATCAGGGGTTTTGCGGCACTTGTTGGGATCCTTGTGGTGTTCTATTCTTGATGATGTTTCTTCTTTGATTACTGTAAGTTTCTTCATGTTTAATGTATGCCATCCTTTCATATGCTTCTGAACTAAATTGAATGAGTGATTAAGGTTGAATCCATTGTTTTCAGTGCTTGGCCTTTGAATTCAGTTAGTTCTATATGTTTTCAGCTGTTTGGAGAGGATCCAAGTTCTTCTTTGCCCTCTTCAAATTTCCTCCTTCTGTTTGTTCAATCTATCTATAAATCCACCCGAAGCATCCAACGATCCACCTACCTTGCCCCGCTGAAACCCAAAAGTTATGACCTTATCCCGAACCCAAAATTGTGTTTTCCCATTACTCCAAATAAAAACCCAAAAAACCAAAAACCAAAACATACCTATCTCTTTACTGCTCAAAATCGCCTTATTGTAAGTCATCTCGCATCCTAATATTATTTTCTCGAGATTGAGAGAGTCTTCTCTCCTGTCCCCGTAGGGCTGGCTACGAGGCCGAGCGTGGTTTGGAACGTCTCGATGAATGTCAGGGAATTTAGACGTGCTGAAGGCACAAGTCTAATCTCTCCTAATAAGGGACTCTTCCATTCTATCTTGAATAGGAATCTCTCTAGCGTTTCTCTTGTATTATCTTTAGTTCAGCTAGCTTCAACAATGGAGGATAGCTATATTTATAGAGGGAGAGGAGGAGATTTGGATTCCTACTATGGTGGAAGGGAGGCCTTATCTCTTGGGAGGTTTCCCCAAAAGGTGGAAACAAGAGGCCAAAGGAGGAAGGTCGTGGTTATTAAGTCGAACCACTCCCTATGACTAGTCCATGAAGTTGTTATGATCAAAACTTCACCTCTATTTTCTTTTTTAAACTTTCCATAAACATATTGGTGTGGGCAGCTAACTAAGACAGAGTGCTAACTGGTGCAGGGGCCAGTGTTATTTTTCCTCATCGACGCGAGGGCATAGCAGGCTACCCACGTCGAGGAAAAAACATGTGTTTCTAATGGTCCGTTCAGGAAATGGTCAACAGAAGGAATGTTGTACTCATGGCAAGGGATGAAATGATGGTCTTTGCAAGGCATGACACTTTATTTTGGTCATATAAATGAGCCTCCAATGTGCGGGATGGAGATTGCAGGGACAGTGACAAAATGATGTGTAACAGATGCCCCCTAAAGCATGAATTCTGAGAGAGAGGAAGGGGTGAAATGCTTTATGAGAATGTGTTCTAACCAAACACCGCTGTCGTAAGACCTGAAATTACAAGTACAACTGATATCTCAGAGACATGAACATATGGCATGGGCACATCCATCCATAATAGAGTACATGTAAACTGAGATCCATGGTATGGACACAGCCATCCACTAGTAAGGATCAACAAATAGACTCAGGCATGGTCGCAGCCATCCAATCAAAAATTCATGTAATAAAGTCATGCTAAATCATAGTATTCCACGGCCTAGATCTTATCATACAAAATCCATGGTCTTGCGCTCCATCTCGATCCGAAAAAAGTACAAATTTCAAGCATGCAAATATGTGAGCTGATGTCAAACATGCAATAAAAATCACTTGATTACCAGCCAATGATGAAAGATGTTAACAGGTGCGAGAGAAACCACCAATAATGAAAATGGTCCTCAAGTTACAGCAGGTACAATCCACGGAATGTGAACAATGAGGTGGCGTCGAACACTCGCAGAATCACTTGATCGAAGGCCAGTGATGTGGACCTGTCGTCAAATGCGAAGAACCTGCCATTGAGGCATGCAGGCTCCAAGGTACCAAAAGGGAGTCTCTAGATCAACTTCCTGGATAATGAGCTGAAGTTGAAAGGAATTGACCTGGCCGAAGGAGGGCCATAATTTTTCCCACATCATCAACACGAGACAGAGGAACATGATGATAGTGAATCAAGACCAACAGAGAATCAAAGGGAGGTTGAAAACTATTGAGGCAAACTTCTCTTGAACATATCAGTGACACGACTCTAGATTTGGCAGTATTTGACATCAAGGGATCTGAGGTCATGATTTGGGAGTTTCAAACACCTTAGAATGATTTTCTAATACTTTTTCGAGCTCTGGAGAAATAGATGATTTTGATATTGGAACTTCTAGTGAGCATCATTGTGAAATTGTGCCTCGTTGTTCTTTCTTTAGAAGATTTTACATGACATTAGAGATTATTATATTTCCCATATTTCCTATGATATCCCGTAATTCAACTTCCTTTCCTTCGGAAAAAAAAAAAAAAAAATTCAAGAAAAATTCTTGAAAATTAAAAGCTACCATCCTTAAAGATTGTAACCATTGTACTTGTAATACTCCAAAATGGAAAAGACGGGAATATAGAACAAAATGATGGAAATAGCAGTGTAAAAAATCACATCAATATATGAGACCAATATGGAGCCATTTCATTAATCATATCAGCAACAAAATAGTGCAATATAATGGGGAAAAATCATACAAAATGAGCCAACAAGCCTCCAATGAGTAAACCCCCTCAAGAATGAGGTGCTGCTAATAAGCAGAATGCTGGAAAGTTGCTACAACGCAGCCATGATGAGCATAGCTACATCATTAGATCATATAATGACATAAAATAACTGATATATGCCACTAGAGATTCTATATATCACTTTGCCTAGCTGACCCAAGAGGGTTTCCAGCAATACACCCAAAATACAAATGGTGAACCAAAGCCCTAGGGATAAATATTCACTGCAGTGAAATAGATGGGAGATATGACTGAAGCTGATATATCAATATGTGTCTCTCCTCCAATATACTCTCCAAGTGAAAGGTTGATCCCTCCACTGAAGAACCAACTCCCCAAATCATGCACAGAAATCACCCCTGCAACATATCTCTAAAATAACGCAGTCATGGATTGAAAGTACGCTGTAGGTGATGGTGGTAGCTTGGCCTGGTGAAAAATGATGATATAATTCCCAAGGAGCCTCCTTGTTGATCTCCCAATTGAAAGGCTACCTCTCCACTAAAAAAGAAGCTCAGAAAATGGCCCTACAAACCCTCCACAACTTCTGCCCTACAACACAACACAAATCTGGAAGAAACTGCGTTGTATAGTAAGACTGAAGCTTTGGCCTGATGCCGAAATGTGGAAATTAAACTCAATCACCTCTCCTAAGTGGACACTCAAATTCCCCCAAGGATGAGGGTGGGATTCCCGCTCGGGAACACCCTTATGCTAAACAACACTAAAGTCTCCGCTAAACAGCTGAAGAGAACAAATAGTCATTCAGACCATATACAAAATAATAATAAAAACATCCTTTCTATGGCTGCCATCCCTTTCCTTATATGCTTGGTGAGCTTCCTCACATTGGGCCCCACTCATTAAAGCCACTACTTTCATGCATGGATTCTCCCTCCAAAATTGTGTTGTCCCTCAATGAATGTCCACTTCTCCATACCAGCGTTATTGATTTGGTCAAAGTTGACCCAGTCTACATGCTCCAACCCCTTTCCACACACAAGGGTGCGTAATCAAGCTACTAAAATGATCCCCATTCACATTAGGAGTTATTTTATTCCTACAAAGGATATTTATGGGTCTCCATACCCTTTTATTCCTCTAACTAAGAAGAAAAAACAAATTTAATATTCCAACTAACTTAAAGCTAATTGGGAATATTACAGTCCTCCCCTCCCAAATGTTTCTTGTCCTCAAGCAACTCTAAAGGTGATTGCTACAACTCTTTCCTCCTTCCTTGGTGACACCTCCATGTGATAAGCTCTCCTCATGAACCAAGTGTCTCCCAATCAATCCCTCCATGAAATAATCCTCCCAAGAACTCATGAGATGCCAATGACTCACCTCATAAGGAAACAAAAGATCCAATGTAGCAATCATGGTTTTCACACTGTTCTCCCTGAAACATGATGTTCGAGTCCTGTGATTTGGCAGATTGGCATACCAAATGACAAGGCAACATCAGAACCACTTTGGAATCCTAGGATCTAGTCCTCCTGGATTCAGATAGGGATCTCTCTATGTGTGTTTTCAAAGAATATATATTTAAGGCTTATGATATGATGTTAGGCTAGTTCTGAAGTACAAGGGGTTTGTTTCTTTTTTGGTTGGGAATCATTAAATGAGAAGGTCATATGAAGTGAAGGAGGAAATAAGTGGAGGTCATAAAAGGGTTTACTTGCACAAAAAATATTCAAGGGTTTCCATAGGGCAAGTCATCTATATCAAAAGATATTTTAAGTTGAGTTTGTGGTATGGAACATTAAGAAGTGTGGTGAAAGAAGAAAACATGTAAGGAAACAAAGGGTAGCCTAAGATCCGGTAAGGACTTTTAACCTATCCTGCTTTTGGCATACTCTTAAGAATAGAAAACATATAAGATAAACATAAAAAATAACCTAAGATCAGGTAAGGACTTTTAACCTAGCCTGCTTTTGGCATACTCTTAGGGGAAATCTTCAAAACAGTTATTTAAGACTAAACAAGGGATAGAGCTAACCATAAAATTCCCTGATTAGTACTCTACTTAGCATGCAGTGAAAATAACATTCAAGAACAACATCTCAAATTCTACTCAGCAATACATGGGCTCACCAACATTCCTTGACTGGTTATACTCTATTGAAATCATTCCCAAACACACATTTAGAAGAAAACATAAAGATAAAGCTTATCAGTCAGAATTAGGGTACTTTAAAAGTAAATCCTAGTCTATTTTTTACTGTTCTTTATCAGAGAATATGAACACAGTGGAAACATGAGGAGAATAACAATTACAGTAAGAATAACATCACCAATTATTTAGATCAGGATCTAGTGAATCTGCTTGTCTATTGATGTGAAAAACCAGTCACATACTTTGAGTCCAATAGCTTTTACAGTCTAATACTTCTCTTTCCAACCTACTATATTACAACTACTTAGAAACTTTTACTCAATAAAAATTCAACTATTAACAATTTCCCAACCCCTTACAATGAATTTTCTATGAATACATATATGTGCAAAGAGGAAGAGTGCTACAGAAATGGTAATAAATATTAATTAAGACAGAGTGGGAGAGGTATTTGAATGCCCATTCTACTTAATAATCATAGCATTAACTGTTTGTACCACTTCAGCTGCTTTTAGTTGAATTCGAAACCAACTAGCAGGCTGGTAATAAATCTGAGGTTTTCCCTTTGAATCTAACTTGGTCTGAAGTACCCTGCTTGACCTCTGGGACAAGAAAACTGTCATTTTTTGGTTTTGTAGCCCCATGCCTGCTTAATAACTATTCTGACAGTTTTACATAGGTTATGTCATCAAGATAGCTGTCAATTTCTTTTTGAGGTGCCTTTGGCCAAAATATCTCTGACTATGCATTTAATATGTATTCCTTTGAGGTAAAATAGGACTGTAGGTGTCATTCAAGACTCTTCTTCTGTTGATCTGTCTTGTTTAGCACTTTAAGCACTGAAATTTGGCTTTTCATTGTGTTTTTTAAGGATTTATTATACCTTCTCGGACCATCTTCTGTCTTTAAACTATTTTTTTGTCTTTATACTATGAGTTTAAGCGTTTAATATTCAACTTTATGCTTAATCTCTTTGTCTTTATCCTTCTGATCTCTATCTTTATTGCTGGCTATACAGGTGGTAGTGATGCATCGGAGGACCTTGCTGTGTAACCACTATTCCGGATATATTGATTTAAATGAGGAAGTTCGGGCCTTTTTTCCCTTTCTACATTTAATCAGGCCTTAGAAAACCATCACTCGAGGTCTTGCAACTATATTTTTTTGTGGGAAGCCTGTGTATCAATGGCTGCCATTACAACCTGCAAACAAACACAAACATATTATAAAAACCTGCATTGTTGGGGCTTTGACTGCTAATAGAGGGCTTTGGACTGCTTCGAAGGCTCAGGTTGGGGGCATTGGAGCACTTGCGAAGGGAGGAAGATGCGTAGAAGAGGATTCCATAGGCGGCACCACGAAACAGGGTTTAAAATTGAAAATTGGCATGGAAATTTGGAATGGCAGTATTTGGAAAACCACGAATGGTTTTCATGCAGCGTTCAGGTGGTTTGTGGTTTTTGCTCGAATGAACGCGATACCACACAGGATGCGACACCTGTCTGAAGTGAAACTGCTTGATTCACGTTGATTTGGGTCGTTAAACCTTGACATACAAATCTGCACGAAAGTGGATGTGGGCCGTTGGATCTGGGGGTGTAGATCCAACGGCGGAGGATCAGCACGACAAGCGGATAGATGTGCGGGAGGCAAGGCGATGGGACCGGCAGGGATAGCCGTTGGATTAGTTAAGATCAATAGTGGGATTTGCTAGCAATGGTGAATGAATAATTTTTTGATGGTCGGGAGGATGGAAAGATCACTGTTGGATCGATGGGATCGACGGTTGAGATTGATTCGGAGGGGGCGGAATTTTGAAAATAAAAAGGAATGGGGACTTAAAAGGCGAAGAATGGTATTATGGAGAAAAGAAAGGCCCGGGGGCTAGGATAAAAAGGGCTGAAGATTAGCACGGAGAGTTAAGCGCTTCGTTCTAGCGCTTGGACACATGGATAAAATGGGCAGAAGACTTAAGCCCTCGGGGGATCGTATCGGTGGGGGAAAAGCGAATCGGAATGAGGAAACGAGGAAGTTGTGATGAATCGCTGGCCATTGGATCCGTGGGATGATCCAACGGCTGAGATATGGAGTGCGGGGAAATGGAGAGAGGAAAGGGGAAAGGCCCCGATGGTCGTCGGATCTCCCAGATCAATGGTTTAGATGCATCAGGGGCACAGTCTTCGGGGTCAGGAATTTATAAAGGAAAATTTTTTTAAAGGGAAAGGTGCGGGAATATAAAGGGGAGGAACAGGTTCCGTGGGGAAGAAAGGGACTGGGAACAAAAATAAAGAAAATCCAAGGGATTTAGCGCCTGGTCACGGGCACAGGGTCATATGAAAAAAAGGGTGGAGGGTTCAAGCCCTCAGGGGATTAGGCCTATATATGTAAAAAAGGTCGGAAGGGTCTAAAAAGTGGGTTTTTAGACTTTTTTAAAGGTTCTGATAGGGTAAAAAGGATAGATTAAACCATAAAAAAGGGAATTTTATAGGTTTAAAGGGTTTTATGGGAAAATGAGGGTAAATGAGGGAGGAAAGGGGCCTTTTTAGAGGAAAAATAAGTGATTAGGATAGGTAAACATGGATGAAAGTGGGTGAAAATGAATTTATTGAATGATGGAAAATGGCTCTATAACAGTTTTCTTTGGATATCAGCGGGACTTCTTTGAGGGATTTTCATGGAAACAATAGTGAAGATTACTCTTAAGTCATAAAACACCAAAAGGCTTCCAGAATGAGTAGTTTTCTATGAAAATAATCTCTTGAAGGCTCACACAACAAATTTAGCCATCAGCTGCTGCAGCAAAGTTTACTGATGGCTAACAGTGGCTCCACTTGGGAACGGCAGCTCCTTGGAGGTGTCAAGAACCTCAGAAATTTTATCTCTGGAATGTAGATCAATGTCCTGCACTTTGAAAATCCTCTTTCTTCTTTGATCATGCTACTTGAAAAGATGATCAGTATTTATCATAACCAGATGATTTCTCCCAAATATTCTACCTACACACCTAATTTCCTAACATTTTTTCTTCAACAGGGTGCACTTGGACTTGCAAACCCTTTGACATCAACATTTTATTCTTTTGGAAATAGGAAAAACTAATCTAAATCTACCCATGTAACTTCCATGATTTCAAATTAAACAGTTGAACTCATCAGCCTCTCTACCTAACTACTATCTGTCAGGATTAAGCTGTCTGACAGATTTCATTCTCTATATTCTAAAACAAAAATTGAAAACACAACCAAACCAGGATTTAACTGTCTGATTTGTTGTGATGGCTATGACATCAAAAACAAACTGCACATAGACATTTATTTGTAGAAAAGTAAAACAAAACTCGGAAGGTTTAAGATCTGAAAACAATTAGAGTCCTTCTTTCTTTCTTTCAGCTCTGGTTTTGATCTTTTTTGAGCTATCTTCTTTTTCTTCACCTAGTTCAAGTTTTCAGCATGTTAGAACCAGTATTTTTCCTTTCTTTGGCTCAGGTTTTGATCTGATTTGATCCATTCTTCATCAAACTTACAGGTTCAAGATTTAAGCTTGTTTGAACCATTATTTTGTATCCTAATCTAATCTACTGATAAGCCAAGATTAAACAGTTTGGCAGATCTTTTTCACTAACCTATCAGCAGTAAATTGAAATCTATCTAGTCATGATTAGGCTATATGACTAAATAGCAGTACTCTTTCAAGTAGTGGTGTTTAGGCTTGCACACTTTCAGATTTTCTTTCTTTTTTGGTATGAGGCTGTACCTTTCTTATTTTTCTAATCTGCCCACTTTTTCTCTTTTCTATTTTTTGTATTTTTCTCTTTTCTATCTTTTTGTATTTTTCTCTTTTCAAAACAAAACAAAGCAATGATATTTACAATGAAGAATGAAAGCTTTAAACAGAGGTTTCAGCAGAAATAATGTTTGAGCATCCTGCCATTGACAGGACCCCCAAACAGGTCTGTACCATCCATATCTTGTAGAAAAAATGCATTATGACCAATGGCAGATTGAATGATGTAAGGGCCTTGCCATAAATTATCAAAATTGCCATGTTTGCCCTTATCTTCTCTCCTAGAATCCCATTTGAGTACTTTGTCACCAATTTTGAAATCACTTGCCTTTGTCCTCTTATCAAAGAGCTTTTTGATATTCTCTTGTACTTTTTGTGCTATGTTATAAACTTCTTCCCTGGTTTGCTGAAGATGTATGGTTTGATTTATCCTTCTCATCATGCTATATTCCTTTGATTATATGTCTTGGACCAACTTCATCACTGGAACTCCTAAACTGGTAGGAAAAACTGCATCTTCTCCATAAACCAGCTGATAGGGAGACATCCCAATGGCTTTCTTTGTTGTCAATCTATCTTCCCATAAAGCATGTACCAGCTTGTTGTGCCATGACCTCTGATTTTCTTCCACCATCTTCTGTATTATATTTATCAGGCTCTTATTTGAAGACTCTACCAGCACATTACCTTGAGGGTAATAATTTGTGGAATGACCAAGCACAATCTGATATCTATGACATAAATCCACCATCTTTTTAGAACCAAATGCAGCAGCATTGTCTGTGATAATTTTCCTAGGACAACCAAATCTAGACAGGATATGATCTTCAAGGAATTTTATGATAACTGAGTCCGTGGCATTCCTAGAAGGGATGGCTTCTATCCATTTGGTGAAATAATCAGTGACTATTAGTATCCATCTCTGTTGGGCAGATGAGGCAGGATGGATTTCCCAAATGAATTCTAGGCCCCACTGTTGAAAAGGAGCTTCAACAGTAATTGGTTGCAAGGGTAAGGGAAGCAATTTTCTCTTGCCTTCAAAGATTTGGCATTTGTGGGAGGAAACTATCATTTTTTGGACATCTTGAAAGAGGGTGGGCTAGTAATAACCAGCTCTAAGGATTTTATTAGCAGTGGCTTTCCAATTGAGGTCGCCTCCACATTCTCCTTCATGAAACTCATGCTTGATCCTATCTGCATCAACCCCAGGCAAACATTTAAGAAATAAACCACTGGCATTCTTCCAATATAGATATTTATCTAAAATGCACTAATTAACAGCCTTTAACTTCAAGAATCTTGCCTTTGTTTTAGACAAACCAGGAGGGGCGTTGAGATTAGCAAGCACATACAAAATATCAGCATACCAAGATGAATTGAGGAAATGATCTTGAATAAGTGGGGCTGGTAATTCTTCATGCTCATCTAATGCATATATCATGTTTATATCAAGTGCTTTCAAGTTATATTTAGCCATTAATTGTGCTAGTCCTTGACCCTTGATGAGTTTAGTGGGTTTAATTTCCAAATCATATTCCAATATCACAGCAATCCACTTTCCTCTTTTGCCATCAGGGTCTTGTGACAAAATGTCCTTTACCACTACATGAGGCACAAATGCAATAATGTGAGAGTGTAAGATATCAGCTCTGAAATCCTTCAAGGCTTTGGCCAAAGCATAGGCCTGTTTTTCCATGATATTATATTTCAGAGGTGCATCTCTCAATGCCTTGCTGAAAAATGCAATTGGTTGCTCTTGTCCTTCTGGATTTTTCTGTAATAGGACAGCAGCCACAGTATGTTTTGATGCAAATGAAAATATGAGGAAGTCCTTAGTGAAATCAGGATTGATAAGAACCAGTGCTTGAGTAAGTGCATGTTTGACCAGTTCAAAGGATTTCTTTGCTTCTAAGGTCCATTTAACTCCTATCTCTTTCTTTAGCATGTTTTTCATGTTCCTAAGGAGTTCAGCCAGGTTGGGTATGAACCTTCTTAAGAAATTAATCTTTCCAATGAAATATTGAAGTTATTTTATGTTTCTGGGGTGATTGATCTGCAATATACCTTCAACCCTTTTTGGGTCTATTTTAATCCCTTTTTCAGATATGATGTGACCAAGAAGTTTACCCTCTTGGAGACCAAACAATGTCTTCTTAGGATTTAAAGATATCCCAAATTTTCTACATTTCTCAAAGAACTTTCTTAGGTGTACTAGGTGTTCTTCATCTATTTTGGAATAAATTGTAATTTCATCTAAATAAATCACAATGAAGTGGCCTATTTCTTCTGAGAAAGAAATGTCCATGGCTCTTTGAAAGGTGGCACCAACATTCATTAATCCAAAAGGAATTTTCACATACATGAAAGTGCCCCAAGGAGTAGTGAAGGTTGTTTTTAGTTGGTCTTTAGGGAGTACCAATATCTGATTATATCCTGAAAAGCCATCTAGTAAAGAAATCCTCTTGGAACCAACTACCCTTTGTAAGATGTGCTCCATTTTAGGCAAGGAATAGTTGTCCTTTAATGAGGCTCTGTTCAAGTTCCTAAAGTCAATACAGAGCCTTATTTCTCCTGTTTTCTTTCTTACATCTACAAGATTAGATACCCACTCTGAGTATCTCACAGGGACAATAATTCCAGCCTCATACATTTTCTTAATTTCTTTCTCAACCAAAGGTAACTGCACAGGGTTTATTCTACGTAGTTTTTTCCTAAATGGTTTCTGGTTTTCTTTAAGTGGTATCTTGTGCTGAATTGTCTCTGTGTCATATGCCCTTAAATCTTCATAGCTCCAAGAAAATACATCAAAAAAATCTTTAAACAACTCAATATATTTCAGTTTTATGTGAGCTAGCAATGTTTTAGATAATTTGATCATTTTAGGCTTGTCTTTACTGCCTATATTGCATTCCTCAATATCAGATTCAGTGGGTTCTATTGTTGGTTTCTTGGAAAAATCATTAAAATCAAACAATTCTTCTAGAGGTGCTAGTCCTTTGGGTAAGCCTTTGTCTTTAGACTGTAGTGCCTCTATGTCTTCTTTTTCTGAGTTTATGTACTCTTCTTCCCCCTTTTTCCTGTGTGTTTTGACTGTCATTATGCAGTTTTATGGGTTCTGCAGCATGTTTATGTTGGTCTTGATCCTTAAATTTTTCATGGAGTTGAGGACTTTCTTCTTAACTCTCATGCCTTGCACTAAGTTGGTGGACAGTGGGCTATTCATACTCTCTATTTTTTTTGTTGTAATTTTCAGATTTCAAAAAAAATTTGAGATCCCTACCGTACACGACAATTTGTCACATAGTCTGCCAATCCCCATCCTTGCTACATTGGAGGATCATTCGTAACCCACGTAGGCGAGTTAGAACTTGAAAATAATTTCATTGCATCCCTCTAAAGATGAGCTTTCATTGCCCTGAAGACATCTCCCTGCAAAAAACCCTAAAAATAGCTCTTTTTCCATTGGCGTGGTTCCACAGTTCAGCCCTCGCGCCAAGGGGGAAAATCCTCCAAAGAGGGCGCGCCAATTGGCGCTCTGTCATAGAGCCGCACCCGCGCCAACCATATTAAGAGGTGTTTTTAAAAATAAATGGTGGAAGTTTCATCCTAACAAATCCCTGGACTGATATCTATCTTGAGTTGGGAGGTTTGGCTACGGATTTCCATAGAGAGGAAGTGGTTTGCCACCTCTCATGGAAGCTTCCTTGATGATAGGGCCAATCCCATAATTATAGGGATCCCAACTCCCCTTCCTCCTTCTATAAAAGCTTGCTCATTTCCATTGCAAGCTAGTTCCAAAGAGTGGCAGAATTTCTAAGTTCCCAAGAGCTTTCATACTACAAAAGCCTTATTGATTCCCTAAGGCCAAATCCAAGCAAGGAGACTATTGCCAAGTATCCAGAGAGAGAGGCTTGTCCCATCCCTGACAGGCTTTATCGATACATGTTGTGTTGACGACCCGCTAAAGGAGAGTGTTGCGTCGAAGCTATGGTTGTATTCTTCTTTTGACTCTTTAATGATAAGTGACTATCGGTTATGGTTCCACTCTTGTTCTTGATCATGTTCATGAGTTATATCCTCTTCGACTGATATATAGTTGTATGCACTGGATTTTATGCTTGCATTTGTGTTGTTTCTTGCATGTGCAGGTGTCCGATCACGGAGATCGTGAGGATTGTGATCTGCCAGGGCAAAGGAATGGGAGCACCACCTCTTCTACAGACGATAGCGTTGGATTCCAGGTAAGCCTTCCTCGCAAGTCGGTTTATTTACAATTAGGAACCTGCACTGTAGCATGTTTGATTGTTGCTAGACCCGATCTGGGCTAGTAGGGATCGCCTCTGTCTGCAGAGGGGATTTACCTCCTCAACAATTTGGTGACTCCGCTGGGGACTCAGCTTGTTGTTTGATTTGTAAACTATAGACGGAGTCTGAAGCACAGCCAGATAGCCTTCGAAACGCTTTTGCTCTGCATTAGCGGAGTAGATCAACGCTGCTTCAGTCGATCTCCGGTTTGGTTTACGGACTGAACAACTTGGAGTTTTGTCTTCTCTTTCCGGTTAACTTCTTGGTCTTGCTTGCTTGGTCAACTCTTTGGACTGGATTTTCCTGTTTGTTTGGCTTTGTTTTAGCCTTGTTTTCACTTGTCTGTGTCTGAGATTTCCTGTTTTTATTTTTTCCATAGTAAACTTGGCTGGCGCGCTTTTTAGTGTAACAGTCGCGCCCATTGGCGCAGGTTGCCTATGTATCACCCGCGCCATTGCCTTTTTGGCGCTAATTTCAAGCTCACAGTCGCGCCAATCCTGTGAGCTATTAGGGTTTGCTGTGTTTCAAGCTTTCTGAGGCTGACTTGTGATTTTGATCTTGTTTTTTCGGCTGTTTGAGTGCACTGGAACCTGGTTTGACTGGTTGGAGCCTCCTTCCTTTGGTTGTTTGCCTATTTCTTTCGATTTTGCATACGAGCCCTAGGGCATCTAGGTGCCTTTGTGAGTCGAGCCTCCCTTGGGAGTTTTTGGTTTCCGTTCGTTCAGTCGGCTGTGGGATTGCTTCCTTGCATTCGTTTGACAGTTGTCTATCATATTGTTGCGTTTTTTGAGTGACTGATTTCATTTTCATTCGAATTTCACCTCGCTTCATTTTGGGCCTAGATCACATGGCTCATTGGTGTCTTTGGGACTTTTCTTGGTTTTGAGAGACTTTTTGTCGATTTGAGATCTGATTGTTTGTGCCATTGAGTGAAATTTGTTTGTTTTTCTCTCTTAATATCATTTCTCGAATTGCTTCTTATTTGTTTTCGGTTTGTTTAGTGCATCTAGCTATCAAACATTGAAAATAAAAAAAATCTCTTTTGCTTATTGGTTGATTAGTGCAAATTGAAATCTTTTCGATTTTACTAGTATTTAGTGAATTTGAAAGAAAATTTTTTAGTTTCATTAGTTGCATTAGAGATATCATTGATTGTCTTCTGATCATTTTGTTTGTGTAAAAACTCTCAACTCTTCCGTAGCTAGTTTTCATCGAACAAAATGGTGTACTGTGGCATGTAGTTTTGCATTTAAGAGATTTTTGAGACAGCACATTCGTTAGGGCCTGAAAACTGAAACGTAATTGAAGATCAACTTTAAAATTCACTCAATTTACACTAAGGCAGCATTGAAACATTAACGACACATTTAAAGGTCTAGGTTAGAGACGTGTTCCGGCGTCGTTAAACCTAGTAGCTGTCGTTCGCCTCTTGGCTTTAGACAGCACTAGTACGGACTTGTGCTCCCCGTACCGTTGAGTATATAAAGGGAGACCCCACTAGGTTTCAATCCTTTATCCATAGGAAGCCGAGTCTGCCGCCCTATACCCGTGATACACCGGACACAGCATTCGGGGAGATTGTCTGCACGTACGGAAAGTCCTTGGTTGATTTCTCTTTCATTTTTGAAACCAAGGTGTATATTGCAGTTCACGGTTATTTGGTACACCCTTTTTGCCTAGTGTTCCTGAGCAGTCATTTGATCTTTTCTGACTCCCTAAATTTGAAAGGATCACCAAGCGCTTGTCCTTTCACGCTTGTGTCAAATCTGAAAGAGATAGAGTCACCTTTTTTACCGTTTCTCGACTCTTAAAACATGAAACGGTGAAGTTTCTTATTTTTCAATGTGGTAAAAATTATTCACCCACGATTACTCGCCCTGTTAGATTTTGCTTGTTGACCGTTTGATCGTGTGTCTTGACTCTTTTTCAGCCCGTGTGTGTGTTTGATCTTTTCTCTTGTCGTTTTTGTCACAGTGACGGAACCCTTGGTTTCGTCTACTGGTAGTCCTTACACGGACGATTCATCAGAGGTTTCCCAATCCTCTGCTGAACCACAGCAGCCCATTGTTTCCGAGTTTCTTGACGGGGGACCGGTTCTTTCTAAGCAACCCTTTGGGGGACCAGTTGAGTTCGATTGGCCCTTTTCGGACCCTGTGTCTGAATTCAGATTAGGAGTTGATTTCCTTTCTCTTACATCGGGTTCGCCTTTTATAGCTGCTGTCTTTCCTCCTAGTCCTTGTCGTCTATTGCGAGATCTAGCGACAGGCTCAACCATGAGTGATTCTGGTGAGGAAATTCCAACGTCTGGTGAAGACTATCAGCTCTTCCCACGAAGATTGTTTCCGGGAGACAACTCTGAATCAACTATTATGTCAACAGCCAGTCCCTCATTACCACCGGGGTACAGGTCTTTGGGTCAGATCATTTCCGTTGCTGCCTCTATGGGAGTGTCAGCTTCGTCTCTGAGGCCAGCTGCTCCTTCACCGGGGGTGTCTCCTCAGACGCTCGTTACATCTGTACCCGTTCGGCCCACTGTTTGTGTGGCCGCCTCCACACCCGTTGTCACGGCACCCTCTGCCAGGGCTATGCCGTCTCCTGAAGACATTTATCTAGCGACTGCTATACCGAAGAATATCTCTCCGGAGGAGTATCGGTTGTCCCTGCAACAGCCGAACCCCGAGGTTGGACCATCCTCCCAAGATCCCAACCGCTCTTACTTTTCGCACTATGCACAGGATGGTACGCCCGTGTATGCTTTTCCAGGTCAGTATGATGAGCACGGGGACATTTTGCGTCTACCCGCTCCTGAGGCTTACCTCCATGCTCAAGGTTTACCTTATAACCAGGCTTATAACCCGCAAGGGCAACCTTTCCAGGGCCAAACTTCGGGCCAACCTGGCTATCCTTATGACCCACAGGGGCAGCCCATGCAAGGCTATCCTGCGGGCCAGCAAGGGCTGTCATACAGTCCGCAAAGACAGTATTACAGCCCTTCCGGTCAACCTGTACAGCCTCAGCAGGGGTACCAACCGGGACCGGTATATGGTCCTGGGAGGCAGATCCAGCCTCTCAACCAATGAAACCGCAGTATCCTGTTGTTTCTAACATTGCATATCAGCCAGGACCATCCTATGGTTCTGGTCCAGGTCAAACCGGTTACCAGCAAACACCTGGCTCTATTCCTCCACCAGGCCAACCGGCCCATCCGGTACAACCTGGTGTTCCGCCTCCAGGCCAACCGGCTCATCCGGTACAACCCGGGGCTCCTTTACCGCCAGGTCAGCCTGCGCAACCAGCGCCGCCTGTCTATCCAGGTCAACCTGTTCACTCAGGTCAACCCTCTCAGCCGGGTCAACCTGTTCATTCAGGGCAGCCCTCTCATTATATTAACCCTGCCCAACAGCCGATTCATTCGATGCCGCAGCCAAATCAACAGCTGCGCCCTAGTTATCAGGCTCCCCAGGGTTCCACCTATCAGCATCCGACTCATCCTCAGGGCGGCTATTATCCTCATGGTCAATCTCAACTGAACTATAACCACCCCAGAGGCTCTCAGTATTATCCTCCTCCACCCGGTTATACCTATACTCAACAGCCAAATCCAAATGCTGCTTATACAGGGCCGAATCCTAACCAGGGTCCACACTCTGGTTATCAAGCCCCACACACTGGTTACTAGCATCCAAATCAGTCTGGTTATACGACCTACACCCCCTACGGTCAGAATCCTATGGGAATAAACCCATGGGGGCAAGGATATTCACAACCATTGTGGAGTACAGGTACCGGTCCTCATTCCGGGTCTGGCATGCCGGTTAATCCGCCATTTCCGTTCCTGGCCACCTTGGAGTTGCCGGATGTTTCAAAATTGACCAATGATCTAATTTTACATAATCCGTATTGGCCTCCGGTTCCTACTAAGATACCAGGTGATTGCCCCAAGTTTGAGGGAAAAGATGGAGAGGATCCCCAAGCGCATGTGATGACGTATCATCTTTGGTGTTCGTCTAACTCTTGGGTCGATGACTCCATTCATCTGCGCCTCTTCCAGTGCACTTTGACTGGAGCTGCTGCTAAGTGGTACATAGAGTTATCCCATGGCATCTTCCAAGATTTCAATATACCTGTTCGTTATGAAGCCGAGACGAACCTCCTGACTTCCCTGAAGCAGGATAAAGCCACTCACATTTCTGATCACATTCATGAGTGGCAGCACCGTCATAGACTGATCAAGTTTCATATACCTGATCAGATACT
The DNA here is from genome assembly GCA_034641835.2 of Pinus albicaulis. Taxonomy (NCBI): domain Eukaryota; kingdom Viridiplantae; phylum Streptophyta; class Pinopsida; order Pinales; family Pinaceae; genus Pinus; species Pinus albicaulis. The sequence goes on along the minus strand of CM076573.1, from coordinate 181,656,716 downwards.
GACTCACTGGTTCACCACCTCCTTCGTGAACAAAATCGCCCAAGATATTGCGATGGGAGCGTGTGTGACGGAGGAACAAGCCATTGCGCGTACCCAATATCTGGATCTTGTATATTCTAAGTCCAACACGCTTTATGATATCTTGCCTGATGCTCCATGGTCCGGAACCTCTAAGGCTCCACCTACCCCCGCAGTGGATGGTGTCATTGGTTTTGTATCTCAGAATTTGAAGAAATCTTCGAATGGGAAGCATAAGTCTAATTCTTCCAACAATACTCCTGCTAATCTCGCCCCATCAGATTCTGGAAAAACCGCGGAGGTGAACGCCGTTCAGGCCAATCCTGCGGAAAAAACCTCCAAGGGGAAAAATAAGGGCAAAGGCAAATCAAAATCCGATGGCCCGAGGCCAGAATCCAAATCTCGCACTGAGGATGGCTCTAAGCGTAAACCGAAGTACCCCTGCCTCATTTGCGAAGGAGACCATTATACTAAGGATTGTCCATGATGATCCGAAGTTAGTCAACTTCTCAAGAGCTCAAAAGGGCCTCCGGCAGTTCTTAAGGAGCCATTCCCGTTTCAGCAGACCCAGATGGTCGAACAACCGTCACCATATGCACCATTTGGGTCCCAAGTTTTCATGATGAAGGTTGCTGCACCTATTTCTGTCGCTACGTGTTCGAAGGATTACAAAGAATCGCGACAGGCACCCGGGAAGGCAGTTGCGGATGGATCGCCTCCCCCACCTATCTCCGGTTCATTGGAAATCGAGAAGCCTACTTCTGAACCTATTGTGAAGCCACCTTCTAAAGGTGTTCTTCGAAGATCTTCTTATAATCTGAATTCTCGTGCCGCTCAACATTACAGCATTGTTGAGGATTTGGCATAGGCACCTTCTGCTATGTCTGCACTAGAAGTTCTTCAAAGTTGTCCTTCGCAACAGAAGGCTTTATTGTTTGCAATTGGTGGCATTGATCCCGCCGATTCGAGTCTTCTCACCTTCGATTTAGAGAATTTCTCCCCCCGACTTCCACATCAGATAGCTCTTGTTATTCAAGTCAGGATTAACGGTCTTAACATCCATAGGGCCGTTGTGGACGAAGGTACTTCTACCTGCGTCATGTCATCCGCTTGCTAGAAGGCCATTTGCTCTCCAGCCCTTGCGTTATCTCCCAATGCCCTCGAGGCATTTGATGGTCGAGAATCCAAACCCCTGGGTGTTCTCGAGAGTTTAGCGATCACTCTACAGGGGAAAACTGTCAACGTGGAAGTAGAAGTAGTTGACGCTAGGCTCAACTACAACATACTTCTTGGCCGCAGCTGGACCCATGCCATGCTTTGCGTGCCATCCACTGTCTTTCGACTTCTTAAGTTCCCTCACGAGGGCAAAATCATCACGGTGGATCAGTTGTCCTTCTTCACCTCTACTTCTGAGAACAACGTACCATACGTGGATCAGATTTCGAATCCCCCTGACAGTGTTGGACCCGGTCTCTTCAAGGACCCCATCCTCATGGGTATCTTTCCCGCACCACCACCACACACCACTCAAGTTAACATGATTTCCAGGTTCGATGACCCCTGGCTTATTCCTACGCCTGAGAAGGTGTTTGAGTTTGGAGAATCAATGCCCTTGACTCCAGTAGAGATCAGCTACTGTGAAATTGTTGCTGCATCCGATCCTCCACCTCCTCAGCATGCTCCTTTGAGCATGGCTCTAGATGTTTACTCTCAATCCCCCTGGCTTGGTCAGGCCGATTCGCCTGATCCTCTCAAAGAGACTTTTCCTTCCGATGAAGCCATCATTGAAACTATGTCTCTCGAGGAGCTGCCTTGGGGCGATGGACATCATCGCTCCTCTTTTATGCCTAGCTTGGGGGCAATGTCAGATTGTCTGGAGCGTTATGCATCTCAGGTTCCTACTCCCCCTCTCCAAATGCCCATCTTGACGCACGAGGTTTTTTCGGAGGGAAACCTGAGTAATATCACTCAAACCATCCCGATCAACATCTCCGTCAAACCGGGGATCGTTGAGAATATTCAAGTGGGAGTGACTTGTTCTCCTGATGAGATTCAAGTCTATACTGATCTTTTCAAAGAATTCAGAGATGTGTTCGCTTGGTCCTACGAGAAAATGTCGGGGATTGATCCCAGTATCGTAGTGCATGAGATTCCAACCTATCCAGGTGCGAAGCCTGTGCGCCAACGCTTACGCCCCATGCATCCTCGGAAAGCCGCTGCAATTAAGGCAGAAGTTGAAAAACTTCTGAACGCGGGCTTTATTTATCCCATCCCCCTCACAGAATGGGTTTCTAACATTGTTCTTGTTGATAAAAAGCAGGGTACTATTAGGGTCTGTGTTGATTACCGCGACATCAATCGCGCCTATCCAAAAGATAACTATCCCACTCCGTTCATAGACCAGATTATCGACGAATGTGTCGGAAGTGAGATTTATTCCTTGATGGACGGTTTCTCAGGGTATAATCAGATCAATATTGCACCTGAGGATCAACACAAGACTACATTCATCTGTCCGTGGGGTACTTTCGCGTATAAAAAGCTCCCATTCGGCTTGAAGAATGCTGGAGCCACTTTTCAGCGTGCGATGTCTTATGCTTTCCATGACATTCGCCATATCGTTCAGCCTTATCTGGACGACTTGCCAGCTCATTCAGCTAGGCGAGAGGATCACCCTGAACACCTCCGCCAGATTTTCCTTCGCTGTAGGCGCTACAATATTAGGCTCAATCCTCATAAGTGCGTCTTCGGCGTGGATTCTGGCCGTCTTTTGGGATTCATAGTCTCCAAAGACGGAATTCGCCTTGACCCTTTAAAATTCGAGGCTATCATCAACCTCCCATCACCCTCCTCGTTATATCAGTTACAGAGTCTGCAGGGAAAAGCGAACTTCCTTCGACGCTTTATCCCGAACTACGCGGAGGTGGCTAAAGGATTCACACGCCTATTAAAGCAGAATGTTCCCTTCCATTGGGACGAAATTGCTCAGCAGTCCTTTGAGAAGCTAAAGACGTTATTGGTTAATGCTCCTTTGCTTCGTCCGCCTAATTATCGCCGCGATTTCACTTTATATCTTGCCGCCGCGTTTAGCACCATTGCTATGGTTCTGGTGTAGGATGATGATGATGGTAATGAACATGTTTTTTATTATCTATCGTGAAACCTTCTCGATACAGAAACGCGTTATGCTCACGTCGAGAAGTTGGCGTTAGCAGCAGTACACGCTGTGCAGCGTTTTCGCCATTACATCCTGTTGCGTACGATAACAGTGGTTTCGGATTGCAACCCCATGACATATATCCTTTCTAGAAAATTGCTGGGGGGGAAATACTCCAAATGGATCGTTATCCTGTAGGAGTTTGACTTAGAGTTCACTACCACTAAGTCAAAGAAATCACTTGTTTTCGCAGATCTTATATGCTCGCTCCCGACAGACTCCGCTCCTTCACTTTCCGAGGATCATATCCCGGATGAAACTCTTTTCCTCATCAGTACTCGCGACCCTTGGTATGGCGACATAATCGTGTATCTTCAGACCTCCACATTTCGGTCTGAGTTGACTAAAGATGCCCGACGTCGGATTCGGCATCAGTCTCAACCCTATCGTATCATAGGAGATACCTTATACCGTGTTGGAGTAGATTCGGTGCTCCGTCGGTGCCTAACCTTGGAAGAGGCTGAAAGGGTTCTAAATGACTGCCACAGTGGCACCTGTGGTGGACATATGTCCGGATATGCTATTGCCCAGAAAATTCTATGAGCAGGTTACTTCTGGCTGTCCATATTCAAAGACTGTATAGTTGCAGTTCGTAAATGTCACTCATGCCAGGTATTTCAGCGCAAGATGCGTGTGCCGCCTCTCCCTTTGCATCCTGTTATTACTGTCAACCCTTTTGTGAAATGGGGCGTGGATTTTATGATGTGTAACCCTCACTCGGCCGGGGGCATGCGTATATCATTGTCGTTGTCGACTACTTCACCAAGTGGGCCGAAGCGATGCCTACACTAGCTGCCGACGGTAAGACAGCTGCCCAATTCATATTCAACCATATCATTGCACGTTTCGGGGTCCCACAAGCCATCGTTACTGACCACGGTACTCATTTCCGAGATTATATGATGGCTGAGCTGACTTCAAAGTTGGGCTTACGTCACGATAGCTCAACGCCGTATTACCCTCAGGCAAACGGCCAGGTTGAAGCAGTGAAAAAGGTTCTGGTCACTATGCTTCAACGAACAGTTGGTATCCACAAATCCAATTGGCACCTCCAACTGTTCTCAGCTCTATGGGCATACCGGACATCTGCAAAGAGTGCAACTGGGTTCACACCATTTCAATTGGTGTATGGTCTGAAAGCAACTCTTCCGGTTGAATGCGAGATTCCTTCGTTGAAATTAGCTATCGAACTTATACCCGACACTTCTGCCGAGGAAGAGCGTCTTTTGTATCTGAAACGGTTAGATGAAAACCGCCACTGAGCTGCTTTAGTTATTGAAGCACAAAAGAAGCGGGTCAAAGCTCACTTCGATCAATCGGTTTCTCCTCGTTCCTTTGTTGAAGGAGACCTCATCCTCCTATACGATCAAGCACATGACAAGCTTGGGGCCGGTAAGTTCCAACCTATGTGGGATGGGCCCTACATAGTAAAACACGTTTTGAAGAACGGGGCTTATGAGCTTATAGATTATGAAGGAGTTCCGCTGGCGCAGCCCAGAAATGGGCTGTACCTCAAAAAATACTATGCCTGAAGTGATTTTTGGTGTGGTGTGTGTACATAAGTGTGTGTTTTTCATTTGTGTGCATGTGTGGTGTGGTTTGAAATGTAAACATCTTTCTGCTGATCGGGTCTTCCTGATTGTGCAGATGTCCATTCATCCGTTTGTTGGTTTCGCGGATGGTGCCTCCCGCAGTACCAGGAATCTGTCTTCAGCAGCCTGGGTAATCTACGATCCTGCTGGTGAGTTGGTCAACCTGCAAGGTGTGTGTCTGGGACGTACTACAAATAACATCGCGGAATATAGTGTTGTATTAGAATTATTAACCGAGGCTGTAAACCTTGGTATCCGTGAATTACTTGTGTATCTAGACTCGCAACTTGTAGTATTACAACTGAACGGTCATTATTCGGTCAGAAACCCATCCATTTTACATCTGTATCTGCGTATTTGTTTACTGGAAAGAAATTTTGACTATATTACATACCAACATATTCCCAGGCATATGAATGCGTTAACTGATGCAGTAGCTAATTTGGTTTTAGATAGACATTTGCGCAATTTGTAAATCATCATCACATGAAAAGAAAGATCCATCCAGAAATAGATATGTATATATATATCGAAATGTTTACATAGTGTGCATCACATTAAATCAAAAAATATATATGTTCGTCTTAATACATCCGGAGACGACATGTCTCTCAAAAAATATGCATGATAAAAGTCCTAGGAGTCTAATCTGCATGGTGCTCATGATAACAAGTAACTGCACGCACTAAGCGTCTCAGAATTCGGTGGAGGCGACTGGGCACTCCCACCGTGTGTCTCTGGTACGCCATCGATACATCAGCCAGCCGGGCGTAGTCTGGGATCCCTCGGGCGATGCCCTCGAGATTCTAGATTAACTCCCCCCCCTCTGCACCCTTTGCCTGAGGATCAGGTGCGGGAAGAGTCCTCCGTGCGATAGGAGACATACTGGCTGGTCTCTCTGGACCCACGTCTGCATACATATAAAATGTGTCAGGAAGAACATGTATTAACGAAAAAAATCATAAAATATAAAATCAAAAAGAGAAGGGGTTGTACCCAACTCCTCGTCCCAATCATCTCTCTCTGGCAGTGGGAGATCTGGATCACCAGTGAAATCGGTACCGGCATATAGCCAGTCTTCCACTACGATCAACTGACACCGCAACCACCCAAAAAAATCTGGCCTCCCGGAGACATCCGGCTGCGCCCCCCTCCGGCCCCGAACGCCTAGGTTGCGCGACAAGCCATTCTTGGCTCTTGTGGAATAGGCTCAGCTACTATGGCCCCTTGGCCCTGGAATATTGGTAATCATTCCAGAATGAACGATACCAGGATAGAACCATAGCCGAACTGTTTTAGCTTGGCTTGTTTGCATTTGGTCAGTTGCCTCTTTATGTTTATCGTCACTGCTGTGGCCCAGTCGAACAATAGAGGAGTCATACACTCTGAGGCCAACAAAAGTTGGGCCTTTGTGGCCTCGTGCGGTGCCTGCGACCCCGCAGCCCGCGTGATGGTATGCAACACCACTCTCAGTGCCAGATCAGGAATGGTATGGATGTCCACCTTTCCACTTCCGGATCCCAGTTGTGCCCCTCGGCACACTCGTGCCATCACTTGCTCCATTTTCTCACCAGATGGTCTGCTCCCGGTCAATATGGGCACCGAACCTCTGCGTGATAATCCGATTATGAAGTACACGACAGCAACCTCTAGTTCTAACACTTGGTCTCGTAGTTTGAATACTTGTTCATCTGCGTCCCACATATTGATCAAGTACTGTAGAAGCTCGGGCTGAGCTCGTAAACAAGGTGTTAGGAAGAACTTTTTTAGCCCACAGTTCCTGAGGGCGTTCATGCAAACTTCATTTTCCATGGCTTGTTCATCCTCTTCACCATGCTCCCTTTCTTTCCACTCAATCACCATTTTTCTTGGTCACTGCATCAACATGGTCAAAACCCTTAATTAGATCTCTGATGAGCTTCAAATTTCATTCAATTTGATTAAAATCTCGAATTTTTAGGCGAAAATTGAGGTTTTGCCACTGGCATGGCTGTTTCCTGAACAGTCGCGCCAGCTGGCATGAGCCCTTTGCATGTAAAATCCCATTGGCGCGGGTCCATGCCCGATACCCGCGCCAATGAGTAGAGCCCTAAAAATTTAAAAAGTGGCCTCAGAAGTCTAATGTATGATGGAAAACTATTAAAAAATAGATTGAAATGGAGTGCAAAGAAGCGCCTCTTACCTGGAACTGACGGAACTTTGAATGGTAGCCCGGATCGGTCGTAATCACTGTCAGAAGTTTGCACACCAAACTGGACCACTACTACTCTTCGGTGAGGTAAATAGTAAAAAGTAATTCTATTTTTACCATTTGACATATTTATAACTTTTTGAACTCAAAGTAGGTTTTGAAAGTTATTTTTTTGAATATTTTAATATATTTGTGTCGAAAATGGGTTTTACACTTGCCTTTTTGTGCAGCAACAGGTCTTTCACGCAACTGAAACAGTGAAACGAGTTGTATTTTATACTTTTTCGGACTCGGTAAATACACGAAAAAGTCACTCTGGAGTCATCTTTCAGCTCTTTTCTGACTCTCTAAACATGAAAAGATTTCTGAGGCCCTTGTCATTTCGATCTCGTTAAAGTGGACATGAATCGACATCTACCCAGTATACGTTTACCCCTTTTTCGGGCTGGGATAGATTATTTACGAAAAATGAATACCCTAGCCTATCGCGACTAGGAGGTTTTCTCGGACATTATTTTCTACCTTTTCGGGTCCGGGGAACTATCTACGAAAAGGGACCGCTGGAGTTTACTTTTTGTTGTCTTTTCAAACTCTCTAAATATGAAAAGACGCCGAGTTCTTCCTTTGTCAGACTCGTTAAACCCTGATGACATCGGATTCAGACATCGGATTGAGTCGAAATGACATCCTCCGAGTCACTGCGCTTGTTATAAAAAATAATTGGGGTACTCGCCAGAAATGGTGGGGGGAAATGGAACCAGCATCGTTGTCGTGTCGGCAGTATGTCGCTCTTGAACATGGCACTTGTCTGCATTCGTGTCGGGTTGGGGACATCTCATCTCGTTCTTCACTTTGCCTCCATGGGTTTGGATAATCCCTTTTGACCTCTCATCTTCTCATTGCCTCGTCACCATGACCTTTGATCCGTTGTTGTCAAATACTGCCAAGTCCACTGTCGTGCCGTTTACATGTTCAAGAGAAGTTGACCACTGCAAGTATCAACCTTCCTCTGATTCTCATATGATCCTAATTCACAAAAACATTATGTTCCTCTGTCTCATGTCGATCATGTGGGAAACGTTATGGCCCACCTTCGATCAAGGTCACTTCCTGTCGACTTCAGCTCATTATCCAGGAAGATGGTCTAGAGACTCTTTCATGGTACCTTGGAGCCTGCATGCCTCAATGGCAGGTTCGTCGCATTCGACGTGAGGTTTTCATCATTGGCCTCCGATCGAGTGATTCTGTGGGTGTTCGACACCAGCTCATTGATTCACACGCCATAGATTGTACCTATGGTACCTTGAGGGCCATTTTCATTATTGGTGGTTCCTCTCGCGTCTGTTAACAACTTTCATAATTGGCTGGTAATCAGATGATGTTCTTGCATGTTCGACTTCAGCTCACTTATTCGCATGCTTGAACTTGTACTTTGTTCGGGTCGAGATGGAGCGCAAGACCCTGGATTGTGTCTGTTGTAATCCAGGCTGCGACATTGTGGATTATTGTGATTATTTACATGACTCACTGATTGGATGGCTGCGACCATACCTGAGTCTATTTATCGATCCTCATTGGATGGCTGCGTCCATGCCTTGGATCTAGATTATTGTACACTCTGTTATGGATGGCTGCGCCCATACCATGCATATATATCATGTATCTGAGACATCAGTTGTACTTCGCTCCGCAGGTTTTCCGATGGCGGTGTTTTCGGTCGGCATGTTCTCGTAAAGCATTTCACCCCTCTCTCTCTCTTTCGGGCCTCATGCTTTAGGGGGCATCTGTTACACAGCAATTTGTCACCGTCCCTACAATCCCCATCCCGCACATTGGAGGGCTCATTCCGTGACCTGTGGGTAGAGTTAAGACTTGAAAATACTTTCATTGCATCCCTCTGAAGATGAGCTTTAATTTCCCTGAAGACATCTCCCTGCAAAAAACCCTAAAAATAGCTCTTTTTCCATTGGCGCGGTTCCATAGTTCAGCCCTCGCGCCAAGAGGGAAATCCTCCAAAGAGGGCGCGCCAATTGGCGCTCTGTCATAGAGCCGCACCCGTGCCAACCATATTAAGAGGTGTTTTTTAAAAATAAAAGGTGGAAGTTTCATCCTAACAAATTCCTGGATTGATTTCTATCTTGAGTTGGGAGGTTTGGCTACGGATTTCCATAGAGAGGAAGTGGTTTACCACCTCTCATGGAAGCTTCCTTGATGATAGGGCCAATCCCATAATTATAGGGATCCCAACTCCCCTTCCTCCTTCTATAAAAGCTTGCCCATTTCCATTTGCAAGCTAGTTCCAAAGAGTGGCAGAATTTCTAAGTTCCTAAGAGCTTTCATGCTGCAAAAGCCTTCTTGATTCCCTAAGGCCAAATCCAAGCAAGGAGACTATTGCCAAGTATCCGGAGAGAGAGGCTTGTCCCATCCCTGACAGGATTTTCCGAGACATGTTGTGCTAACGACCCGCTAAAGGAGAGTGCTGCGTCGAAGCTATGGTTGTATTCTTCTTTTGACTCTTTAATGATAAGCGACTATCGGTTATGGTTCCACTCTTGTTCTTGATCATGTTCATGAGTTATATCCTCTTCGACTGATATATAGTTGTATGTACTAGATTTTATGCTTGCGTTTGTGTTGTTTCTTGCATGTGCAGGTGTCCGATCACGGAGATCGTGAGGATTGTGATCTGCCAGGGCAAAGGAACGGGAGCACCACCTCTTCTACAAACGACAACGTTGGATTCCAGGTAAGCCTTCCTCGCAAGTCGATTTATTTACAATTAGGAACCTGCACTGTAGTGTGTTTGATTGTTGCTAGACCCGATCTGGGCTAGTAGGGATCGCCTCTGTCCGCAGAGGGGATTTACCTCCTCAACACCCTCCTCCCTATTCTCTTCTTCGATGTTTTCTGTTATGTTGGGTGCTTGCTCACTATCCAACTCTAGTTCACCAAAGCTTTCATCATTTCAAAGAATTAATGAGTCTAGGTCTGTATGGACAGAATAAAGAGGGGAATTTTCTAACTTTTATTGACTACTCACCATAAATTTCATGTGTGATTCCCTATAAAGTCGTCTAAGTTGGCTGAAAACAGGGATGGTGGCATATGTCATGTCCATTTGCATGGTACCTTGAAGCTTAGCACCCCATGATCTTGAAAGAAGAATGCCATAATTGGGGGGCACATCAGCCGCTACCACATCCATCACTATGCATTTGGCTAGGATTTGGGTCAAGTTTACACAAATATCTTTGATCAGGCCTAAGAATTTTACTCAACTGGAGTCAAAAGAATACAAATATTTATATGGTCTGGTTATCTCAAGGCCTAATCTCTCCATGATTACTTTGGGCATGAGGTTATGTGAAGCCCCTGAATCATGCATAGCATTGTGTAAAATTTTATCATGGATATTCAAACTGACATAGAAAGGAGGGACCACTCCTTGGAACTTTCCTTCAATTTTAGGACCAAATAAAAGGGTTGGTTGATCATCATTTAAGTTGACAGAGTCATTGTTTTCTTCTATGTTCAAATATTTTAACACCTGAAATTTATATACATCTTGAGTGACTAACTCAGTGAGGGGGACAAAGATCTTGATTTTAGCAATTTCACTTTCCAAATTGAAAGGGAACTGATTCTTTGAAAGGCTCAAATCTGTCTTGTTAGTCACTAACTTATCAGCAAAATCATCTTGTTTTTTTTTACTATGTACATCAGTTAAATCTTTTTTTACAGGGGTACTAGTTGAAGTGCTAGTGTTTTTAGGGTCCACACTCTGTTTGTCAGTGGTTTGAGTGCTTTTCCCCTTGCTTTTACCAGAACTTTCAGCTGTTGTTTTGTTTTTTTTCAGCAGCCTTTCTAATCACATTTTCATATCTGTTTTTGGAAGCAGTTTCAGAGGTCTTTGTTTGGGGAGTTTCTTGGTTCTTTTTGCTCCTGAGGTCATATTGTTGATGGACCTCCATGATGGAATTCTCAAAGCCTTGCCTATAGTCTTTAGATTTTAAGCCTTCATTATCATAATATGTATATGTGGCCCGGTCATCCTCTGTGAAAAAGGCAGAGTCTTCATTACTTACTCCTAGCATGTTTATAACAGTTCCCTCTGGCTCTTCTATCATTCCCTCATCTTCATCAACATAATTTTCTTGGAATGGAGGTCTGATTTTTTGATCAATATCTCTTTGCCTAATCTAAGGGGGGTTTCTCCTAGAGTTCTGGTTCTGATTTTGAGGTTGGCTCCTATTCTGAGCATTAGTTTGATCAACCAACCTCTCCATCATTCTTTCCAACCTATCCATGTTCTTGGCTAGATTGTCTAGTTTTGAATCAGATGTAGAAGGTGCAGTGTCTTCCCTATATGTTACTTTCTTTTCAGTCCTCATCCTAGCTCTCTTCTCAGTCATATTTTCTTCCACGCTAAGAGCCCCCTTTTGCATGTCTTCTAAATTCAAGGGGTCACTTTCTCTTATATGATAGGTCATTTCAGGATCAAATCCATCAAGGAATTTGGCCAAATTTGAGCCTTGTGGAGGTTTCAACTGCAGGCAAGTATAAACACTATTGACCTAGTAATACTCAACCTTCCCGTTGTTTCTCTTGAGATTGTTGTAATCTGAAAGTATTTGGAGAGGGTTCTTCCTAATTTCATTTGTTTATGAATGTTTTATGTAAAGAAGGGAGATCATTAATACTATTAGGAGTTAAACCTTAAACCATTTCATTCTAAACTTTGGGAAAATATTCTCAATAGTTGTCTCCATCGTCTATTTCCATATAATCAAAGGCTAAGATCATTCATCTTGTCTATGTGTTGTTGGGTAGTAGTGGAAGTTCATTTCCAAGAAATGGGGAATTTTGGAATGATATCTGATTGCAAAGGAACCATAGGTTGTGGTAACATCTATGGAGCATACCATGCTACCATGATATGATTTTTTTAGAGGAATGGAGTGGTTTGGAAATGCTTGGGTATATGGATGATGTATGCTTGTACCAAAGAAGGGAGCATTTGGGGTGAGAGAAACCAAATTTATGAATGAAATGAAGATTAGGAGGTGTGGATGGAGGGGTTTCTCTGCTGCTAATATGTTGGCCACTATGTTGTGGTGAACTTGGAGGCTCAAAGTCCTGGGTCATTCCCCAACTTGGCGGGGGGGGGGGGGGGGTTTCTCCTAGAGTTCTGGTTCTGATTTTGAGGTTGGCTCCTATTCTGAGCATTAGTTTGATCAACCAACCTCTCCATCATTCTTTCCAACCTATCCATGTTCTTGGCTAGATTGTCTAGTTTTGAATCAGATGTAGAAGGTGCAGTGTCTTCCCTATATGTTACTTTCTTTTCAGTCCTCATCCTAGCTCTCTTCTCAGTCATATTTTCTTCCACGCTAAGAGCCCCCTTTTGCATGTCTTCTAAATTCAAGGGGTCACTTTCTCTTATATGATAGGTCATTTCAGGATCAAATCCATCAAGGAATTTGGCCAAATTTGAGCCTTGTGGAGGTTTCAAATCTGGGGGTAATGCATTATAAACACTATTGAATATAGTGCAATAATTCTGAACACTTTCCCTAATGTTTCTCTTGAGTTTTTTTTAATCTGAAAGTATTTGGAGAGGGTTCTTCCTAATTTCCCATTTGTTTATGAATGTTTTATGTAAAGAAGGGAGATCATTAATACTATTAGGAGTTAAACCCTTAAACCATTTCTTGGCTTCTCCTCCTAAACTTTGGTCAAAGATTCTCATCTTAATGGTCTCATCTTCTATTTCCATATAATCAAAGGATCATTCATCTTTTCTACGTGTTGTTGGGCAGTAGTAGGTTCATTTCCATTGAAATGGGAAATTTTGGACTGATATTCATTGGGTAAAGTAACCAGAGGTTGTGGTAACACTAGTGGAGCATACCATGCTGCCATGATAGGATTTTGTGGGAGGAATGGAGTGGTTTGAACAGTGGGTATATGGATGACAGAAGTTCTTGTACCAGCAAGGGACGGTTGAGTAGATTTGGGGTGAGAGAAAACAAATTTGTGAATGAAATGAAGATCAGGAGGTGTGGATGGAGGGGTTTCTCGGATACTAATATATTGTCCACTATGTTGTGGTAAACTTGGAGGCTCAAAGTCTGTCTGATCTATACCACTAAGTGACTTAGTTCTTGGAAAATTACTTGGAAAATCTAAGTCAACCTGGATCTCTTGAAGAGCTGGAAGGTTTTCAGGGACAGAATTAGCTCTGTGAATTGAACTGATAATAGTTGGATCTCTAGATGTAGGAGACTTCCTAAGAATGATTTCTGGATTATCAACTATTTCAGGAGGATTTGGGTCAAGATAAGCTCTGGTATGAATTCTCCTTAAAGCCAGTATGTTGATATTTAGACCCAAAGAGAAGAAAGTTAGCAAGATATGACAATCTTTAGAGGCAAACTAGTATTAAACAAAGAAAACTTAATCTTCAAAGTTTCCTAATCATGGGTGAGCACGATGTTTTAATGGTATTGTGGGCTGCCCCTGTGGAGTATTTGTGAAAACCAGGGGTAATCAGCAGGCCTACTGATCACCAGTGGATTCTTTTGGTCTTTTAGGGGTTGTGGAGTCGCCAGGTGGATGATTTCAAAAGTTTTTAAGATAATTTTTTGTCCACCATCAGTAATTAACCACCAATTTAAGGATGTTGTGGGTTTTCTGAGCTCTATAGGATGTATAAGATGTAATTCACTCAGAATGTCCCCAGCGGAGTTGCCATTATGTTGGGGTCCTGTGATTTGGCAGATTGGCATACCAAATGACAAGGCAACATCAGAACCACTTTTGAATCCTAGGATCTAGCCCTCCTGGATTCAGAGAGGGATCTCTCTATATGTGTTTTCGAAGGATATATATTTAAGGCTTATGATATGATTTTAGGCTAGTTATGAAGCAAAAGGGGTTTGTTTGTTTGTTTTTGGTTGGGGATCATTAAATGAGAAGGTCATGTGAAGTGAAGGAGAAAATAAGTGGAAGGATGTTTCATCATGGGAAGAAAGGTCAAAAAATAGTGCTAAACCATTGGTATATGGAGTCATAAAAGGGTTTACTTGCACAACAAATATTCAAGAGTTTCCATAGGGAAAGTCATCTATATCAAAAGATCTATTAAGTTGAGTTTGTGGTATGGAACATTAAGAAGTGTGGTGAAAGAAGTGAACATGTAAGGAAACAAAGGGCAACCTAAGATCAGGTAAGGAATTTTAACCTATCTTTCTTTTGGCATACTCTTAAGAATAGAAAACATATAAGATAAACATAAAAAGTAACCTAAGATTAGGTAAGGACTTTTAACCTAGCCTGTTTTCGGCATACTCTTAAGGGAAATCTTCAAAACAGTTGTTTAATACTAAACAAGGGACGGGGCTAACCATAAACTTCCTTGATTAGGACACTACTTAGCGTGCAGTGAAAATAAAATTCAAGAACAACATCTCAAATTCTACTCAACAAGACATGGGCTCACCAACATTCCTTGACTGGTTATACTCTATTGAAATCATTCCCAAACACACATTTAGAAGAAAACATAAAGATAAAGCTTATCAATAATTAAGGAAATACGTGGAAACATGGAGAATAACAATTAATAACATCACCAATTATTTAGATCAGGATCTAGTGAATTTGCTTGTCTATTGATGTGCAAAACCAGTCACATACTTTGAGTCCAATAGCTTTTACAGTCTGATACTTCTCTTCCCAACCTACTATATTACAACTACTCAACAACTTTTACTCAATAAAATTTCAACTATTAACAATTTCCCAACCCCTTACAATGAATTTTCTATGAATACATATAGGTGCAAAGAGGAAGAGTGCTACAGAAATGGTAATAAATATTAATTAAGACAGAGTGGGAGAGGTATTCGAATGCCCATTCTTCTTAATAATCATAGCATTAACTATTTGTACCACTTCAACTGCTTTTAGTTGAATCTGAAACCAACTAGTAGGTTGGTAATAACTCTGAGGTTTGTCCTTGAAGCTAACTTGGTCTGAAGTACCCAATTTGACCTCTGGGACAAGAAAACTATCATTTCTGGGTTTTTTAGCCCCATGCCTGCTTAATAACTATTCTGACAGTTTTACATAGGTTCTGTCATCAAGATAGCTATCAATTTATTTCTGAGTTCTCTTTGGCCAAAATATCTCTGACTGTGCATTTAATATGTATTCCTTTGAGGTAAAATAGGACTGTAGGTGTCATTCGAGACTCTTCTTCTGCTGATCTGTCTTGTTTAGCACTTTAAACACTGAAATTTAGCTTTTAATTGTGTTTTTTAAGGCTTTATTACACCTTCTCGGACCATCTTCTGTCTTTAAACTGTGTTTTTGTCTTTATACTGTGAGTTTAAGCGTTTAATCTTCAACTTTATGCTTAACCCCTTTGTCTTTATCCTTTTGATCTCTGTCTTTATTGCTGGCTGTACAGGTGATAGTGATGCATCGAAGGACCTTGTTGTGTAACCACTATTCCCGATATATTGATTTAAACATGGAAGTTCGGCCCTTTTGTCCCTTTCTGCATTCAATCGGGCCTTAGAAAACCATCACCCGGGGTCCTGCAACTATATTTTGATGTGGGAAGCCTGTGTATCAATGGCCTCCATTACAACCTGCAAACAAACACAAACATATTATAAAAACCTGCGTTGTTGGGGCTTTGACTGCTAACAAAGGGCTTTGGACTACTTCGGAGGCTCAGGTGGGGGGCATTGGAGCACTTGTGAAGGGAGGAAGATGTGCAGAAGAGGATTCCATAGGCAACACCACGAAACAGGGTTTAAAATTGAATATTGGCACAAAAATTTGGAAAGGCGGTATTTGGAAAACCACAAATGGTTTTCACACAGCATTCAGGCGGTTTGTGGTTTTCGCCCGAACGAACGCAATACCACACAGGATGCGACACATGTCTGTAGCAAAACTTCCTGTTCCGCATTGATTTGGGTCGTTAAACCCTGACACACAAATCTGCTCGAAAGTGGACGTGGGCCATTGGATTTGTGGGTGTAGATCCAACGGCGGAGGATCAATGCGACAAGCGGACAGATGTAAGGGAGGCAAGGCGGTGGGACCGGCAGGGACAGCCATGTGATCAGTCAAGATCAATGGTGGGATTCGCTAGTGAGGTTGAATGAATAATTTTTTGATGGTTGGGAGGATGGAAAGATCGTCGTTGGATCGATGGGATTGACGGTTGAGATTGATTCGAAGGGGGAAGTAATGGAGGGGGCGGAATTTTGAAAATAAAAAGGAATGGGGACTTAAAAGGCGGAGAATGGTTTTATGGAGAAAGGAAAGACCTGGGGGATAGGATAAAAAGGGCTAAAGATTAGCGCAGAGAGTTAAGCACTTCTTTCTGGCGCTTGGACACATGGAGAAAATGGGGGGAAGACTTAAGCCCTCGAGGGATTGCATCGGCGGGGGAAAAGCAAATGGGAATGAGGAAACGAGTAAGTTGCGATGAAGTTCTGGCCGCTGGATCCGTGGGATGATCTAACGGCTGAGATCTGGAGTGCAGGGAAATGTAGAGAGGAAAGGGGAAAGGCCCTGATGGCCGTCGGATCTCCCAGATCAACGGTTAAGATGCATTGGGGGCACAATCGTCAGGGTGAGGAATTTATAAAGGAAAAAGGTTTTAAAGGGAAAGGTGCGGGAATATAAAGGGGAGGAACAGGTCTCGTGGGGATGAAAGGGACCGGGAGTGGAAATGAAGAAAAGCCAAGGGCTTTAGCGCCTGGTCACAAGCGCAGGGTCATATGAAAAAAGGGCGGAGGGTTTAAGCCCTCAGGGGCTTAGGCCTATATATATATATAAAAGATCGGAAGGGTCTAAAAAGTGGGTTTTTAGACTCTTTTAAAGGTTACGATACGGTAAAAAGGATAGATTAAACCATAAAAGGGGTTTTTATAGGTTTAAAGGGTTTTTATGGGAAAATGAGGGTAAATGAGAGAGGAAAGGGGCCTTTTTAGAGGAAAAATGAGTGATTAGGATAGGTAAACATGGATGAAAGTGGGTGAAAATAAATTTTTGGAATGATGGAAAATGGCTCTATAACAGTTTTCTTTGGATATCAGCAGGACATCTTTGAGGGATTTTTGTGGAAACAGTAGTGAAGATTACTCTTAAGTCAGAAAACACCAAAAGGATTCAAGAATGAGTATTTTTCTATGAAAATAATCTCTTGAAGACTCACACAAAAAAATTAGCCATCATCTATTGCAGCAAATTTTACTGATGGCTAACACATGAAGCATAAGAAACATGGAGTATCCCACTCCAAATGGGCACATTGCATCCCTGCATCCTTCCTCCAATCATTCCCACAATAAGAATAAGGACATCATCAATGTATGGGATCATAACCAAGGATACATAAGCTGCCATATGTAATTCTGGAGGAGGATCATAGTCCCACATGTGGAACCAACGTACTATGTCTCTTGACTACCTCAGAACATGATATAATAAGTGTTTTCCCCACCACTTTTTTTCTGCCACAACCCTCTCACAATTTTGTAGAAGGTGAAAAATGTTTGGTGCCAATGGAGTACACCCTGAATGATATATCATCTCCCTATATCCTCCTAGGGAGTGGCCATACTCAACACTGTTTATGGCCCCAAGTTTACCATGAATTTTATAAGGAAGAGTGCCCCCTCTTGGAGAAATGGCCAACACATGTATGGTAAAGGAATGCAGATATTCATCAAGTAAATCATTATGCACAAAAAAATGATCCTTATCATATACTTTGATCACACTAATGGAGTGGCTCATAGATATATCCCCTCTCATTCCCAAAGAGGAAAGAGGTTGTTGTGATAACTCCATAAAAGATTTATGTCTCTCCTCCATCTCCAAATTATCCATGCATCTCCTAATATGATGATGTATCTCCTCTTAAAAGCCTTCCCAAGCGAACCCCTCCATGATGATGTGGTATGCTCTCATGGAATAAGTGTGGCTGAAGAGAAAATCTTCATGTGCTGCATGTAGTAACTTCTCCTTGAGATTGGATGCTCTAGATAATAAGATCCTACTCTGATAGTAGATGACCCCATCTCTTACTAAATATCCCTCATCTAATAGCTGGCCATCAAGTATCAGGCATGTAATAAGATCCTTGGAATAATCCACCAACAGCTGGAATTTCCAATAAGGATCTATCCTCCATATTGATAACGCTGATGATATGTCATGTAAAACATATGTCATGTGGTTGCCCCCTTATTTGACATCTCCTATGCCAAAGTCACATACTTGGATGCTACTATCCTTCCTCTGCTGCTCCTCTTGTAGCTTCCCATGCTCAAGTAAAGGTTGGAGCTTTTGGAGGTTAGTCTTCCATGGGAAGCTATCACCTATCCAAAAATTCCTAAGTTTGGCCAATGTATGCATGAGTGGCCACCATCCTCTACCATGTGTGGAAGATTTATCCCCAAGTGATAATATCTTCTGAGCCTCCAAATTCAAGGATTAGTCTCCTTGCACCATGACAGTGCCATCCTCCATCCTTGAAGCATCCTCTCTCAGCGCAAGATGTGGGGTGAGAGTGGGTAATGATGATATTGGGAGAATGTCTCCCTCCTCCTTGAGCCTACCCAAGACTCTCTACATTGTACCATGATCTCCTAATGTTCCCACTCCTCCTTGATCTATGAGTGGTGCAACATGTTGTGAGACATTTCTCACCAACTCTTGATAAAGTGGCCTCCCAGGTGGAATGCCACTAAACAGTAATGTATCATGGGCCAAATTCATCTACATAACTGATAGGATTGTTAGGTCCTTGCTTCCAATGTGCAAATCCAGCTCTATTTTCTGTGTAGAAGCTATCTGTGAGGGATATGTGTGCATGCCCCTAATCATCTGATGTTTTCCACTCTTTCTGTCCATCCACTCCATCTCCAAAGTCTCCCAATCTATGGTGACTTTCCCCAAGGTAATAAACCGCTGCAAACCCGATATCACATTGGTGTTAGGTATGTCAACCAAAAAAAAGTGATCAGTCAATGTATATGTCCCCATGGTCATAGATAAAGATGGAACATAATGCATGCACTACATACTTCTAGCTCCTGGGACCAAAACTGAAAAATCCCTCAAAATCATCAGTGGGTATTTCCCTCCTCTCCACTAGTTTGGCATCAATTAAGTTGTGGGTATCCCCACTGTCAATCAAAACTAAAACCCTCCGATCCTAAATGGAACCTTGAACCCTCAAGGTCAAGTACTTGGGTACTCCTCTCAATGATGCAAGGGCCCCTCCAATTGGATAAAATGCTCCATTCCCACCTCCCAGTGGTGGTGGATCCTCTCTTGCTACCCAGCATTGTGACCTCCTTCTAGTTCTTCTTCTTCCTCCTCCTCATCATCGACTGAAAAGACCTCTATATAGTGTGCCTTTCCTGCTGCACATTTATGTCTGGGTGCCCGTGATTCTTGGCATGTGAATCAAAACTTCCTTCTCCTTAATTCACTTCAGACATCATCACCAAGAGGTACTTTTTTTCCCTCCTTTGAAGGATGAGCCTTCTCATCTTTTCCCTTTGATGGGAAAGTGGGATTTTACTAAAATGTTGCCTTTGCTCTTTGTAAGGCATCTTGTAGATCTCTAGCCCTCTCAATGGCATCTTGAAGGGTAGTGGTTTTGGTAGATTCAACCAACCCATGTAGAGGTTATGATAGCCCATCAATAAACATATAGACCTTTCTTGTTGCAGATAAATCAGTAACCATAACAGAAAGTTTTAGAAATTTAGAAATATAAGTTTTTGTATTACCTGGTTGTTTGAGCTTAGCTAGCTCAATGAAAGGTGCCTCCGGACCTCTTCGATCAAACCTCTCCACCAACCTCCTTGTGAACTCTGAATATGCAGTCACATTGGCATGACCCAATGTAGAAATACCATGAAACCACCAATCATGTGCTTCACCCTCAAGGTGCAGCACTGCTATTTTGATGGCCTCCATCTCCGGTACTTGGTTCAACTGGAAGTAGATGTCTAGCTTCTCTACCCATGATTTGGCAGTGCATTTTGGTGACCCATCAAAGGTGGGTAAGAAAAATCTTCTCATAGTTCAGTGAAGATCATTGTGCTGTATGAATCCGCCACCTCTATTGTGATGTCGGGGTCTCCTATTGTCCTTGATCTGAGAGAACCCTTGAAAGCTCGGATTGTCCTTGAATCTCTAAGATTGAGACTCATACTCAAGAAAGTAATCTTCAAGAGTTTCTTTTTCTTGAAACCCTCCATTCCCTACTACTAAAAATTTATTCATTGTAGAGCGTTGGGAAACCTGCTACTTCATTGGTTGATCACTCAAGTGATGAGAAATGCCAGAGCCTTCTACATGTAGAAACCCTTTAGGGTATTATTTGTGTCTATACATCCTCATATCCTTTATTTTTCTTGCAATGTCTTGCATAGTTCGAAGAAGAAGCTTAGGGAACTCCTTTTCATCCTCCTCTCCTGATATGGGAGTTTTTCCCTTGTCTTCTCTATCATCTGTATAATCATATCTCTAGTTTCTTATTTTGAGATACCTCTTCTCTCTATCTGTGAGAGGATCTCCTTCTTTTGATGACATATTGGCTTAAGATGCATAGGATGATCCAAGCTTATGCTCTGATACCACGGTAATCTCCTAATTTTTGGATATTACAGTACTCCTAGTACAACATCAACACCTCCCATTGGAATGGAAAGCATGGGACTATTCAATACATATTCCCCCATGTTTAGCTTGATATTATGGAATTTTCCAGAGTAATTTATAGTTCCTCCATTTTCAACCATCACTTGACACTCTGGCGCTAGGTATAGGAAGCAATTCAATTCCTTGGCTACCTTACAATGAATAAAATTATGGGTACTACCTGAATCAATCAACATTATTACCTTTTTCTTCTTTATATGTCCTTATATCTTGAGAGTTTGAGGAGTGGTAATTCCTTCCAATGCATTACAGGATATCGTCAGACTCATTTCTTCTTTCTCTAGGGTTGGTTCCTAGTGTATAGCTTCTTCTTTTGAATTTTCTTGTTCATTTTCTTCCTCCTCTTCACAATCTATGTAAAATAGTTTCTTCTCAACACACTTATGACCTTTAGTGTATTTTCTATCACAAATATAGCAAATCCATTTTGCTCTTTTTTCTTCCAATTGTTGCGGTGTCAACCTTGTAGTTTGTGGAAGTCTAGGAGTATCAACACTTCCATCTTTATAGATGTGAGTGGTAGGCTTCCTTGTTGCCATAATCTCCAACTTGAATGCCTTCTCCAATGAATCAGGTTCCCAAAGGCAAACCTCATGTTGGATGTTATCCTTTAAAGTCCCTATGAATACATCAATCCTGTGTTCGTCTGGAATATCAACTACCCTTATACTCAATGTTTTGAAGTCCTCAATGTGCCCCACCACTAAACCCTTTTGTTGGAGATTTATCAATTGGCTAAAGAAGGTGTTTCTCTTTGTATCCTCATAATGTGCTATCATTTTCTCCGTAAAAATTGAGCACGTGACAATTTTTTAATGGGATAAAAGCCATCGATACCATACAAATGTATTTTGTTCTAAATATAAAGTTGCAAGGCATACCTTTTGTGTGGTTTGCACATTATTGAGATCAAAATATTTCACCCTCTGTAGTATCCATGTTATGGGATCCTTGCCATCAAAATTTCTCATATAAATCTTTGGAATATGGTGGGCCTTCAACACAACATTAGAGTTTATCAAATCATGATTAACATTTACTTTTTTCTCATCATGAGTTTCCTCTACTATCTTTTTTCCATTAGGAATCATTTCTTGTATCAACTTTTTCAAACCTTCCATGTCTACTTTTAGATCATTCTTCATGTCTTCCATGTTTTCCTTCATTTTTTCTTCCATTTCGTCTATTCCATTCTTCAAACCATCCATCTTAGCTTCCATGCATTTCTTAAAAACTTCCATTTCATTTTTTGTTTCTTTTTGCGAGAGCGAAAGTTGTTGCAGTTATGGATCTTCAAGAGTCATAATAGAGCCTTATGAGGGCTTAATGGGTGTTAAATTATTCTTATGGGGCAATTTAGAACAAAATACTAATATCTAAGCTTCAATATTCCCTTGGAATCACTTTAAACTGATTTTTTAAACATAACTTATGCAATTTGAAAAATAATACACAAATTTTTCTTGCTTTTGAGGAGCTCAATATTGAAACTGAATTACAACTATGATTTCAGATCTTTAATATCTGATATCAGGCCTTGTAGTAGCCATCTAAATCTTCTTTCGAATGCCATAGGTCTGACCTGATTTGGATTCATTAAGACAAAGGTATGCCCAATCTTCCACAATGACCTAATCATGGACTGGTTTAGTAGAGTGAACTTGTACAACTGCCATGTGTCACTATTTCCTCCTTTGGCTCTGAAATTGATATACAATAAACTACAATGTGTGTGCTTTCGACCACTTGTTATAAAATTCCAATCTGATGCCCAGAGAGAGCCTTATGATAATTTTCCCAAAACCACCTATTTTAGATGAAATTCGGGAGCCTGCAAAAACCATAACTTCCACAGATCATATCTCCAAAAATACTGTGAACCAAGATCTGAAATTTTTACGAAAATTTCCTTAGGATGTCTTCACATAGGGTTTTTTTTTACCATTTGAACCCTCCTAGAAAAAAATGTTATAGAAAAAATTCCACAATGACCTGTTTGAAGCAGCGAAACCCAAAAATCAAAAGTTATGATACCAAATGTTATGAAACCAGCTCCAAAAATAGAACAAAAGAGTGATTAATGCCTGAGAAATCAGCCACTTCAAGGGGACAACCTCCTTTACATTACATAAATGGACAATTCTTGGATGATACAAATGAAAAAACCTCCTTTCTATATATAAGATTCCATGGGGACATAATATAATCCTAGTAGACCTAGCAATAATAATGTAAGGGCACAAAAATAACAATAGTGGATTTTTTATGGGGCATAATAATAACAATATGGGGGCTACAGGGGTGCAACAATAAAGATAAGGGGGCTACGCTAACAACAATAAGGGACTACACTAGTAATATAGGGACCTAACAATGACTAAGGTAGCTCACTTCATAGTGGTTAATTCTACTTATTGAACTAGTAAGGCACCTCAAGTCTTCATCAGAGACATAGTGAGGTTGCATGGTGTTATAAAGAAGATTGTGTCAAAAAAAGATTCCACGTTCACCTTCACATTTTTGGAAGGAGTTATTTGTAGGTTTTTTTATATATTTTTCCTCCAGTACAACTTATCATCCGTAGACATATGGATAGACAAAGAGAGTCAACAGGATTCTAGAGGACATGTTGAGAATGTATGTTATGCATCAGCAATGGAAGTGGGAAGGGTATCTTCCACTAGTTGAGTTTTCTTACAACAATGGGCATCAGGAGTCACTGAGGATGATTCTATTTGAGTCACTTTATGGGAAGAGTTGTAATACACCCATCAGTTGGAGTGATCCAGTGAATAGGGTATTGAATGGAATAGACATGTTGGCAAATATGGAACAAGAAATGGATGTTATCAAGAAGAATCTAAATGTAGCAGAAGACATGAAGAAGAGTTATGCAGATCAAAACATGGTATTTAAGGAATTTCGGGTTGGGGAACATGTGAACTTGTGCATAAAATCCAAGAAGAACTTCTTGAGGATTCGATACTATGCGAAGTTGGCACCTCGGTATTACAAGCCTTTCAATATCCTTGAGAGGATTGGACCAGTGGCATATACATTTGCATTTCCTCTGACAGTGGAAGTCAATGATGTTTTCCATGTTTCATTGCTTAAGAGATATGCCAAATATGTTGATCATATGATTGATTTGTATGTATTGCAAGTGGAGCCATATCAAAAGATTCATGTTCAGTTTGGGAAGAGATTATGAATTCATGAAATTTGTGAATAAGTAATCTAATTTCATTAAGTAATATATTATATAACTGTAAATAGAAAATATTGAATAATATTCAGAATTTGGAAGAGATATGTATCCTGAATATGAACCACAGTTGTGGGTTTGAAATTTTGATCTCCAAATTAACATAAATGTGATGGATCCGGAAAATCAATTGGAACAAGGAGCATTGTAGTCAAAACCTCAATGCATTTTGCAGAAAAATATGCTCATGTTTTGGAATAGACCAATCAAGAAAGTTAAAGTGAAATGGAAGCACTTTGGGCCTCATGAAGCTACATGGGAGAAGGTTGATCATATGTGGGTTCTATATCCTTCCTTGTTTTTCGGTTGAGTAAAAGGAGTTTTGGTATATGTATATATATTCATGTATGGTTGTTATTGTAAATACCACAATGTGTTGTGTTATAAATATTCAATAAATGCTATGGTAGTTATGTTTTGTTTGTCATGTTGGTTTTACTTTTTAGAAGGTTGTTCATTGTAAATATTGCATCAAACTAAGTTATAAATCTCCATGGACAATATGTTTTTGTTTTCAGTGGTTTTTCTAGTTGTAGGTGTCATAGAACACCAAGGACGGTGTTCCCCTAAGGGGGAGGGGTCTTTAACAACCCTGGGTTAAAATTTCATGTAATAAAGTTAATAAAATAAAAATAAGACCAAGGAATTGGGACACGTATTCCAAGCTAAATGTTGGACAAAACATCCTAGTAGGTGTTCATTTGGTTTATTGTGGCTAAGGGAAAATTGTAAAAGGCTTTGGAAAGGAAAAGAGGCATTAATTGGCATTTATTTATGAAAATAATGGAAAATAGGAGAAAAGGAAGGTGAAAGGTCACATGTTGCATGTGAGGAGGAAAATTGAAGGAAAAATAGAGGAAATGGAAGAAAATAGACGCCTTAATTAAAAAAATACTTCTAAGGATCAGTTCACAACCTTTTTTCAGTTTATTTTTGGAGATGTCTTTTATTCTCTCTCTCATACACTTAGAGAATTCTTGGAGAACTCCAACATTGGAGAAAGGAAGGAAAGGGAAAGGAAATAAAACAAAGGAAATAAAGGATCAATCAAGAATATTTGGATCAAATGTCTACAATGGGATTACTTTGTAGGTATCGAGTTGCATGTATGATTTCCTTGCTAGTTTTTGCATCATGTGTGTATTTGGTTCTCTTATTTTCATTAGCATGGGTTTTTCTAGGTGTGACATTGGTTTCAACCTTGCAATTCCATTTCAAGATAGCCATGGTGTGATGGGGTTCTTTTACTTGGTTGAGCATTGGATTATTAGATGATTTTGGGACTGGGTGAGCTAGTCTCAAGAAAACTCTCAAGGGCCCAGAAATATCTTGACTAGTAATGTCGGGATATGCGGTAAAGCCTAAGGGTGGAGATGGGAAAATTTCTCAAGGTATTGGTGAATAAATCGAGAGGAATCCAAGATTTTTTAAGGTCTAGAGATCCCTTCAACGATTTTTGCAGGATTGCAGTAAAGCCTGGTAGTGTATGTTTCTTTGTTTGAGTCTAAGAATCCCTTGACCAGTAATGGAAGGATTGTGGTAAATCTTGGTTGGGTAGGTTCTTGCTTTGGGTCTAAAACTACCTTGACTCGTAATGTAGCGATATGCAGTAAAGCCTAAGGAAGCCTGGTTGTTTTTTTATGAGTCCCACATTCATGCTTGGAATATAGCACGAGGGTGATTGGCTGAAAGAAATATTTGGTTCATCCCAAACTATGGTCAGGTGGTACGTGGAAGACCCCAACTGTTGAACTTGGCAACAAGAAAGGCTTATAATTTATTTTTCCCTTAATTAAATTAGAAGTAAGTTGTAATTCCACATCGCATGATAGCTTGTACGAGTTAACTGAGTTGAGAAGATTTAGTTAGCTCAGTCAATTTGAGTTGGGGGTAAAATTGGATACATGTAGAGTTTTCTCTAAGTTTTAGGGTGTCCATTTATAGTTTATTTTGAGTTGTAATTGTTTAACTTAATTATTTGAGTTAAAATTAGTTTAACTAGTTCTAACTTATGGATGAGCTAGTGAGACGTCCAGTGAATTAAATTTGATTTAATTCACATGCAATGATCAATCATATAATTGATAATTCACTGTAAATATTTGTTTCATGTCAGTTATAAGGAAGGCCTAGTCGATATTGGAGTTAAAGGGAAGAAAACTATCAGTTGTATAATTATAAAATTGCACATATCATGCATGAGGTCAACAGGATGCATTAAATGAATTGCACAATCAATTATTTGGAATCTCCTAAGTAATAGGGCTCAATTCCTCCAAGAATGTGTTAGAAAGGCTGAGAAATCTAGAGGTAGTAAATTGGTTAAATATCAAATCATTCTTGCTGGGATCAAAGTGAGATAGTCAGAGATAGTGTAGAAAGATCTCAATCCTAAGAGAAGCATTGAACTGTTTCATATTCTTGACTTAATGAAATATATATATAGCGGGGTTTTTAGTTTAGGCTTTCCCTAGAGACATATTTATGTTGCCTGATTGAAATTTTCTCTTTTCTTGTTCATTTGATTGTGTGATCGTATTTGGTTTCCGCAATTTGTAGAAATATATTTAGTAATTTGTTTTAGCATATTACAAGATCACTTGAATCAATGTTGATATTCTACATGGTTTTGGAGTAGGAATCACTATAGAAGAGAAGAACTAGAGTTTTTTTTAACAGGTGAATCAAATTTATAGATTTATTCTTCAGGACCAGTAACAGATCTAGATTGAGACTCAATTATGCCATTGAAGGGAATTCAAATTACATAGAATGGAAATAAATGATGGAGGTAGTTTTGGAGGAGAAAGGACTAAAGGAATTCATAAACAATGATATTCCCCAGCCTGGAGAAAAAAATGCTCAACTTCTTAATGCATGGAAGAAGAATGTAGCAAAGGCGAGAATCATCCTGTTAGAAGGAGTTCGAGATAATATTGTCTTAAAACTCTATGGAAAGGAAACTCCATATGCTATGTGGAATAACTTAAAATATATGTTTCACAATAGCAGTGACTACAGAAATATTATGTTCAATAACAAGCTCAGAAATATCAATATGGAGAAGGGCAACATAATACCAAAATACTTGATGTTGTTAACTCAATGTCGATATGACCCTAGAAGTGTTGGTGTGATAGTTGCCCAAGATTATTTGGTAATCCTAGCACTTCTAGGCCTTCCCAAGAGCTGGCACAGCTACCAGGAATCAGTGAATGGGAGGGAGAAGCTACTAGAGTGGGAGCGATTATGGTCTGAATTGGTACAAGAAGAGATTCAACGGAACATCAGAGATGGATCCTCGTCAAAGACTGATGATGAGGAGAATTGTGACTAGGATGGAAAGGAAAATAAATGGAAATGGAAGGTGTCTCATTCCAAATCATATCTCAGTAAGGTGGGCAAGAAGGGATATTTGTCAAGCATAATTTTTTTTCACTACCATGATATTGGCCACTATGCTACAAAGTTTCCGCAAAAGAAGACCGACAATAAGCCCTCAAGAGGAGTGGGATGTGAAGGATGATGAGCACCATCATTAGGTATAATTGGAGGGGTTAATTGTCACCTTTTTAGCCTTATTAGTCTCTCTTTCGCACATTTAATTACATTATGGTCATATGTTTATTAGTGTAGATGGTGGTTAAGGTTTTTCATACTTCGAATGCTTAATATGGGTTAAATGCAGGATAATCACAAAGATATTCCATTTTTTTTGAATATTTTGCAATAAAAGCTCAAATTAGACAACAAGGAGAGATTATAGGAGGGTTTTCCACCTCCTTAAGTCATAAAGGCAGCCAAGGGATCCTTGTGATTCCCTCCAAAAACTCGAAATCAAAGGAAACCAAGCAAGTGGAAGATCAAGTGCACCAAATCTCCACTTCTTTGGCAATCAAAGGTGACACATCACATAATTTTTAGGGATTTGTTTGTAGCTACCATTTAGGTTAAATAGGGTAGAGTAAGTGCTCATTAGGATTCAAATTTTGGAGGAAGCTAGCAGACTCTTAGCTCTTATGATAGAATTGTGAGACTTCATTGTTACGTAATGAGACTATTTATGCAATAAAATGAGTATTCAGTTTTTCCTTCACTGATTTAGTTTAAGAGAGGTGATCTTGTGGGTTAGGGCCCAATCCATTTGTCTCAGTCTCTCTCTCTCTTGTGTATTTATGTTTATTTTTGTGCCATTGTAGCTAGTTTAATTTATGAGTTTTAGCTATTTTGCTTACAATTCATTTTACAGTTTTTTGTTTTCTTCCATTTCACATTTGTTGTAGTTAGGCTCTTGTAGATCATGGTGCAGTAGCATATAAACTCCAAAAGTTGTGTTTTAAAGCCTCCCTCTCTCACCTCTTTCATTGGAGCTTGAGGAGGGCAGATCTTCAACACAGGAAAAAAATTGATCTTTAGTTTATGATTTCCTAGAAATAATAGATAATTTTCTATGAGTTTTCATGAACATATTGATAAAATTGAGTTAGATTTCTATTTTAATGCATAAGTAGGTTTTCTTATCAAATTCAACTCATATTTTCCATATTCTTCATCATAGATTTGTCAGTGTTTATTGCACAAACAAGTAGTTTTCTTACAGATTTGAGTAGAGCAGCAGAGGATGACTCCACAACATCCCTAGCTCCATTTCTCACCTTTCACCAATATCCTTTCAAAAAAATCGCCCTCAACCCTATTTTTGAGATTTTCACCACCCCACTGAGAGCAATCCTACAAGTGCAAGGCAATATTTGAGAGAAGTTCTGAGCTTGTCCAAGGGGTTGGCCACCTTCCATCCACCTAATTACACCTTCATTTCACCTTCCCTACCCCTTTCCTCATCAATTTTGGCCTCAAAACACCCTCGTCTTGTTTCCTGTAGCATTTCCAGGACATCCTGTAGCACTACAGGAAACTTGTAGCAGATCTTGTATTAGCGCCAGTTAGCCTCTTCTCCAGCCCAAAAACCATCTTCCACCTCACAAAAACCTGCCACAAAATCCAAGACACCTTCATCTTTGAATCTATGAGTCCATGACCATTCTTAAAACACCTTAACACCTCCTTATTTCGGCTGTAAAACATAGTATTTACAAACATAGTTGACATGAACTAGATGCATTGTTAAAGCATATAAGTTAAGCATAAAATAGTTATATTTTACTTAAAAATTTGTCCCAATAATGAGTGATTAGATTATTCTTCCTTTATCTAATTTCAATTCAGCGATTTTCTTCATGAATGTTGCCTAGTTTACTTCAATTTCTTGCAATAGCCTAAATTGTAGATTTCCTTCCTTGCAAAATAGCTAGATGTATCTTCTTGATTTATAATAGGCCTTTGATTGTTGATAGAGTAATGGTTTTGAGTCATTTGTAGTTATGGTTCTAATTCAAAAGTGTGACAGACTTCACTGAGAAACCCTACCAATAACACCCTTTTGTAGGACTTAGAAGAGGATGGCATGAGTAGAATGCATCTGCTGTGTATATAGCATTGTCACCTCCAAGTTTGTATGAAGCCCAAGTTGATAAATTAAATTAGAGTAGCATATCGGAGTTGCATCACTCTTCGTGCAATACCAGAGCTCACCACTTTTTGGCGTTGTTGCCGGGGAGGTGTCTAAGTAGATTCTTTGATTCAGTTTAGCATTATTTTATGATTTTATTTTACATAAAGTTCAAAAAATATTTAAAAATACAAAAAAAAAATTAATTTCATGCCTCGTGGGAGTAGGGATAAGCAAGGAATTTTTTTACACAAAAACCCCCACATACCCACACAATCACCCTTCACTCTTCGTTAGTGACTATGAGGGTGAACACACCATAGCTGAGTCTCTTGGATACTTTGAAGAACCTATTGGAGAAGAATAAGAACTTGCTTCACCTGAGGAACCTGCTTCACCAATCCAAGCCATGGCTGGGACTGGGACCCAAGGAGTCTTTCCCATTAGAAAAAAAGATGGGAAAACTAGGATGAATAACATCAGTCCCTAAGCCCTTCCACATTTACATGGACATACCTCTGAGGATCTTGACAACTTCATATTTGAATTTTTTTTTTCTTTAGAACCTATGACTAT
Organism: Pinus albicaulis; assembly: GCA_034641835.2. NCBI lineage: Eukaryota > Viridiplantae > Streptophyta > Pinopsida > Pinales > Pinaceae > Pinus > Pinus albicaulis. The sequence continues at coordinate 181,626,581 of CM076573.1, read as the reverse complement.
GCCTCAAATGATCAAAATCTGAAGCTATCCCCATCCACCCTCAAGGATGCAGTCTTGCGCTGGTTCATGGGTCTGCCTGGGAACAACATCGCTACCTGGGCACAGATACAAGATGCCTTTAACAATAAGTACAAAAACTACTGAAGGTCCAAGGAAACCAAAGAGGAAATATTTGGGATGACTCTAGGGCCTAATGAATCCATAGAAGATTATGAAGGAACACTCCAGTTAAATTATAAAAGATCTAAATGCACCCTTGATCCCAGATCACTTAAACTAGTACTTCTCTAAGGGATCTGGGGGGAGGTGATAGAAACCCTTAATATGCTATTAGGAGGAGATATATACTAGATTCCTTATGAGTACATCAAAATTATCTTTAGGAACCATTCTAGGGAAGCTAGGAAGAAAGGTAGAGCTATCCAAAGTAAGACCAACATCCCTTTCTCTTCCACCTCCATCAAGCATGAGATTGGAAATATGTTGGAGGACTTCAAGAGTGAGATGTTGCACATCTTTGATTTGAAAATTGACACAATGCAGAGCAATAGGAAGCAAGAGGAATCAAAAAGAGCCTTGTCTATCTTTTTCCCTAGATGTACTATAAAACACCCTAGGAATGAATTTCCATTGAATGTTATAGTGGTTTTCTTAGTTTTTGAAGATAATCATGCCACAGATAAGTGTCCCTCCTTACCTAGGATCAAATTTGTATATCAAGATGGGGAAGTAGTACCAGAGCATGTTATGAAACCAGCTCTAAAATAGAAGAAAAGAGAGATCAACACCTTAGAAATAAGCCACTTTGAGTGGGAAACCTCCTTTACATTACATAAATGAACAATTCTTGGATGATACATATGAAAAAACCTCCTTTCTATATATAGGAGTCCATGGGGTCACAATATAATCCTAGCTAACCTAAAAATAATAATTTAAGCACACAATAATAGTGTTTATCTTAGTTTGTGAAGATAATCATGCCACAGATAAGTGTCCCTCCTTACCTAGGCTCAAAGTTGTATATCAAGATGGGGAAGTAGTACCAGAGCATGTTATGAAACCAACTCTAAAAATAGAATAAAAGAGAGATCAACGCCTTAGAAATAAGCCACTTTGAGTGGGCAACCTCTTTTACATTACATAAATGAACAATTCTTGGATGATACACATGAAAAAACCTCCTTTCTATATATAGGAGTCCATGGGGTCACAATATAATCCTAGTTGGCCTAAAAATAATAATTTAAGCACATAATAATAGTGGTTTTCTTAGTTTGTGAAGATAATCATGCCACAGATAAGTGTCCCTCCTTACCTAGGCTCAAAGTTGTATATCAAGATGGGGAAGTAGTACCAGAGCATGTTATGAAACCAGCTCTAAAAATAGAAGAAAAGAGAGATCAACGCCTTAGAAATAAGCCACTTTGAGTGGGCAACCTCCTCTACATTACATAAATGAACAATTCTTGGATGATACACATGAAAAAAACCTCCTTTCTATATATAGGAGTCCATGGGGTCACAATATAATCCTAGCTGACCTAAAATAATAATTTAAGCGCACAATAATAGTGGTTTTCTTAGTTTGTGAAGATAATCATGCCACATATAAGTGTCCCTCCTTACCTAGGCTCAAAGTTGTATATCAAGATGGGGAAGTAGTACCAGGTCATGTTATGAAACCAGCTCTAAGAATAGAAGAAAAGAGAGATCAACACCTTATAAATAAGCCACTTTCAGTGGGCAACCTCCTTTACATTACATAAATGAAAAATTCTTGGATGATACATATGACAAAACCTCCTTTCTATATATAGGAGTCCATGGGGTCACAATATAATCCTAGCTGACCTAAAAATAATAATTTAAGCACATAATAATAGTGGTTTTCTTAGTTTGTGAAGATATTCATGCCACAGATAAGTGTCCCTCCTTACCTAGGCTCAAAGTTGAATATCAAGATGGGGAAGTAGTACCAGAGCATGTTATGAAACCAGCTCTAAAAATAGAAGAAAAGAGAGATCAATGCCTTAGAAATAAGCCACTTTGAGTGGGAAACCTCCTTTACATTACATAAATGAACAATTCTTGGATGATACATATGACAAAACCTCCTTTCTATATATAGGAGTCCATGGGCTCACAATATAATCCTAGCTGACCTAAAAATAATAATTTAAGTGCACAATAAAAGTGGTTTTCTTATTTTGTGAAGATAATCATGCCACAGATAAGTGTCCCTCCTTACCTAGGCTCAAATTTGTATATCAAGATGGGGAAGTAGTACCAGAGCATGTTAGGAAACCAGCTCTAAAAATAGAAGAAAAGAGAGATCAATGCCTTAGAAATAAGCCATTTTGAGTGGGCAACCTCCTTTACATTACATAAATGAACAATTCTTGGATGATACATATGAAAAAACCTCCTTTCTATATATAGGAGTCCATGGGGTCACAATATAATCCTAGCTGACCTAAAAATAATAATTTAAGCGCACAATAATAACAATATGGGGGTTACATGGGTACAACAATAACAATAAGTGGGGATACACTAACATAATAAGGGACTACACTAGTAATATAGGTACCTAACATGCTCCTCTCCTTTGTAATATTCCCAAATGGGAAAAGAAGGAATATAGTGCAAAAAACTGGAAATAGAAGTGTAAATCAACACATCAACAATGGAAACCAATATGGAGCCATGAAATTATGTATAAGAACAACAAATCAATACAAAATAGTGAGGCACAAGTCATATGATATGAAGAAACAAGCCTCCCATAAACAATCACTCCCAAAATGAGATGCTGCTACAATACAAAATGTCGGAGAGCTGCTACAGTGCAGTCATAACATGCATAATTATAGCTGGAGATCATACAATGATACAAATATAATGATATATGCCTCAATAGATGTTATACAAACAGATCTAGGCCCTATACCACCTTTCCAAGATAACCAAAGAGGGTTTTCGGAAAATGTACAAACTATAAAAATGTAAGTTGCAGCCCTAGGGCTGAAGGTTTGTTGCAAAAACATGAATGAGAAGATATGGCTGAAGCTGGTGTATAATGATTTAGCTCTTCTCCAATAGACACTACAACCACCCCTGCAACTCCTCCCTAAAATAACGCAGATCTGGACTGAAACTACGATGCAGGGGATAAATACTCCTTGGCCTGATGCCAAATATGTCAATAAAGCCCAAGGGGCTTCTTTACTAGCCTCCCAATGGAAGGAATCCCTCCTCCACTACAAATTTAGCTCAGAAAACACCCAATACAATCCTCCATTGCTGCACCCTCCAACTCAACACACCTCTCAATAGAAACTACGTTGTAGAAGTAATATAGAGATTGCTCTGATGCCGGAATGTGGAAATGTAGTACAATACTCTTCCTAGAGGCTCCTCAAGGAAAGAGGTGGTATTCCCATTCAGGAACACCCTGTGCTAAACAACACTGCAATCTTAGCTGAACAGCTGAAGAGAGCAACAAGTATAAACAGACCATCAAGAAAATAATAATCCAATCATGCCCACAATGGCTGCCATCCTCTTCCTTATATTCTTGGTGAGCTTCCTCACCTTGGGCCCC